>JAUPFV010000001.1:356420073-357100010 GCA_036936605.1 Limnanthes douglasii subsp. nivea
CATATAGATACCACTTCGGAACATCATCTTCTGGTTCTCTAATTGAGAATATTTTAATGTTCTCAATATCAGAAATAAGAACGACACACTTAATTTTCTCTAAATCCCAACTTCCATCTTTCCAGTAATCATAAATTTTATCTTATTGATACCATTGATTGTCCTCTTTACTCTAAAGAAGGATAAAAAGTTAAGTCACACAAATTTTTAATCCAAAAGTCAATATCTATTTTGCCAATATGCTAGTAAATATAACGTTTACCAGTTTCCCTGATGTTTAATAACCTCTTCCAACCTTTAGAACTTTTCCTAGTATATTGAACTTGCAAATGATTTGAATTCTTACAATATATGAAAACATATAATTAGCCCAAAGAGATTTTTGTTTCATCAACTGATAACAAAGCTTACAGGAGTGTGAAAGTTAAATATCATCAAACCTTTTAACGTTTAAACCTCATTATTCTTACGATTTACACAAATAAGACCATTTTGATAACTGAATCCCTAATATGGAATCATTAGAACCCCATAGCTATCTGCTACACATCATTTATATTTTATAAATAACATTTTTAGGGAAAACACTAATTATATGAGATAATATGGTATCACCATCACTATTGATTGGATTAAAGTAAGTTTAGCACTAGAAGAAAGGATTTTGTTGTCTTACTAAAGGATCTTATTCTTGATTTTAGTCACTAGTTCATCATAGTGACCAATTTTGTTACTTGTTGGAATATGTACACCTAGATATTTGATTTCCAGGAATCCATGATTAAACCGAGTAAGGTTTTCAATCATCTTGGTTCTAGATTGAACCATACTCAGATGGGTAATTATTTTGGATTTGTCTTTGCTAATTAATTGTCTTGATATTTCTTAGTAGTGCTTTATGAATGAGCTTATTCCTTTGATATTAGGAGAAAAAATATTTTTAAAGATGATTAAATCATATGCAAATGTTAAGCATGAAAAAAATAGAAATAATTGTATTAAACCTAAATTTTATGTTATCTTCAAAAAATGTTTTAATACCCCTAATTAAATATTCTTGAATAATAAAATGACTTGGGGATATAAGATCCCATTTTATAACTCCTTTTGAAGATTTAAAATACTCTTGTAATTGTCCATTAACAATGATAGAAAACCATGTTAAGTTAATATTTTTCATTATTATATGTAGGAATCCATTACCAAAACTAAAAGCCTTCATGATTCTTAAGATAATATTAAATGACAACTTATCAAAAGATTTAGACATATCTAGTTTAATTAGGATGTTCCCAACCATGATTTTCCTTTTTATATCATGAACTAACTCTTAAGTTAACATTATATTCTCATAGATGCTCCTACCCTTAACAAACCCTCCATGCTCTTCAGAAATTATCATAGTAATAAAACAAATAATATTTCATTTAAGACTTTTGAAATAATTCATTTAAGGATAGTAAATAAGCTAATAGGACTAAAGTCACCCCAAGTTTGAGGTGATTCAACTTTGGTTTTAAGGAGATAAAAGTTGGGTAAATATTTTAAGGAGAATTGTCTAAGAAATATAGCTTCTATTGCTGCACATAGATCTTTAGAAATTATAGGCCAACATTGAAGTAATTCGACATTAAAACCACCCACCCGAGTGGGTTTATAGACTTAAACAATTCTAAGGATTTCAACTTCAGTTGATAACTTTAAAAGTTTTTCATTTTCTTCTTCTGAAATTATCTTTAGAATAACATTGTAAAGCTCACCAAATTCTTCTTGGTTTGCTTGAGATGAAAGTAAAGCTTTAAACTGTTTCTCAGCAGTATTTCCCAACCCAGTTTGATCTCTTAACCATGTATCACCGTTTAGTATTCCATTAATGTTTTTGCCTCATTTTCTTAACATAATTATGAAAACTAACAATGTTTATATTATCATTCTTTAACCAGTTGGTGTTAATTTTCTTCTCCCAACATGTCTTCTCTTTCGCCAATAACTACAGAAGATTTAGCTAGTTTTATTTTATCATCCAGACTCTTTGATTCTTCAAAGCATAATTCTACTAGTTTAACCTCTTCTTTTACTTGAACATTTACATCAAATATATTACCAAAAGTGTCTCGATTTCATCATTTAAACTTGATTTTTAGCCTTATGAGTTTATTCCGGAAGATATGTATTGGAGTACCACCTATTTCTTCATTCCAGTTTAGTTCTACAATCTTTAGGATTTTTGGTGAATTATCCACATATTTTGGAACTTAAATGATGATTTGTTTATATTAAAATTGATAGAAATAGTAATAACTAATGGTGAATGGTCATACCCATTTCTAAATAGGTGCTTAACATAAGTGTTCTCAAAATAATTCAACCATATTGTGTTATACAAAACCATGTCAAAACTTTTCTATTTTCTGTTAATGGTCCTGGTAAATTTAGATCCATTAAACCCTGCATCCTCAAGTTGACAATCAAGTATAGTATTTCTAAATTAATCTATACTCTTAAGACATAAAGTTGAGAAGGATATTTGTTCTTGAAAGTCAAGAATGACATTGAAGTCACCCATATATATTATTTCATTAGAGTTATATGTTAATTCTCTTAGTGATTTCCAAAGAGCCAATCTTTGTTCTGTAATACATTTTGCATGGAATACTGTGACAATAAACTCGTTATTCATGCTAGAGTGCTTAATCTTTAAATGTAAAAATTGATCATGATTAATTAGAGTCTCCACGTCGTAATCATCTTTCCACATAATCCGAATCTTGTTACTACTATTGGCTCTACTTCCTTGATATCCAAGTTGTCTCGTTATTCTTATACATTTATCCATAAAAATCGTTGGTTCTTGTATGGCTAAAAAGTTTACTTTTTAGTCTTTTTTATTGATTTGATCCTTCTAATATTGGCTTTGTTTACCAAGCCCATAACATTCCAGTTTTGGAGTATTACTTTCATTTTGAATAACTAATGGAGTGTCTCTATTACCCTTTCAATTGAAGTGGCTTATTATGAATAGGACCCTTGAAAAACTTAACCTTTAAAATTTTAATCTTCATGCTAATTATTTTCTTAAATTCCTTATCTCCTTCTGTTTTACCTAATGTAAGTAATGATGGACGAGTGTCAGTGTTCCTTTGAGTTAGTAAGGATACCTATTTATCAATATTGTCAAAGTCATTAAATGATGAGAAGATTACTCCAGTATCTATTGCATGTAAGAATTCTATTATCCTTTTGTTTCCATCAACTCAGAAAACATTTTCAAATTCTTGATCAGTCTGCAAATTTGCAAGATTTTCCTTAAATAATATCTCATTGTTACTCTTTAGTTACTTTGAGTTGTAATTCTTTTATAGCTTCTAAAGATTGAGGAGAGTTTAAATTATGAATAATTTTTGGTTATTCTTATAGTGGAGTGATAAATTGTGTGTTTTCCCCAACTTGAGTTCTAATCCTCCTTGTATTGGTTGTCTCCATTGATGGGTATAGTTTCCATCATGTGTCTTTTCATTGATAATTATAGATTTAACTTTTCAAATCTATATTCTATTTTTACCCCACATGTTTCTGACTGTGTCTATATGAGGTTAAAGTTTGACTTTTGTTTTATTTTATTTTATCTTTATATCATTGGGATCATCTTCTTACAATTTAGTTTCTTATGCATTAAATAAAAACATTTAGAGTAGTAAGAAGGAATGGAACCATAATAATTTGTGCCAAAATTCTCATTTTTTTTTCTAAATCCAATCCATATTTTGTTGATATGTTCTTTAGATACATAAAGCTCTAACCAAGACTTGCAATAATTGAAATTTGACTTGTTCTTTGAAGGAACCCAACCAAATATTTGTTTACCAATTATTTTTTGCGATAGTATAAACTGCATCATTTTATACATAAATCCAAGCAAGTTAGGCATTGTTATCCACACTAGTGCTATTGTAGGTTATTTCATAGGATTGAAAAATGGAATCCATTTAAGTATTCTCAATATATATTATCTTATAGATCATATGTTACGTTTCTATATATTTTTCAGATCTTATTGGTAGACTAGTTCTAACAAAACATATCTAGAATCACACCATGAAATACGATAACCTCATTAAACCCAAGATTATTAGATTTTTTTTAACAATATTCATATAGGGACCACTCGTAGAGAAATATCAACTTGAATTATGTTTAGATAAAGTAAGTAAATTTTCATGGTTTGTTGCCTAAAACTAAATATCTTTGTGATCTCCATGATCCCAGATTTGAACATTGCCATGTTTGAATTCCTTTGTCGAATCTGTAACTGCTTCTGCATAAGTATTAAGGATTTTGTTGTGAAATAGTATGGTCAGAAGGATTATTTTGGCGAGCCCTTATTAAACACTATATTTTTAACGAGTTTAGTAATTTGGTTAGTGTTTAAGGTTGAATTTTAAATTATTTGTTTTTAGGATGATTTTATGTTGCTAGTGGTGAATATTCTTCAACGGGTGTTCCTCTATTTTTGAAAACAGAGTATGGTGAATCAGGTTTAGAAAGCTTCTTCGGGTTGGATGTTAAGAAAGAGGGACGAGGATGTAGTTTACTAGCTAGATTATCACAAGTCATAGTGTTTACACCGACGTAGACTAATTCTAGCCAACTTAGAGCCTCCACACCGATCAATACGACTTCCAGTTGAAGAGCTGTATTCTTAAAGGGTTTCTTGGACCTCTGTTTTAGTTTTCATCTCCACAAATGAATGATATTTACTGTTCATGTTTGTCATTTCTCCAAGTATGACATTATGTGTTTGTATTTCTATTTTAGTTGTTTTAGAGTTTAATTTATTTTCTCCACAATTGTTTTGTCTTATTTTCGTGAGTGAATGACATTAGCTTTTTGCGTTTATCATTTTGTTAATTTTAGTTTTGATTTCTTTCAAAATCAATATTTTTTATTTTCGTAAGTGAATGACATTAATTATTTGTGTTTGTGATTTGGTTGTTTTGAGTATTTATTTTATAATTTTTTATCTTTTTTTCGTAAGTGAATGACAATAAGTGTTTGTGTTTTGGTTATTTTAGGTTTTTATTTTCCTTTTTTGTAATCTTTTTTGTCTCATTTTCGCAAGTAAATGACAATAATTTTGTGTGCTTGTGTTGTGGTTGTTATGTTTTTTTATTTTTGTTTGTTTGCAATCCTTTTTTGCGTTATTTTCAATGGTACCTATAATTCTAATACTTTTCACTATCTCTAATGAAGATAAAGAAAAATTTCAAGTTCCATTGGTACAATAATGAATACATCAAGTGTAAGTGAAGAATATATAAATGCTATGAGAAATCACCAATTATAATATCTCTTAAAATGTGATTTGAACATAAAAATACTAGTTATGGTGCAAGAAAGAACTGAGATATCATAACTGAAATAATAAAAAGTTTTGACATTAGAAGATCAACTTTTGTATTCGATAAAAGACATGTTAGACTTATATCGAGAGAGATAATCCTTATATTAAGAGTCAAAACTAGGAAAAAACAATATCAACACGAATACAAAAGGTATTGCTGTTAGTTTAAGTGAAACACAACGATCAATAATTATAGTGCATGTTTTCTAGAATCATCGGAGAGAACATATGGAAGAAAGGTGTCGCCGCAGGCAACAAATACAAATATAAAGGTAAAAATATGTTTTTTATAAGTCAATTGCACGTAATTTTCTTACTCATTTACAGTTGTTAAATTATTTTTTTCACGAGTGATATATTTCCGCAAGTCAACTGCACATTTTCTGCAATTCATTTACACTTGTCTATATGATTTTTTTTTATCACAAGTGATATATTTCTGCAAGTCATTTACATTTTTTTTGCAAGTCATTCATACTTGTAAAAATGTCATTTTTCACAAGTGATGTTTTTTCGCAAGTCATTTGCATGTATTTCTAAAAATGGTTCACATCTTATTTTTGCACAAGTAACAATACTTTTGAAACAATTGTTTAAAATCAAAATTATCTTTTATCTATTAAAGGATGAAATTAAGTCAATAACCACAATTGAAGGCAAACAACATGTAAAAAATGTAACAATACTCCTAAGTTCATATGCTTGTGTAACTCGATTTTTTTTCTATATATAGAGAGGTGTTGCATGCTCCAACAGTTAAATAAATTGAAAGCTTCTACTACATCAAAATATATGAAATAAGCTAATGACCTTAATAAAAAAGTTTTGTAAAACTAGACCTGAAAATATAGTTGGTTTGTAGCAATACTTACGAGTTTCTCGATATTAGAAATATATATTATGATTGTAAACATATACAAGAGTTATTTAAAGTATGCTTGAAAGAAATTTTGTACATGTCTACCAATCTATAAGAACTATAGTATCTTTTTTATACCACTTTAAACGGTTCATCCTGCTTAGGAGCTAACTTTCCAGTATTCTTATATTTATTTCCATGAAACACATTTCTTAATATTAAACCTCTTTCCCTGAAATTTCATAATTTAAGTTATATATGGTATATGATTTGCAATAAACTCCTATAGTGCTCAAATCTTAGTTGTGTTTGCTTTGATGTTTCTCTATCAAATTAATACATGCTTGTTTTTCTTATCATTAGATTTTAATGAATAATATTGAATCCAATGGTTAGAAATTACACTCTCAGCTCGAACAACGACTTCCATACCATAAACAAAAACAAATGGATTTTCATTAATTGCTATTTTAAGACGATACTACCCCAAAACTCATTAAAAATATTTGTTCATTTTCTTTTAGCCAATTCAAGATTCCTCCTTTAACCATGCAAGATGGTTTTGTTGGTCAGCTCTACTTGTCCATTTTCTAGTGAATAATATGGATTAAAAATGTTATTATATCCCATAATTTATGAAAAAACCTGTCACTATGTCATTTTGGAATTGAGAACCGTTATTCGTCCTCTATATACGCAAAATTCCAAAACTACTCAAAATGTTTGACAATAGAAATTTATAAAATTCATGAAATCTTACTATTTCAATGTTTTTACTTCAAAACCTAATTTGTAAAATAGTCAACAAAAACTATATAAAACTGTCTCCTCCTAGTTGCTAACGGTAGTGGACTTACCAAATCGATTCCCCGTCTATCAAAAGGATAATAAAAAGGATTTGAACCTATAGCTTCACTAGGTAAATGGCTTGTATTATCAAAATGTTTTCATAAATCACAACTTAAACCGTCATTGTTTGCATAAGAAACAAACATCAGCTAATAAAATCCGGCCAAAATAAAATGTCCTATCAACCCTCTCCATAAAAAATATGCCCTCATAGTCTATTTATTGAAATATCTTAAAATAAAAAAAAACTTATTTATTTCCTAAACACCTTAATAAAGGTCGTGTAAACTCTCAAGAACAATATACTTGGAAGCTCATAATTGCAAAGCTCTAGTTTGTGCTTTATCCGACGGTACAACCTAATTATTTAAAACCATCAAATACTCATAACGTCAATCATCACTTTCCTCAATAGGTACACATTTTCAATTATCAATAATGTCCAAAACTGAGAATTAGTTTTAAATTAATACATAGTATTATCTTCCATACTTCTAAATTTTAGTCAATACAGTTGCAGCCATATTTTCCAATCAAAGAAATTTTTCATATAAAACCTTTTCAAAATATATTTCTCCATATGCTTTACAACGTAAAAATATCTTCTTATATTTTCTTACTCGATTTCGAAACTTCTTTTGAGATTTTACAGTTATTAACTGAGTTTCCAATAATAATTGAATAATGTTTGCCATAAAGATGTGAGCCAACCACATCCAAGTCAACATTGCTTCATACTTAGGTTCATTATTCGTAGTAACAAAATTGAACTTAATAGTTTTCTTACTCTCATCGCCTCTTAGAACAACCAATACAACGCCGCCATCACTACCATTTAAACCCGAAGCATCATCGGCTCAGACTATCCATTCTTGATATTTACATATTCTTGATATTATGACTTAATTTATGTCAATTTTCATTCTTTAATGTTTTTCCTTTCTCTTGAAACTCATTAATAAAATTTGCTAAATCTTATGCTTTCATTTGTTTTGATACATTTGAATTTTGAAACACATGTCTTAGAGGATAATATGTTAGTACATTTATACCCTGAACTTGAAAGTACGGTCACATTTTTTCTCGTTATCACAACCAAACTAAAAGCTATTTTTTTTTAAATTTAAATACTTGGTTTTAATACCAACCAACTTCATACTCTCTTATAAGAACAACACCAACAAAAAAAAATTTAAAAATGCCAAACACAAACATAACGAATCGCAATGTTTGTGTATATGAAGTTTCTAGCGACTTGAGATACTTTTTAATACATAAAAATTTGTTGTACACTATCATCTGAATAAAACTTCTTTTCTCATTTTAAGATATAAAACATAAGTGACCTATATCTGACGCTCTAATAATGAATATTGATAACACCACTAATATACTCGTTAATTTCTTAACTTCTTTAATAGAATTTAGAGGTGACACCACTAATATTTTTAATTGACCTTGATCACCTTAAATTATTTTTCTGCTTATCGCAAAACCTAGAAGCTTCATTGAATTTACACCAAACAAATTATTCAACGAATCTAATTTCAAGTTATATTTTCCAAGATTATCGAATGTTTTAAACAATTCACATTATTACTAGTTTCATCAGTTTTTACGATCTTATCATCAATATAAGTTTCCATATTTTTCCAACTCTTTGGTAAAAATATGATTCTCGAGTCATTATGCAACATTCTTTAACATAAACCCATTACTTTGTAACAATATAAACCTTTAGTTTATCGTAAAAGATGTACTTTTTACATCATTTGGAAGTATTTTAATATGATAATATCATGAATACGTGCCCACAAATGATAAAAAATCATGTCTAGAAGTTGTATCCACTAATTGATCAATTTGAAGTAAAATGAAACATCATTTAAGTATACACGATTTAAGCAGTAAAGTAGACACATTATACATTGTCCATTCTTATTTTTAACTAGTATTTAATTTGCAAGCAACATATGATATTTTGATTCCTTAATATGACATATTTTAAGGACCTATCCATTTAATTAGCAATGATCTCAAACTTTTCAACTCAAAACATTCTCATCTTCTGTCAATGGGTCGTAATATTCTATCAATAAATAACTCATGGAATATGAACGATCTACTTATCCTGGTAACATCATATATACTCCAAGAAAATACATCAACATCCAACTTCAAGCATGCAATGAACTCACTTTAAATTTTTTCACTTAGATGACTATCAAATTTAACTAGTTTTTCTTCGTCTAACATTAACTCCTTAATTTTCTGTTGATTAAAATGAATTCAAATCTTCTTGTGGATCATCTATCTCTCATTTCTTAAATTCTATCAAGGGATTATTATTTTTTATCATTGGCGTATTCTTTTATGTATTCAGTTATTTCTATGGAATAATGTTCTCATTATATAAAAATATCAAATAACAATATCATCTACCTTTTATAACTCGAGTTTTCATTTTTACAGAAAACTTCACACACTAATGATATGACAAAGCTATAACTTCCACCCTATGCAAAAAAGAACGTCCCAAAATTTCATTGTAAGAACTTGCAACATCAACCACCGTAACAAAATAGTAACAATCTAGCGAAACTCACTACATTTTTACTAGTTTTTTTTTTTACGTTTCTATACCAATCAGATTATCATTTAATTTTATATAAAATTCATTGCCCGAACTAACCATGGAAATCATCGCTCTTCTTACGGTTACCTCAATAATCTCTAAAGTCACTAACAAAGAATCTTTATATGGTATCACAAACTCTCTCAAATTATATTCAATAAAAGAAAATGAGAAAGTAAGATTCATGTGTAAATGCGTAAATAACTCGTTAATAAGATGAACTTCCAAATATTGCATGTAAATTTTCATTGAAGAGTGTTTCGTGCCAAAATACGTATCCTATCACAAATTATATAAAGTGTCTACTTATAAATTTTACGCTTATTTGGACTAATACCCTTATTTTATAATTTTTTTTTTCTTTCTCTCTCTGTGCTCTTCACAAATTCAATGAACTTCTTGTTATAAATTAACCTTGTACCTCGTCTCTCAATTGAAAATAATCCTCGGTTGAATGACCATGATCATTATAGTAAGCACAATAATATCTCTTCATATTTTAATTAACGAGCGTAAAAATCTTAGTGCTCGAACATTTACCTTGTACTTCGGTTTGGATTATCATAGTAAGAATAACATAGTCAGTTAAATAGTTCTTTAAAACATGTAAAACTCGTTGAGCTTCCATTTATTTATTCTATAAAGTATCAAACTTAGTCCAAACAATTTAACTTGCATACTTCATCTTTTTTTTTGTTTCTTATACTTTGATAAAAAAAATTGAACGTCTAAAAAAATCTCTCATTGACTCAAATGGAAACTTGACGAATATTTGGACATAATCGTTTAAATGCTGCAAAAAACATTTCTAAAACCTTCTGAACTATTCATCTCTTAACGAATCTTTAGACATAATCATTTATCGACTCATCATTTTGGAAACAACGTCATGATACAATCCCCATCTTGCTTGATTGCTTCATTGTAAATGTATTGACTTCTAAATGTTACCCGCAAATATTTAAAATTATAAATGAACCATCTTGGAAGGTTATTAAAGCAAGCTAAATCATATCACTTAAAATTCATAGATAATGGTCTATACAATAGAATGTCATCTGGATTAAATCATAATAGTATGTTAAAAAATTATTCTAAATGATGCTCATGATATCTTGTATACAGAGAGAACTTCTTTGGTAACTCTCCTTCAAAAATTGTATGAGTTAATAAAACAATGCCAAAGTATAATATACGATCTTAAGTCTTTTCAACATGTTTGACCATCATTTACTAACTTATTTTTCCCTTTATTGACTTTGTCCGTCAACAAAACTTCATTAACTGCTTTCTCATCACCATTATTTCAAAAATATCTTTTAAGTTGAATCAGATCGCCTTTTATAGCACCTTTACCTTGATCCATGTCATATCCCAAAAATATTTTCTCGGTTATCAGTCATAGAGTTTTATTCATCATATCATATTTTTTTCTTCCTTTTCGCCTTCTTTATTTTGTGATATGTTAAATTTATGTTGCTTATGTCAGAATTCATTCATCTGTAACTCCACAGAACAAAATAGTAAAATTACTTTTATTTCTTGCTCGTAACTATTGAGACAATCTAACATCAAAACTTTCCCCAAGATGGTAACTACATTACCGATGGTTTAAAAGATATATTTGATGGTACACCTTGATTAATGTTGTTTCTTTGAGTTTGAGATATAATCCTAGATGCACATGGTATTATTGTTGGAGTTCTATGAGCCTTGTTACTCCCGCAAGTTTAAGAAGTAACATCAAAATTTCCTAGAACATTAATGACAATCAACATGAAAAATTTACTCATGAACATCCTCAATGAACTTCTGAACTAGTCATCAATATTGGTTAACAAACAAACTTTTTAAGTTTATCACATACGGTGCTAAACAATGATGAATAAAATCTTAGTCAAAGTAACTGCCAATGATTATATTAGTATATATAATGATAGAAAATCATAAATATTCAGGATGAATGACACACACATCTCATAACAAGTTGCATTCATTCATTAAATAATTTATAATTATGTTATATAACTGTTATGGCCAAATTAGTAATATAATCTAACTATATGAAAGCTTCTGTAACCTTTTTCTATCCACGAGACAAACCGCTCTCAGCGTAGCTTAGTCAAACCTTATTCAATTCTTTAATATCGTCTAGTGTACCTTAATATTTCCATCGTCTATTTTAGTTCAAAATACATTTGATCTTGCTTTGATCACACTTGTATGGTTATTTCCATTTCAAATTGTTTATGTTGTCTAATGTTTTGGTATAAAAAGTAATAGTATAAATAAAACGATCGTTTACAAGTAGTTCGAGGGATTTCCCTATGGTAAAAACAAACAAAAATAAAACTATTAAGTTACAATCAAGAAAAAAAACATCTAAATTTCTAAGTGAACATCAGATACATCTAAAAAGATGGGTGAGTAGTGAAATAAATTAACCAGGCCATGGACTTCTCGTACCATGAAATTTGTAGCGGAGATTTGATGGGTAATAACAGAGCCTAACGATTGGCTATCACTAAAGATCCTAGAATTTGTCTTATTCCATACATAAGAAATCACTGCACCATAAGTGTCCATACCCGTTGATGAAAGGCGTCCAGGTGCTCGCAATGAAGACCTAGGAAGGCCAATCCAAAGATGGGGTCGACATGATGATTTTTCTCGAGATGGCTTCCCAAATTTTCCTCGAGTAATAATATTGAAACTGGATATGGTTGATAGTTTCAGAAGTATTATTACAAAAGATGCAGTCATGGGTTGTAATGAAACCCCAAGCAATGAGTTTGTCTCAAGTGGATAGTTTATCCTGTATTTCCAGCTAAGCAATAAAATAATATATGAGGATGCTTTATTCTTCCAAACTAAGGAGGCCCATGTTACTTTTGGAGGAGTAGGCCGAATGAATTTATACGTACTACTTATTGAGAATGTGTTACGGGTCTGGCTCCGAATCTAGAAGAAGACATCACTACGATCAGTCAAGGCCGAAAGTAAACTAATTGTATTTCTAACTCCAAGAAAATGATGATGGTAGGACCTTGTGCCCGAAAAGATCTTAGAGGACCAGTTCCACGAGCCATTCCCAATTATATTTAAAGCCATGCTCTTGTTATGCACATGAGCATACTTAATAAAGCATAGACCATAACGACCAATAAGGTATTTACGAAAAAGTGAAGGATAATATAGGATATAGGTGAAGGTTTCGTTATCGACGAAAACTTTGTAGAGGCTAACATCAAGAGTTATGAGTTTTATAATTTTCCTCCACCCCGACTCGGGGAATAGCCCATTTGGAGGCACCAAATGTATTTATCTTTTATTTTTTGAGTGATAATCCAATTAGTTCAGATTAAGCATGATTATTCGTCAAGGTGGACCAAAGGTTTTTAAGGGTGGCCATTTCATTCTAAACCTTGAGGTTTAGCATCCTAAGGCCACCCTCATATGAGGACAGTATAATCTTGTCCAAAACGACTTTTACTCAAGTAATTTTCATCTCAGTGTTAAGAAACAAATATAGATAAAAGAAGAAGTAGTCGCCAATAAGCGGCTAAGGTTTCTGATTATTAGAAAGTTTGTATTACATAGAGTCTAAATCTATTATTTATAGATAAACTATATGGGCTAATGGGCTTAGGCCTTATATCTCTAACACCCTCTCTCAAACTCGCAATGCTTATTCTTGCATTGTGAGTTTGTTACACAAAATAAAAAACAAAATTAGATTCCAATCTCCAAACTCCAATCTCCAATCTTCAAACTCTAATCTCAAATCTTTAATCTTCAAACTCCAAAATCCAAACTCCAAACTCCAAACTCCAAACTCCAAACTCCAAACTCCAAACTCCAAACTCCAAACTCCAAACTCCAAACTCCAAACTCCAAACTCCAAACTCCAAACTCCAAACTCCAAACTCCAAACTCCAAACTCCAAACTCCAAACTCCAAACTCCAAACTCCAAACTCCAAACTCCAAACTCCAAACTACAAACTACAAACTACAAACTACAAGCTACAAGCTTCAAACTCTAAACTCCATACTAATCCAAACGAAATCAGACACCAAACAAATCCACACGAATCCAAAAAAATCCAAACGAATCCAAACAAAATCTATATCGAATCCAAAACCAAATCCAAATCCAAATCCAAATCCAAATCCAAATACCGAAACCAAATCCAAAAATAAATCAAAACACCAAATCCGAAATCAAAGCTAAACAAATCTACAGAAATCGTGGCTTCCAAACCGAAATCCAATGCTACTACGAAATTGTATACCTGGTAGATCTACAAAAATTCCGGCGGACAGCTAAAAACACTACCCACCGGCACAGCGGAAGACTCGGAAACTTCAAGATCTAAGCCAAAGCTCTGATACCATGTTAAGAAACAAATATAGATAAAAGAAGAAGTAGTCGCCAATAAGCGGCTAGGGTTTCTGATTATTAGAAAGTCTGTATTACATAGAGTCTAAATCTATTATTTATAGATAAACTATATAGGCTAATGGGCTTATGCCTTATATCTCTAACACTCATGACTCGGCGAGATGAATCTTCTAAAAATTTGGGATAACTCATTTAAAACGTGAACGGGAAGAATGAAAACCGAAGATCAATAAACTTGGTTGGTGAAAATGATTAATTTTAGCAATTAGAGTCCTTCAACATATGAGAGATGTTTGGAATTCTAGGAATTTATGCAGTCGGTGTCTTTATGGAAGAGTGGTATACAATCATTTTATGATAGTCTTAAAGCAACAAGCGAGACTCTTATGTATCCAACAAGGAATGCACTTTCATTGAAATCAAGAGATAAGATAATATTGCATCACACATTTTCTATAACCGCTGAGAGATAGACATAAATTTTGCTGGGGTTGAGAAAGATGCCTAATAACTTTGAAAATTCTTTGAGACCTTGCTTGATTAAGAAAACCGAGGGCAAGTTAGCTCTACAGAAGATCATAAGGTCATCCGCAAAATAGAGGTTGATGATCTTTAGGTGATGATATTTCTAGTGATACCCAAAGTTAGGGTTGTGACATTTTTCTCGGAGGATGCTAGAGAGCACATGCATAACAATTACAAAATATACATAGATATTTTGGTCCATTTTTAGAGGCCCTTTTTACCTTTGAAAGAACCAAAAGGTACTATTGATGCGGATAGAGTAGGATGGCGAAGAGATGCATTGGAGGATCCAACCAATCACTTTTGTGAGGAAGTCAAAAATATAAAGGACATAAAGAAGAAGTCGTCATCTAACATTATTAAAGGCCTTCATAAGATCAATTTTTAAAGCACATATCGAATCTTATCTGTTTGATTGGTAACCATGCATAAGATCATACGTAAGAAAGATATTATCCGAGATGAATCTTCCCGGCATAAAAATTGATTGGAAGGGGTCAATCAGGATGGAAAGATGTTCTTAATTCTGGGTTTAAGGATTTTAGATATGACCTTATATATCACATTGTAGGAGGAGATTGGTCTAAAATCGGTGGGGGAAACGAAGGAGCCAACCTTTGGGATGAGGGTCATCAGGTTTTGTTCCAAATGGGATCCATATTGCCATAGAAAAAAAAATGATTGACCGCATTACAAAACTCAATTCTGATAATGAACCAACAAGTTTTAAAGATACTTGCACTGAAATAGTTAGGGCCACGAGCTTTGTTGCTATCGATATCGAATAAGGCGTTTTTGATCTCATCCTTAATAGTAGGCATACACATGTTAGCTTTATCATGAGGACATATTTTGGTAGAAATACAGGATATAATTCTCTCAAGACCCGAGTAGGTTGAAGGGCTTTGTTGCTATCGATATCGAATAAGGCGTTTTGAATCTCATCCTTAATAGTAGGCATAAACATGTTAGCTTTATCTTGAGGACATATTTGGGTAGAAATACGGGATCTAATTCTCTCAAGACCCGAGTAGGTTGAAGGGATACTAGAGCCAATGAGTCTTGAGTAGTGGCTAAAAAAGAAATTAGAAATATCTTTAGGGTTGGAGCAAGTGGTCATGTTCGTATTACTGATACCTAGAGTTTTGTTTCTAGCCATTCAAGGTCTAATATTATTGTAGAAGTACTTTGATTTAAGATCCTCTAATTTTAGATAACTTTCATGAGACTTTTTCTTAATGAATGATTCCCTAGCATGAATAAAGAAAATAGGTCTTGGAAGCCTTAATCCCAGTCCCGATAAGATGTAAATTGGTTGAGTTATTAGCCAAGCTCAATTGGGAATGGAACAAGACCTTTTGAGACTGACTGACTCTACCATTAATGTTACTAAAACCTTGTTTGTTCAACTCCGAAAGGTCATCTTAGAGACAGATAAGTTTGGTGGGGATACTAGCGATGGAGTTGCCCTCATAGGGGAGGGGGGCATTCCAGCTATCAGTGATAATACCTAAAAATCTAGGATGGTCTTGCCACATATTGAAATACCTTAAGAGTTTATTATTATATAAATATAGGATAATGAGGTATAAAGTGATGATGGTATGATCAGAGGTGCGAGGGATGTCAAAATAGGAAAATGAGTTGGGGGAAAATGTTATTCTATTGACCATTAACAAACACTTTATCTAATTTAGAGGAGAGACGGTTGTCAATTTTCTTATTTGTCCAGGTGAATTGAAAACCAGATTACCTAAGATCACAAAGCCCATTGGTGTTGCAATAATCATTAAAATCTCTAATTAAGCTAGTATAAACATCAGTATTACCCATTCGTTCAAGAGGGTTTCTAATGGCGTTGATACCCATGACAATCCATGGGCTATTATTTCTTGAGGTGGAAATATGGGTGATATCATGCCAAAAAAGGTGACGGTCGAGGGGGTCATTAAAGTTATACATAACTATTTGGTGAATTTTTGGTTTCTTGCTATGTACGTTAAGGTGCAATCCATAAGTTGAGGGTACTTAGGCCAATGCTGATGCTAAACGCATTAGGATTCCAAGCAATCCATATTCTACTGAATGGATGGTAAGTACGATTTGTCCAAAATTCCAAAATGAAAGTATCGTTCTCATGATCAAGTCCATATTATCAATATTAACCTTAGTGGTTAACATGAAAATGATGGAATGCTATTAGAGACAATATAGTCACGAATATTGTTTTGTCTAATATGGTCATTTAGACCTTTTATATTCTAACATGAAATACGCATAGAGTTTGAAAAATGATAAAACAAACATACAGTTAAACGATATAACTAACATTTGGGAGGAGGGTTGTTCCCATGTGTGCTTAAAACAATAGGTAGGGTTGACAGTCCAACCCGTATGATATGCGAGGTGACTTTATTTGTGGTATGCTCATTATCTAAAGTTCTTGAGTTAACTTGCGTAGCAGCGGTACTTCCTTCACGCACGAAATATCCTTGACGGATGACCATCCCATTACCATCAATACTCATCCTCAATGAGTCGTAGTTGGGAGACAGAGGTGTGTCACTATCACTAGATGACACATTGATTTACTCAGAATAGTCAGCAATCGACTAATTTCCTGGCCTTTTGTTGGGGATGTTGGTGTAAGATGTTTTCATCGAGTCAGTACAAGTTGCAGCATTGTGGCCAAAGGTCTTGCATTAAATACAAGTTGGGGGGGACCTTGATACTCGACTTGCAAAATGCGAGTCTTGCCCAAACTGATGATGTTGATGGATACTATGAAGTCATCTATAACATTCATAACAATACAAATCTATGAAAAGCTAAGCCTCACACAATTTTCCGTGTGGGTGTCAACATATATGGCCGTCCCCAAGAAGCTGCTAAAGATACTTAGCCCACGCTCATACCATAGCTCGTAGGAAAGTCCATGGAATTTCACCCACAGAGGGATGGATCTAAGGGACTTATTTGCCAAGTTTTCCATTGGCTCCCATATTTTGAGAAATATAAGGTGGTTATTGAAGAACCAAAGAGTCATCTCCAGAATATGCGTAGCATTATCAACAGTGGAAAACTATAAACAATATTGACCTGTTGGCATGGGCTTGACTTCTTGAAGACAATGTATGCCCCAAACGCTTGTTACAATCGATTGAATATGATAAAAAGTTATGTTTTTGTAAGAAAGTAACGTGATAATAAATTTTCCCAGTCGAATTGATCCCCAACAATGACACCACGGGGAAACATAAGCACATCTTTTTCAATGTAAAGAGTTGGTATCTTCTCAATGTTCATTATGGGACGAATATCTTAAGGTTGAGCAACTATGTTGGCCCAGTTTCAGGCAGTTTGGATATGGATAGTTATTGGTATGTGGGTGGCAGTTACATGAGAGCTTATGGGTGGATGCAGGAGCGGATTTAGAGGGGATATGAGTATGCTAGGGGAAACCTTAAATCAATGAAAAATTTAGTATAGTGGTAAAGATCTATTCTAAAATACTAGATGCCATGAGTTTGAGTCCTACTAGATATCCAATGATATATTTTTTACTTTTTTTTACATTCTTTTTATTTTATTTTATTTTAATAAGTCGATTCTGTTTCCATTCTCTTTCCTAAATTCTCTCAAACATTTATATTTAACATATTTTTTCTCTTTGCTAACTTCTCTTAAAGAAAAACAACATCAAACTAGCAAAAGAAAACTGTAAGTCGATTCAGCTTTCGATTTTCATTCAATAAAGCAGTATAAGATTTATTGGGTTTTATTTCAGGTCTGACATCTGTCTCTGATTCAACAAAACACTAAAAATTAGGGACTTTTCTCAGCCTAATTTGATTCTATCACTAGCAAAGGAAAACTGTAAGTCGATTCAGCTAATGATTTTTCATTAGATTTTCTTTCGATTTTCATTCAATAAAGTACTATAAGATTTATTGGATTTTATTTAAATTCTGATTTCTGTCTCTGATTCAACAAAACACTTAACAATTAAGGATTTTTTTTCCCAGCCAAATTGGATTCTATCAAGGTTTGCTTTATAGTTTTTTCATTCTTTAATGAATCCTGATTGCATATTTCATTGCAGGTAAAGATTTACAAAAAAGACTTGACAAATTTCCAAAATTAAGCAGAGAATATTATCTTACTAGACTAGTTTAAATGATTTGATTGAGAAAATTTCTATTATTAGGCTATTTTAAGATATTTTGTGTCGCTTTATTTCTAATATTTTGTATTTCAAAAAATTATTTTATGATTATTTTAAAGCAAATGAATGTACTATTTTTTTTCAATGAATATTTTGACTAAATTAATAATTTTTTAACATATTTTATATGGATAATGGATGGATTTTCAAATTACATATGGATGAATTTGTAATATTTTCTATTTTCTATTAATTGATTTTTTTATTCTCTATCATATTTTGTAATCTTTTATATGGAAACAATATTTTTTATTTAATAAAATTCTTGTACTCAGTCTTTTTAAGCAAATTAATATCTTAAATATATTAAAAAAATTATTATATAGATGTTTTTTCTCAATGAATATTCTGTATTGTATATTTTAGATGGAAATAATATTTTGTATATGAGAATAATTAAGTAAATTATTGATTCTTTAGCATATATTGTTAAATTTATAATATTTTATATTAATTGATATATAATTTATGAAGCACAAATTATGGTTATTAACTATTTGATATTTTTTTTAGAAAGATGTTGTTTAGACTCTAATATTTCTACTATTGGAAATGAATCAACAATTGAAGTGTCTCCAATTTCTTCTTCACTAGAACTACCATTTAGAGAACCTTCTTCTATTCCTTCACCAATTGATTCATCATCGTGCAAAGAAACACAAAATATTTGGATTTGTGTACACACTTTGAAGTTAGCTTTGTCATTACCGGTTGCTACCACAAGTGTTGAGTGAGTATTTTTTGGTATGAAATATGTGAAAAATGAGTTTGTGAAATAGAATGGCAAATCTATGGCTTAATGATTGTTTAATGACATTTATGGAGAGAAAAATATTTTCTACATTTGATGATTTAGATATTATCAAACGCTTTCAAGGTATAAGGAAGAGGAGAAGGCATTTACGCTTGGACTAGAATATATTTTCATTTTGAGTTGTAATTGAAATATTTACATATTTTTAATATACGATATTAAGATATTTATCTTTTATGGATTTTTTTGCATAATATTTTTTTAGCATACCCTAAATTTATGTCCTGGATCCGCCCCTGGGTGGATAGGGTCACAAGTTGACCAAAGATAAGTGGGTGTTATACATCATGGTCGTGGTGATGTTGGTACTTTAGTTGTGATGATAGGATGGTTAGAGGTTCTTGGTTTAGAGGCTAAGGTTTGGGAAGCTGTGTAACCAGGTGTAGAGGTAATAAAATGAGAAGTTGAGTAACCTCTCACCCCTCTAGATCACGAAATGACTCTCCCTCTTCTATTCTTTCCCGATAAGAATTGCGGGGAAGATGGATGAGGAACACCTAGGGAAATTAAGGGGGGAAAAGTGGTTTGGCTGGTAGATGGAGGGATGGTGGTTGAAGTATGGATAATGGTAGAAGTGTTTTGTTTGGGGATATAATATAATGAAGAGGACGATGGTCTACTTGAAGGGTTTTGAAAAAGATTTATTTCTGATGTTGTTAGAATTCTTTGAGGTGGGTTAGAGTTTGGTGGATGGGTGGGCTTAATAAGGTTGGGCTGCAATAAGTATTTATTCATGGCACTTTCACAGTGGGCTGAGCCGGTGGTGCAGGGTTTGGGTTTAGGATTAGATAATTTCATGGAAGTATTGGTAGGGGTTAGTGGTAGCGGTGCATGGTACTGACTCAATATAACTAGGGTTTAGGGTTGCATCAAGATAATTTATTGGTTAGTTGGGACGAGTGCATATAAATAATTTTAAAGGTTCTGTATGAGAAAGATGAGCGAAAGCTTGAGTAGAACATGAGATACCCAAACCTCGAATGATTAGGGTGTCGTTACCATGCAAAAATGGGGGATGATTGACAGAGTTTGGCGAGAAGAAGCTGTCATCCCTCACATGCAACTCTTTAGAACTTCTGATATTCATTAGGAGGCATATTTCTAGTGTATATGGCCTTGAGGCATTTAAGCTTGGAATTAACGATGAATGACTCAATCTCAGAGGTATCCTTCTCTTCAGCGAGTAATAGGTCAATAGTTAAAGCGGGGAAGAAAATGGAAAATGGTGTGGCTTACATTTCATTCCTCATCTCCTCCAGAATAATCTTGTTGGCTTCAGAGAGGGTTTGTTGCCTTCGAGGATGATTGATGACCGAAAAGAAGGACATATATATGGAAATGGGAAGGCCATACAAAGGGGTTTGGGTGTCCATGTTAACAAAAAAAGATCGAGTTGGTGAGTTGGGTGGAGAAGCCATAATAGTTCTTGTTTTTAATGAAAGTGTGGTATTGCAAGGAATTTGATGTAGTATGGGTTAACAACAAGTAACAATTCATAATGCATGAAGTTTGGGCTTGGTTTTTCATTAAAATTGGGTGCTATTTTTCTCAAGTTTCATATTTTCTTGGCAGAAGATCTCTTTTGTCTTGGTTTAGCACTAGTACCGGTGTCTACCATTGTTAAAATATTGAGAGTGATGGTGGTAAAATGTGTAAATTCAGTGTAGGTTAAAAGAAATGGAAGCGTAGTAAGTATTAGTCTAGTATTTATATATAAGATGGTTTTTTGGAATTTGAGTGAAACCTTAACGTCTTGGCAGATGCATGCAAAGAGAGGAGTCAAAGGGGAAGGTGGGTTGTAGGCCATCATTGCCTTGATGTCGTGTGGAGCATAAAAAATATTTGGGAAACAAAAAATCTTGGAATTTAATGAATAGATAGGTTTTCTTAAAATAATGGCTCTTTTATTGGTGAGAGTTGTTTAAGATTGTAGTAAATAAAGTGTCTCAAAGGGCAGGGTAATGAGATTAAGAAAGAGAAGGCTCTGCTTTGATCTTATCAAGACGCCAATGATCAGTGGTGTTTTGCCATTGTGACAAGAATGTATGAGGATAACAAAACTCTCATACCTTTACAGGTCTTACCATTACGATCTCCATGTTCATCAGAATTGCCAAGGCAACTCTACACAGAGCATGGATTCTTCTTGTGAATGATTAGATTTGCTGCGAGGATTTTTTGTATTCAAAATCATAATAGAAACAAACGTAATAGTATTAGTTCGTAAAGTAACATTGGTATCTTTAGTTATTATGAGAATAAAAAACAATTTGTTTCTTTCAGAATGTCGTTTATTGAAAACGAGTGAGGATGGGCAAATGGAAAAGTCATAGGCATCGTGGCTCTCATTAAACGACCAACCCAATTACAAGGAGTTTTTTGGGTGTTTTCCATGCCCATTTTTCTTAAACCTACAGTAAGATGAACCTGCAAAATAGAGTTCCAAGTACAACATAATCTAGAGAATCTTAACTTTAACTTTAGAGTCAGTGATGATTGAGTTTGTGACAGCCATGCAAGATGAAATGCTAAATATTTCCCTGTGAGTAATTCTGCCATTATGAATGAAAACACAAGGAGCCATGAATGGCTCAAGGGAGACTAAGTGAATCAACATGATAGTGCTAAAGGTTAGAGGTGAGTCAACATTGATAATAAGCCCCACCATCATATTCTAAGATGTCTCATGCAAGACCATAACAACACTGGTTGCAAGGGGAGCCAAAGTATGCTTGTGAGAGAAATTTTGCATCAATGTGACTGAAGCAGAAACAAAGAATGTTCTTGCATCACTTTTGAATATAATCAATAAACAGAACCTCTCGATCATAAGATTGAAAAAGTTATAAAAACTGATTAACAAAGAAATAATTAGCCTCTCTGACCAAACAACATGTTTACCGCAACTTAGTGAATGATCATAATAAAACCATCAGACCAGATAACTTGGAGAGTAATTGGAGATATAGAAAAAGTAAAAACAGATTTAAATTTTATACAAACATTGTTTCCCCCTTCAACAAGCATATATGCTTGAGAATCTCAAAGGAAGGTGAAAAACTCTTATTAAATTCTTTTTTTCCCCAAGAATATCTTTTTTTATTGATCATAATTCGAAGTTTACAATTGATACTGCAAAATATGAGTATGTTACTCACTTTTACAGATTGAATGAGTTATATTTGTGAGTTACATTTAATTGAGTAACACATTTGTGAGTTACTCCTACATACTTATACTCATTACATATTTTCCTAACAGGCTTTTCTTTTCCTCCCTTGCCGCCTCCCTCTTCCCATCTTATCATCCTTTGTATTCTTTCTTGAGCAACTTCTTGAACTTCTTGCTGCCTTATATAATGTTCCATCATCTAAATCCTGTCGTGCAATATCAAAATCAAGAATGGTCAAGTCTTCCAACTTGCCAACAAATTAGTGAAAAAATTGAAAGTATCCTAAGTTTAAAGATTCCAACAAAGTGATTGCAGTTAACTCATTCAGAGAATGGGGTGATTCTACTATAAATCTAGATTGATTTTTTAATGCATGCTTAGCTATCCAATCAGCAGCAGCATTCTGCTCTCTATAAACATGCTTTAAGGTCATTTGTGGTTTAATTAAGGATCTACAATATTTCAGAATCTTGTCTAAGTACCACGGGTATTTTCCAGTTTCAATCATATAGAATACACTAATACAATCTGTTTCAATGTCAATATAAGTTATATCATTATCATTACAATACATAAGACCATTTATTAAAGCAATAATTTCAGCCATTTCAGAAGAACACTTACCTATTAAGTCACCTTTAGCAAATATAGTAGATCCTAAGCTATTCCTAGTGATATAACCATAACTAGAATCACCATTTATTAGAGAAGAACCATCAACATTCAATTTCATTCTATTATTTACAGGTAGAGACCAGACAACGTACTGACTTGGTTTTGAATTTACAGCATGATTAAAGCACCTTAATTTTTTAGCTATATGCAAGTCCGTAGACCAGTGTTTCCTGGTTAATTGTCCACCAAAATATAGAGTTGATAACATGAACAGAATGTGATTAATTATTCTTTTAGGTGAGAGAACATTATCATTATGTTTACAGCTATTCCTACTATACCAAATAGAATACACAATTAATGAAGGTAAAATTATTCTAATCTGTGTTCTTTTATCTGTAGATATGAACCAAAGGTTGATAATATTGTTAATTGTCATATATCTACCAATAGTAATCCTAAACATCGCAGAGAAATAAGACCAAATAGACCAAGCAGTTTCACATGACACAAATACATGATTCAATGATTCTAAATTCTGACAACTATAACACTTAGAAGCTAAACTGAAACCAAGTTGCTGCAATTTACTGTCAACACTTAACAAGTTATTCAACACTCTCCAAAGAACAAAAGAACACTTTTTAGGTGAAATTTATTCCAGATTTTACTTTTAACCTGAGATGTTTCATTCTTTATTCTTATTTCATTAACTGCTTTTTTTAAGTTAAATTTCCCATCACTGGACAGTTTCCAAACTATAGAATCATATGTTTGTACATTAATCTTTATTCTGCTGATTTCATGTACATAAACAGTAGGCAGCATACTTGAAAGTTTATCAATGTTCCATGAATTATTAGTCCAGTATTCATTTATTTTTGTATGTGTATAATGTCCAGCATTTAAAGCTGTTAGAGATATTAAAGGCCTATTACTATACCAATGATCTAACCAAAAATCTAAATTACCCTCTCCTACATTCCAACCTATATGTTTCTCAGCTCTATCCTTAACTTCAAACATTCTTTTCCAAATTTTAGAATCTGAAATGCTAATACTAGATTGCAATGGATGAATATTAAGGCAGTACTTTGAATGCATCATGCTTGACCATAATGTTTTATTCTCTCTAAAGTTAAACCATAACTTAAATGAATAAGCAGATTGTATATCTTTTATGTTCATGATATTTAAACCATTTTCATTATATGGTTTACATAATTTCTCCCAGTTAGACCAAATCATATGTTTATCAATCTCACCAAACCCCCACAAGAACTTATTTAACATCTTCTCAATCCTAGCTATTATTCTTAAAGTCAATTTAACAGCTTGCAAATAGTATATTGGATATGTCATTAAAACAGAGTTTATCAAAGTTATTTTGCCCCCAAATGATATATGTTTAGAGTTCCAGTCAGAGATTTTACATCTAATCTTATCAATCAGCTTCTCAAAATGAACAGAATAGTTATTTGAATGAATTGGGATTCTTAAGTAAGTAAAAGGAAGTTTGGAACTCCTAAATCCTAACAAGTTTTCTAAGGCTGTTAAACTTAATCTATTCATTCTTAAAGATGCAATAAAAGAAGTCTTCTGCCTATTAATTTGCTGACCAGAAAGAGACTGATAGATATCTAAAAACCTAATTAACATCTTGATACTTCTTTGTGAACCATTAACAAACAAAATTATGTCATCAGCATAGGCAAGGTAATTAACTTTAACTAAACTTTTCATATTATAAGACATATAACCATTCTGATTAACTAGTTTATTAATGCCCCTAATTAAAAACTCTTCTGCTATAATGAAAAGACAGGGGGACAGAGGGTCTCCATGTCTAAGACCATTGACAGATTTAAAAAAACCATATGCACAACCATTAACTAATACAGAATACCACACATTTTCAATACACTTCTTAATCAATAAAATGACTCTATCACTAACACCAAATGAAAGCATAACATCATAGATGAACTTAAAATCTAAATTATCAAAGGCTTTCGACATATCCAGATTTATAGTTATATTATGACCTCTAGTTTTTCTATTTAATTCCTTAACTAGCTCCTGAGTAATTAGAATATTCTCTTGAATAGTCCTATGTTCTACATAAGCACCTTGTTCCCTAGATATTATATTAGGTAATATTTTAGCTATCCTAAAGTTTATTAGTTTAGATATGATAATGTTCAAAACACAACATAAACTTATAGGCATATACTGCATCCAGGTTTTAGGAGATTTAGTTTTAGGAATTAAACATATCAAAGTTGCAAATAGTCCTTTTGGCAACATATTATCTAAGAAGAAATCTATTACTGCTTTCAATAGGTCTTCTTTAATTATGGTCCAACAGTCAAGATAAAACCTGGAGTTGAATCCATCAACTCCAGAGGCACTGTCAAAGTTTAAGCTTTTAACTACATCATGCAATTCATCTAAAGTTGGCAGCCTTAAAATGTTATCATTATCTAAATCAGATACTATCCTAGGAATAATATTCCTAACAGTAGCTATATCATTTTCAATTGGAGTCTTATTCAGCAAGCTAGAGAAATAATTAACAACAGCAGATCCTACCAAACTATCATTTTCAATCCAAATGTTGTTCTCCTGAATACCCTTTATCACATTTTTAGACCTTCTTTTCTTAACATAATTATGGAACATTTTAGAGTTGTTATCACCATCTATAATCCAGTTAGAGTAACTTTTTTGTTTCCAATAAATTTCCACTCTCTCCAACAACATTGAATATGTATCATTTAAACTATCTAATCTAGCTCTATTATCACGACTATCCTCCTCTTCTAATCTTAACTCAGCTACTTTTATTTCCTCTTCTGTTTTACTTAAATAATCAAATATATTTCCAAACTTCTCCTTATTCCAGTTTATTAAATGCTTCTTAAGCCTCTTAAGTTTTGACCAAAAACTGAACATATTAGAAGAATCCCTAATTTGTCTAGACCAATTATCCTCAACAGTTTTAAAGAAATCCTCATGTTTAATCCACATATTCTGAAACCTAAATGATGGTTTTTTATAAGAAGAATTAGTTGTTACAGTAACTAATAATGGTGAATGATCTGAATATGTTCTAGCTAAGTGATTTACCTTAGTTACATTAAAGAAAACTCTTATTAAATTCAGTGAAAAGAAAACAAATTTTTGTCGAGGAAGATAAATAATTTCTAAAAAATGTTTCTCTTTTTAAAAACTAACAATTGTATTTAGTAAAAAAAATTATTTATTTCATTTATAGAATATATTTGTCCAAATAAATTTAATGGTGAAACCTTTTAATTTCAAAATATTCTATTACCAAAACGTTGATTATCATTATTTTAACTAATACTTTTGGATTTTTTTAAACCATTTTTCTTTCATCATTTTATGAACTATAAATCTTTATTTGTCCAGATAAAAGAAATAACATCCTAAGAAATGTAACTTCATTATTTATATAAACGTTTACAACCTAGCACAATTTGATTCATAATAAATATTTTAATTTATAAACTTCACAAATTGACTATATTTGTGAATACACATTTAATATGACCCAATTAAATAATACTCGTTTTATTTTTAGTCTAACTCTCATGGATTCGTATATTATTTAAGCACAAACGTCATCCACAGTCCACATCTACCTTGCAAGGGATTAAAATAAGACGTTTTAGCAGTAAACGTTGGATTTTAATTGGGAGAAATGATGCGCACTTGCCTATTGAGGGAAACCTATCACCTAATAAATGCTTATTAAATAAAAACCTTACCTGTTTAAGAAAGATATGGGTATATTTAAGTTAATTAATGATATCAAACTAAGCTTCGTCGTATTAAGCTCCTCTCTCATTGCTTTTGCTGTAAGCAATATTCGGTGCTGTTTTTAATTTTTTATTGTCACTCTAATGTGAAGCGAAACTGAAAGGTCTTTTATGATTTAATATATTTGATTTAATTATTTTTAGTATTTTTTAAAGGGTTCGTCGTATTAATTATTTTTAATAACTTACTTTTTTAGTGTAATCAATGTACTTTTTATATTTAGAATAACGAGTAAATTTTATAGACAGAATTACCCTTTTACCTAATAAAACATACTCAATCTTTTCTTTTATTTAGATAAAAGAAAATCATATACTGTTGTTTTAGAAAAGAAATTATTTTTATTTAAAAATTAAAAATAATATATATATATATATATATATATATATATATATTTCTTAAATTAAAAAATAAAAGTAATTTTAGAAACAACATTTTTGAAATTTAAGAAAAGGCTATTTTATTTCTTTATAAAAAATTAGTTTCTTTTTTTTCAATTAAAAAATATAAGTGATTTAAAAAGAACTGTTTTGTTTTTTTTAAAACAAGTTTTTTATAAAGAATATATAAAAATAAATAAATATTTTTAAAAATATTATATAGAACTGATTTCTAAAAATAATTTAGAAATTGATTTTTTCATTTTCTATTTAGAGATTTCAAAATAAAACTGACTTAAAACTAACTTAAAAAGTGGAATTTTCTTTTTTTTAAGTAAATAAGTTTTGTTTGTAAAATAAGTTAAGTTAATAGTGATTTTCAAATCATATTTGGAAAATAAATTTAATATTTTTTAAACAAACAAAACCTAAAATAAATTTAGTGTTTTTTAAATAAATTTAATATTTTTGTTTTTATTAGAATAAGATTTTAATGGATTGATTCATACAATAGTTTATGATTATTAATTATGATATTTGTAACGTTAAAACTTAACTGAGAATAGAAGAAAAAAGGATAAAGATGTCTTAAAAAACTTTAATCTCTCTTATCATTAAGATGGTAGAAAAACAAGGTGATTATTAATTAAAAAGTTAATATTAAATGCTCGCTAACGGGTGCCCATGGGCACCGGTTAGCATAATAACCCTTTTTTAAAATATTTTTTTATACTAACAAAACTAAAGATAGGATTTTTCATCAAGTTTGTTTTTTTTATTGTACTTTAGATTTGTTTTAAACCATTTTTGCGAAACAAAGTGTTTGAAAAAAATAATATGAGATTTCGATGCTATTTTTTAGTCGAACGTCCATAGATATCATGCCAAATGTTGTCGAGACGAATAATTGATATCCATATTTAATGTCGAATTTTTTAGATGCCAGCATTTGGCATGGAAGTTATTAAATATCGACGGAAAGAATTGACATTTAGTATGAAATATCATTTTTTTTATGTCGAAAATAATTGATATGAATTTTGGTCTAAGTCTTTTAATAATTTTTAATATAATTATATTTTATTTTATCCTTTTGTTTTGGTTGAACTTTATAGATAATCAAAACCTATATAAAATTTATTAGAGCTGAAACTGAAGAATGAATAAAATGTACGGGTTAAAATTTAGGATGTATGATAATTAAGAGTTTTTACGATATAAAAAAGTTGGGAGAACTCTAGAATTATTTTTTTCTTGCGAGCCATCCGGTTATATGAAACAATATCTTAATCATAATGTTTAGAGAATACACAATGGACTAATTCTTCCACAAGTTATATGCAGAAAACATAATCACTTACAAATGGTCTTTTTATAAGGATGCAATAGATAGAGAAAGTTAAAAACAAAAGAAGAAGAAATTGTTGCAAAAATGTCTATGTCTGGTGCTTGTCCTCAAAAATTATAATTTTGAGGAACGCAAAATCCAAAAAATAATATAATATACAATATATTTTGTATGCCAAACACAAACATTATACATTGGAGATGTGCTGTCAGTTGCACATGCAATTTTTATTTGATAAAATGAAGGAAAACAACTATGTCAAATTACTTCGGATGACATGTAAAGGGTTTAATCACAGATATGCTTTTTTACATCTGACATTCATCAAACTTCTAAGGATATGTCCACATGTTCTAATTATGTATATTACATAAAAGACTATAATTAATATGGGTTTGGCTAACCCGGTTAATGAGCATTTAATAACTTACTTTTTAGTGTAATCAATGTACTTTTTATATTTAGAATAACGAGTAAATTTTATAGACAGAATTACCCTTTTACCTAATAAAACATACTCAATCTTTTCTTTTATTTAGATAAAAGAAAATCATATACTGTTGTTTTAGAAAAGAAATTATTTTTATTTAAGAATTAAAAATAATATATATATATATATATATATATATTTCTTAAATTAAAAAATAAAAGTAATTTTAGAAACAACATTTTTGAAATTTAAGAAAAGGCTATTTTATTTCTTTATAAAAAATTAGTTTCTTTTTTTTCAATTAAAAAATATAAGTGATTTAAAAAGAACTGTTTTGTTTTTTTTTAAAACAAGTTTTTTATAAAGAATATATAAAAATAAATATTTATTTTTAAAAATATTATATAGAACTGATTTCTAAAAATAATTTAGAAATTGATTTTTTCATTTTCTATTTAGAGATTTCAAAATAAAACTGACTTAAAACTAACTTAAAAAGTGGAATTTTCTTTTTTTTAAGTAAATAAGTTTTGTTTGTAAAATAAGTTAAGTTAATAGTGATTTTCAAATCATATTTGGAAAATAAATTTAATATTTTTTAAACAAACAAAACCTAAAATAAATTTAGTGTTTTTTAAATAAATTTAATATTTTTGTTTTTATTAGAATAAGATTTTAATGGATTGATTCATACAATAGTTTATGATTATTAATTATGATATTTGTAACGTTAAAACTTAACTGAGAATAGAAGAAAAAAGGATAAAGATGTCTTAAAAAACTTTAATCTCTCTTATCATTAAGATGGTAGAAAAACAAGGTGATTATTAATTAAAAAGTTAATATTAAATGCTCGCTAACGGGTGCCCATGGGCACCGGTTAGCATAACCCAATTAATATATATCAATTAAGGTTATATCAACAAGTTTAACATTTTGTATTGCATTCGTTTTTATAGGTACACGAAATTTAGACAATTACATTTGGACTATGAATCCCCTTTGGTTGTTAATGAAATAAAACGAGTGCGTATTACCCAATGTTATATTTGGTTGACATCTATCGAATTAGCATTGATAAACGCACCTAAAGAGATATTTTCAAGAGCGACACACTTGTAATGCAAGTGACATATAAAGAAGAATATTCTTGTGAATACAAAAAAATTCTTAAAAAATGAAATGTGTGGTACAAATTTATAGCTTCTTAGAGTTTGGTTGTGTATTCGTAAAATGATTCAGAGTTGTAGAAAAAATAAAAAAATAAAAAAAATGAAATAGACTTTATAGCCCACCCTGAGGCGTTGGATTACGCTGAAGCATCTTGGCTTAAACCATATAATGATTTTTTTTTATTATGCATACATTAATGTGGTGAAGCATTATAGAAACAAAACAAACAAAACCGGTAAGTTTATCCATCATTATATTTTTAAGTAATAATCAAGTAAAAAAGAAGAGCTAATATTTTGATACTATTATTAGTGATGAAGATGTGCTTTAATCATTGAAGCGGTTGATGGGGACGAGCCAACTAAAGTTTGAATAACTTTGAGCAAAAGCGGACACTTTTCTCGATATCAAACACAATAAAAACATCATTCGTACAATGAAAGGTAATCTTTAATTTTCCATACGAAACTTGAATATTTAAAGAGGTTAGAGATAAGGTCACCAAGGCATCCTTTGTTATCATGTCAAAACATTATGAATTAGGTAAACATAACGATATCATAAAAGTAGAATTTGGTTGTGTTATTATATTGTCACATGATTTTACGGGTGCATGTGAGATACGTAATATAGTAAGAACAAAATGTGACAAACTTTAAACTTTGATATAAAATACCAATGCTAGGAATACGATTTTATAGAGAAAAATATATTTAAAATGAATGGTTTAGACTGTGATTATGATCTAAAATGAATGATTTATATATTATTGAAAGTATTTGAAGTACTTGATACCAAAATAACCCAATTTGTTCCATCAAAAGAACTAGTGAAGCCGAAATGATGTGATAAAAAATTGGTTAAATCTAGTTTGACCAAATGAGAAAAATCGTATATTGAGCATGTCATCAAATAAACGGGTAGTGCGACCACACATCTATCCCCCACAACAATTACAACCACATAAGAAACATTAGCAAGTCAAATACAAATAATGATCTCGACTAAAATAGCAAACATCCACAAATACCAATATGTCGAAAGGTAATAAAATATGAGACTTATCAACCTAAAAAATGGTTGTATTACAACCATCTTTCCCTGTTTACGACTCCATATGTTTCCAAAGTCAAGAAATGTACAAATGAATATCATTATAATTTTAGGGATATAACTCACTCTTATTTCGTCAGTCAAGAAGCATGACCGCATGTAAATAAAAAAAATAAAAATAAGAATTCATTCACACTTATCTTTTTATAAATATGTTTAGGGTACTCACAAAAGAGTAGATGCTAAACTAGATAGGCTCGCTTGCTTTGAAATAGTTGCTAATATTTTTTTCTTTATTGCGACCGTGTTTAAATTCATAATATGTACAATCGATATATTTAAAAGTGATTTCATCCATTCCCACATAAAAGAAGAGAGAGCTTTGTATCGCTTACATGAACATACATCATTTCATTAATGTAATCAAAATTTAAGAATTAAGTTAATTATTATGTTCTTAATAAAATGTCGTCTTATAATATTGTTGTATATAATTAACAAGTTCTCATACATCCGAATAAACCGTTACGTTATCTGCCACTCATCCGAGTTGCATAGTTCGTTAATCAATGGATATTTATCCTTGATTTATATATAATTATGTACTAATATATTATATAGTTTAATTAATAAATTAAATAAATGCTATTATTTTCTTTACTTTTGTGTTTTAAGCTATTTGAGTGATTATTTAATAAAAAAAGTAAAAAAAAGTAAAAAATAAGTTAAATAATGAACTTTTTTGAGATAAAAAATGGTTTATACTAAATTCTCCATTAAATTTTATTATTAAAAACTCATTTATTATAATATGGAAAAACCTCATTTTTCTTCCTAACGTCAAGACTTTTGGATTATTGGATTAAGATTTTTTTTTTTATAAAAAAACTTTTACGTTAAGAACAATATCTAGTATTAGCTAAACTTAATTATTACGAAGTTATTAAACCTTTGTATATACTATTATTATAAAATAAAATTTATGATTTTTTATTTAATTTAGTTTTTACACGTTTTTGAGTATTAATATTAGACCCAATGCATCCAATTATCCACAAGTTCAATTGTTAACGATAAATTTAGGTTGAGATCGAGAGGTGATACCTGCTTCGAGAATGTATCAATACCACTGAGTTAAATGAGTAGTATATTACGATTCTAACCCATTGAAATCTGAACTAAGTTCTTATATTGAATGACCCAATTGTAGGGGGTGGAGGACTAAATACATAACCATAAATGCAAGAAAATTAGTTGTTTGAGATCGAGAGGTGATAACAACACTTGTAATAGAATCAGATTTTAGGAATATGTTATGAATTGAATTAATTTAATTGTATAACAAATCATAATAAATTCAAATTCATGTTCAATAATCGTGGATCTTTTTTTTATCACAATAAATCTTTAATTGTTAATTTTTTAAATTATTTTCTTAACTTTTATATTATATAAAACCCTCAAACTTGGATGTACGGATCATAGTTTAAACAAATTAATTAAGTATAAAAATAAATTTATTTGTAAGCATATAAAGTATAATTTCCCTAGGGTACGATATGCGAGTCATAATACTCGTTTTTATCGAATGCTAATTGTACACTTATAATTTACTCGTATCATAAGAAAAGATTTCCTTTTGTAAATAGTCTAAAATTTCATTGTACAAGCTCATCGTGAGTTTAAGAATTCATTGTACACATGAATTTTCATTTTTAATCTCTTTTCAACAAGGTTATGCATCATCGCTGTCAACTGAGGTTTGGTAATTTTGTCTCTACCATGCAAAAAGAGCATCCCATACACCTCTTATTTGGCATCATAGAGGAGATAACAAAATATGATAACTTAAAACCGACTTCAAATAGGTAAAACATACCAAAATATTATGTCAATGAAAGTATCATAATGTGTATCCTTAGTATGAAGACCAAAACTTCCTACCATTGGCGTACCTCTCTCTTCCAGCTCTTGAAGATGATGGTTCCAGTGTGACCAAACTGAGTCACACTACTCTATGTAATATTTTCCCTTCATTTTCTCTTAGGTAAGTCTTTTGTCGAATTACCCAAAATGCATTATATGTGGCTTAACTTTCAAACCACGCAGTCAGGAATGTGCGGTTCTATCTTGTCCCTGACCAGATAACATAGTGAGACCATGTTATATCCTCGAACGGTCTTATCATCCAAAAGTGGTTGTATGGTTGGAAATTGACATGTGATACAATAAATAAACATGTTATCTTATATATTTTCGTTGTAAATACTTAATATAAAAAAAGATATTAAATATATTTATAATTTTAACCTTTAAACAGTCAAGAGTGTGCCGCTTAGTATGAAGATTGGCTAGAAAATATATGCTATGAGTTCCTTAACTCTATGTAATCCACACACGGAAATACATGATACACATTTGATAGTGCTCCCAACGTGATGGTTGGAAACCATGAATATTTTCGTACACTTCTCACTCGAGTAACGTAACCAAATTATTCATTTTCTTTATACCATGTTCACATGTCATATGTCAAGTATTGTACAGTTTTCCAAGATATGAATCACATATGCATACTGATCCAATGTTGCTCAATCATGAATAGAATACAACCAACTAGTGTTATTTTTCTTACCGATCGTGTCGTTGAAAATTATACAACAAAACGATCGCGTGCAACATCCAATATTAGCCATCGATATTAACCGACCATTATGATGATTGACATAGAAGGGTTCCTTCATCTACGCCATTCAGAGCCTCTTCCTTTAGACCAACTAATCTTTTCTTTGATTGTTTTAAGTACGGGGGGAAGCAACCTAGGTAACATCTCTAACCTGACATATTTGTATTTGTTGTCGTCTAAGTCAATAATTTATCATAGATCGACATAAATCTAATACAAGCGACATTATCTAAAATGATTATCATCTCCCAGAATGAGAAATAAAAAATGTTTCTAACAGGGTGTTATCTAATAGTGAATGCTTATGAAAGTTTCCCATTCATAGATAAATCAAAAAACAATTTCCTATAATAATTCGAATACTATATTGTAGATGACATCGCAGATAGATACACGATTGGTCAAGTCCAAACCTCGCAACATAATGTGTGGCTGTACATTTGAAATGTTGTATCATTGTGTCTGTTATACAAACCAACAAAAAATATAGTCGTTAATAAATTATTAAATACTCACCCTATACTCAAAAAAGTGGTACAAGGTGTAATCAAATAATCAATTGTATTATCTTGGTATATGAGCAAAATTAGCTCAAAATGATTGTGGTTCGAGCTTCAAGTTTGAATCATGTACGGATGAACCCCTAGGGCCCGGGTCTAAAACTAGATCTCTAGATAACCAAGTATGGTAGTGTATCTGTATATGGTAAATTTTGAGCGATCTATCCAAAAAATCGATGATCAGCTGTAACCGTTCCAAGGGGTGCAATTCAGCAACCCTAAAAGATTACGCTTTATGGTTATTAATGAAAGTAAGCATCTTGTTATAACCAAATACTAAACATAAATAAAACAATTATATACAAAACATCCGGTAAACTTTATATGTTGTCAACATATTAAGTCGAGAACAAATAACAACAATATTATTTATTTTTACCCATTCGAAACTAGTTGACATAATTTTCATATGTTTTTTACTGAAGGCGTCGACACTCCATGCTAGTATCGAGTCATTCAATCGCATCGTTTTATAAAAAACCTAGAGAACACACACCCACAAAAATCAACCAAGTAAGTCTCTGAAATGATAACACGTGCTTAACTAACAATTATACATAACATACAACAATTTTTAACAGCATAAACCAAACCTAAATAATTGCGTAATAAATGTTCGTTAAATTTTAATTTTAAAAAAATGGTCGACTTCATAATGCTGCCATCGACTCTAGTTTAGAGTAAAAAATAAAAATAAAAATTGTTGGGGGTGTATATCCTTGACATTGGTGGTGAATTCATTTTTTGTTAGAATATGACTAATGATTTTTTATCGATGCCGGTGCGAATTACACTGCTAGTGTAAACTACACCGACTAGTAAACAATTTTATGGTGCCAGTATAGATTCATGATGGCCGTGTATTATTATTATTACACCTCCAAACAGATAATGCTACCTAAAGTGAAGCTCATACATGTTGGCATTGCACTATTTATACAATGACAGTGTATTATTTTTACACCACCATCTGGGAATTCCACCGGTAGTGTAAGCATGTACACGCCTGCGGTGTTACCTAAAATTCTGTTATCATTTAACGACTTTGATATTTAATAATTTTTGATTGTATGAGATTAAGGATCCTGGATTTGAGGGAGTGGATCCCGGTGTTAAGAATACCAGTTTAGCGAGAGAGAATTATGATGTTAAGAATACTGAAAGAATACCCGAGGCTCTACATGTTGATTATAGTAATGTGTTTACCACTAAATCCAATTATACGCAATAAGGTTTCGTTGATTTGGTTAGGGAAACCGCAAAATATAACGAGCTAGTAGTTGTAGTACGACGTCACGATGACGCAAAATGTAGGAAAAATCCTACGTTATTATTTGAATGCGAGAGATCCGACATGTACACTAAATTTATAAAACTGAAGGATCTAAAGAGAAAGTCTACCAGAACCAATAAAAGAAAATCCTTTTTAAGCTTAAAAGAGAAATGGTAAAAGATGACGAAAGGTTCTTAAATATCGTGAGCGGGGTTCACAATCATGAAATAATACATTGTATACATTGTATGGCATTCTTATTTGGGACGGTTTTGTAGAAAAGAAAGTTGGAATTTGTAATTAGTTCTACCAACATCAGATCCACTCCTCATGTAATTTTGGGCGCAGTGAAAAAGATGAACCATAATAATTTGTCTTGCTTGTGCGATGTATACAATACTCAACTAAAACAATGCAAGATCGACAAAGGCGATCACTCGCGGTTGCAATATTTTTAGGTGAACTTAAACGATTAGACTACTTCAAATGACAAAAACCACCATAGACGAGAGTAGTCTCATAAGTGAACTTTTATTTGCACACTCGGTTAGTTTATATTTTCTAGGGACGTTTCCAGACGTGCTAATATGGATAACACCTACAAGACAACCAAGTACAGGTTGCTGCTGTATGAAGTCATTGGAACCACTTATGCCCGTAAAACTTTCTACATCGAATTTGTATTTATGTTAGGGGAAAAACTTGACAACAACAAGTATGTATTAGAATACTTGCAATTGTTGATCGTAAATCACTCCATCAAACATCCGTCCATTATTTTGACGGATAATATTGCTTAGAACGATTGATCAAATGTTCCTTGAAGCTACTCGCTTGTTATGTCGATGGACATTAACACGAACATTCCTAGCTAAAATAAAGAAAATCAGCAACAAAAAAAAAGCTGGTGCATTTATGAAGGTACATAATAACATGATGTTGTTGGATATGTAAATCTTGTTCAATATCTATTGGGTCAAAATGCTCTATGACTTGAAATATTATCCGAAAGAAATCAAATACACCAAAAGTTGGTTAAAGGATTACCGTGATAAGCTTATCACATGGAAAACTAACAAGTTCTTTTATTTAGGAAACCAAACTACCAAGTATGCCGAGAGCGCTCATTCCACACTCAAGCGGAGGCTTTGTACAAACAAAGGTAACTTCGAGTCGTTTTGGTTGAAAGTTCATACTTTGCTCGATTTGCAACATGGAGTAACTAGAGGTTCTTTCAAGAATAGTCGAGTTTTAGCCCAACACAAATTTACTTACAAGGTGTACGAAGACCTAAGAGGTAATGTCTCTCACGAAGATTTAGAATTTTTTTCTATGGAGGTAGCATATTCCCAAAATATGGTAGTTAATGAAGGTTCAAATTGTTCATGTTCTATACGAACAAAACACATTATACCTTGTTCGCACGACATCTTCGATTTTATAAGTAAAGACATATTGGTAACTTTACACTATTTTCATGATCGTTAGAAGAGGTTATATATAATTACTTGTACTAATATACCAAAATGAGAGGTATAAAAAGGGAATTTGATAAACTAGTGAATGCATTCATGCAAAACAAAGATGAAGCACGCATAGAGTATGTGTACAATATATGGTTTGTCATAGTTTATCCAGAAATATCTTCTATATTTGAGCCAAATGATAAACTAAAGCGCGTGGTCATCCATCTATTAAATATAAAACATCTATTTGTGCATCAAATTCATCCACTAAACGAGACAAACCATATCATGAACATGTGCTAGATGCGGAGAAATCTAATAAAACATTGTTATACCAAAATTTTAATACTTTGTCGGCCCTTATGTGAAGGAAAGAAAATCCGTCAATCAAACTACGGAAAGGGATTAGAGTTCCTACACAATCAAGTGGTCAGATTTCTCCTCTTTACAAACCGTTTAAAGTTGAATTGTCCTTTGGAACTCGTAAGATGCACTCATTATCGAGTTGAATGGTTGGTTGTAGCTCAAGTGGTATGAGGCCTTCTAAGGTAAAATGTGATTCTCATATGGATGATTACTTAAAACAATTCCTTATCTCTTATAATCCTTTCATAACTTCCATCAATGATGTTAAAGCAAATGTGTATTATGGACACCGGTTAATTGCGTTGGCTTGTACATGCAATAAGATGGGTGGAATTTGATTATGAATACCATATACCAAGACCCTATGGATTACCCGACTGATTAAATAAGGATTTATGGTAGTATCGATGAGTTATCGAAGACTGCGAAATATGTAAAGTGCAACAATGGTATCGCTAATTTTGAGTATTGGATGATCATGCCCGAGATGGGAATCCCGACCACATCGATGTTTAACTGCATCATCCACTTTGTAGTGCAATCGGGGATGAATGATATTAATTAGACTTATTTGCCTTTACGAGGAGTACCTCCTCCAATGTCAAAGAGGAAGGAAATTGGGTTGGGTTAGGTGAATGACAACCACTTTGTCAATGTGAGTGTTTAATATCAACTACAATATTTGGTTTATGTTAAAACATGTTTTAGATATTTTTCTTATGAAACTTACCATTATGGTTGACGGTTCGAATAACAAGATACATCATTCTTGTACGAAATTGGGGAAAAAGTATGACAAAGCTTAAAATATGTCTCGAGCTTTAGCATGCATAAACATCATCTTTCTTTTATTATTTCACCGATATGATATTGATCTTTAACGATGTTTTAGGAGACTTACCGTATAAGGTATGTCTTTCGATCTTGTTGAGTATGCTGGTGAATATGATAGGGCCAGAGTTTGTTTTTTATGCTTGGCCTTATATATCGACATATCGTATGAAAGAGACTAAGAGGCCAAATAATAGGGGTGACAAATATGTTCGTCTTTCATGGTTTGTGGACACTAATTCTACTAGTCATTATCACGATGATGATGTGACCGAAGACCATATCAATCATACTACCCAAGCTTATGTTTTATTTGTCGTAGGTAGTATGATATTGGTCAAGAAGACTAGAAATATATTTTCTCTTGATGATTTACAATCCATTTAGCATTACATTACGATGGATAAGTACAATTGAGGTTAAGTGATTTTGGCCCAGTTATACCATGCCCTTGGATAAAGTTTTCTCCACGGTACTAGTGGTATATGCAGGTTTACCGAGATGTTAGAGGCTTAGATTTTTTTATCATTTTCCTCGCATAACGGATCCACTATACAATCAGTATGTATTAAATATGCCTCACCGCATATGTGTCATATGTACCGCAAACTATTCATTCGAACCAAGCTATTCGAGATGATATTCAACTAACCATATGTATGTTTCGAGAGACTGATGTAAGTTTCAATTAGTAGTTTCAAATCTTAATTTTATTTTGTTTAATTTTTGTATGAATTAAATATGTCTTAACTTTTTAACGGTGTTGTAGGTTAAATTTTTATCTTATGGTTATTCACAATCCGTTAGACTATTTTATGAGATTGATTAGACTGTCTATACGTTGAAGTCTTGAGAAATAGTAAAATCATATTATCTGCTATGTATGTCACACGATGTATGATATATTCAGACAATACCATGCTGATTACGACCTATATTTTTCCATAACTGGTAAATATGTTGGATTAAGTTTCTTTGGGATGAATATTTTTTGGATAATTGGGAAAATCATTTGATAAAACATAAAGGTGCTAGATAGGTGGGTAGAACAGTTAATACAGACTAGTTGTATCCTATTTAGGTCATGAATAACTTGTGGTATGTAGTGGGTATCCCAGATTCAGCCGGGCTGGAAACATATGTTGGAGCAAACCCTCTTAGAAGCACTCAGGGTAACTCAGATGAGGGTTGAAATAAGATTCTTGAGATGGAGGAACATAATGATATGATGACGGTATATGAGAAGCTAGAGTGCTTAGATGAGTGCTACCGTACTATAAACTACTATCGAGGACATGGATAAAATGTTTTCTTCTTTGTAATATCTCTATGATCCATGAAGTTTATGATCTTTGTTTGTAACTTGTATAAATTTTATGATCTTTAACATTTATGTTTTTGTTTGTAACTTGTATGACTTTTACGATCTTGTTATGAATTTTATGATCTTGTTATGATATTTACATTCTTCTTATTATCTTGTATTATTTTAATTTAACTTTGTGAATAAAATTTTCATAAATTTCAATAAAGAAAGGTTTTGTTTTTATCTAGTATATTTATTACTTGAATATAATTTTATGACCCAATTATAGCCTTTGGTCACAAAAAATATGTATGTGATTAATGTCGCACATTTCAAGCGATTTTATTGTTCTGAAGGAATTTTAAGGGAAAATAATTGCCTTCAATGGCAGATCGTGACGTATGAGTTGTATATCGCACATACCATGCGATTTTATTGTTCTAAAAGATTTTAGGGTAACACAATTTGCCTTTGATCGCACATAGTACACGATTTATAAGCTAAATATTGCACATACCATACAATTTCGTTGTAAAAAAATAATTTTAGGTCCTAAATTTAGCTCATGCAGTATGTGTGATTTATGAGCCATCCATCACACATAATGCATGATACACTATTAGTATATGAAATTTAAGACCACACAATGATATATTTACCATAATTTGAGATAACATTCGACATACAATTAAAATACATCATTAAACATCAATACAATATGAGATTAACTTACAAAAATAACATTTAACATCAAATTATATTAAACATTAAATATTATTAGTCGAAGTCATATACTTCCTTAAGTTCAAAAAATATGAAATTCATTAACGTACCCGCTTGTTTAGCAAGGCACCCCTCCACATAAACTATCATATTATTTATAATGAAATCAATACTTTTTAAATGAAACGCGTTGAATGCCTTTTGCCTGACTTCATACGGTAGATCAAACACTTAAACTATTAGTTTAGTATTCAAAGGATTGTACCTGGCATAGATTTTTTCAAAAATTTGTGAAGGTGGAGAATGATCCCCTGCACGCTCGTACATGTACTATATTATACACACGAGTTCATAAGAACCATCGACAATCTCATTTTACCTTGCTCTTTCAATAAACTTGACGACTTGAAGCAAGTGACTATATTTTTCAATGGTCCATTCTATATCTAAGATAGATCATGTTTTGTTAGTTATATTATTTTGGTAGATGAAGAAAAGTGTCATGCTTGAGTAGCAATACATAGAGAAGTGAATAATAAGGGCGATGTGAAATCTTATTTGGCGAAAACTGTACTTGGTGAGATATTTAGCATAAAACTAGTGAGATCTTTAACGTAAAACTGTTTGACGATACATTTTTGTGAAACTAATGCAAACATAATGTAATTAAATTCCAACATAATGTGAAATAAAATATTACATAATTAAGTTCGAGAATGTGCTGACATAATATAATGTTACCTAAAAAAGTTTGAAAACAAAGAGTAACATAATTCTATATCATCTTTGGGCAGATCAATCGATATTGCCTCTTTGTTATCCACTGATGTGATAAACGACTTGATTTCGGTAAATTTTTTGAATCATGTGAAGTAGAGAATTGATCACACAATGGCTTCCGAGGTATGAAATCAATTCTGTACGGAGTAAGCCTATAAAATTAAATATAAGAATTAGAGAAAAATACAAACCTATAAAAAATTTAAACTAAATAATTTTATTAATATACTTACGTGTACGGAATGAATATCATGTTCTAAAGTAATTACAACCTCTTGAACAAGATCAGAACGAGGTGGACAACTACGTGATGGTATATACATTAGACATTGATAGAGAGAGAAATGGTATGCAACACATTGATATCGAGTGGCTACCATTATTTTGGTGTCGGGTAATGTTATCCAATAACGACTATACGAATGACTTGTGAACCAAGATAACCTATGAAGTAATCCATCTAAAACATTTATTGAACCATAAACATCCAACAATAAGTCTAAGTGATCATTTATTATGAGATAAAATCACGTCTACCGGAAGCCAATTATCCTCTTAACCGTATATCGCTCTTATATGGTCTAATAATCGCATTGTTCATCTCGCACAACGTCTTCGAACTTAGTGATTAAAAAAATATAAGGTTAAGCTTTCCTATTACGTAAGGATTGGTTGCTGTTATTGATGAGACATCTATGGATATAGTTGATGACAAAGTGCGGTCCAAAGCTTATATTGAGCTTGGGGATGGAGTGCTTCGTGAGGTGTCTGGAGATCCTACGACACTAAGGATATTAATTCAGTTGAAGATAAGTTACATGAAGCAGTTATTGACGGACATATAGTATCTCAAGAAATAGTTGCACACACTGTCAATGGATGGTATCAAAGATATCAATAGACACCTAGATGATTCTTATAGAATCATTCTTGACTTGAATGCAGTCGTTCTGAAGGTGGAGGACGATGGTCATACTGATGACGCGGCGGAAATAGAAGAAAAAAAAACTATAGATGAAACCCTAATTCAAGGGTAACATGATGAAACCCTAATCTAAGGGTAACAAAGAGTGAAATTTTCAGAGATAAAAATCTATTATTCCAAAAACTTCAAATGACTTAAGGCATAAGAGGCTTTATATAATAGCTTCTCAAAACCCTAAATTAGAATACAAGCAAATAAAATAAATATTTTAACATAAAATAAAATTAAATAAAATTAAATCTTAATATAATTAGATTTGATTTAAATACATAAGATATTTGAATAAAATAAATAAGGATTTTGTTTGGAATTTCTGGGCTACATCATCCTCTCCTGGTTGACAAGAATTCGTCCTCGAATTCACAGCACCATCACCATCAAGAACCCAAATTATCGGAATAAGATAAATTCTTCTCGCGTGTTCCTTATTCGAAGTCACATTGAAGCCATCCAGTTGAAGGAAAAAAATAGTTTCGAAAACCTTTTCATAGCCTGAAGACAACATCCCCATGTCCAGTTGATGAAAAAAATGGTTTTGAAAACCTCTTCATAGCCTGAGATAGCATCTCGATAAGCAATTTTTACCTTGATTCGACGAATGGTAGCCAATTTAAACTCCTTCAGTAACCGGTCAATATGATCGTCATTGAAACGTCTAGCGTGTCTCCCGCATACCAAACGGTCTTTGAGATCTTCATGGCCGTATGTTGTTCTCTCCTTTAGACCTTGAATCAGATGAAATCAAGATTCGGAAACATGCTTGACTCGTGGCAGGAACCTGAGGCTCTGATACCAAACTGATGACGCGACGGAAATAGAAGAAGAAGCAACTATAGATGAAACCCTAATTCAAGGGTAACATGATGAAACCCTAATCTAAGGGTAACAAAGAGTGAAATTTTCAGAGATAAAAATCTATTATTCCAAAAACTTCAAATAACTTAAGGCATAAGAGGCTTTATATAATAGCTTCTCAAAACCCTAAATTAGAATACAAGGAAATAAAATAAATATTTAAACATAAAATAAAATAAAATCAAATCTTAATATAATTAGATTTGATTTAAATACATAAGATATTTTAATAAAATAAAATAAAATAAGGATTTTGTTTGGACTTTCTCGGCTACATCATCAAACTGATGACGCGGCGGAAATAGAAGAAGAATCAACGATGGATGGAACCCTAATTCAAGGGTAACATGATGCAACCCTAATCTAAGAGTAACAAAGAGTGAAATTTTCAGAGAAAAAATCTATTATTCCAAAAACTTAAAATAACTTAAGGCATATGAGGCTTTATATAAGAGCTTCTTAAAACCCTAAATTATAATACAAGGAAATAAAATAAATATTTTAAAATAAACTAAAATAAAACCAAATCAAATCTTAATATAATTAGATTTGATTTAAATACATAAGATATTTGAATAAAATAAAATAAAATTAAAAAGGCTTTTGTTTGGACTTTCTGGGCTACATCATCCTCTCATGGTTGACAAGAATTCGTCCTCGAATTCACATCACCATCAAGAACCTAAATTATATATTTTATGTTATTCAATCGTTACATTGAGAATTATAATTGTTGACCTTATCAGAATAAGATAATTCTTCTCGAGTGTTCCTTATTCGAAGTCACATTGAAGCCATCCAGATGAAGGAAAAAAATAGTTTCGAAAACCTTTTCATAGCCTGAAAACAACATCCCCATGTCCAGTTGATGAAAAAATGGTTTTGAAAACCTCTTCATAGCCTGAGATGGCATCTCGATAAGCAATTTTTACCTTGATTCGACAATTGGTAGCCAATTTAAACTCCTTCAGTAACCAGTCAATATGATCGTCATTGAAACGCCTAGTGTGTCTCCCACATACCAAACGATCTTTGAGATCTTCATGGCCGTATGCTGTTCTCTCCTTTAGACATTGAATCAGATGATATCAAGATTCAAAAACATGCTTGACCCGTAGCAGAAACTGAGGCTCTGATACCAAACTGATGACGTGGTGGAAATAGAAGAAGAATCAACGATGGATGGAACCTTAATTCAAGGGTGACATGATGCAACTCTAATCTAAGAGTAACAAAGAGTGAAATTTTCAGAGATAAAAAATCTATTATTCCAAAAACTTAAAATAACTTAAGGCATATGAGGCTTTATATAAGAGCTTCTCAAAACCCTCAATTATAATACAAGGAAATAAAATAAATATTTTAAAATAAAATAAAATAAAACCAAATCAAATCATAATATAATTAGATTTGATTTAAATACATAAAATATTTGAATAAAATAAAATTAAAAAGGCTTTTGTTTGGACTTTATGGGCTACATCATCATGTCATAAACATTTGAAGTTCTAAGCTGAATTTGTATGAGCAGTTTGTTGACACCATGATCCGCGACAATGAGTCTTTTACAATGGACGAAGACAAGAGCTCCTTAAATTCAAAATATCTTCAAAGTAAGACTATTTTGAATGGCGACTTCAAAGGAGTCCGACAAAGTATGAGAAGCAAACCGAAAAAAATAAATTCAAGTAAGAGGAGATTAAATTCAAGGTCAAAGTCCAAAAGGATTGTGACAGATTCTAGAGTGAGATGTTTGATGTACTAAAATGAATACATATTAATAAAAAAAATCTAAAAAAAATAAAAAACAATAGTTATCTAATGGTCAACAAGTTTCAAAAGAGTATGAGTACATTGTTGGTTTAATGAATTTAATTTTTAATAAACAAGTAATTCCGAACAACTTAAGTTAAAATTAATTGTTCGTTTAAAAAATTACAATTTTTTTACAAACTTACTCACCTAAATATTCTATAGCTCCTAGTTATTTTAGTGTATGTCAAGAAATATACTGTGATTTTCTACCCGTCGAGTGTATGTGTTCAAAGGTATCATCGTTGATAAATTTAGACAACCAAATATAGTAAGCAACATCGACCTGATTCACAATGTTGCATCTTTTCCTGCACCAATACATCATTATATTTCCATATGCATTTACTAAACACGAAAAAAGCTCATTACACCTTTTGGAATGTTGGATTCTCCATCACAACACAACCAAAACATTAACATCAAAACTAGGGTATTTTTACAAACCATACCTACTATCCATCTAGGTAAGATTCACTAATAGCTACTGTGTAGCTTAAACTGGCAAAACACTCTTCACCATCATGTCATCTTTTAGCTTATTGTATTCGTCTTAGAATTTCGCATACCCTGCTATAATATTTTTTTGGGTGAGTTTAATGAAACAGCTCTTCACTATTTGCGATCGATATTTGGCACAATATATCACAATATGTAGTTAACATATAGCAATAGTGGTGGTAGATATACCGTTACCTTTTATGAACGGTAGTCCTTGTTGTTCCATTGACAGTAGATGCCTTGACCAATCTTCCCACACGGAGTCATCCCACTTCATAAAAGTTGTGCCTTTTCTAACTCTCCTAGCCTTGGGATTTCTTGGAGTACGTGGTGGATATTGGTGTATCCCAACTGTTGTAGCACTCTTTCAGATATATACAGCTCGATCGTATATTCAATGACGCCATAGCCAAACCATAATAACGGCTTAAATAGTTTGACAATAGGTAAATATGTATAACAAAAAAATGCAAACATAATTATATATAAGAAACTATTTGAAATGAAAGTCTAAAAATGAAATTTAAAGATACAAAACATCGTTTCGAGGAACAAACGATCAAGAGTAAGTCTGTTTGAGTCTAGATCCTTTACATACTGACTAATCGCAGGAGTTTCACACGTACGAATGTGCGGTTGATGGGTAAAATATCCTGCCCAATGCGCTGATTGGAACCGAGTGAAATGATAAAAATTCTAACATTCCAAAAGATGAACGAACCTGTTCATCATCTTCGTTTTATGTAGCAATGTCGGGTATAGCCCATTATAAATCTCAACGAGAATATATACCCTCCAAGCATACCTCCCAATCTATCCCAATCTCAAATCTCATATAGCCAGTCGACTTTTACATAGGTCTCACTCTTGTCCGAGAAAATACAAACGCAAAAAAGATGCAAGAGATAAGCTTCCGCACCCCTATCATCGATAAGCCTTAATCGAGGATGACCATTGTGAAAACGTTCAACGAAAAAGAAGAGATCTTTGAGCCAACTCATCCTAAAACCGTTACCTTTGCATTTACTTAACTCCACCTTTGCTACTGAATTCCAAATACAATCGTGTACCAATTTCGCACGCACACTTCTACTGTTGTTTCCCCCCAATGATATAGTTCTCCCTTCTGTAGGTAAATCGGTGATTACGCGGCATCATCAAGTTTTAATATTGTCAACTTGCTGTATGAGAAGTGAAAAGTGAAACGAACTTGTCTATGGATTCTATCTTTCTAGAAAAGAAGCTACGTGAGTGGTGCTAGTACGCCAATTATAAAGAGTATCTAACAGAGGCCGAAAAACGGCTGTGTCCAAAGCTCTTCGTACCACACTCTGGTTGGTTAGATTCTAACGCCTGACCATAATATCAGCGAAAAAAAACTAGGAAGGTCGTCTTTTCCTTTCCTAAAGATTTTAAAATAGATTTTGTTAGTATAGTTAAATAAACTAATCCAAAATACCGTTTGTAGCATATCTTGATATGCAGTGTACTTTGTGAAGCACCTGAGTGTCTAGGAACGTGAAGAATTTTGGTTCAGAACTGGAGCGGGACTGAAGACTTGTGGCGGTTTCAATTCACTCGAGTCCAGAAGCCAGACGTGTTCGAATGCTTTCCTTAAAACTTTTAAATATTTCAATACACTTATCCAATTAATTCTCTATGATATTTACCTTTTCCTTTTATATTTACAGGCTCTATTCCCGGACTTTACACAAATAAACACAATATAAATCACGCATATCAGCTTTGATTTGGCTTATTGTTTTGTTTATTAAAAGTTAAATAGAATGAATCTTGCATTCATGTTGTAGCTTAAAATTAAAATCCAACAAGTTTCATCTATATGTTTTTAATTGATTACTCAACTCTGCATCTTAATATAGTTTAGATAAAAGTTTATAAATTTACATTGTTTGGGATTATAAACGAAATTACGAATTTATTTAGTCTTCAACCTCACCATCGTTCATGTCCATCAATACAGTATCTCCGGGAGAGTTGAATCTTCAGCTCCGTAATCAATTCATCACCAAATACTATAGCGATATAGCGAGGAGACTAAAAGTATCAAAATTTAATTGTAAATAAGATTCAAAATACACGAATAACAAGTATGAAAAACTTTTTACATTTTCCACCCACCTTTCTATAATTGAGATTCAAAATTTTAAACAACTTTAAATTTATAAAATATCACAATAGTATAACTTATTGAAAATTCGTCATGGTGCTTCTTATCGCAAGTAATCGTCGTAATTTACGATCCAAACATCCCTTCTGACGGGAAACTTTTTTAATTGTTTATCGACTAACGATCCGGACACATCGTCTATGTCGTAGTAAAAAGTCAAATTTTCACAATGTTACATGTTAAGGCTAAAAAATCTATAAATATCTAAACATATTGGTTTTATCCTTCACGATAAAGTTGATGGCTTATTTTCTTTCATAAAAACATCTAGGTTCATTCAGTAAAATTTATTTGTCAAATTCATCATCATGTTCTTTAAAACATTCAATATCATTACCATCTTTGATTTTCTTAGTTTGGATGTATTAAATTGCTAAATTATTAGAAAAATATTTTTTATCCTCTTTCGAATTATTGTTACAAACCACGAAATTTTTGGCATATCCTAGCTAGATATCCTAGCTAGATGATGACTTTTTATACTAATTTCATCCCAAATTTTTTAGAACAATAATTTTTTGCAAATGCAATCTAAAAAAATCATTAACACCTTTGCAATCAAAATTGGAATGTATTGTTGGAAATATTTTTGGTAAATTTCAAAATCCAAATGATTGTCACATTAACAATCTCACTTTTTTATTGCATTTGCAATGCAATTATTGTTCTAAATCTTTTGGGATAAAATTAGTATAACAAAACATCATCTAGCTAATACATTCCAAAATATTATGGCTTATAGCAATAACCTGAACGAGGTCAACTATTATTTTTCAAACATTTTAGCAACTTAAGATATTCAAAAGAAGAAAATCAAAAGATAGTGATGATATTGAATGCTTTGAAAAAATATGATTCTAAAGCCGAGAAAAGAAATTTTACTCAAAAAACCCTAAATGCTCTTATGAAAAGAAAATAAAACAATCAACTTTGTAGATTATGAGAAGAATCGAAAGTCGGTATGTTTAGATATTTGTAAAAGATATTGAAGTCATATCTTAGTTTTTAACATTGTGAAAAATAATATATTCAATAAGATACATCCAAAACTAACTATGAAAAATGACTTAAATTTAATCATATCATGAAACTAGGGTGGTTGGGTAAAAGAAAAAATGTGATAGCATTAATACGACCTTAGCAAGATATAAAATTGAATAGAAAAAGAATGCTGTACCTGGATGTCCGATGGATAAACCTATAAAAAACGAATTATCTCTAATTTTCTAATAAATAACCCTAACATGAATATATCTATGAAATTTATTGATACGTATTCTATCTTCAAAACTGTGGATGATTTGTTCAAAATGGTTTTAAAAAATTTATAATAAGATTTGTTCAAAATGGTTTTAAAATTTTTATAATAAGATTCAAGAGAAAAAAACCGTCCAAATTATAATGATGGATAGCAGTTCATAAGATACTAACTATTTGAGATTACATAAAACAACGGTTACAAAACCAAAGATGTTAATGGTTCACATTTAATGTTATGTTTAGATCACATTTAATGTCATGTTTGGATTCTTGGTTTGATACGAAAGTATACGAACAATCGAGAATTTGTAACAATGTGTTAGACTCGCTAATCTATATTCCACTTTGAAAATTTCCGTATCTAAAAAAATAGATCCCAAGTTGTTTTTACTTGCACAAATGAGTCTGAAATAATTACATTAAAAAATGGTAAGAAGATCGAAAAAATTGTTCTAAAACAATATACGTTTTGAAAATCTACCTAATTTTACCCAAAGTGTATTATTTCTTTAGTGTAAGTCTTGACACTCGTTGATATGGATATGAAATACGGCGAATGAGATATTTGGAGTTTGATGTTTAATGATTATTTTCTATTAGATGATTTAGTAAATCGATAATTGAACATAATAAAATAACTTATATCATCTAGATGAACTTAACTATAAATTATTGAACAATAAAATTATTTTATAATTTTTCATATCATACATATGTCTATATATAGAGGTAATATTTTAATAAATCATATTTATTTTGATACGTGTACACAATAATATACACGATTTGACACTACAGTAAAATCCAAAAGGATACAACATATTTTGCTTGACAAATAGCACAATACAACCCGTAGCTAGTCTATTTGAATGTGATATTTTTAATTTATCTTCCTAATTTTAACTTTTTTTGTATATATGTTATGTATATATTGTAGAAAATATTGTTTCGATTCCGGATAATCTCTGAAAACTTGTAAACAATTTCTTATTGAAATATTTTTGGAGTTCTCCAAAAATTTCAATTGGATAAAATCAGAGATATTCTATTGAACAGAGACGATGAAAAATGATATCATTTTCTTTTTCAAGAGAACCCATTTTTAATCAATTCGACCCCAGCCAGGGGCTCTGCCCCTTGGACCTCGCCAGGGGCTCCGCCCCTTGACCCTGTTAATCATGATATAATCTAACAAGCGTGCACTCCGCACTCTACGACTTGTTTGATAATGTATCATGATTAAATTGGTCGACTATTCGATCCAATTACACTAAAACAAATAACATATATTGTAACTAATCATATATATATATATATATATATGTCTAGGTACCAAGTTCTTGCAGGAGTTATCGAGCAACTAACTAATCCTAGAACCATTACTGCACTAACAGAAAGCTTATGCTCACCTCAACTTGCTTAGTTGTTGGAAGTGAAAATCTCATCAAATTAATTAATAATCAGAAAGTAAGACGAAAGTAACAAATATTCAAACATAATGAAACTTTCAACTGATTCAAAGCCAATTTACTTCCTAGTGTATCACTGTTTGCAACAAATAAACTTCAAATCTCGACAAAAGAAAGATATTATCGAATCGATAAACAATAGTTCATAACCCTAACTTTCTTTGGGCTGAGTGAGCATGCGTATCGATTAGCATAACGTACTCATAAAATTGCAACAATAGCTAATATGAAGCAAATCATACATATGCTATAGAAAAATCGATACCCAGATAAAAATCGAAGAACTTACTTTAGATTTGAAGGGAGAAAGAGAGGACTTCGCTTCAGAGAGAGAGAGAGAGAGAAGCGATGTGAAATTCGATTACGTTTTATCTTCGTCTTCTAAAGAAGGGTTGAGAGAATAAGGTTGTTCTTTATGAGAGATAGGTGAAGAAAAGTGTTGTTAGATCAGTGAAGATCGACACTTTTTGGACAGGGTTGTTCTTGTGAGAGGTGAAAATGAGTTGAAGAGAAAAATGATTGAGAGGTGATGCGGGGGTAAGAAAGAGGTTATTATAGGATAATATAACAATAACTATACACCCTGATTAGAGACCTTCCATGAGATGACTCCACTATCAAGAAATAAGAACATAGTAACTAACTCTGATTCAAGCCTTAATCTTGCTTAGATTATGCTTATAGCTATGGAAGACGGTGATTTCGTGCATTCATCTTCATCTTCAACACCAAGATCAACAAGCTCCATGCCTTTTATTAACCATGTTCTTGAGACAGAGTTTCCTTCTCTGCAACCCCTGAAACAGAGTATAGATAATGTGAGGATTATGTCTAATCCGACGTATAAAAATAATTCTCAAAGGAAGAATCAAATCAGCAATCAAGATCCCAGGAAAAAAACTTTTACAGAGTTGTTAAAACAAAGTAAACCTGACGTTCTTCACAAAAATGTAACTGTCATTCACAACGAGAAGAATACAGTGGTTCGTTTCGAAAAAACTGACAAAGATCTGTTTCTGAAAGCTTCAAAACACACAATTGTGGGAAAGTTTTCCTTAGGGAAACCAAAATACGAAATCATCAAATCATTTCTAACAAAATTCAACTTCACCAGCCCATTTAATGTTGCAATTTGCGATTATGGACATGTGTTCATCAAGTTTGATAACTTTGATGACCTGAAGAAATTATGGTCTCGCAATGTATGGAAGGTAGGAGATAGAATCATGTGGTTACTTAAATGGAGTCCATCATTTTACCCTAATGAAGAAAGTCCTCTGACTCATATCTGGATTACATTAGCTAATCTACCGGAATACATGTATAATGAAGCAACAAACTTGGAAATTGCTAAATCCTTTGGTGTTCCGTTAAAGATTTGGATCCCTCAATTCAATCGAGCTAAATTCAACTGCGTTAAAATTTTGGCTGAAATGAATGTTTCGAAGACAATGGTGAACGATGTTAAGATAATGTTCGGTGAAGATGATGAGTTTGTGCTGAAAGTTGTTTATGGATCATATCCGCAGTATTGCAACTATTGTAAGCACATTGGCCATAGTGGGAACGAATGTAATAAGAGATCAGAATATACACAACTCAAACAGGAAAAGATTCATCAAAACAAGGTAAAAGAAGATGTAGTGGAACCAACTAATCCTCAATTGAAATCTTTGATTGTGGACATAGACAAAACCATGTAAACTATTGATCAACAGTTAAACCATGATACTATAATTGTTCATAATGAAGGCAATGAGGGAAATAAAGATAACAATAAATCTACTGCTAGTGTTGATACTGTCATAGAGTCTTCGTCAAGAATCGAAAGGAATACAAAGAATCAAGAAATAAAATCGCAAATGATTGAAGCTCTGCAGATCTTGGAAACTAGAGCTTTGTTTGAGATTGGAAAAGAGGAAGATCCTGAATCATATTCGCCTTCGAAAGACAATTCTGGAAGCCTGCCTTGTTCTCCTAAAAAAGATAACAGTGGATTATTTAAGAATCATAGTAGAAAAACAAAGAAAACTAAGGTATGGAACATCAAAGTCCCTTCTACATCTACACATCTACAGCTGAAAAAAACTGTTAAAACCAAATCAAGCAAATGACGTTACAAATCATTAACTGGAACGTGAGAGGGCTGGGTAATAAAAGTACAATGAGGAGATTTAAATCGCTAAAGAAATCTGAAAACCCTATATTAATGGCTATACATGAGCCTATGATAGAATCAAGTAGAATTAAGAGTGTGCCTGATAAGCTGGGCTTCAAGAAATTCTTTGCTAACAGGAACAATAAAGTATGGCTGATGTAGGAAGATGATTTTACTTTGGAGATTTATTTCAATGGGGACCAGATTTTTCATGCTGATATAAAACATATGATGTTAGATAAAACCTTCAGATTATCTGTGGTCTATGCTTAATGTAATAAAACACAAAGGCTAGATCTTTGGGACTCTTTGAGGAAAGGGAATTAGGATGATAGTGAATGGATTGTGTTTGGGGACTTCAAGACAACTTTAAATTCTGATGAGCAGCTTTCGTGCACCCGGACATGCTTGGGAAGTATGGAAGATTTCAGTAATGCTATCCTTGAGTGTAACCTGATGGATGGAGGCTTCACGGGGACGAAATTCACCTGGTCCAACGGTAGGAATTGGAAAAGACTGGATCGGGTTTTGTACAACAGTTCTTGGACTAGATATTTTGACAACACCTGAGTGGATCATTTAGCAAGAACATGTTCTGACCACTCTGTGATTCGTATCACCATCTCAACCAATCTCAACAATGTTAAGCCTACTTTTAAGTTCTTAAACATGTGGGTGAAACATGATGGGCTCTATGATCTAGTGGAAGCTAGTTGGTCAAAGTATATGCCTGGGAACCCTATCCAAAGATTTTGGCATAAGTTAAAGAGACTTAAAGGTGACTTAAAAGTTTGGAACCGCAACGTTTTTGGCAATGTTTTCGATGCCATCAAACAAGCTGAGGAAGACATCAGTTTTAAGGAGGCAGAGTATCTTTCTATAATGGATGCTACTGACAAAATCATGCTTGAAAGGGCTAAGGAAAATCATCAAAACCTTCTTGAAAGAGAGGAATGTTACTGGGAACAGAAGGCTCACATTGATTGGTTAAAAGATAGTGATAAGAACACTAAGTTCTATCACAACCTGGTGAAGAAAAGAGCTAGGAAGAGCATAAATCAAAGAGGGGGATCAGTGGTTGGATGACCAGGATGCTATAGCTAATTCTGCTATAAATTATTTTCAAAATATTCTCACTATGCCTTCTATTCCTACTGATGTTTATAGTTCATTTGATTTTATTCCTAAAGTTGTTATTGATCAAGAGAATGAAATGTTAACACATATACCTAACAACGATGAAATTCACAGGATTATCCGTAATCTTAATTCAAATAAAGCTGCTGGGCCAGACAGGTTTAATGGTATGTTCTATAAGAAATGTTAGGTTACCATCTCCTTTGACTTATGCGTTGCTATCAATGAGATGTTTAACGGAGCTTCTATTACTGATGGTATCAAGGCCTCTGTTATCTGCATAATCCCTAAGACTAGCTCACCTAACAGTTGGAAGGAGTTTCGCCCCATAAGTTTGACTAGTGTCTTCTACAAAATTTATTCAAAGATAATAAACAACAGGTTAGCAGTCATTCTTCCAAACTTGATTTCAGAAGAGCAGGCAGCTTTCGTTAAGGACATGAGTATTCAAGAGAGTATTCCTATTGCTAAGGAGCTATGTTACGACATTAATCACAAGACTAAAGGGGGAAATTCTATTGTAAAGATCGATATGGAGAAAGATTTTGATAAGCTATCTCACAAGTTCATCCTGGATATTTTAGTAGCTTTTGGTTTCTGCACTACTTTTGTCAATTTGATAAAAAACAACATCAACAATAATTACTCTTCTTTAATTACTAACGGTGTCACTAAGGGGTTCTTTAAATCTACACAAGGTTTGAGACAAGGGGATCCCTTATCCCCTAGTCTCTTTATATTAGCATTCTTCATCAGAGGTTTAAAGAATCTTAATCAATCCAACAAGAAAATTCGGTACAAGAACAGAAGAAATCAACTAATTCCATGTTTGGCGTTTGCTGATGATATAACGACTTTCTGCAATAGTTCATCTGAATCCATCTCAAACATTTCTGATTTCCTTTCCTACTATCAGAGAATATCCGAGCAATTGATAAACAAAGAGAAGTCAAAGTTTATCACATCAAGCAAGATGAACAACCACAACATAAGTACATCAGAATACATTCTGGGATTAAACACAGTTCTATGCCATTCAGATACTTGTGAGTCACAATGAGTAATACTGACAGAGTTAGTCATTATGATGAGCTTGTTTCAATGATCAGAAATTGTATCTTGGATTGGGATGGTAACACCCTTTCCTTTGGTGGAAGGTTGGTTCTTATACAGTCTGTCTTATCTACCTTTCCTAATTACCATATTCAAAACACTCTCCTTCCTAAAACAGTTATTAAGAGAGTTGAAAATCTCTATAACAAGTTTCTCTCGGGAAACAAGAATGAAGTGAATACAATTAACTGGGCTTCATAGAGTAAACTATGCAAACCTTATGCTGAAGGGGGCATTAACGTTAAGAAGCTGAATTCCATTCAAGAGACCTATTCCTATAATCTGTGGTACAATTTTAGAAAAGGGAAGTCTCTCTGGGCTAGGTTAATGATTGCTACATACTGTAAAGGGCAGCATCTTACCATTGCTTCTAATCCTAGGAGGAAGTCTAAGGTTTGGACTAGACTGTATGATATAAGAGATAAAGCAGAAGAGTATATCTTCTGGATTCCTGATGATGGTGAGATTGATTTCTGGAGGGATATATGGTGCACAAATATACCATTAATTCAGTCTGACAGTAGGGATGACAGGGCCATTAATCAGTGTACTAAACGTAAAGACTACTGGACTAACGGTGCTTGGGACATCAACAAGCTTCACAATACAGTTAATAGTTTTGTCATTCCTAAAATCCTTACAACCAAGTTAAACAATGATCCGGATAGAAGGAAATGTAATGTATCAAACCTATTTACCAAGAGTTGCAACCAGGTGACTCCAAAAAAATGTTCATTCTTCCCGTGGAGGGCTCTCATGAACTGGTTTCCTGCTGAAATCAATCTAAAGCGGAGGAAGTTACATCTTGCTTCCAAATGCCAATATTGCTGCAATGAAGAGAGTTCAAATCATGTTCTGATTCAATGTAAGAATGCGTGGAATGTGTGGAACTATTTTAGTTCAACTTTGGGCATTAAAGTTACCAGGAACACGACACTTCCTCATATGGTACGTACCTGGTATTGGTCCTCTACAGCAGCATGTAGTATAAGAACTATTCTTCCTACTTTTATCGTTTGGACCATATGGAGAGCGAGGAACATAAAAAAACATCAGGATGTTATCTCCACAACTGATTCCTTAATTGACCATGTGATCCGTATCATCTCTGGTCTTTCTCAAGGTAACCTGTTAAAGAGAGAACATTGGGGAAAATACGTTAACAAAGCTACTCAACTGGGTAGTTACAATCATCACACCAAACGACTGATCCCTCTTTCATTAAAATGGACTACCCCAAAGCTTAACAGATATAAGTTGAATACTGATGGTTCCTCATTACCATCTGGTGAGGCCAGTGAATGAGCTATATTAAGAGATCACGAAGGTTCTATAGTCCAGGGATTGGGAAAAATTTATGGGAAATGCTCACCCATTGTTGCTGAGGCTAGAGCACTCATGGACGGATTATGTATCTGCTATGCTCTCAAGATCTATGACGTTGATATTGAGGTTGACTCTAGCATTCTGGTGGAGCTTATTGGCAGTGGAAAGTCTTTATGGTTGTTGGATCACATTCTTCGCTTTTGCAGAAGATTAATCACGTCTTCAATGACTTTAAAACGGATCTATAGAGAGCAAAACAGCGTTGCTAATTGTATAGCTAAGTACACAATCCAGTTGAAGAGGAACGTAGACTTCGACCTTGTTTCTGCTCCAAATCGTCTTCGAGCAATGGTTTTTCTAGAAAGCATCGAAATTGGGTATTTAAGAATTCTGGAATAAGCCTGTTGGTTTGTATTCTTGGTTGAAGGCTTTGTAGAAGAAGATAGCCCAGTAGTTCTGCAAAAAGAAATTAGGGTTTTTCGATGATTTGTAGAATGAGCTATTTTCTTAAGCTCAGTTGTGCTGCAATGGAGTCTGGAAGTTTGAAACCGGTGGAGGGAATTTTTCATTTTTGTTTTCGTTTTGACGCACTATGATGGTGGGTCCCATGTAAACATTAATAATACTTTTAATACAAATTCAAATTTTATTAAAAAAAACAATGACTATACACCAACCAATAAGCAGGTGGTAATCCCAAATATACTATTTTTAACTATTTTTTTATATGTCATACATTTTTTAAATCATAGCTCCAAAAAAAATATTCAAAATTATAATAATTTTATAATTCTAAAACCAACAAAAGTATCTCAACAAAATATATTTTTTAATTACTTTTTTGTTAGGTAATTTTATGTGGATTGTGAAATATATATTCAAAACAACTATATTGTATCTAATCATGTAAAATTGATTTGCTTGGAAGAGCAAAACGTTCTGGTTACCAGAAGAACGCTCAAACATTTTTGTGCCAAAATTTTAAATGAGAACAACTATTTGTTCTTATTTTTTTGGTGTGAAAAAAACATTAAATAAAAATAAAGTATGTTCATACAAGTACCTATGGCATACTCCGAGGAGATACAATCGACATAAGGAGGTCGATAGACATGACTGCTAAAACAAACATAGTAGGAATGACAGAATCGCAAAGATAAACTAGAACAACTAAGACAATATTACAAGTGCCAATCAAGCCAACGGATAGTTCTCCAAAGAAGTCCTCAATAATAGAAGGCAACAGACATGACCGATGAGGAGCGGACCTGCAAATAAAGTAGAAGAATAAATAAATAAATTTAAATAAAAGTAGTTACATAGGCCAGCAAATCTTGGTGCTGTGGAATCTGAACCGAAGATCAGAGAAGATTCGGTAAGAAACCAGAGAGTCATTGGACGGAGGGGAACAAAAAAATCTTGAGTTCTTCTCCTTCCAGACGTGATAAATAACCGTGCCAAAGCAAGAGTTCCAAATGTGGTGGTTTAGAGAGAGACCAATTTGACGCCTCACAAACCTAAGACTGCCAACACGAAGCGAAAAAAGGGAAACCTAGTTTTGAACTAGCAAATGTCCAACTACTCTAAGTGAAACTACAGTCAAAGATGAGATGAACAATAGTTTCAGAAGCAGAGTTGCATAAGGCGCAATTGAGTGAGGTCTTAAAACCCCAACTGAGAAGCTTATCTCTGATAGAAAGTTTGCCCGTGATAGCGAGCCATAAGATAAAGAAGTGACGAGGAATATAAAAATTATTCCATACTAACACGGCCCATCCCACAATAGTGGCAGCTATACGAATAACATTATAGGTATCTTTGATTGTGAAGTTGTTGCAATCAGACTTCGCAATCCAAAAATGAACATCAGATCAGTTGATGTTAGGAGGGGGCAAGGTGAGGATGAGGTTGTTGATCTCCATAAGATTAGAATGACTTCTAGCTCTAGCCAATCTGATGTTTGAAGGCCAATTCCAATGACCATCGAGAATGCTATCCAATACCTTAAGGTTTTTTCCAAGCTGAGAATCCTTGATGATATTGGTACCATAGTGCGAAGGTCGTGAAGTAGGGAGGAGCAATGGGTCATACCAAAATAAAGTACTCAAACTATTTCCAATAGCAACCCTGTACAAATTACTAGCCAACAGGCAAAGACGAAGAATTTTCCTCCAAATCCAAGAAAGGGATGAACCAATAAAAAAATCTCATAAATTGTTATTTTTGATTTTTTCTATTTTTATCCAATCACACCAGATAGAGTGATTGTTATTACTAATAATACACCAGAGATGCTTAAGGACAGCCGCCTGATTCCATATTTTTAGATCCAGGATCCGAAGGCCACTCTTTTTTGTGGGAGAGGTGATACTAGAACATGCCACTTTGGTCCTATGGATTTTCATAGCGGAACCCGACCAAAGGAAATGACGAAAGTTCTGGGTCAGCTCTTTTATGATCCTAGAGGGAAGGATACAGATGGAAGAGTAAACTTAACCAACAAATAAGACAGATTTGATACGTTGGAGTCTACCCGCATATGACAAATGCTTGGAGGTCTAAGAATCGATCATGGCGGTAATTTTATGAAGAAGAGGACGAAAATCCATATGAGTAAGACGACCAGTAAGAAGGGGGACTCCCAGATATTTGACTAGGAGAGAAACTTCCAAATAACCCATAATAGACAAGAGCTCAGTGCGAAGAGGATTGTTAATACCCAACATAAATATATGACTTTTAAATGGGTTGACTTTATACCAGAAAGGGAGTAAAAATCATCCAGAGCCTCTTTAATGAGGATAAGAGAGTTGACATCACCATGAAAAAAATGATAAGATCGTCTGCAAAGCATAGATTTGTAATTTTGAGTTTGTGGCACTTCTAGTGAAACCAGAAGTTTTTGTCATTAATCTTCTCTTTGAGGATACTGGAAAGGACTTGCATGACAAGGACAAAGAGAAAAGGGAAAACGGATCCCCTATTTTCCGGGAAGTTCATCACCATAATAATGTCAAGGATGAGATGCCGGCGGACATTATCAAAAGCTTTCATAAGATAAATTTTAAGGGCTACCCGTTTACCTTATCAATTAGTATGATAGCCTCTAAGAAGTTCTTGGGAAAGAAGGATGTTATCCGAGATGTTTCTACCCGACACGAAAGCCGATTGAGAATTATTACTCATATAGGGGAATGAATCATTAATTATATTAGCTAAAATTTTAGAGATGGTCTTGTAAACAACATTACAAAGAGTAATAGGTCTAAAATCTGCAGCTGCAGAAGGGGAATTATTTTTGGTAATGAGAGCAATATAAGTAGAGTTCCAAGAGGAATTGAGAATTCCAGTTTGGAAAAACTCGAAGACACCATTACAGATGTCCTCTCTTTGTTCTTATTTTTTTATTCCTCCCTATTAATGTTATATGATCAATTATTATTGAGTTCTTTTCATCATTTAGCATTTTAGTTACATTATATCGATTTGACCTGTATTAATTTTAAAGTTATATTTTCATAAAAAAATCAACCTAACTTTGAAATAAATAAATAATTAGTTTATTTGATTTATCGAAAAATAATTTTTTATGATTTTTAAATTGTTCAAGAGTATCTATATATTTGATTCAAACACTATAAATCTAACTTTTTTTGTTTAGAGAAAAAAATTCAACAACAGATATCGAATATTTATAGTTTTTCGTATTTTATAGAGTTCTAGAAAGATAGAGAGGGATATTCATTATGGTTCTCCTACTAGCTTGAGAGCTAGTTTAGATCTGTTATTTGAAGAAAAATAATATGAATCGTAAAATAAGAGTTTGAAGAACCGATAATAAAGAATGGAAAGGAATTTTTTTTCTTTTAGCCGACATTACTAAAATCACGTTAAACCTAAAACCGAAGTAGGATCTTATTTATATAGTAATTCTAGTAATACACTATACAATGGAACTCTCTTAATATATTTAACAAATAACAATTTTTTTTTCTTTTATTAAATTGTTTTACTTAAAATGAATAATTTTTTATTTTCACTTAATTGTTTAAATCAAAAGAATAAAATATTTTTTTACCGTTTATTTATTTTCTCAATTAATTTTCTCAATGAGTTAATTCACTTAATGTTCATGATGGACTCGATACCAATAGGTTCCATAAATTTATTAGAATTTAAGCTCAATACTTAAGTGTTGAATTAAAATACTCTCACAATTTATGTACAAGTTAGTTCAACCCATCCACACTTATTTTATAACATCATACGATTTAATAATAATATTTAACATAATACTAATTATTATTATTATTTGTTGGTCCAATATTTATATTGATTATTATTAGTTATACTTTAGCACAACATGTTTGAAGACTTTAAATTACACGTGATGAGATATTCCAATTTAGGAGTTCTTTACAATCATTGATGTGTATTGAATTGTATTCATTTGAATATGTACTTATGTAGCATTTTTGTTAACAAACAATCACTAAACATATATCCATGTGAGATGAAAATTAACAACTAACCAAAGAGGCACACCACGACTCATTTTGCGTAATGGTTATATAATAAATCAAATTGTTATCTACCACTTTAGTAGACCCTTACTTTTTATGGAGTGCAACATGAAGGTCAGACACGATCTTGTAATCAACACGTATCCACTATTCAATTGGTCCTGCTAAATGAGATCATACAAAATATCATTCAAATGATAAAGGCATAAACTAAATCATTGTACTATAGAGCTGAATTTTATACATATTATTTGAAATATATAATATGAAACATAATATATCACTGCCACTGAATATAAATTCCCTCAATACTAAGGATCTCCATGCGAACCAGATGCTCTCGTAAGATGGGGAACGCCAATGCCTTAGTAAATAGATCTTCTTTCATGGATTATGTTTCAATATACTCCACTCTTATCTGGCTGTTTAGAATTTTTTCATCTATAAATTAAACTTTAATGTATATATGCTTAGACTTATTGATGCTATTATTCTCATCGGAGTATATGACAGCCACATATTTTTTTATAGTAAATTAGAAAAATCCTTTCAATTCCCTTCACTATAAGTAATTTTGAGACAAAATTACCCAGTCAAAGTGCATGGGTTGATACAATAAAACATGCCACATATTATAATGTCATTGTCAAAATTAGATAAGAGTATATTTTGTACTATTCCATGATATAACACTTCCCACCAGAATGAACACATATCCGGTGGTAGACTTTATGGTATCCATACACCTCGCTCAATTGTACATTAGCCTAAAATGTTTGGTATTTTTAAAGTACATCAACACCCTATTTACTATATTCTAATGAGCAAAACCTGGTTTTCTCATGTACCTTCCCAACATTCTGATTATGAATTTATATATGATATGGTCATACATGAGCATATATAAGACAACCAACTACCGAGGAATATGGTATCATATGCATTAACCAGAATCTCTGAATTGGTTTTACGGTACTAATTGAGTGAAACTTATCTTATTTTACTACAAGGATATCCATAATTTTTCTTTTATCTAAGCCATCCCGTCGCAACATGCTCTCAATGTAAGCTTCATATGATAGGGAAATGATGGCCTTATGGCGGTTCTTTACTATACATATCCCTGATACACATGAGGCTTCTCGAGGATCTTTCATATTAAATTTATCTGATAAAAATTTCTTAGTGACATGCAATAATCATACATTATTAGTTGCTAGAAGTATGCCATCGATATAAAGCACAAAATATATCGTTTTACTCTTAATGATCTCGTGATATACACTGTTTGACTGAGTTTTCCTCAAAACTAAACAAGGTGACGGTGCCTAAGAATTTTTGGTATCATTGATGAGACGCATGTTTGAGCCCAAAAATAGATTTATTTAGTTTATAAATTTTTGAATTTGGATCTTCGACCCCCCAAGTGTTCAGGTTGTTTCATGTGAATCGTTTTATCAACGTCTTTTATTGAGAAATATGATTTTAACATCTATTTGGATAACCTTTAAGTTAGAATGAGAAACAAAGGCCGCAAGTATTATAAATGAGTTATTTGATGATACTAGAGAAAAAGTCCCTATATAATCAATGTCTTTAGTTTGATTATACCATTTTGCTACAAGACGTGCTTTCTTTCCTTCTACTTTCCTTCTACTTTCCTTGAGGAATCATGTTTAGTTGTAAACAAGCATTTGCTAGGGGTGAGATTCGGTCAGTTCGGTCGATTTTTTAGAAAATTTTAAACCGAACCAAAATAATTCGGTTTGTATATTATTAAACCGATTTAGTAATAAAAAAATCGGGTTTTTTCGGTTTCGGTTTTTTTGGTTTCGGTCGGTTTCGGTCGGTTTTTCGGTTTTAATAGTGGTGAAATTCGGTCGGTTCGGTTCAGTGCGGTTTGGTGCACATGGGGATTTGTTTTTTAAAATTTGGAAGACAAGCTATAAAATTAAAAATATGCCATCTAGAAAACTTTTACAATTCGGTGCACATGGGTATACTATGTTTCTGTTGTTGGATGGTTTCAAGTAATTGAGAGAACTGATTCACACTAAATTATTTAACTGTAGAGCTAGAAAACGTATTGCATGTCTTAATGCTTTATTTACTATTTAATTTGAAGGCCAAGAATATGATACCAATATCCTAAGAACTTGTCCACTAGGTTTTTTATTATGGAATTCGCAAAATTAAGTGAATGGAAGCTAGAGAAGAGTGGAACAAAAATGAAAACTGACTTGACCATTTGATCAAGAATAGAATCTACATTATGAAGATAGCTAAATCAAATTTCTGTCAAGTTAGTTTCTTTAGGTAAAAGTCTACAACTAAATAGGACTTCTAAATCACCAATTTCAAATACTCTATTTTGGTTTTGGAAAAAACAATGGAAAAAAGTTAAGAGAAAAGTTTAAGAAATTTCTAGTTTATTGGCTAGAAAACATTCGCTAGCAACCCTAACACACAAGTACTGAAAATGCATCCAATGCGACTAAATTCACACACAAAACAAATTGCGCCACATTAGCAAACGAATATATAAAAATGGAAAATAGCATGCTGGAGGTATTTTATTTCATATTTATAATGGTGTAATTCAAAAGCCAAACAGTACTTTTAAAAAAAGTTAACAACAATCACAAAATAAATGCAGCAAATATAATATGGTTTTAACTGAAAAATTACATTGTGTCTAAATATTAAAACTTAGTCTTAGAATACCAAAGACCAACATTAACTAAAGAAAGAGTGCACAATCACAAAAACTTCTAGAAAGTAGTCTTCATGGTTTCCCTCACAAAAACAATTTTAAAGCAAAGTAATCTTGAACCAAATTCATCATATTACACATAACAAGTAAAGTCTCGGCTTTAATCCAAGATCAATCAAGGTCGTATTTCTTTTTCCCATTCTGTAAAAAAAAAACAATCAAACAACAACAAAGCTAGTAAATGGAGCAACACATTTAATAATAAGTTACTGACTTCCATTAGATAATAAGCTAGTAAATACAACAACAAAGCTAGTAAATGCTACTCACTATAGTCCTACTAGATAATAAGTTACTGACTTCCATAGTTTCATTAGATAATAAGCTACTAGTGTTATTTTTGTATAGAAACTCTTAGTTGTTTGTCGACAATATATATTAAAGAAGTATGATGTCTAACCATAATTGCACAATCAGATGCGGTAATTAAATCACGTCCAACACACACACTCACACACACACACACACACACACACACACACACACACACACACACACATATATATATATATATACTTGTCTCCATTTTTTCAAATTCTTGAACGTAATCCATTGCGTCTCAGAGATTTATTGATCTTCCACCATGCCAATATATCAAACTCTTCTACATCTTCGTAACTCTCCGATAAATACTTTTTCTACTTCCGATTGATTTTGAAAATAATCAACTTCTTTTAAATGTCTCTTGAATTGTGACATTCTCACTACTCTCGGATCTATATTTTCTTCAATTTCGTTGTCCATTGTTTGAGTCTTTGTTTGACTCTCTAAATTTAACCCAGCTTCACTTACAACGTATGAATCGTACAACCGAATAAGCTTATCTTTGATTTTCTTTAACAAACAATCGCTTCTCTCAACATCATACATAAGAATATTTTCCAAACAAAACTTAACATAACATATTTTATAACGAGGGTCAAGAACCAAAGAAATATATAATAAATGGTTCATAATATCAAAGTTTCCCCAATATTTTTCAAACTTACTCTTCATACTTTGACCCATTGATTTCAGTCCAGGATTCTCATTGCGTACCTCCAACTCAATCACGTCTTTGATAGTGATTAGTTCCATAAAAAAACTATTTGAAGTGACATACACAGAATCCGAAAATCCCATCGGGAGGGGTTATGCAGGTTTGCCAATCAATTCCAAAGAATGAGCCTCTGAATGCTCGCACAAACTCCTTTATTTTTCATAACTTATCTAGACTAATCCCTTGGATGCGGTTACGTAGTATTTTTAATCAGTTCCTGAGAATGAGTATTTGAATGTTCTCACAAACTCATTTATTTTCATAACTTGACGAGAAAACACCCACTAAGTGAGGTTACACATATTTTCCAATAAATTACATAGAATGAGCATCTGAATGCTCACACAAACTCATTTTATTTCATGAATTTCCTAACCGAAGCCCACTAGGTAGGGTTCCATAGGTTTTCCAATTAGTTCCAAGGAATGAGCGTCTAAATGCTCACACAAAACCCTACTGGATGGGGCTATGCAAGTTTTTCCCATCTAGTATTTAAAACTCTAAAGATATATGAATGTTAATCAAAATTTCATATACCCGAAACAAACAATCTCTGGAGATGTTGGTCATCACTCTACACTTCTCATAGTCCAAATATCATCAATAATTGGTAATTAAAGCTCATCTTGTGATCATACATTCACAAATCTAGATGATTTCTAATATGTATATAATGGGTTCAGATAAATATGGACCCTCTAAAAAAATAGCACAATACCAAAACATAACATATACTTGAATAATTATCCAGCACCATATTAGAAACTTGTTGTTCCACCATACATAAGTATACTAACTATACTTTTTAGTTTTTATACATACATATGATATTTTAAATCTCTCAATTGGCATATGATACATACATATCATATGCCACCCTAACAAATACGAGTTCGCCGAGACCACAACAGATGTGATCACGGTCAATTGTAGTTTCTCGCGATAAACATGATGGTGGCTGCAATGAATTGGATTTGTATTAAGTTCGTCACAGCAACCACCATTTGGTCACGACAAACTTCCTAATTTTCGAAAAATTGATACCCCCCTAAACTTAAATAGGGTTCTACCTTAAATATTTTTCCAAAATTGGACTTTCACATAAACACAAAAAAATACATATAAATTTATGTTCCCTCGATTGCATCAAAGAGTTCTTAACATGCAATTTATGTTCTCTATCACATATTTCGTGTATATGTCTCTAAACAAAAATCAATAAATTATAAAAAATTTGTTTTTCCAAGTGAATGAATTATAAAATTGGATTTTGAATAACTTAATTTCAGAATTGTATTCTTACACAATATGAATCAGAAGCGAATCTAATACTACTTATCAAACGCTAAGAATGTAAGTTCTTTTTGTAAAAAAATAAAAATAACAACAAAAGATATTGAATACTTACAGTTAACCATATTTCTCAGAACTCTTGTTAAGTAAAGAGCGATGTTGGTTATGGATATTCTATTGAATTGAGAGTTGTTGTAGATCTGTTCTTTGAAAGAAAATAACAAGAACCCTTGAAGAACAGTTTGCATAACTGATAATAGAGAATAGAGATAAAAATATGTCTTTCTTTTATACGACGGAACTGAAATCACATTAAACCATAAAAGGAACTAGAGTTCTCTTTTATATAGTCGTTGTAGTAATACAACTTATGTATAATTGGAATCTCTTAATGTATTAAACAAATAATACATTCTTTTATTTTCATAAATTATTTTTTGAAAAGAATAAAATCTTTCTTTTTTACTTAATTATAGTATTAAAAAAATATTTCTCTTTTACCATTTATTTTTTATTCATTTTCTCAATTAATTTCTCTAAATCAGATAGTTTACTTAATGTGCGTGATGGACTCTCCGCGAATAGAGACCTAACCTTTATCGGGTTTTAAGATCAATACTTGATTGTTGGAAAAAATACCCTTCATCTAGGTGAAATTTAGCCCAATCGGTACCCACATTTAGTTATAACATCATAAAACTTATTAATAATATTTAACAATATTTATTATTATTATTATTTGGTTCAATATTCACATTGATTACTTTAATTGGACTTTACCAGAATATATTTGAATACCTTAAATTACACATAATGAGATATTCAAACTTAGAATTTTCTTACATAAATAGTGTGCCCTTGTGATCTTCTTTTCACCTTAATATTTTACTTGTCTAAACCAAAATTTATTTTATTTGAACATAAGTTTTTTTTAATTCAAAGTTTCTTATGATACAATTATCAATATGAAAAGCATTTTTTTTTAATACTCTTTTGAATTTATTCTTTGATCAAAGATTGAATGATCCTTTTATTTGTCAGATAAAAGAAATAATATACATGAGTTGCGAAGATCAAACCATGACGATGTTGTTAAATCATCAAATGAATCTTGGAAAATTTAATAACTTCGATTTTATAACAAATCAATGTTGTAGTAGTTATTAAATTCTAAATCCTCCAAAATTACTCAGAAATCAAAAATCCGATCATCATCACAAAATTTGAGAACAAATAGAAAAATTCCATGACGGATCTCGTTGTTGGAAATTTCAAATGTAAAATTCTTGATATTTGTTTGTGCTAAACTTAAGATTGATAATCTTATGCTATAGGCTATGAATCTTCAGTATTGGAGAAAAAATATTTTATAACTCGTTATCTAGTTTAGTTGTTAATCAATTATCAATAGCAGGGTTAGAACGAATTTGCAACGAGGATCGTTTTTGACTCGTGAAGTCAAATGCGGATAGTTTATTACAAAAATGTGCAATGAGCCTAACATTTTGTTGTAAAATATGTTTTCATGCAACATATTAACAATAAATATATTTTCACGAGTTTTTTAAAATTAACATCTTTATATATTTGTAACAAATTAGTGACAAATCAATCGCTACAATAGTAACTTTGCCTATTTTCACCCAATCCGCAAATTTTAGACATGTCTCTCTCGGTGTATCTAATCTAAAAAAAATCCAGTTTCATCAATAGCATTTTCCGCCTTTTTTTGTTGTTCTCTCTTTTATTTATTTTTCCGATTATGTGTTCATATAAAAGTCGCTAGGGTTGCCTAATCGTTAAATATCTGTTTCGATTATTCTGCTTTGGGTTTAAAGTACATGCAATTACCATGTCGAGCAAGAATGAAGTCTAAATTCCGATCAAGATAATGAAGGATACAAACCATGATATAATCAACGCATATGTTACATTCTATCTCTCGTTTAAAAAAAATATTGATTATGGCTTATCGTAGAAATTTAATTTATGTTTATGCACAACATACATATATAAAATTGTATTTGTCTTTATTTTTGTAAGTTTATGAAATAAGCTTTATCTTCACAAAAACCCTAAGAAATTGATTGCATTCTTTGTTGATGTTATTTTTTTATTTATAAAATACTTAGTCTGATTTAATGTATTCCACATTGACTTTAGAGTAGTTGTGGTATGTATTTTGAATTTACTACTATTGTTCATATCTTACAATTGATTTATTATGTTACTAGTGTTTTGGAATCATGAAGTTTCCTGTAGTTTTTAATTTATAAGTTTTGATTATTTTTATGGTATTTATCATGCAATTGTTATATATATATATATATATTAAGATATTTGTTTCTTAATGTCCAATGAGTATAAATTTGATTGACTAATATTTTATTGTTATATATGTTGAACTTTACTATGAAGAGTAGTTTCTTAGCCTGTTTTTCAAAATTTAAATTTGATTTTTTTTCTAGTGATATGTGGTGCAATGTAATTGATAAATTTGGATTTTGGTTGTGCTGTAAAGATTTTTGAATCAAAATCAAAATCTTACGGAATTTTACAAACACATAACTTGATTTAACTCACTATATTTGTCTTAGTTTGACTTTTAGCTTCTACATGTTTTATTATGATCCTCAACTTGTCTGACCGAGCTTCTAGTCTTTCCAAATAAGTTTGTAAACCTTATAAGATCTATAAACATTAACATGAAGAAGTTAATATGGAAGATATATAGTTTAATGAATAGATTTTTCTTTGATTAATTAGGCATTTGACGAAGCAATTATTGAGTTGTTTACTTTAGACGAATAACCATATAAACATTCGGTTGTACAACCTATTCGCGATAATCTAACTTTATGGACCTCAAACATAAAGGTGTATAATATGGATTGTATTGATTAGTTATTTATATTCTTTGTTATCATATTATCACTTATATTAAGTGAGGATGGTTTTCTGTTATCATGGATGATGATGCAGAGGACACTAAGGATTTGTTGTTCTTCTTTGCGTATTTTACCTTTGAACATATATATTCTTATATGTTTCATCCATAATATAAAATTAATAAAATATTGTATTAGCAATGTTAGATTAGAGGCTGTAAAAGATAATGGCCCCTTTGCGACTGAATCTACTTTCTCGAAAACGGAAGACATCGTTAGTAAAATGTTTTCTATGGCTTTATTGTAAGGAAAAAGACACTCGACAAAGGAAAAAATTGGATAGAAATACCAGTACAGTTCAACTACTTCAGCGAAAATATAATCTTTAGACTAAAAGATTGGGCTCAAGGAGAAAAAAAGCGTTAATAGTGTGTTTTTACATGTTCTTTACTACTAATAGTGTATATAGGCCGCAATTGCTGTGAAATTATACTTAATTATATTTGGCATGTATCGAATGTATTTCTTAGAATTTAATAATTTATTTCCTAAACAACCATATCCTTAGAATTAATAGTAAATTCTATCGACATTTATGCTCATGTATGTGTAATTTGCAACTTCTTATAATATTTAATGTGGACTTATCTTACATTGTTGTATATAGTATGGAATGTTGATGTGATGTTGACTATCATCAATACTTATTTAAATTTGTTATATGAACTATACTTTTTAAATTTTACAAATTATTGTCTAATTAACCTATTTATTGTGACTTTCATAATCCAAAAAAGACTTCACATTGATAGTAACCCATGCTAATCTTTTATATTTCTCTTTGTATAATTTGCAACTTCTTACTTTTTTTTATTATGTTTTACACTTATATTTTTGTACATACACTTGTTAGTACTTACAATAAAATTTTGATATATGGTTTTCAAGAATAATAAGTAGCTTAACCATGTAAGCTTCAAATTGAGAGTAAAGTATTGTGTTTATCTTTTGTGTAGTTTTTCGAGCAAGTATCATTGAATATATTACATAAGATGAAATAAAGAATTGTCCAATATATGATTTCCACGTGGGTTGCACTCCAATGTAGAAACTAAGATTAATTATTTTTTTAAATTTGATCAGAAGATATCTTATCATGTGTATTTTCTCAAATATAACATGTGGTTGCAAATTAGGTCAAGTACTTGTTCATACTTGTTCTATTTAAAGAATCTTATTATATTTTCAATCGGATACGAGGCTTTTATATTTGTTTAAAAAAGGATAAGAGAAGCTTGCGATTGATAGTGACACTTTTGTGTTTATTTTTGTCTTTTTAAATTCTCTTACATGTGTTTTTTCATGTTTATAATTTATGAGCTTGAAACATCTAGTTTATTATTTATATAGGATACTCACCAGAGTTGATGGTCCAATAACGAGTTTATTTTCTCTTTATGCAATTAAGAGTTGTATTATCAATGACATTTGTGCTCAAGCTAAATTTTATGACATCACAAAGAACTTCTTGGGTTTGATATATTAGTATATATTGGATATTTTTTCATGAACTTAAATGATTGTTTGTGTACTTTTATTGATAGCTGAATCTTGACTGTGTTTAGTGTTGATTGACTAACATTTTAGTAGTGTATGTTATTCAAATCATGGATACATTCACGTAGATATATGCATTGATTTTATTATATACTCATAGTAAGTTTTAGGTTCATTTTTCTACAACATCGTTATTAAAATTTTAGCAGTATCGTGTATATATGTAGTGTTGTTTGAATTTGTTTAGCATATGTTGTCTTTCTGGTGGTGCTAATCAACTTGTTAGGTTAAATTTTTATTCTGACCTTCCTTGTGTTATTTTTCTTATGGGAGGTCAAATTACTTTTTTTGATATTCATCTTGACATGTATAAAATTTAATTTAACCTTCTGTGTATTACTTTCTTATAGTAATTATTTGTTTTGGATTTCAACTTGGTAGGTGAAATTTTTATATGACCTTCTTTGTATTACTTTCTTATGGTAGGTCAAATTACTTGTTATAGATTTAAAATTTGCAGGTGAATCTTTTTATTTGATATTTTTATATTAATTTCTTATGGGAGGTCTAATTATTTATTTTGGAATTCAACTTGACATGTAAAATTATTATTTGATATTCCTTGTATTATATTTTATTGATGATCAAAATTTATTTTTGTATTTTAACTTGGAAGGTGGAATTTTTATTTGACATTCCTTGTGATACATTTGTTTTTATAGATTATCAAATTATTTGTTTTGGATTTCAACTTGACAGGTGGAACTGATATTTTAACCTCCCTTTGTATTCTTTTCTTATGAGACGTCAAATTGTTTGTTTTGGATATTGGAATGTGAAATTTTTATTTGCCCTTCTTGTACAACTTTCTTATTTGTGGTTAAATTATTTGTTTCGGAATTTAACTTGGTAGACGGAATTTTTGTTTGACATTTTTTGTATTACCTTCTTACGATAGGTCAAATTATTTGCTTTGGATTTCAATTATGTAGGTGAAATTGTTATTTGATCTTCCTTGTAATGCTTTCCTATAAGAGATCAAATTATTAATTTTAGATTTCAACTTGGCACGTGAAGTTTTTATTTGATATTATTTGTATTACGAGATGTCAACTTTGTTAGAGATATAAGACATATGTCCATAAACCTATATAGTTTATCTATAAATATTAGCTTTATACTCTATGTAATTGATACACTTTCTAAATAATAAACCCTAGTCCTCTTTTTGTTTATGTATTCGTCTTTCTTTGTTTTATATTTTTCTACATGGTATCAAAGCGTAAGTTTAGATCTTGAAGTTTTTGTGTCTTCCACTATGCCAGCGAACACTTGTTTTAGCTGTCCGCTGGAAGAAAAAAAAGTGAAATTTTTTGGTTTTCAGATCTGGTGTGTGCAACCACAATCAACAGATCTGATCGAGAGGTAAACAGTGTCTTTTTTAAAAAAAAAAATTGGACAGTGGATTCGAGACATCTAATCCTTCAATCTGACCGGTTAGATTATAATTCGGTGCCACGGTTCGGGAGAAATTGATACGGGAACAATGCAGATTTTTGTTGGTAAAATTGTAGATTCAATTTGGTTTTGATTTTGATTGAAAATTAGATTTCATTTTGGATTTAGTCTTTGGATTTAGTATTGAATTTAGATTTGGATTTGGATTTGACATTTGAATTTGTCATTCAGATTTGTTTGGACTTGTTTGGATTTGTTTGCCTATGTTTGGATTCATTTGGATTCGTTTGGTGTTTAGATTGAAGGGTTAGATGTCCCAAACATGCTCTCCAAAATTCAGCAAAAATGGATATCGTTTACCTTTGGATCAGACTGTTTGATTGGGGCTGCATACAACATATCCGAAAATCAAAAATTTTGTGACGACAAAAAACAGGAAGACAATCAATTTTCTTTTTCTTTCTTCCGGCGGACAGCTAATACAACTGCCCGTCGGCACAACGAAAGACAAAAAAAACTTCAAGAGACAGCTAGGGTTTCTGTTTATTAGAAATGGTACCGATTACATAGACTAAAAATCACTTTTTTGTAGACAAACTATATGGACGAATGAGTCTAGACATTATATCTCTAACAAAATTATATTTTCATGATTTCGATTCGGCATGTAAATTTTTTATTTGACCTTCTTATATTATTTTTTATGAATGGTCATAAATATTTGTTTTGGATTTCAAACCTGATATTTTTATTTGATCTTTTTGTATTATTTTTTTATTCGAAATTAAATTATTGGAAGTTAGGGCTTCGATAATAAAAACAAAATAATTATTAAAATAGTAATATAAAAGAGATAGGAATTTTGATTTTAAAATCGGGTTTGACATTCGATTTAAGTATAAAATACTCTTTAAAAAAAATATAGATGAGAAGACGAGAAAAAATAATCCACTGATTTAAGTAAATCAGATCCGTATAAATGAGTATGTATGGGGCTTGTTATCGTCAAGTCTTCTAACTTAATAAATTATGAGTACTAAAACCATCTTTATTTTAGTAATATATTATGAGTATTAAAACCATCTTTATTTTAGACCGTATAGTAAATATAGGTATTATTGTAACCCAGGTGGGGGCGTAACCCAGGTGGGGGCATTGCTGTGGTGGGGTTAGAAATATAGTTTTTATTAAAGGGAGACTTCTCTTCCAAGAAAAGGGTTTCTTGATTCTTTGGTGATTTTTCCTTCTTGCTTCATGCTATGGATACAAACCCTTTAAACCTTAATTCTACTCAAGAGTTTCCTTCTCTTTTTAAGGATGTTGAAGCAATCAAGCATAAGAAATCTTTTGCGGAAACTGTTAAACAATCTGTTTCTTCTCTTGTTCATAATCGTGACCTTAAACTTGAGTATTACAAGCAATCGGAAGACTATTTTTCAGTGCAGTTTTCAAATGATGTTAAGAGTTTTCTCCTTGAAAATTCTTCAACAACTGTTGTATGCAAGTTTAAGGATGGAATTCCGCGGAAATCAATTCTTGAAGCGTTTCTTCAGAACTTTAACTTTAAAGGTTCGTATAAGTTTTATAGCCTTGATTTGAGGCATGTCTTCATTGAATTCCAGTTAAAGGCTGATGTGAGTAGTATTTGGTCTAAATACGTTTGGAATATTGAAGGTAAATCGATGAGAATCCTTCGTTGGGATTCTGGTTTTGACAGAAGGTATGAGTGTTCGAAGGCTCTGGTCTGGGTTCGTTTGGAGAGAGTTCCTGAATTTATGTATAATAGCTCTATTATACATAATTTAGCTTCTTCTATTGGTACCACATATAGGGTTATAGTTCCTGAAAACAAAGCTCTTATGAATGCTTGTTACGCTCATGTTGAGCTTGATGTTTCGATACCTCTTAAGTACAGATTCTGGGCTGGTTTTGGCTCGAATGAGGGGTGCTGGATTAACATAAGCTACAAGAACGTGCCTCCTTATTGTAATACTTACTTCCATCTTGGTCATAAAGATAGTGAGTGCAAAAAGAAACTTCAAGCTGTTAAAGATAATGAAAAGATTGACAATTGTGATGTGAATTGTGAAGAAAGATGTGCTGAAAGTGTTAATGAGGTCAGTAAGAAGGTTGAAACTGTTAATGTTAGGAATAAAGTTGGTGTTGTGGAAGAAGAATCTCGTTGTTGTCCAAGAACTTCAAATGCGAACTCTAGTAACTCTCAATCCTTCAGTAAAGATTATAGAAGAAAGCTGAGGTATGTTATCAGTACTAAGGATCATGTAACTCAGGTGAATGATTCTGTTGTTGGTGAAGACCTTAATGTGGATAACAATATGGAAGTGATTGAGGCCATGCATAGAATTGAGCATGATTTTGCTCAAAGTAATCATCAGTCTGAGGATAATGATTTGATTGGAGATATTGTAAGCTGTGATAATACTCCGAGAAATCAGACTGTTAACAAAGGTTTTGACTCTATTATCAGTGGGAAGATTAAGTCTCAATTGAAGAAGGGGAAATCTAAGAAGCTCGCCATTAATCCTCTATCTATGAAAGGAGGAAAATCGAAACGAAAATCTTTATCTGACAATGATAAAGATCACTATGCTCGCGGCCTGAATAATAAGCCTACGTTGAAGAGGCTTCTTTCTGTTATCAAAGATAATAATTCTAAGATTGTGTCTATTCAAGAGCCTATGGCTGATTCTTGTAAGTTGAGTGGTGTGGCTGATGTTCTTGGCTTTTAGAATTTCTTTTCTAACTGTTCTAATAAGATTTGGGTCTTCTGGAAGGATGATGTTGTGATTGATATCCTTGATGATCATGTTCAGTTGGTTAACATGTTGGTTTCTTATCCTAACTGCAATTCTTTGTTTAATTTCTCGGTGGTTTATACGAAGAGTCAGAGGATGCTTAGAAGGGATCTCTGGAATCAGATGAAAGTGTTTGCTCCTGTTGATACTCCTTGGATCATTACTAGCGACTTCAATGCCATTACTTGTACAGAAGATCAGGTTGGTTGTTCTAATTTTGATCATAATAGTGTTAATGACCTTAATGAGGCTATCAGGTTTTGTAATCTGGAGGAAGTTGGCTGCATTCGTTCGAGGTTCACTTGGAATAGGGGGACTCGTTGGTAAAGGTTGGATAGAACTTTGGTTAATGAAAAAATGGACCAACACCTTTATGGATACCAAGGTTTATCACATGGTCAGAACTTGTTCTGACCATGCTCTCTTCTTCATTCAATCTAATCAGGCTCCCAATAATATTAACTGCAAGAAGAGTTTTAAGTTTGTTAATGCTTGGATTGATGATGTTAGTTTTTTAAGTACTGTAAAGGAGAACTGGGGCTTGCATTGCAATGGAGATCAGGGTCAGGTCTTCTGGTATAAGTTGAGGAGGCTCAAGTTTTGTCTTAAGAAGTGGAATTTGAATATCTTTGGCAACATTTTCAGTAAAGTAAAAGAGACTGCTGAGGTTGTTAGAAGAATGGAGCTTATTCATGCTGAATCAAATAGTAGTTCTTCTAAGTCTGATCTTTCGAAAGCTAATAGTTTATATTTAAAGGCTCTCAGAAACGAAGAAAGTTTTTGGAGTCAGAAGTGCTACAATGGGTGGATCAAAGATGGTGATGCTAACACCAAGTTATTCCACGCTTTTGTCTCTAAAAACAGAAGGCGTAATTCTATTAAAGGGATTAAGGACAATGGTTCTTGGCTTGATAACCCTTTAGATATTTCTAACTCTGCTGTGTGTTATTTTAAGTCCATTTTATCTTCTTTTTCTTATTCTAATAGAGATGAGGAGACTTTACTTATGCAAGATGAGATCTTCAGTTGTATTCCTAATATGGTTAGTCAGGAGGATAGTAATTCTATCATGAGGCAGATTAATAAAGATGAGGTTTAGAGTGTTATTGCTAATATGAAGTCAGATAGTGCTCCTGGGCTGGATGGTTTTAACATCCTTTTCTTCAAATTTTGTTGGTCTATTATTAATACTGATTTGTGTAATGCTCTTAATTTTTATCTTTTAGGGAATGACATTCCTGAAGGTGTCTTTGCAACTGGTCTTTGCCTTGTTCCTAAGTGTGCTAACCCTACTGATTGGAAGGCTTTTAGGTCGATTAGTCTTTGTTCAATTTTTAATAGAATTCTTTCCAATCTTATAAACTCTAGACTTTCTATTATTCTGTCTAACATCATTTCAAAAATGCAAGGTGCTTTTGTCAAAGGGAGGTTGATCCATGATAATATTTTAATTACGAAATAATTGGTACATGACATTGATAGGAAACCCAAATCTGGGAATGCTATTGTTCAATTAGATATGTCTAAAGCTTTTGATAAGATTTCTCATGCATTCATTCTTAGAGTTCTTAAATGCTTTGGTTTTGCTGATAACTGTATTGAATTAATAAGGAAAATGATTACAAAGATTCATATTTCATTGCTTATAAATGGTTCTAGCTATGGTTACTTTAAACAGAACAAAGGTATTAGGCAAGGAGACCCTTTGTCTCCCAGCCTGTTTATCCTAGCTGAGGATGTTTTGCTTCGTGGCATTTACAATCTTTTTGAAAATAATAAGCCTATTCAATATGCTTCTAGATCTAACTTACTGGTGCCTTGTTTAGCGTTTGCAGATGACGTATTGATTCTTACCAACTGTAAGGCTGATTCCATTGCTTTGCTTGGTAGCTTGTTTGATAAATATCATCTTGTCTCTGGTCAGTCTGTAAACAAAGACAAAACAAAGGTTATTATTTCTAGAAAAGTTAACCATGCTGCTACAAACAATATAAAGATTCAAGCTGGGTTCAATGTTGATTACTTGCCATTCAACTACTTAGGGATAACCATTGCTAGTAGCAACAAAGGGAATTTTTTCAAACTCTTTTGGATAAGATTCATGATAGAATTGTGGTCTGGGATCTTAAAAACCTATTGTTTGGGGGCAGGTTGAATCTTATTAATTCTGTTTTAATGCCTATTGTCTTCTATTGGATGCAGAATTCCTTTATTCCTAATAACATTATTAAAAAGCTTGAAGAATGCTTTAATAGGTTTCTTTGGAGGTCTAACTATAATGTTAAGACTATTCATTGGGCTAGTTGGTATCAACTTTGTAAGCCTTATGCTGAGGGTGGTCTCAACATCAAAAGTCTTTGTGATGTTCAAACTGCTTTCTCTTATAAACTATGGTACCTTTTCAGGAAAAATAATAGTATGTGGGCTTCTCTAATGCATAAGACCTATTGTAAAGACTCCCATGCTCTTAAAGTTATTTGCAAAAGCACTGACTCGGTAGTGTGGAAGAGGCTTTCAGTTATTAAAGACTCTACTGATAAGAACATAAAATGGAGGCTGGGTCAGGGGTTTATTGATTTCTGGCTTGAAGGCTGACATGATAGACCTCTTTTGATAAGTGATACTAACTCCTTTAATTGGTTTTTAATTGCTAGCGTTTGTTCTTTTTGGAAAGCTGATAGATGGGATTATAATGTGCTTCATAATATTTTGCCTCGTGATAGAGTTAATCATATATCTAAATATAAAATTGACTCTAATAAGGTTGATGACATCATTTGGAAGCTTTCTACTAGTAAGGAGTTTGATTTAAACTCTACTTGGAATAATATCAGGCATAGTAATCCTAAGTCCCGTCTTCTTTCTTGTATGTGGAATCATTCTACTCCTAAGAAGTACTCGTTTTTGTGTTGGAGGCTCATTAAGGGCTATATTCCTCTCGATTCTATCCTTATGAGAAGGCATGTCTCTATGGTTTCTAAGTGTTAGTTCTGTCAAAATTGTGAAGAGATGAACCATCTCTTCATCAATTGCTGCTTTTCCTGGCCTGTTTGGAACTATTTTAGTAGATTGTTTAGCATTAATGTTAGAAGGCATATGGTTCTGTGTCATGTCTTGCATATCTGGTTTAGTTTTTCTAAGTCTAAGCGTCACATTATTCGCATTATTCCTCAGGTGATTTGTTGGGTTATCTGGAGAAACAGAAACTTGTCAAAGTTTGGTGACTCTCCAGATAGTGTTCAAAGGGCCATTGACAGAGTTGTTCATATAATTATGAGTCTGGATTTATCTAATGTAATTACTCATAAACACTGGGCTAATGTTGGTTTTGCTGGTATTTCCCTAGGGTGCTGTTCTGTTAACAATCATAAAGTTCTGAGTTACCTGAGATGGATCGCTCCGAATCCAGGGAGGATGAAACTAAATGTAGACGGCTCGTGCAATAACTTCGGAGAGGCCAACACTGGGATTCTGATTCGAAACTCAGAAGGTGATGTCCTTCTGGGTCGTGGTTCTCTCCTGGGCAAGATTAACCCTCTTTTTGTTGAAATCGGTGCTTTAGTCGAAGGCTTGATTATCTGCAAACAAAATCAGTGGGTTAACATTGATATAGAATATGATAATTTGATTCTAATTAACCTGTTAGCTACTAGAAAAGAGGCATGGCACCTGTTTGATTCTCTGACTATCTGTAGATCGCTAATTCATTCAAGAATGACGATCAGACATGTCTCGCACCTCCAGAACCAGTGTGCGGACTAGATTGCAAAATCTGTGTTGAACTCGAAGAAGAATATCCAATTTGAAACTCCCCCTGATGATCTTCGCTCGATTGTGTTGCTAGAGAGCCTTGGGGTTCGGTACATTTCTTAGTCTGTTTCGATTTTGGCTTGTGTTGAAGGTGATTCGAGTTAGGGTTTGATGGTGAAGAAGGTCTGGATCGACTGATTCTTCGGTGCACATCACCCAGTTCAAACCTTCCTCTTCAGATTGAAAAGAAAGGGTCCTGAAGATGAGCGTCAACCTTGTCGAATCAGAAGTTCGGTTGGTTAATGGTGTTTGGGGCTTGGTTATGGTGGAGAGGCTGAAGCTGGGAGAGAGAGATCGTGGTGTTGAAGCTGTGGAGGCCTTTGGTGGTTTCGATCTAGGGTTAGGGATCAGATTGACTCTTTTGTCAATTTTGACCCCTTTCCTTATTTTTGGTCTTATTATCTTTAGGACCTCTAGTTTGTAATTTGATATTCTTTGGTCCTTCTTAATAAAATTCTTTCTTTTGCTTAAAAATAAATAAATATAGTAAATATAGGTATTATTGACAGAAATATAATTACTAAATTATATTGTATTCGGTTCAATAAATGATTACTTAAAATTATAAAATGTCAAAATCTTAAATATATTTAACAAAATCATAAGGAAATTGTTACGGATGTTTGAAGCATGAATCAAATTGAATCATAAGTTTCTAAGAATCAACCAATGAACCGACTCAATACTCTAAAAGAGGATTAACGAAATCAATGGCATGTGCGCTCGCGCTGTCGACCGTAGCTGCGGCGGTTTGGTGAACATCAATCTAGCCCATTACGGTAGCGACCGAATGCTGACGTACATTGCCGATAGGTAAGTTTAGTTTAGTTTAGTTTCTGGGTTTTCTCTATATTTGACTTCAAATTGTCGCATCATCTTTGACAGAGCACCCGAGTGAAATGTATAAGGTAAAATTGGTGCAATGGAGTTTCCGGGAATGATTTTATTAAAGAAGTTATAAAGCTTCCTTTGTTAGAAGATCTTGAGCTTTCATATATGAATCTATCTGGGGAAGCACTTGCGTCTGTTGGGAGATCTTGCACTCATTTGAAATCCTTAAAATGATAGATAATAGCAAGCCTGATAAGGATGATTCGGTGGCTATGGCTATTGCTGAAACCATGCCTGAGCTGCGCCACCTTCAGCTTTTTCGAAATAAGTTGACAATTAAAGGCTTGCAGGCCATTCTAGATCGTTGTCCACATCTTGAATCTCTCCGACTAGTTTATTGTGGGAATATTACCCTTGCTAAGAGAGAAGGAAAACTCGAAGAACTGCATATCATGATATCAACCATAGTAAAGATTTTCAGTTGACTGATCATTATGAATAGTGATCCTCCTGATGCTGATTATAATCTCACATATGGTGATGATAACGAATTTCATTATAATCGGGTGGGTGTGCGACCGCGGCACAATGATAGCTCAAATTAGTAAGATGATGCTTGGGTCTTTTCTTATGTAGCTATTGTTTGCGCTTCTAGGTTAGCTATGTGGGCATTATCATTCATCTAGTAGCTAAATTTGGTTATTTTTGTTGGATCATAAATTTGATCCACTTAAAGGGTCCAACCCACTCAAAGGGTCCAGCCCATTTAATAAGGCCCATCTAGAAAGAATATTCTAGAAACATTTAAATTAATGTTTAGTAGTTTAGGTTGAGTGCAAGACACACTTTTAGATTGAGTGTAAGAAACACCTTAACTTTGAGTGTAGTATTGATATTGAGTGTGTTAGTATCCAAAAGCCTCTTGGATGGTGGATCTTTGTCTCCACTATATTCCTATAAATATGGAGTTATCCCACAAACTAGAGCATCACACAAACACACCAAGAATCAAAGTTAGAGAGAAAATTAGAGTGAGAGAAAAGAGAGACAAGAATGCTCTCTTGAGTGTTTGAAAAATATTTTCTCTTCTAGTGTGCGTTGTAAGAGTGTTCTTGTAATATTTCTCCTCTTCTATCTATATCAAAGTTGTTTGTTTGTTTTAAAGAGAGTGTTATTTTTATATTTTCCGCCAACAAAGTGGTATCAGAGCCACAAGCTCTATCAGAAATTTCGTTTTTAAATTTTCAACATATTGGAAATTTTGTTTTTAAATATTCAACATATTTAAAAATATGGCAAATGGTGTATCATCCTTCCAAGTTCCAACACTCAACAACAACAACTACGACAATTGGAGTATCAAAATGAAAGCTCTCCTTGGAGCACATGATGTGTGGGATGCCGTCGAAAAAGGTTTTGACGAACCCGAAGATGAAGCAAGCCTTGCTCAAGAGGAGAAAACAACGTTGAAGGATTTAAGAAAGAGAGACAAAAAGGCTATGTTCCTCATCTATCAAGCATTAGATGATGATGGCTTTGAAAAAATTTCAAGCGCATCTTCCGCCAAACAAGCGTGGGAGAAATTACAAATCTCTTACCAAGGAGTCGAAAAGGTGAAAAAGGTACGACTCCAAACATTAAGAGGTGAATTTGAATCCTTACATATGAAAGCGTCCGAATCTATTTCAGAATATTTATCAAGAGTAGCAACTGTTTCTAATCAATTAAAAAGAAATGGTGAGAAGTTAGAAGATGTGAGAGTAATCGAAAAAATACTCCGCTCGTTGGATCCTAAATTTGAGCACATCGTCGTGACGATTGAAGAAACTAAAGACTTGGAGAAAATGATGATCGAAGAACTCCAAGGATCATTACAAGCCTATGAAGAAAAGCACAAGAAGAAGCAAGAGATCACCGAGCAACTCCTCAAAGTAGAATTGAAGGACATGCATGCAAATCAAGGAGATGATAGAAACTAACGTAGCCGAGGCAGAGGCAGAGGCCGCAGACGAGGTGGTTATCACGGCAGTGGACGTGGCTGGAATTACAACAACAATAATTCCAACTACAACTACGAGAAACGAGAAAGCTCAACACGAGGTCGTAGAAGAACAAAACCGAACTCGAGGTATGATAAATCTCAAATCAAATGCTATAAATGTCAAAGGTTTGGACATTATGCTTCCGAATGCAGAGGCCCCAACAATAGAGTTGAGGAGAGGGCCAACTATGTGGAGGAGAAGAAGGAGGAAAAAGATATGTTACTACTAACATACAAAAACACTAATGAAGGTCAAGAGAACACTTGGTATCTTGACAGTGGTGCAAGCAACCACATGTGTGGGAAAAGAAGCATGTTCGTAGAGATCAATGAAGAAGTGAGTGGAAATGTCTCTTTTGGAGATGATAGCAAAATATCAGTGAAAGGAAAAGGTAGTCACCAAATAATCTCAAATGTCTATTACGTACCTAGCATGAAAAACAACATCTTAAGCTTGGGACAACTACTAGAAAAGGGCTATGATATTCATATGAAAAATTATAGTTTTTTTCTAAGAGACGACAAAGAAGACTTAATTGCTAAAGTCCAAATGTCAAAGAATAGAATGTTTCATTTGAATATTCAAAATGATGTTGCAAAGTGTCTTAAGGCGTGTTACAAAGATTCGTCGTGGCTATGGCATGTTCGATTTGGGCATCTAAACTTTACAAGTTTAGAGTTATTGTCCAAGAAGAAAATGGTGAGAGGGTTACCATGCATCAATCATCCTGACCAACTATGCGAAGGATGTTTACTTGGAAAGCAATTTAGAAAAAACTTTCCAAATGAGTCGGAATCAAGAGCCAAGAAACCTCTGGAGCTTATTCATACCGATGTGTGTGGTCCAATCAAGCCGATCTCTCTAGGTAAAAGTAACTATTTTCTTCTCTTCATTGATGATTTTTCAAGAAAAACTTGGGTATATTTCTTGAAACAGAAATCCGAAGTCTTTGGAATATTTAAGAAGTTCAAAGCAGTTGTGGAAAAGGAAAGTGGAAATAAGATCAAAGCCATGAGATCTGACTGAGGAGGGGAGTTCACATCCAATGAATTTCTAGAGTTTTGTGAAGCACATGGAATTCGTCGCCGCTTGACAGTTCCCAGATCTCTTCAACAAAATGGTGTGGCAGAAAGGAAGAACGGAACAATCCTTGATCTGGCGCGAAGCATGCTCAAAAGCAAGAAACTACCTAAGGATTTTTGGGCGGAAGCAGTGGCATGTGCGGTCTACTTGTCCAACCGATCTCCAACAAGAAGTGTTTGGGGAAAGACACCACAAGAAGCATGGAGTGGAAGAAAGCCCGAAATTTCCCACTTGAGAGTATTTGGAAGCGTAGCCCATGTCCATGTACCAGACGAACAACGAACCAAACTCGATGATAAAAGCAAGAGTTTTATCTTCATCGGTTACGACTCAAGTTCCAAAGGCTACAAGCTGTACAACCCAAACAACAAGAAGGTTGTGATAAGCCGAGACGTGATAATTGATGAAGAAGGCGAATGGGATTTTGGGTCTCATACAAATGAGTTCACATTTTTCCCCCATATTGAAGAAGATGAACAGACAACAAATGAGCAATCAGTAGGTGTTGCAACCCCACATGCTTCACCGATATCATCTACTCATGGAGACTCACCACATTCATCATCGTTAAATGGTAGTCAAAATGAGAGAGCAGTGGAACGTATAAGAAGCCTTAGTGATCTTTATGAGGTAACCGAACCAATGGATAACATTACACTCTTTTGTCTCTTTGCTGATTGTGAGCCAGCGACATTTCAAGAAGCTGCACATGAGAAACAATGGAGAGACGCGATGGATGAAGAAATTAGAGCCATCGAGAAGAATGACACATGGGAACTCACCTCACTTCCCAAAGGGTGCAAGACAATAGGCGTTAGATGGTTATACAAAACCAAGAGAAATGCTAAGGGGGAGATTGAAAAACATAAAACGAGACTTGTTGCAAAAGGCTGTAGTCAAAAGGTGGGAATTGACTATGATGAGGTATTCGCCCCCGTTGCCCGATTGGAAACTATTAGACTAATAATTTCTTCGGCAGCTCAAAACAAGTGGAAGATACAACAAATGGATGTAAATTCAGCATTTCTCAATGGCGTCCTTGAAGAAGAAGTCTACATTCAACAACCATTAGGCTTTGAGATCAAAGGCCACGAAGATAAGGTGTTGAAGCTAAAGAAGGCTCTTTACGGGCTAAAACAAGCACCAAGGGCCTGGAACAGTAGAATCGACAAGTATTTCCAAGAGAACGGCTTCAACAAATGTCCGTACGAGCACGCTCTTTACACCAAGATCAAAGATGGAGATATTTTAATTGTGTGTCTCTACGTGGACGATTTGATCTTCACCGGAAGCAGCCCGAGCATGTTCAATAAATTCAAGGAAGTAATGACGAAGGAATTCGAGATGACAGATTTGAGGCTCATGGCGTACTACCTTGGCATTGAAGTTAAGAAACAAAAAGATGGAATTTTCATCTCACAAGAAAGCTATGCAAAAGATATCCTCAAGAAGTTTAAGATGGAGAATTGTAGCTCGATAAGCACACCTATGGAGTTTGGAGTCAAAATATCCAAGCATGAAGAAGGCGAAAGTGTAGATCCAACATTATTCAAAAGTTTGGTGGGTAGCCTACGCTATCTAACTTGTACGAGACCAGATATTCTTCATGCAGTTGGATTGGTTAGTCGCTATATGGAATCTCCAACAACAACTTATTTCAAGGCTGCAAAGAGAATCCTTCGTTATCTGAAAGGTACAATCGACTTTGGATTACTCTATTCCATTTCTAATGATTACAAACTTGTTGGGTACAACGATAGTGATTGGGGTGGAGACATAGACAATCGAAGGAGTACTACTGGATTTGTATTCTTCATGGGAAACATTGCTTTCACATGGATGTCAAAGAAACAACCGATAATCACATTATCCACTTGTGAGGCAGAATATGTTGCTGCCACTACCTGTGTTAGTCATGCAATTTGGCTTAGAAATCTATTGAAGGAGATAGACCTAACACAACATGAGCCAACTAAGGTCTATGTCGATAATAAGTCAGCAATCGCCTTAGCCAAGAATCCAGTATTCCATGATCGAAGCAAGCATATAGATGTCCGCTACCACTACATAAGGGAGTGTATTTCAAGAAAGGATGTGCAAGTTGAATATGTGAAGACACAAGATCAAGCTGCTGATATTTTCACCAAGCCACTGAAAAGCGAAGACTTCAAACGATTAAGGAAACTACTAGGGGTAACGGGATCAAGTTTAAGGGGGAGTGTTGGATCATAAACTTGATCCACTTAAAGGGTCCAACCCACTCAAAGGGTCCAACCCACTTAATAAGGCCCATCTAGAAAGAATATTCTAGAAACATTTAAATTAATATTTAGTAGTTTAGGTTGAGTGCAAGACACACTTTTAGATTGAGTGTAAGAAACACCTTAACTTTGAGTGTAGTATTGATGTTGAGTGTGTTAGTATCCAAAAGCCTCTTGGATGGTGGATCTTTGTCTCCACTATATTCCTATAAATAGTGGAGCTCTCCCACCATCTAGAGCATCACACAAACACACCAAGAATCAAAGTTAGAGAGAAAATTAGAGTGAGAGAAAAGAGAGACAAGAATGCTCTCTTGAGTGTTTGAAAAATATTTTCTCTTCTAGTGTGCGTTGTAAGAGTGTTCTTGTAATATTTCTCCTCTTCTATATATATCAAAGTTGTTTGTTTGTTTTAAAGAGAGTGTTATTTTTATATTTTCCGCCAACAATTTTTATTGTATTTCGCATTTCTCTTCTTTTATGTTATGTTTATGTTTGTGTTCTTTTTCTATCTTAGCATAAAGTGCCTGATCAACATAACAGTTCAACAAGAAGCCTGAATATAAAAAAACAGCTCAGACACTCATATTACACCAATACTTGTCCTCAACACAAAGTGTCCACCATATTAATTGCTTCTCTTAGCATACCCAATCTGTTTCTTGGCAAATGCTTCCTAAAGAAATCTGCAAGCTGTTGTTCTGTTGGACAGAAAACGGATTCAACCTCTCCATTGCTAACTTAGAAAAACAAAACTATTTGACATTACTATAGGTGATCTATTGTCACAACATGGTCTGATGTCCCAACATGGTCTGATTTCACAACATGGGCAATATCAGACGTGTGCTAAAATTTGTCATAATGGATTTGAGATATCCAGATACTGTTTTAGCTGCTCTCTTATACTCCTCCTAATGTTCTTGCATATATTTCGAAAGATAGTTCACAACAACACGGGCAATATCAGGCGTTGTTGCAGGCAGATATAGGAGATACCCACCATGACTTTTGTACAAAGATCCATCAACAATACCTTTGTTTTCCTAAAATAACACATTATGTCCATTTCAAAGCAACCATCACAGGTGTAGATGCAGGTTTACAGTCACTAGTGTTAAACTTCTCAAACCGTCTTAATTTATTTATTTTGAGACATAAAAAATGACTCGGTCTTCTGTCTTCATTATATGTCGCTTACATCTTCAAGAAAAAACTTAGTTTTCCTACATCATTCATCTCAAACTCCTCCTCTATCTTTTCTTGTTTTTATTTTAAACTCCTCATTATCTTTTAATCACAAAAAACATCGAACATATTATGGTAGAATCAATAAATTTGCACCATTCAATTCCTGAACATACTCATTAACTTCACTATTACTTAATTCTCAATCCTTGTTTGATAAGGAAAGCGTCAATTCTGTGTTGTATAGAACGTGTAGAGTTTAAGGCTTCTTAAATAGTTTCAGGGTGGAATGCTACAAGGAAATCTTTTCCATCCAGTTTGGCAGTAATACAAACTTACATTCATATGATATAATGATGCCGACCATATGACTGGTTTATTTGAAACGTTTTTAATTTATACGCAATAAAAAAATAACTTCTTTTCTTTTGACTAACCAAATATTTTTAATTTATTCACTTTAGGTTGGGAACACTATTCTATTTTAAGCAGTTTCTAAACTTTCGAACTAATACTGTGGTGGTTATTATATCTGTTGGACTATTGTGTGTAGACACTTTATTCACATTAACAATTTCGTTTGATATTATATTTTATCCTAAAATGATATCTGATTTCTATGTGTTTTGTACCCCGTGTACATTTGGTTCCCTGTAAGGTGTATGACGCTTTGATTGCCACAAAACATTTTTGTAGTAGTCATATCAAAGCCCAAATCTGCCACCAAACCTTACAACCATATTGTCTTTTTAACTGATTACCGCCATGTACTCTGTCTCTATTGTAGACAAAGATACAATAGCTTGCAATTGTGCTTTCCAACTGATCGGAGTCCCAGCTAGAGTAAACACATATCCGATTAGAGATTTTCTTTTACCCATATCACCTGCAAAATCAGAATCAACAAAACCAACCATTAATCCTACAATATCATTTAATGATCTACCAATATCGGTCTTTTTAAAAGTTAAGCCAACGTTGGCAGTATTCTTAAGATACCGAAGTATCCATTTCACTGTCTGTCAGTATTCTTTCCAGGACATCCCATGTCCCTGCTAACTACATTAATCGCATGTGAAATATCAAGACTTATGCATACCATCGCATACATGATACTACCAACTGCACTTGAACATTGAACCTTCGATATTTGTTCCAACTCAACATCGTCATTGGCCGATCCTGTTGCGGACAACTTGAAATAAGTAGCAAACGGGATGCTAACTGCCTTAGCATCAAACATCTTGAATTTTTGTAGCACTTTCTCAATGTAGTTTCTTTGAGAGAAGTGTAATGATCATACACTTATATTCATAATAATCTTCATACGAAAAATCTTATTTTCTCTACCCAGATCCTTCATCTTAAACTTGACACTAAGCTGGTTCTTTATCAAAATAATGTGTTACATACTACAAGCAATAATAAGCATATTAGTCAGATACAACAATAAGTAAAATAAGAATCATCTGGTATATTTTGATGAAACACACAACTGTATTAGGTTCGATAAATCTTGTAGAAATGTTTTTAAACCTTAGTTTCATATTAGGTTCGATAAATCCTTCTTTTTGTCTCATGTAGATTTGCTCCTCCAATTCACAATGTAAAAATGCAATCTTCACATCCAACTAAAAAAGTTCTAAATCTTTCAAAACTACCATGGCTAACAGAACTCGAATCGAACTATGTTTCACCACTGGAGAAAATACTTCATTGAAGTCGATTATTCCCTTTGAGTAAATCCCTTAGCGACCAGTTTTGACTTAAATCGAGGTGCCTCAACCCCTGGATTACCTTCCTTTTTCTTGAATACCCATTTGGTGCCTATAACCTTCTGTCCTTTAGGCAAGCCAACAAGCTTATATGTCTGATTCTTATAAAGATATTCAATCTCTTCCCTTATAGAACAAATACACTGATCTTCCTTTGAACTCGTTATAACTTCCCTATAGCTACTAGGTACCTACATCTCAACTTCTTCTGCAACTAAAAGATCACATGCCACTAGATTCACATACCTTTTTGGTAGTTTAATCTATTTTCTTTCTCTTACCAATCCTATGCTATATGTTTTTTGTTCTGGTTCGGGCGTATCATCGTCACTATCATCCGATGCTGACGCTTCACCTCTTGATTCCCGATCCACCTCAGAACCACTTGAATTCCTGAACCTGCTAAGAACTAATTCTACTTTAAGCTCCAATTGTTTACTCATAACCGATCATTATTCAAACATTTATCCAACTTCCTTCTGACTGTCTAGCAAAGCAGAATCGTTAAAAGTCACGACCAATTGATGAGAAAACTTGAAGACTTTGTAGAGGTACACCATAACCTATATACCTTCACTCTAGTCTTTCTTACAATTGACTTACTGAATTTGAATCTTGTTAAATAAAAAGATGATGATTGACTTACTGAATTTGACCAAAGAAACTCATATAGTATATGGATCTGCTCTTCGATGGAATTCTTTCCGGGCCCTAAAAATTTGAGTGAATATAGTTTATGCCTTTAGTCTTTCTTATAATTGACTTACTGAATTTGAATCTTGTTTGTTTAACAAACACATATTATTCACAAAATCCCAATGATTCTGTTTTATATCATTTCAACAAATCTATATTTCTCAAAACAACTACTCCGTTTTCACTCATGTGACCAAAACGCCAATGACACTACTAATTTTGATGCTACCGAATTTGGTTATTATTCCTTGATGGTGCTACTGCAGCATCACCCATAAAAAAACTCCTCTGGAGAATGTAAAGTCCTCTTTGCAAAATGCCTTTCATACACACCATTGAGCCCTTTTTCATTTAGATTACACCATCGTATGCATGATACTTGTAACACCGAGAGTCTAGTGTCCCAAGATGTATCAAGTTTTTCTTTAACACAAAAACATACCAGCACGTCACGATTCCAACAACCCCATCAAACATTATGGTTCTGATGTTATCGATACCACCAACATGCAACGAATGCTTGTTCCCTAAGCATACAGTTCCCTGCATTAGCTTGTAAGTATCGAACCATTGCTTGAACTGGAACATGTCATACGTAGTGCTATGATCGAGTACCCAAGAGTTTTTCCTACAGTCTAAACTCACAAACAATACATCTCTTCTACCACTTTTTTCACTGTTGTTAGAGTCGTTCACACCTTCCAGTAGGTTTGTTACATTTTTGCTTTGATTTCCTTTTGTACCTTTGAACTTTAGACAATCTCTCTTGTAATGACCTTACTCACCGTATTTATAACCTTTTGAGGTCTTAGCTCTTGATTTGAACCTCCAGTTATTCTTCTTAGAAGAACTCGCCTTATTTCTAGATCTTCCCCTAGGCATAAAACCTTCTTATTCCGCCTGATTTGTGGTTGTAATTGTCTCAAATCCTTTATTTTCAGATCCTATTAGACAATCTCTTGCGATAACTTATCCTTACCATGCATTACGACATCTACAAAGTGTTTATATGGAGCTGGTAACGATCTCAAGACAAATAAATCTTATTTCTTATCCTCAATGATAATATCAATATTCTCTAAGTCCATAATAATTGATTTAAAATTATCCAAGTAGTCAGTTATGGACATACAATCTTTCAGTATGAAATCGTCCAAGCGCTTCTTCAATTATAACTGGTTCACCACTGATTTCTCTAAGTCAAAGTCTCCCAACTTCTTCCATGCTCAGACCATAGTCTTCTCATCACTAATCTCGCAAAAGAACATTGTCACTTACACTCATTAAAATCCAACATAAAGCTCTTTCTTGAATATCTCGTTTCTCCTATTATTTTATATCGTATGGTAACTTATTCTCCACATCCTTCCACAAATCTTACAGTACCAATGAGTATTTCAACTTAATTTTCCACAATGCAAAGCTGGATCCCTCATCAAATCTTTCGATTTTGTATTTTATTGATGTAGATGCCATTTTAAAACCAAAATTTCAAAACCTAATTTCACAACCCAAAGCTCTAATACCAATTTGTTATGAATCACTATACACTGTATCACAAATGGTTCAAATACATAATAAAATAAAGAAAATAGATGAAAATAACACACAAGTTTAACGTGTTTTGAAAGATATCTACGTGTACAGACTCAGATAGAGAAAAATGTTTCACTATGATAGAAAATGTTACAGCTTTTCAAATTATCTTTTTTGTGTATTCCTAGTAGTTTACTCATAGGGTATAAATAGGACTTACTAGACAATAGGCTTAGTTGGCTCACATACGATATACTCTAACACGATACCACTACACTTTTAAAAACACAAGATTGTACCAGCATACACAATACACTATCAAGACATTAAACAATTACCACTACATTGTCAATGACACAATACTGTACCAGTGGACACGATACACTATCAGCATATTATTCGACTCATTCTCAACACTACAAAATGATCCACCTCTATCATTGGTGATTTGAAACCAACTATATTGAAATTGGTCCTTTATAATTCTGCATATCTGAACCTTCATTGTTGGTGTCACAAGCTACTTGTATAATTGTACACACCATCTCCGTGTTGTAGAAAATAAAGAAGTATTAAAAGAAGATAATTGTGGGGTTACGCTAAAGATAAGACGACTAATATAGTCGAGGGTTTAGGAAGGATACTAGTCCTAAACTCTATGGTAGTTATATGTTGCGCTTTTGATTTCACGTAAGATTGAAAACTCAAACGTCCATGCGCCATCATTACTCATCATCACATCTCAACGCATATTTGGTCTGCATCACCCTATGTATATCCGAACTGAAAGGTATGGCCTAATTATTTTCTAGTTTATATCCAATGCTTCGTCCGATAGTTCCTTTTTTGCACGTCTCTCACTTACCTTTCAATTAGTCCTTTGTTACTCAAACAACGATGTATGAAGAATACCCACACTCAATGGCGGATCAAGACCCCTTTCATAAATGCTATTTTATGAATTACACCTTTGTCCATAACGACCAATAGAAAATCAAATGTAAGAAAAAATACTAACCATTTATGTACTATTTTACTCTAGAAAAAATTGAGTTTTTGGCACGTGGCAATGTTGGGGAAATTTCCAAACCTTAACTATTTCATGAGGTCTGGCCATCAACAACTAGGTGGTTGGTTCGAGAATAGGTCTGTCACTTCCGTACGTAACATTAAACAAGTTCGGCTTGACATAGCACCATACAACTCGTCTAAATTATTCATCCTCATGTTCGGCATGAGAGTACTAAGAGAGGACAAATTGGAAAAATACTAGTCAGGTTGGCCCAACAATGCTTCTTCTAGTTTGGTCAATAGTATATAAAAAGTTTTGCCTCGCTAACACGTTTGATAGTCCAACTTTCTAGTTAGTTCGCTTGTTCCATGGCTTGTTTTAGAATACAATCTCCCATTACTCAACTCTTAAAGACTGTGAGAGCTACCTATAACAATATAATTTGTATGGATTTTATCCAATGGTTAAGCCAAATCCTTATGCAAGTTCATAGGATATATTTGTTGAATGCATAAAATAGCTTATACCAACAAAACTATAAATTATCTTGTAACACTATAAAGAGATTAAACATTTGTTAAGAAGAGATGCTTGAAGAATTATTTACTTAACACTATCATTGAATTATCCCTTCTCCACGTCTCTTATTTGATATTACATAATTCTTCTAATTGGTTAGAGGATAATTTGGTAATATTTAAGGATGAATGTCAAATACTAATATTAAAACATGTTCTCTGTCTATATATTTTAGGTTTGATTACACTATACATAAATATACAATCTTTTATTTTGAGGGTGCATATTAATTTCAGATAGAGAAATTATAAAACTAATATTATTTCGTTAAATCTTAAGTGCTTTCGCGATGTAATCCTTTGTCGACAAGGTATGTCAGAAACTCTTTGTAAAGCTTAATTTAAACCAATGACGATTTCTCTTTTAAAAGTTGAAATATATCATTTATGGTGTCAATTGGTTCGTAAAAATCTAATAATTGCACCAAGTCCTTTGAAAATCACTTTACCAATCTCTGAAAATAAGGAAATACAAGGTATCCATTATGGTTACAAGTCAAAATCTAAATGGAATTTTATCATCATACCTGAAGAATCTAGCTGGTTTAAGGTTATCTTATTTACGGACAATACTTAAAGGTGAAGTTCTGACTCTTTTAATTATTTTTAGAATTTTAAATAAATGAATTGAGATATTCAGGCAAATATTACATGTTATGGACTCAAAGGGGCGAGGAAAGACATACTACATTTGAAACAATATAAAAAACATTACAAATTTGGCTGAAAAAGTATAACTAGGAGATGACTTGAATCATGATTAGTTATGTGTTAAAAATGATGTAATTCAAATTAAGGAAAATGATTAAAAAAACATGGACAAAATGGTAACGACGGGCATTCTAGTTTTGAGATAGTGTTAAAAGAAAGATCTAATAAAGAAAATGAAAAATTCATAAACTTATTTATTTGAATATTTAAAAGACCTAAAGTAGTATATATCAATCTCCATTGTCTTAAAGAAACTTTGAAGAAGATTTGACTAGAAACCTTGATCCATATATGATGCATAATTATGATGGACCTAAATATATATAACATTATCTAAGGAAATTTTGTAATACCATGCTCAGTTCAATTCGAATGTTACATTTTTGTGTATAACATTTTCCACGACATTTAGAGAAAATGCTCTATCTCGATTTTATAATCTTCCATCGAGATCGATCAATCTTTTTAGGATTTGTAGAGCTTGTTTATGAGTCAGTTCATTGTCACTAATTAAATTAAGAGAGACAAAATTTATATCATAACATCCTATAGAACAAGAAGAGTCATTAGTGAGTTATGGTCATATGTTTGTTAAAAAGATGAAAAATTTAAAAGATTTCAAGAAGATGTAGCTTTGGCTGTGTTAAAAAACGGACTTCCAGTTTAGAGTAGATTTGCTTTAGGATTTAATTAAGTTTCATGTTGGCGCTATGATGGATCTATTGAGACGGTTCTGCCATGAAATTGGTAAGGAACAAAGATTTGTCGAGGTCGTCAAAAAAAAAAATCTAACAAACCTTTTTTTTATGGTGATAATCCAAATAAAAGTTTCACACCTCTTACTGCTAGTAAAACAACAGTTTATGATAAGATGAGAGAATGGTTGAATTACCAAAAATATGACTTTTGATTTCCCCATCAATAAATTTTTTAAGAGATTTTGTTGTGCTTACTATTGTAGTCGGGGTCATACAACTAGAATTTTATCAGTCTTGTTAGATTATTCTCTCCTAAACTGATACAATATAAATAAAAACTTTATTCATGAGAACATACACGCTTTTTGACCTTGGATATGAAGAATCATAAGCTACATTTGATATGTAAACGAGTATTTTCACTGACACTTTAACGAACAAACAAATGAATAACGTGAATGCAAACATCACAACCAATAAAGAGGAATTTATATAGATGAAATCCCTTACGAAAGAAAATGAAAAAAAGATATGAAGATAAATGAAATTGAATTATCCGGACAGATAAACAATATCTGTCTTTGAGTTGTTTCAATTAAGGTTTCCTAAATTCTCATTGTTTTCAAGTTCAACATTTCTATGTTATCGTTGTTTTCAAGTTCAACCTTTCTATATATTTGTTCTTTTTAAGTTCAGATTTTCTATATATTATTGCAACCATTTGGATTTATTAAGAAGTTATTGAAGTATTATTGAGTAGTGTTTTGAAGTATTAAATTAATGAGTAGTAGTGCTTAAAGTAATAAAACGTTGGCTATAAAATGTGGTCTTTAGAGTAATAAATTTGGTTTTTAGAATAATATGTTGCACTTAGTTGGCGATATAGTTAGAATTTGTGCATGCTAAGTATGAATGAAGGCATAATATAGAGAACCAAAATCAGAACAAAGAACTAATATCACACGCGATTCCTGATTTAGTTGGATTTTTTCACTAGCAAATGCGAACGAAGGAAAAGTTGGACTTAAAATCGAAAGAATGGCTAAATTCACACTCATCTTGCGATATAATGTGCATTTGTCGTTGGCTGAGTGCAAACGAAAGAAAAAATATTGGCCTTATTAGTATACCAAGTGGCTTATTGCACACTATCCTTACAACATATTTGGTATGTTTCGCAGGTAAAGTGTAAATTGTGGCTCTGTTATATTTTATGCCAATATTTAATTGTATTTCTTGTTGTATGTGGATCATTAATTAAATTTAAAATTATCTTAGTAATTAAAAGAAAATAACATACATTCCAAATGTCAAACTTAGTTATTACCTAATATAACATTCCAGTTACCAAAATATTTGTAATAAATAATATATATTTACATAAAAGCAGTAACTAAAATATAATAACCAAAATGTAAAGTTAAAATTGTAACAAAGTCCTAAAATATATTCAAAATGACAAACTGAAACAAAATCATAACATTATACTAAAAATAGTCAATATAAAAAACTAAAAAATGCCTAACGATATACTAAAACAAACTCAGTATTATGCTCGTGTGCAAGATGAGTGCACTCTTGTAAAGTAGAGCAAAGTTTCTACATATGCATGGTGTGATAATATGGCTCAAAATCGATACTCTGATACCAACCATGATCTTTATTGGCCGCGTACATGCCCATATTATCCCTAACATATGTAGCAAGGCTTAGACTCTGGGATGACCAATATATAACATAAGTTATTCATACACCAAATATGGTATGATATATCTATAACATCCGGCCCATCCTTATATATAAGACCTCTCATATCATGGTCAATAACATGGGACTGCTAGTTAGTTCATACCTCTCTATGCCATGTCAACCAGTCATGGAAACACATCTTGTACTAAGCTCGGTATCAATTGTAAAATGAACCAATTCTCGAGCCAAGTAAAATGAATAAAAATATATAATGATGTCGAACAACCTTAACATAACATATATCCAAGCAACGTCATAGACCGGTTGAACCATTTGTGGAAGTGGATGCATCTCAAAGTAACCTGCCAATAAATTGAAAGAAGTTGTAAGCATATTTTAATTCATAAAAAAATAAAAACTTTCAAATGTAAATGGGAACCTACATTGGTTTATCTAATATAGTTTCAAAGTATCGATAATATTCTTGAGTACGCGGTGTAAAAACTTGGTGGTGCGTATCTACATAAAACAATAAGGTGATAATAAACTCATTGTATAAGAGAGCCACAAACCTTTGAAAGTGATCGAACATCTACGTCTCCAACATCCTCATTAACTTAAAAAACCTTTGGTGTCATGAGACTAACTCTCTCTAAGCGCATTGTATAACTAGGTTAATATCATCTTGTGTGAGATATACTTTTCCATACTGTTAAGATTATCAACAAATTATATTAAATAATATTACATGTCTTGTTATAAAATATGCAAAAACCAAGGACATTAAGTAGATAATCCATAGTGGTATGGGTTACATGTGCATGCGTGGCCTCACTATCAAGATAAGCATCTCTCGTAAAGATTTCCCCCAACCATGTCCGATAAAAAAATCTAATGTTCATTCTTTCCTTAATATTGATCTCGTTACAAGAGTTTTCATGCCAATACTAAGCAATGTAGATATGATAGCGCATTAGGCACTCAATAAGATTAAACCATTAACCTATAACGGAAAGATCTGTAAGCGCGTGAACATTTTCCAATGTAACCACCATCTCATCAAAATAAAAATAGAATGATGATAATTCTGAGGGCTAATATTTAATGAATGACTGGACGAGAGGGATATTTGTAGACTAACGTTGCAGACAGGTGATAGTAGACAAAAAAGAATCTTCACTTTAACCCGATTCTAACTATCAAGATCTCATTTGAAAAAAAGTATCATACAAGGAAAACATATGGTATTCAACATATGATTTTGATAAACTTACATCTTTATTGAAGATATTATACGCCTCATGTGTAGTGTAACTTAGGTACAAATTATAACGTGAGGTAATGTGATACGAACCACTTCAAATGGGTCCATCCATAATGATTGCCAGGTGAAACACTGCTCGATTCTCCTCCCACCGTAGAACGGATCACGGTGGGAGAAGGTGTATGATATTCCTTATATAATAAATCACGCAAAAATTGGAAAACACGCTTATTATGATGGTGCCTATGAGAAGTTAGACAACTTACGATTACCAGCTTGGAGTTTCATAATGTAACATCAAATATGTTTATTTTACATGCTTTCTACGAGGGTTTATCTTGTAAAACTAAGCAAGAATTAGGCTTGAAACATATTTAGGAAATAATTTTTATTGACAACGTAAAAACACTTATAAAATGAAAATTATCTATTATTTAGCTAACTGAATATACAAAATTGTATATAATTATCGCATGACATATTAAAATTAAATAAAAAACCTTATATAAAAAATATAAAATTCACATATAATCAAGCTTAATTTGCATTATTTTCACGCGGACGGTGTGACTTATAGTCACCATAATCACACAAACCTGCATTATGAATGTCATTAATGTTGCGTGACCCACCCAATGAACAAAAAAAATTCATATTTTTCATTGTTGAGAATCTTAAATTGAAAATAACAACTAAAAATGAAAGGTAAAACAAAATATACCATTAGAGTCGTAATATGTACCTTAAACCTGTTGTGAAGTCATAATTAAAAAACAAAACTTTCAAAATGGATATGTTTGAGAGGTTTTGTTGAATAATGAATGGGATAAGTGTTTATGGTGAGAGTTTTTAACAAAAATGGTATATATAGATCATCTTTTAGAAAAAAAAAGTTTCTAAAAATGATGAGACCCAACAAAAACGTGACGAGATCTAACGATGAGAGATCCAACAAAAAATACGACGAGATATAGTTTAGCCCAAATATATTTAACATATAAAAAGTATAAATAATTTTTTTATTAAAACATTATATGAATAAAAAGTTAGATAAATATAACAAAAAATAAATCAAGTTTGTTTTTCTTAAATAAAGTATTAAAATATTGATAAGAGGTTAGGATTTGATTTATTTTAATATGAAGTATTTATGAATTATTATTATTATTATTAATTATGGTATTAGGTATTATGCATATGGTATGTAATATTCTATTTGAGAAAATAACTACCACAAAACTTTAGTAGTTGAGTTGCATGACCCAATTTTGTGACATTCCCCTATTATAAGCCTTACTTGCACCTTATATCCTCGAACTTAAAATGTCGATTTAACTTTTGATAAAATAAATATGTCGAGAATGAGTCGAACGGTGTACCTTGTGAGTCTTGTGTTCACAATATACTTTGTGAAATATTTCTTATTATTTCATAACAAATTGGTATCAGAGCTTTAAATTGTGAAATTATGTTTTACAACTACGATTTACAATGGAGTATACATCAACGAAATACGAAATCAGAAGATATGATAGGGGATCCATTTTTACATTGTTGAAGATTAATATGAAATCTTCTTTCTACAAGGGCCATGAAAGGTTGTTGAGAATAAGTTACCATCGGAGATGAAAGAAAAAGAGAAACCAGATCTTCAAGAAAGGGATCTATGTTGAATTCCAATGAGTGTAAAAGACAATGTTCTTCACAAAATCAGTGGTGAGAAGACTGTTGTCTGCGTATGGAAGAAGTTGGGAGAACTTTAATTAAAAATATCAATCGTGAAGCGATTATACTTGAAGAAACACTTGTATGGTTTTATATTGAAAGAACTATGTCCATAATTGAACACCTTGATAATTTTAAATCAATTATTATGGATCTAGAGAATAGTGATAGCATAATTGAGGATGAGGATCAAACTTTATTTTTTTTAGATTTTTACAAAGTTCATTTGAGAATTTTGTGGATACCATCATGTATGGTAAAGATAATATATCTCTGGTGGATGTCAAAGAAGAATTGAAATAAAAGAAGTTGAGATAGTTTGAGCAAAACAATCAGGCAGAAATGGAAGATCTTATAACTATGAGAACATCTAGCAACAAGGCGATTTCTTCAAATAAAAATAATTCAAGGTCCAAATCAAAAGGCAAGAACTCAAACGGTTATGAATATGGTGAACAAGGTCATTATAAGAGAGACTAAACTGAAAGGTAAAATAAGAAATCAAAAGGAAAACATTGCAAACCTAACAGAAGGTGTGAATAATTCTGATGATAGTAAAAATAACAGTAGAAGAGATGTGTTGTCTATGAGTTCAGATTGTAGGAAATACTCTTTTATACTCGATACTGGCGCTATGTACCACATGTGTTAGTTCATAAAACTGTTTATTTGGAGAACAATCATTCATTGCTTATTGGTGGGATCGGTAATGTCATGATCAAAATGTTTGATGGTATTATTGAAATTGTGATGTGTTTGCATGTTCATGGGTTGAAGAAAAACCTGAAATTTGTTGAGACGCTAGACTCTTGGGGTCATAAGTACGATGCAAATGATGGTAAAATCAAGGTGACAAAATTATTAATGGTGTGTAAGAAAGATAATTTGCAAAAATAGAATTACATTCTCCAGGGATGTGCTGCTATGAGCGATGATGCAGTGGTATCATCAATGAGTAACAACCAAAGTAGGCATGACCAAAATTAGTTATAGCATTGGAATCCTGGTAACATGAGTGAATAAATGATTAACTATTTTGGGAAATAGAGATTTGCTGAAAGGTTATAAAGAAGAATAATTAGGATTTTGTAAATACTATGTGTTTGGTAAACAAACTAGAGGGAAATTCAGAAAATCAGATGTAAGAAAGAGTAAAGGACGGTAAATTAGATTCACTCATATATATGGGGCCCAAATAATACTCCATCAAAGAGTGAAACCAGATACTGCATGAGTTTGATCAATGATTATTTAAGGATGTTGTGGATTTATTTTTCGAAAGACGAAACAGTGTATATTCAACCTTTATCGAATGAAAGATGATGATTGAGAAACATGTAAGAAGAAAGATCAAGTATTTTAGGACAAATAATGGGTTATAATTCTGCATATAAGTCTTAGAAGCTGAGGGAATAATGTGTCACCGCACTTATTCAAGAACACTACAACATAATGAGGTCGCATAAAGAATGAACCAATTTTTAATGGAAAGGCACAGAGTATGCTCTCGCATTTCGATATGAGAGATGGTTTTTGGACTGAATCTATCAATACAACATGCCACTTGGTAAATTCGTCTTTATCAACCGCTATTGATTGTAAAATTTATTTTGAGATCTGGTTTGTATGGTCGGTTGCTTATAAACAGTTGAGGGTGTTCGATTTTCCTGCGTACGCTCGTGTGAGAGATAGTAAACTTGAGCCGAGGGCAAAACGGTACATGTTTATAGGATATGCTACTAGAGTAAAGGGATATAAATTGTGATGTACCTCTCCAAAGTCTCTAGGTTTTATCATTAGTAAGGATGTGACTTTTTTATGAGTTTGCTTCGTTAGAAAATCATAATGAAGTATGAGAAATGGTTGAATCACGATGGGTTGTGGGTAAATTGATGGAAGTTGAAGTAAAATCGGTTCATAGTGGGTTTAATAATTTAAATTGTTTTGAGGTGGATCCAATATCAGGAGGTAAAGCGCCGACATCGGATGATAGTGACGATGATGTACCGGAACCAGAATAATAACCATATAGCATAACCTTATGCAGAGAAATAAGAGATATTAGACAACTAAAAAAGTATGCAAACATAGTTTCATATGATCTGTTAATTATGGAAGAATTTTAGATACATGAATTTAGTAACTACAAGGAAGCTATAACAAGTTTAAAATAAAATCGGTAGATTAGTGTTATGGGGGAATAAATTGAATATCTTCTCAAAAATCAGATATGGAAGCTTGTTGATTTTCCTAAAGAATATAATTTAGTAGGTTTGAAAATGAGTATTTAAGAAAAATGAAGGTAACTAAGTTCAATAAAAAAAATTCTCCAGGAATAGAGGTTCCCCGATGAAGGCAAGACTAGCTGCTAAGGTTTTTACGTAAATGAAAGGAATCGATTTTAATGAATTTTTTTCTCCAGTGGTGAAGCATAGTTCAATTCGAGTCTTGTTAGCCATGATAGTTTTGAAAGATTTAGAACTTGAGCAGTTGGATGTGAATAATGAATTTCTACATGGTGAATTCGAAGAACAAATCTACATGAGATAACCAGAGGGATTTATCAACCTAATATGGAGGACAAAGCTTGGCTGCTGAAAAAGTATCTGTATGGTTTGAAATAGTCACCTGTGATATGGTACAAACAATTTGATATATTTATGGTGTTGATATGGTTCATGAGGAGTCCATATAATAGTTATGCGTATTATTCGAAGATGTGATATGATTCTTATGTTTACTTATTGTTGTATGTAGATAATATGCTTACTGTTTCTTGTTGTATATCACACATTATGAAGATAAATAAGCAGTTAATATCCAGTTTGAGAGGAAGCATCTGGGTAGGGAAAACAATATTCATGGGATGGAGATTACCATGAACAGAAGTGTAGGATCATTGCACTTGTTTCAACGAAGCTATATTGTGAAAGTGCTACACCTATTCAATTTTTTTGATGCTAAGGAAGTTAACATCCCGTTTTCTATTCATTTCAAGTTGTCTGCACCAGGATCAACAAATGGCGATGTTGAGTTAGAACAAATATCAAAGGTTTCATACTCAAGTGAAGTTGGTAATATCATGTATGCTATGGTGCACACACATCCTGATATTCACATGCGGTTAGTGTAGTCAACATGTACATGGGATGCCCTGGGAAAGAACAATGACAGTCAGTGAAAATGATACTTCGATTACTTAAGTATACATCGAACGTTGGCTAAACTTTAAACAAGACCAATATTGGCAGATCAGTGAATGATATTGCAGTATTAATGGTTGGTTTTGTTGATTCTTATTTTGTAGATTATATGAATAAAAAGAGATATCTGAAAGGATATATGTTTACTCTAGCTGGGAGTGCGATCAGTTAGAAAGGAAAATTGTAAGATACTATAGATTTATCAACAACAGAGACAGAGTATACGACAGTAACATAAGTAATTAAGGGGGTAATATGGTTGCAAGATTTGGTGCCAGATTTGGGCTTGGATATGACTACAATAATAGTGTTTTGTTATAGTCAAAACATCATACACCTTGCATGGAACCAAATGTACCATGAACATACAAAGCACATAAACGTCAGATATCATTTTATTCGCGATAGAATATCAAAAGAGAATGGTTAATGTGAAGAAAAATGTCTACACACGATAATCGAGCATATATAATGACCAAGATAGTATCAATTCAACAGTTTAGAGAGTTTTTAAACTAGATTAGCATTTACAGCATCATATCAATGCTTTAGGGGTATTTTTTTGAACCAGATGAATTTTGATAATGAAGAAATGATGTTCGTCTCAATGGGAATATTTATAGAGAATGAGTCGAATATGTCCGCTGGAACATTCTTATGTCATTGAAAATGTACCTTGTGTCAGCTAGTACATTCTTATATCATACATAGTTGTTAATAGCGAAATGTATATGAGCCCATTAGGCCCATTATCTAGTAAGTTCTATTTTTTTTAAAATAAATAGATTACTAAAACTACACAAAATAGATAACTCAAATCTGTAATTCTTTTCTATCATAATGAAACATTTTTTCTTTAGTGATGCATGTTGACGTAGATACTTATTGAAATAAGTTAAAATTATGTATTCTTTTCTTTTATATTATTAATTTTGTTTTTTCGTTTGAGCCATTTTTGAAATATTGTATATTATTTTATAATCAACTAAATTATAAATAAGTTTATTTTTTTTAAAACAGCACTTAATTTTTTTATTAATAAAATAAGTTACAAAGATGTAACTGTAGTCATATGGTCACCTAAAATGATCCCAAATAATTTAGCTAAATATTGCTCAACATTCTAAGAACTCTGACAAAAAACAAATATATGGTCTATCGTTTTAACATTTAGACAGTTTTGACACTTTGATGATTGATGAAATCCTTTATGTTGAAGAATTGAATCTACTGAGAATAGGTTGTTTATAGCCATTCAAAGAATAAAATAAAATTTATTTAGAGAAATGCTATTCCAAATTTTCCTTAGAAATGTAGATTTTTGGTCTTTAACAACTATTTCATTCCATGTATCTTTTAAATAAAATTTTCCATTTGAAGAAATTATCCACAAAATAATGTCTTCCTGATTTAAGTTAAAAGAGATCTTCTTTATTCTGTTTATATCAGATGGTAGAACATTGTTCCTAAGTTTTCCTATATTCCATTCCTTATTTGACTACACCTCATTTATTTTGACTTGTTTATACCATGAATTGTTTTTATTTATTGTAAAAGTAATTAAAGGGTGGGTATAACTCCATTTGTCAACCCAAAAATCAATATTACCTTTTCAGGTGACCGTAATATGAATTTTTCAACTAAGTCTCTTGAATTTAGTATAATTTTCCATACCTTTGAGTCATTTTGTTTTTATAAGATTGTAAATAATGGATTGTAGGACAATAAATTGATTGATTTAGTTTAGCCCAAAGTGATTGGTTACTTCTGAAGGTATACCAAAGGTTAAAAAATATTGCTAGTTCGGTGTCTTTAAGATTTGTGATATTTAAACCATTTTCATCAAATGGTTTACATAATTTTGTCCATTGTGACCAGATTATTGTTTTGTTGTTATCTCTCTATTTATACAAGAATTTATTCGTTAGTATATTTATTCTGGTTATTACATTTTTTTGAAATAGAACACTTTTCATGTGATAAGTTGGGATAGCAAGTAGAACTGATTTGATAAGAATTAGTCTACCATTAAATGATAGGGTTTTAGAGCTCCAATATGATATTTTATATCTTATTTTACCGATGAGATCATCAAAATAACTTAAGGTATGTTTTGAGTTCATTTGGATGCCTAAATATCTGAAAGGTAAGTATTTATGTTTGAAGCCTATACTGGGAAAATATCATAGATTTGTTCATTTCATCTAATGAAATGAAGGTGGTGTTTTCTCTTTGTTAACTTGTTGATGAGAAATATTTTGAAAAATTTCAAGAAAAACACATATTTTCTTGACATTATTAAGTGATTCATTAGTGATAATGTCATCAACAAAAAATTGACATTTAATATTAATTGAGCCTCTTGAGATGTATTGTATAGATGAGTAATGCTGCATTAATCTTTTAATTCCGCTTAATAGGAATTCTTCAGCAATGATAAACAGGTTGGAAGACAGAGGATCTCCCTGCCTGATACCATTGCTAGAAGATAAGTAACCTAGATACTGACCATTGATAGGTATTGAATAATGGATATTTTCTATATCTCTTTTAATAAGATTAATGAATTGGTGATTTACACCAAATGCAATCAGTATTTGATATATGAAGTTAAATTCCAGCATGTCAAAGCCTTTGGAGATGTCCAGGTTAATGATAATATTTCCTCCACTAGATTTTCTATTTAGATTTGTGTTAATTCATGAGTTAACAATATATTTTCTTGGATACTTCTGTTTTCAACATAAGCACCTTGTTCAAAAGATATAAATTTGGTAAGGATTTATGCATGTCTGTTATTAATTAGTTTTGATAGTATTATATTGAATACCGTACAAATGTTAATTGGCCTAAAGTCTTGCCACTTTTTAAGTGAGGTTGATTTGGGAATTAGACAAACAGTTATGGCAAATATACCTCGAGGAGGATGAATATTATTGAAGTAGGATGTGGTAGACTAAAAAATATAATGTTTTATTATTGTCCAACATTCGTGATAGAATCTTTAGTTGAAACCATCAACTCCAGAAATACTATTAGAATTAAGGCTAAAAATTGTACTATGGATTTTCTCTGTTGAAGGAGAAATTGTAAGAGATTAATTATCATGGTCAGAAATGATCTTTATAATAAGATCATTGATTAAATTAATTTTTTTTTACTATTAGGGTGATTTTGATGGCTATTTAATATGTTTTATAAATAATTGACAGCAGAATCGCCAATTAGAGTCTGGTCTTCGTTCCAAATACCATTTATTGTAATTCTATTGATTCTATTCTATTTCCTTATTTTTTAACATAATTGTGAAAGCTTTGAGTATTTTTTATCTCCATCTTTAAGCCATAGGGTATCATTTTTTTGCTGCCATAAAGTTTCTTCTCTAGCAAGCAAGGGTAAGTGTGTAACCCTGGCTTTGGAGAGAGCTATTTTGTTTTCAGATTTATTTAACTCTTGAATAATTCTTTCAGATATTTTAGCATCCTCTTTAGCTTCAACAGTGCTATCAAATATATTACCAAAGACCTTTTTATTCTATATTTTAATAAATAGTTTAAGTTTCCTTAATTTAGACCAGAAAATATAATGAGTTTACCATACATATGATCCTTCCAATTGTTTTCTACTATTTTTTAAAATTATGTGTGGAGAAGCTACATATTATAGAATTCGAAGGTTGGATTTGTCATGTTTATGCTGTTTGAAACTGATATCACTAATGGTGAATTGTCTGAGCCAGTTTTCGCCTGATGGTTCACCAAAGTGATATCAAAACTATATCTCCAAAGGGTATATGAAATATCATATCCAATGTTTTCCAATTATTGTGATTTGACCAAGTGAATTTTGATCTAAAGTATCATAGATCATCCAGTTGACAGTCCATTATCATGTTATTAAATTTACCCATCCCTATAATACGAGAGTTGAGCAGGTCAATTGTTTTGAGGCTTTTGAGATTGTGTTAAAATTCCAAAGATAAACATGGGGTAGGTTGTTCAAAAACTTGTCTCAAATGATACCAAATAGGTAACCTTTGGGTTCTGGTGCATTTTGCATATACAATGGTTACCATTACTTCTTTGTTAGAAGAAGTATAAGTCACCATTGTATTTAGAAACTGGTCATTATTATTAATACCCTAAATTTTAAAATTGTTCTTCCAAATTAACTATATTTTATTGTTATTGTTTGCAAAGTTAGACTTGAAACCAAGTTTTTCAGTTATTTTATCAATTTTAGAATTAGATATCATTAGCTCTTGAAGAGCACTGAAATCTATTTTTTCATATATCACTATTGATTTAATTTTTTGTATTGTACATTGGTTTCCAACTCCTCTTGCGTTCCAATTTAATAAATTCATGGTCATTTAGGTTTGGAGGAAGATAATCTAAAAGATCCTTTGATATTCCAAGGTTTATTGTTTAAATTTCTTTTAAGACTTTTGATTTCAGTTATGTTAACCTTTTTAGTGGCATTTTTGGTTTGTCTTTTATTAACAAAATCTTTTTCTTTTCTTGGAGATGGTGGGAGGCTTAAAGTTTGTCTGGGTTTCATGATTTCAGTTTCATTGTCAGTACTTTCTTCTTCATGAAGGAGACTAAAATTATTTCCAAGGTTGGTGATTAAATTGCTTCAGTCATATCTTGGTCAGTAACAGCAGAAGGGTCATCATCTTTTTTAAAAATTAAGACTTTATCATTAATAGATTTGGTCTTAGATTTATTAGGTCATTTGTTTGTTAATTTGGAGTTTATTTGGTCATTTAGTTCTGGCTGAGATAAGACATACATATTAGAGTTAAAATTTTCATCAAAAGAAACAAAGTCTTTTTTAGATAAGATACTAAAATTATCAAAGTTAGGGTTGATAACTACTAATTTAACAAATTTACCCCATATTTATTTAGGTTTATCTTGTTGAATGTTTTGATTAACTTTTGAATCAAATGAAAATGGAATATTTAATTTTTTTGTTGTTCATCTCTAAGTTATCTTTTATACAGTGAAATTCGTTGTGACCTGGATGTTTGTATTTTTTTTACAGTAGGCAGGTTTATCACCATAGGTGATATCCTGCCAATATCCATCTCTTTCCCCAAAACTTATCCAAAGTTTTTGAGGAAGAGACTTAGAGACATCAGTGATAATCCAATGTTTACTAAGGTTAAAGCTTGCACGGTCTTTATTGAGGACCCATACTACCAAAGGTGTTCCAATTGCTTTGGCAATATACGTGACATAATCAGACTATATATCATATCATGAATTTTAAGGGTTAAATTCTATCGACTATTTTAGGATTCTAAAGGAAAATTTTCCTATTCATCTAATTTTTCTTTTCCAGAAGGATTTTACATCAGCAAATCTAATTTAACTAGACAATTTTTAAATTCTTCTAGTGATTGTCTCCAAAGGAGAAATTAGCAATCAGTGTAATTTTAGAAAGGGAGAGAAGAGAATCATTATCCGATTATTGAAACTGTACAGCTATGTAGTCCTCTTTGACTTCGTGGATTCATTTGTTATGCTTGAGTTCTCATCTTGGATTGCCTAGAGCTTCTGTGTACGATTTTTCTTGTTGAAGATGAACTCCGACTAGTTTTTCTTCTTGATATGATGAATTCGCTTTAAATGTTGGGTTGTTTATCATCACTATGCTGTTCTATTCGTATTGAATCTTGTTATTTGACTTCCATAGAATAGGAAATTCATCTGACTTCTGGAATTTCTTGCGATTGAGAGTATTTTATGTTCCTATGTTGGGCTTTAATGTTTGTGTGAGTTGAAAGAGATTTAGTGGTGAGTTTGTACCTCGAGATGAGGTAATGTATGGGGTGAAGCCATTAGTGACTGGAAACTTTGGAAGGCGGCTACTATCAGGTTTCTATCTTGATTTAGAGCTAAATGTATAATCGGGATATCAAGATAGGCTCGCTATACTTCTTGGACTTCTTGGAGAAGCTCATCTCGACCAAGAACTCATTAAAATGTTTTAAAAATAACAACTTATATAAATAGACAAATAGGTTAACTTGATTTTGATATTCAGATTTCACTTTACTCCCCTTTTTTAACATTCATCATTCTCTCTAAAGTTCATAAATTTCTGGGACATACCATTAGGTTTTATGACTGACAACCATATATTTAATAACTTTTTATGTTTGTAATAAAAACCAGCAACTTCCATTCCTTCAAAATTTTAAAAAATGCTTTTGATTTTTTTAACCGAATTGAACTTATTTTTAAATTAGGTAATATTATAGATTTAGATTTAGAAATATTTTCTGACCAATTTGGAGACAAATCGGCCACAATTCCTAGATTGTTGTATACCAGAATTCTTCACTTATTCAAACAAAATATTTTGATAATAGATAGAATGAGATCCTCTGTTCATTTTATTTTTTTGCGATGCTTTTTTATTTGTTCATAAATTTATAAATTAGGGTTCTGTTTTCTTATCTTTGAAGTAAGATAGATTTTATATTATATATATATATAATACTTAAATAAGAAAGAAAGGAGAGCTGATGGGTACGCTCCAAGAAGGCGACCGAGTTTCCAAGAAAGCCCAAGAAGCAGCGTTTCTCTAATCTGATAGCAGTCCTCATCTCGAGGATTTCGATTAGCTCTCCTCCACACATTTCAAATCCTGCCTCTCTCTTCTTTAGCTCCTCTCTCCTTTCGAATCAGAAAAACCCTAGAGTTATACATACAACCTCCGTCAAAATCCAAAAAGCTATTACACACAACCTTCCTCAAAATCGGTTCTCTCCTGCCTTACTGTTAAAATCGCTTCTTACTAAGAAGCTGATTCTGGTTTGATTTCTCTCGATCTGAAATCTACGTTGTTTTGGATCTGAAGTTGTCGAAAGATGATTTCCCTCATCTGAAAGGCGCTACTACTCCGAAGATGGTTATGAATCCAACTTTCGAAAGCACTGAAGGGAAGAAGACCTTTGCAGAGGTGGTTGGAGGAAGAAACAAAGAGTTCATTCACGAAGGAGTCATACACGATACACGAGGAGCACGAGGACTACAAGTTAAGGAGCAAGGATGGAGTGAACTACAAGCTATGGTGTGCAGCAAGGGGATGGAATGAAGGCAAGATCATCTAGGATGGATGAAGAGGCTTGCTGAGGATGGAAGGACACAAGAGCAGAGATTCAACACAAGTCTTAACTCAAGTTTGAAGGAGAAAGATGCAAGCAGATGAAGACTAACTCCGAACTGAAAATAGGGAGGTGTAAATGTAATCTATTTCATCCGTACAAAATGAGCTATTAGCTCATAAACTGTCTTAACACTTGTAAAATTTCTCTTTAACATCAATAAAAAAAATGCATTTTCTTAGAAAAAAAAGTAATACTTAAATAAGAATCTTCAATAATAAATTTGTATGTAAGAAAAAATATGGGATATCGCGAAATAATAGTTTAATTTAAGCTAAACTAGTTATTATACAATATTTGAATATATATATCTATATATATATATATAAATGTAATTGAATGATAAATTTGTTAGTAATGGAGTAAATTCCGGCTATGATATATATGAATCTACCAAGTCAATCAGAGATGCTTTCAGTTGCCTAATACTCTGAACGAGGATTAACCAAACAAATTTCATACCCTCTTTTTGTTAGGCCAATGAATCAACCAAAAAGACCAAAGCGTTTCATACCTAGTAGTCCTAATGACATACCTAGTAGTCCTAATGACACACCTGGTAGTCCTGCTTACCGCTCCCTCCACCCTTATGGTGAGGAAGAAGAAGATATAAGGGCTAGAGGAGAGCCGGCCAATTGGCTCGACCTTCCAATGGATGTGACTCTATCGATACTGTCGAAATTACCCTTGCCGGATATAATGATGTCTGCCCAGTTAGTGTGCAAGACATGGTTAAATGTCTGCAAAGATCCGTCTATGTGGAAATCTATCGATTTGTCATCCGTCTACAGATACAGCCATCTAACCATGGACGAAATGGAAGGCATGTGCGCTCGCGCTGTTGAACGTAGCCGTGGCGGTTTGGTGAACATCAATCTAGACTATTACGGCAGCCACAGAATGCTGATGTGGATTGCCGATAGGTAAGTTTAGTTTAGTTTCTGGGTTTTGTCTATATTTGCCTTCAGAAGTCTATTTGAGTATGTTTAATACTATATTTTCTCGTTGTAGTTTGATGTTTTTTCTTCAAATTGTTTAACAGAGCAAGTGAGTTAAAAGGTATAAAGTGCACTGGAATTTTTGGAAATGATTTTATTAAAGCCGTTGTAAAGCTTCCTTTGTTAGAAGATCTTGAGTTGTCATATGTGTATTTATCTGGGAAAGCACTTGCAGTTGTTGGCAGTTCTTGCACTCATTTGAAATCGTTAATATGCAAAAGCATTTGGCCGATGAGAAATAGCTCAATGGGCAACTCGGATGATGATGATTCTCTGGCTATGGCTATTGCTGAAACCATGCCTGAGCTGCGGCACCTTCAGCTTTATGCAAATTGGTTGACAGCTAAAGGCCTAGAGGCCATTCTTGATGGATGTCCACATCTTGAATCTCTCCAACTGACTTATTGTCATAATATCAACCTTGCTAAGAGTCATGGAAAACTCGAAAAACTGCATACCCAGCGGATTAAAAATTTTAAGTTGATTGAGCACGAGCCTACTGATTCCGATGCTAATGATAGAGGTTATGGTGAATATGATGATGATCTCCCTTTCGGATTCGGATGGTGACGAAAGTCATTACAATGCGGTGGCTGTGTGGCCACGGTGCTATGATAGCTCAGATCAGTAAGATGATGCTTGGGCCATTCCAGGTTAGGAATCATATGCGCATACCTAACTATTGTTTGCTCTTGTTATGTAGCTAGGTTAGTAGCCAATTTGGTTTTATTTTTAAATGTATATTGCATTTCTCTCCTTTTACTGTTTTCAAACCTTATGTTGTGTGTGTTCTCTTTCTTTTGAATATATAAGTATAAGTTTCATGTTAAAATATCTTTACAATTTAGTTGATCTGTTCACAATGACTATAGAGTATATATTCACAATTTATCTTTCAGTAATAATAAACTTCAACAATATTCTGTGTTTCATTGCCTAGGTTGCAGCAAAGTATTTTGCCTCTACAATAGATAATAGAACATGGTATTGCTTTTTAAAGGTCCAACAGAGAGCACTTGCTCATATAGAGCCTTAACATAATGAGTCTGATCAACAAATAGTTAAGACACTCGATATTCCACCAATGCAAAGTGTCCACCGTACCGAACGTTCCTTGTCGCACAACATATTTGTTTCTGGACAAATGCTTCCTAAAGAAATTTAGAGGATGATTTGAATACAAAAGTAACATTTGCAAAAAAATCGTATCATTCAATCCCTGAGCATACAAAATAAGTTCACTAATACTTATCGTCAATCTTTGTTTCGATAAGGAAAGCGTCAATTCTGTGTTGTACAGCCGCCCGTAAAGCTTGTTCGAAGCTTCTTAAACAGTTTCAGAACATTGTCTGCGATATAGCCCTTGGGTTGTTCTACGTCAACTTATTCTTCAAACAAGGATAAATATACTTAACACATAAATAGATAAAAGAACCACCATAAAACGTTAGACCATATTTTAGCTAAGTTAAATAATAATTTAGTTTGTACTAAAACTAATTATGATACAATATTTAAATAGATAAGTACGAATGCAACTGAATGATAAGTTTGTTAGTAAAGAGTAACAAAAGCGGAATACTAACGAGGCAGAAGGAAATATATGCGCTAAAGGAGAAATGACCAATTCGCTCAACCTTATGGATGTGAATAGTGGTGGCAAATGGTTCTCGAACCGCTGTTCAAAGCTGGAAATTTGTTTATAAACTGGTGGTTTAACTGTGAAACTGGCTCATTAGGACTGCAAACCAGCAGGACCGCAAACCGTTAGGACCGCAATCCACCAGAACCGCATAAGGAGTAAACCGGCAGGACCGCAAACCATTAGGACTGCAAACCACCAGGACTGCAAAACCACGTTTTATTTGTAAAAAAACGCGATTTATTTGTAAATATTATAAATGTTTTAATTATTTTATAACCAAAATCATATGTTAAGTTTATTAAAAAAATATTGAGATATTGCATATTGTTATAAAATTATTATTACATGTTAGTATTAATTTGTTTTGGTTATTAATATTTTAAGTGTTGATTTTAATATTACAAACCAAAACTAAAACTATATCTTATCATGTTAAAATATATTCAAATTCTGTGGTTATAATTTTAATATTATATTTTGAATTTTATTATTGTGATTTGGTTTTAAATATTACAAGTCTTATTTATTATTTTTAAGTTATATCGTTATAATTTTAATATGACATTTTGAATTTTATTATTGTGATTAGGTTTTAAATATTACAAGTGTTATTTATTATTTTTAAGTTATATTGTTATAATTTTAATATTACATTTTGAATTTTATTATTGTGATTTGGTTTTAAATATTACAAGTGTTATTTATTATTTTTAAGTTATATTGTTATAATTTTAATATTACATTTTGAATTTTATTATTGTGATTTGGTTTTAAATATTACAAGTGTTATTTATTATTTTTAAGTTATATTGTTATAATTTTAAGATTACATTTTGAATATTATTATTGTGATTTGGTTTTAAATATTACAAATGTTATTTATTATTTTTTAAACCAAAATCATATTTTATCATGGTAAAAGATTACAAGTTATATTGTTATAATTTTAATATTGAATTTTGAATTTTATTATTGTAATTTTAATAATGATTATAAAATTATTATTACATTTTGGTTAATATTAATTTGTTTTGGTTATCATAGACATCATTCATAACAAGTGAAAATTAGCGCATTGGTGAGTATTAGTAAGTCTACGATTTATAGGCATTTTAAAAATTAAAACAACATTTTTTTAAATATGCAATAAAATACTAATCGAAACTAATTAATATCGCAAATAATAAAAACTAAATTTAGACTAATACCAACTAATACCAACTAATAACAAGCAATAACAACTAACAACAACTAATAAAATTAGAATTAAAAGAACTAATTTAAATTACTATAACAATTAAATAACTTGATAAATTATACGGAGCTCTTAATTTAGCTATTATAATGTTATCCCAATGTTATTTAAGTGTTTTTATCAAATAGAAACAATTTGCGAAAAAAAAATCAAACAATTCCGAAAGTAGGACTACAATATGTAAAATAAGAAATTTGAGTTTTCTAGAATATTTAGAACAAGTAGAGAGATTTAGAGAGATATAGGGAGGAGTATATGAGTTTATGAGTTTGGATTTTGGGTCTCCTCTATTTATAGAGGAGACCAAAAAAAATTAAAAAACGAAAAAAAAAATATCCTGACCATCCGGACGCCCGGACTGCAATTTCGGGCCATCCAGACTCTTTTTTTTTAGAAATTTTATTAATTTTTTTTAACAACTATGTTTCAAGAGGTGTTTGTTTTGCTTCTTTTTTTATTAAATTTTATTTAAATCACTTTCACTTTCAATTTTTATTTTGTTATTTACAAGTAATTTAAGTTTATGCATATAATTATACAATTCTAAAAAATTTAAATTTAAACTTCTAATATTGAATAATTCGAAAATACAATAAACTATATAATTCATCTAACCATAAACACTTCAAGCTTGAAAGAATCTAAAGAATCACCTAATAATTTAAAATCAGAATACAATTATATGTCTAATAGGTATATATTATTTAATATGTACCTAATATTAAATATAACATCTTAAATACAAACAATACACATCATTTTACAAATATATTGATATCTTCTTGTTTAAGACAATCAAAATTTTATTTTTATATTTTTACAAATATTGAAAGTTGTAATCAAAATACAATTAGATGTATATATTTTATTTAATATCTACCTAATATTAAATAAAATATCTTAAATACATAAGTATAATCAAACATATCAAAATCAAATTACAATTATTTTTTTAGAATGTAATTGCTTATTATAAAATTTGGATTAAAATGATAACATATTTAAATTAAAATACATTAAATAGCATAATTAACTCGTTTATATGATACATATCTCAATTATTGAAATTAGATTCAATTAGCACTTACAAATTAATTTTAAATAACATTATAAAATATTTTGATAAACGGTTCCTAAATGGTTTGTCCGGTGGTTTGAACGGGTGGTTTAACTGCGAAACTGGCCCATTAGGACCGCAAACCGACAGGACCGCAAACCGACAGGACCGTATAAGGAGTAAACCGGCAGGACCGCAACCCGCCAGGACTGCAAACCGTGGTTCTTTGTTAAACGGTTCCGATGGTTCGCGGTTCAAACTGTTTGACACCTCTAAATGTGACTTTATTGATATTGTCGAACACTCAAAAACTGCATACGGGATAGATTAAAGATTTTAAATTCACGGGAGTATTTATTATTGTGGTTATCAAACTTTATGTTTACGTCTCTACTCTTTGTTTTGGGTATATATATATCACTTTGATGAGTTCTAAGACTTAAATCCCTGTCTAGTCCTTCAACTATCACATTTTTTACCATTTAGTCTTTCGACTAAAAAATCACGGGGTCAGGATCCATTGACTATTAAAAATCTATAAAGTTAGTCCATGCGCGTGATCTTTTTTCTGAATCTGCCACATGTTACTATAGTTAAATGGTTATTGTCTCACAAATAGTCATTTGCCTTTAATTCCATTTTCACCCATTCAAACTAACACTTAATTTACCAAAACAATATTTCTTCTTGAATTCAACAAGACCAACCAGAATCTTTTTGGCCGTCACATTTTTAGAATTCTTTCATCTGGTTAACAAGAAACATAGGCGGAGGCAGGCTGGGTCCCTAAGGTGCCTAGGAACCCACCTGATTCCTTCAAATATATGTTTAGTACTCAAACAAATTCGTCAAGCGTTAGTCTAGCTGGTAAACAACCAGGCCAGGAACCCACAACTAGCGGGTTCGAGACTCTATTGCTATAGAAATGCTATTTCCTATAGAAATAAATTAGATTATAGCAATATTTATTCTATATTTTTTTAATAGATGCTATCTTCAACATGATTAAATTATATTATATCATATTTATTCAATCTATCATCTTCTTGGAGAGTCTTGGAATAAGACACTTTATTTAGAATGACAACTAAATTTCAAGTCAGTTGCTCGCTCTTCTCTCTTCTTTTTGCAGGTCTGAAGATCTGGGATCCTGAGTTGGGAGTTTTCAAGGCTGGATTGAAGAATGAAGTATGTTCTCCCCCTTTCTGAAGTAAAGAATGATGAAATGTATGGTTAGTGAGGCTGAGGAAAGCCTAAAGAAGACTGGAAATTCTATTCTTTTGGAGTATGAGTAGTCTCTGTAAGAAGAGGAAAGTTTTGCGCCTTTGTAACTTTAGTTCAAAATTTCTGTTCAAATCCTCAAACTTATGTAACTCTGTGATGGAGTCTTAAAGCATAATAAAAGTCATTTTTTTTATTAAAGAAAATATTTATTCAATATTATTTTTCATGTAAATATAATATCAATCTATATTATATTTAGTATAAATAAAAAAAATAAAAAATATATATCATATTTATTCAATACTATTTTTTAAATGTAAATATTATATCAATCTATATTTATTTAGTATAAATAAATATATTTATTTAAAAAAATAATATAAATTTATTTAATAGAATTATTTTAGTATAAATAAATATGATGATTTAAAAATAATATAAATTTATATAGATTTGATAGTATAAGTAAGAAAAACATAACTACAAGATACTATCTTTTAGAAGAATTGTTTTTCTAATATCAATTAGAAAACGCTAACCAACTTCCGACACTAAGATATTTATTATATCTTTACGTTATTAATTCTCAAAATTGAAGCTTTGCTACATGTCTTATGTTATTATTCAAGAATAATATTGTTGATCTATGTTTTTTCTTGAGATAGAGAGCTGTAGAGTTCAATTTAAGAGCAAATAGAACTGCATAAATCATAATTAAGTTTAAATTTTATTGTTGATTTAGTTTTTATATTTGTCATTATAGGATGCATAGATATTTTAAAACAAATCCTAAATATAAAAGAGGAAATACAAATGTCTCTAATTTATTTACTGAAGTTAACCGGAGGAGCGACACAAGATGAAAGGACTTGCGAAACTTTTTAGGATTATTGTGAAGATACAAAAACATAAAATCTTCAATTGGGTTTACGAGCTTTTGAAGTTGGCATTGCTTTTACCTATAGCAATGACAAGTGTTTAGTGAGTTTTATCAGGTTTAAATTATGTGAATGGGTTGAGAAATAGAATGAGCAATCCATTGTTTAATGATTGTTTGGTGGCATTAGTGGAAAAAGAGGTATTTACCACGATTAGTAACACAATTATCCTTGAACATTTTCAATCTTTGTGTAAGAGGAAGTAGAAATAAAATTAACTTAAATTTATGTTTTTATTATAGTTTTTTTAGTCACATTTTAGTTATTTGTGTAACGTATATTATGTCATGACAATTCAATATTTGAGATTTTAATGTAAACCATATTTGTTATAACTATTTTTGTATTTTATTTCAATTTAAAAAGTCTAGGACCATTATGTTTCCATCCAGGCTACACCACAGACAAGAAACAAAACAGAGCATGTAGAGGCGTAATAAAAACAAAGGCGGGTTTTATAGCAAAGTGGAGATAGATATAGAAATCATACACACATACAAACTCAGAAATCACTTGCTCTCTGCCAATAATACTGGAAAAAGCATAAAAACACTGGCAAACTCAGAAATGATACGTTGTAACTAAATCAATCCACTCAATATTTAATACTCTTACCACTAAATTTGTTCATTCGCTCGTCGGTGACTGTATTTTTCTTTCATTGACAATAAAGTTTAGCTCGTACCATCTTAATATAATTATACAAAGGTAAAAAACAAATAATAAGCAACTAAATTAGTCCATTTGACAATTCATGAGTCCCATAGGTTTCCATTCTCTATTACAAAGTAACTTATTTCCCTTTGGTAATGATCCATGGAACAACCATTTTCAATAACAAATTCTGAGCTGGGGCAGGCATATATTCAAACAACAACATATGTACAAGTGTGCAATTTTGAGACACAGGGAGGATAAAAAGGAGGATATCAAGGTTCGTTTGGTGCCCTGCTTTAAAGCTACAAAACTGTGTTTAAAACAATCAATTATGAAAACACTGACTTAAATAGGGGAAACAAAAAAATGTTTGGTACACTTCAAAAGCTGGCTTTAAATTCAAAATATTGTTTGGTAGATATTTATTTTTCTCTACAATAAAAAAAAATTCACTTCTCTCCTACCAACATAATCTTCTTTGTTTGCTAATATAATGTGTATTTAGTGAAACAGAGGAATAATAAAACTTAATTCATAAATTAAATATACGAAATACTAAGTTTTTGCTGTCAGCTCAATAATGCTGGTCGGCAATATTCCAAATGCTGATTTCGTTTTGGAAGCAAGCAACAAATTTGGTATTTTAAAATATATTTCACATTTTTTTTTTTTTTGTATTTTATAATATATATTTTTGATTTATCACATTTGTTGGAATAATTTTAGAAACCTGCTAACAAATATATGTTTTTAACACACGTTTTAACATATCCAATGTATATGTTCTTATAAATGGATGACATAGCCCCAAGGGGTAGCCGAGTTGGTTGAGCATGGCATTCTTATAATCAAAAGGTCATGAGTTCGAGTCCCTCTGCATACGCTTTCTCGGCTGAGTCTGTCACCTTGTGTGGTTTACCTTCTGGCGTTGGTTTGCAGGCTATCGCGTCAGACTGAGGGTTTACCCTGTGCGCACTCATTGCACTCTGAGTAGCGGCTGCGGGTTCCCTCCTTTAAATAAATGGATGACATAGCCCCCCAATGGTAGCCGTGTTGGTTGAGCATGGCATTCTTATAACCAAAAGGTCATGAGTTCGAGTCCCTCTGCATACGTTTTCTCGGCTGAGCCTGTCACCTTGTGTGGTTTACCTTCTGGCGTTGGTTTGCAGGCTATCGCGTCAGACTGAGGGTTTACCCTGTGCGCACTCATTGCACTCTGAGTAGCGGCTGCGGGTTCCCTCCGAAAAAAAATAAAATAAAAATAAATAAATAAATAAATGGATGACATGTTTTTCTCTAGATATGTGACATTCATTTATTACCAATATTATTACAAATGTTATTTTTATTTTCGTGTGGGGTATTTAAGTGTTATATAATGCCTATCTGAAAGTTCTTCAAATATTATTTTCATCACATCCAGCCTTTTACTTTTCCTCCCATAATCGGGCTTTTTTTTATGGGTCGTCAAATTTGGTCGTCAAATTTTTGATCTTAAACCATCATCACTAAACTTATTCAACTTTTTTGTTTCGTCTTTTTTAGTTTATCACGTGTGTTTCATCCGTCACCCATCATTATATAAATCACTTGTTATGGTTATTTATGTTCTTAATAATGGTATATAGCCCATAGAGAAAAATAAAATATGTCCTTATCAGAGGCCTTAATAAATTTCATATGTTTAAAAACCATTTTACAATGTAAAGTTTATCTAGAAAATTTTTATATACATTTATTTCATTATACTTATCTAATTTATTTGTATAACCTTGATTTATTTTGTATATATAGTAATTTATTGATCTTCATAATTAAATTTTATTATTAATGTAAATTTCATTTCAATTTTCAACCTTTAAAGCTATATTTATAATTGAATGGTTCAAAAAACTATATCACTGTAGATTTGACGTATTGTCGATGCCCTTCTTACGTAAACTTTATAGAATAGTCAAATTAGATGTCGTGGATTTACTTTCAACTTCAACTACTCAAATTAAAATTCAAATTGCATATAAAGATGAACTTATTCAAAGTCACTTTACTAAATTATTTAATTCTTGAAATGGTTTCAATTTAGAATCTTTGGTTCTTAAATATTTTAAGATAACCCTATTTTTCTTGCTTACTCATCATGTTGCGTCGTTTGTCAAACTAATATTTAAAAAAAAGTTATATTATATTCATCCTCCTTTCATTTACTCTTCGAACTCTAGTTTATAGGAGGAGATAAGAATCGTGAATTATTAGAAAAAATTATAGAATCACATATCATGTTTGAGAGTATTTGATAATTAGACTCACGAGGAATCTAGAGGGTCTTATGGTAATTTAAGTATTGCACGAAATAGGTCATCAAACCATGATTATGCTTAATATAAAAAAAAGATTTGTCAAAAAACTTTTCCAAAATAAGAATCTAATAATAAAAAGAAAGAGAAATATATTAATTTTGACGATCAATTAGAATTAGAAGTTAACAAAGGTATTGTTCGTGCTCTTCCAATTTGATCTTTGAAAATTAACACCTTTTTTCATCCAATCAAGTGGATATGCTATGTCCGTCAAATGTAGATTTCAAAGATGTAGTAGAAACATTTTATTTTCTTAACCAATTTTTTTATCCATAAATAAACCAATTATCTATCTTTGTTAGTTTGAGGAAAACAAACTTCGTTTTAAATGGGGTATTCTTAATTTTGTTACTATCTGTTGACCAAAAAAAAAAGAACTTCATCCTTAAGTAAAAGAAGATTAAGTATACTTTTTCCATAATGTTTTTAACCGATGAATTAATATTTTTCTAAAAACCATTTAATATGAGTATTTTTTTCAATTTGTAAGGATCTTTTCTTCCACAACTAACTCACAATGGATGGTGAATGCAAATCAATATGATAGTTACCTTAGTTATCTTGAAAATCTCTATTACCATTTCCAAACTTCTTATCCATTGTAAATTTGAAAAAATAATAAAAACCCTTTTCAATTTTTTACACTTGGGAGGTTCAAACATATTGTTAAACTTCGAAATTCTAACCATAATTGCAAGTCATACTACTTTTACATTAGTTGTTGTTAGAAATCTGATTCATAACACAGATCCGATCAAATTGAAAGACAATGATGAAAATATGTAAAACGGGGCAACCAATACTCCTATAATAATTTTTTGAGCTCGACTCTAACGACCTTTTTCTGAAAAAAGAAAACTATCACGAGTCACTTAAACTTTTTGGAACGACTAACACCATCCTCTTCTTACGAAGGACTATTTTAGCTTATTTTATTTTTGGTATTTTCAAGGATTCAACATGCCCGTTGACGAAAATGTGATTGTAGATAAACATGAATTGTTGTTAATGACGACCACTTTAGTGAAGCAATTTTAGCTAAAAATTTGGAAGGTGATTTAAGTGGTTTGGTTTTAAAAATATCCAAGAGAAAGAATTATACTAAGAAACCTAGACATGAATGAATGCGCGACCAAGTGTAAGTGTAGATGTGCTTAGCCGTACAGCATTACGTGAGCATGCGCAATAGGACATAGCAAAGCAGTAAGGCCCAAACTAGGTTGTTTATGAAATACTGCTCGATCGAGAATGACTTGGGTCGTTGGTCAAGTTTTAGGTCCACCTATAACACACCTCCGCTACCCTCATCACACAAGACATCAATGAATCTCCCTCTCACCAACGCCTCTAATAGTACGGGTGTCAGCCCGACATGTACGGAAATCGTGTCTGACAATATACGGATAAAACATTTGACATCATATTATGTAGCAGCCACTAGGCCATACCTTCCTCTGATAAAAAGTATGGAAGACCACAAAATGATGTACAAATAAGGAAGTACCTACATAGGAATCCCCCAAATCAATATAAATAAATAAACAATTAACTTGAAATTTATAAAAAAGGTGAACAACTCGAGTGAATATACGAAACATAAATTCCGAGAAATTGTAATTCAATATATGAAATTAATGCAAGTGGTCATCACTTTGCTCTTCAAGTTTTTGTATTTTTACTTACTGATCTTCGTTATCATATTTTTCCACTCTCTAAGAGAGGACTAAGGAGAAAATTCATAAAATAGAAGCACTACCGGCGACGAGCCACTAAAAGATTTCTCCCGAAAAATACGATTCTGGCCTATCGCGGGAGCTTAAAAGAACAAATAATTTATTTCACATATAAGGATTACAAAGGGGTAACCAACCCTAGTTAAGACATACTATTGATAAAGGACAAAGTAGAAAGGTGTGATACCCTAAGGGACTCTGTGGAGTAATGGGAGACTTACCCTCCCTCTCTGCCGTAACCCATACGAAAAAAAATATTGGAAATTTTCAGTGGGAATCGGGAGATGGGCCAATACCGAGATAAAGAAATTCATGATGATCGACTCACCATCCTGCATAACTGTATTAGGAATACTGTAGTTAACTGACTTCAAAGCGACTTATTCCCATTACCATAAATATGTGAAGTATTCAGTGGTGGATAAAATAAGGATCATCATGGATACCCAGAGTAATCAATGTAGAAATGGTAGATGATCTGTAGAACTTGGCTCAAACATGATAGTTACAAACACTTGCACGAGAGAGAATGTAGGAGCCTCCCGACTCAAGAATTTAACTCGCCGTGAACGATCCTCAACATTAGACCTTATTTATGACCAACCAAGGGCTATATTGTTATATGTTGATGTTATTATGGCTAAAAACAAGAGCTCTATTGAATAAAATATTCAAATAACAAATAGCAAGGAATAAGGAGGCATATATTGACGACATGTTTTAAAAAAAAAGTATAAAAACTCCCATCTTGAGGATCTACGAGAGAAATTTTTTCACTTTGATGTGGAAAAATATTAAATTAAACTCTACAAAGTGCTTATTTGGCTTGATTTTAGGAATTTACTTTGCTTCATCATTCATAGAGAAGAAACCAATGTTGATCCCAACCATATCATGACAGTAAACAAAATGAAACTACCACAAACTGGAAAAAAAGTCCAAAGTATGAATGGGAGGATAGTCGCGCTTAATAGGTTTATTTCACGAGTTGTGGATATGAGACTTACTTTTTTCAAGACCTTAAGGGGGTTGGAAAGTTTGAGTAGAATAAGGAGTGTGACATTGTCTTCAAAGAACTAAAAACATATTTTGCCTCCCCTTAATTGTTGGTTGTTCCAGTAAAAGACGAGACTTTGAATGCATATTTAAGGGTATCCGCGTGCATTGTAAATACTTCCTTAGTAGTGGAACGAGAAAAAGTGTAGTGCCCCATTTATTACGTTAGTAAAGCTTCTTTAAGGGGAAATGCTAGGTTTTCCACCTTAGAAAACATTATGTTGTCTTTGGTACTAACTGCTCAAAAATTACAAAGGTATTTCGAGTCCCACATGATCCAGGTGCCCACAACCATACCCATCAAATCAATTTTAACAACAGCAGAAGCATTTAACTGCTTTGCCGAATGGGTAATCGAATAAGGGGAATTTGACATTAAATTAGTGCCTTAGAGTTCGATAAAGAGACATGTTTTAGCTGACTTTATATCTGAATGATTAGGAGAAATGACCACAAGTGAGTTGGGCACCGACCTAAAATGGTTAATATACATGGTTGGAGATCTAACGTGAGAGGATACGGGGATGAATAAATATCGTAACACCAAAAGAGGAAAAATTAATGTTAGCCATCGATTTTGGGTTTAAAGCCTCGATCAATGAGGCTGAGTACGAGGCAATGATATCAGGGTTGAAAGTAATCAAAGAATTCAACTTATGAAATTTTTTAGTATAAAATAATGCTCAACTAGCCATGAAACAAATCCTTGGGGAATATAAAACAAGGATTGACCAGATGAGATATTATATGGATCAAGCAAAGTTGTTGGGTAAGATTTTTACCAAGTTAACTTTTAAATAGATCAGTTGAGAGTATAAAAACGTGGCAAATAATCTCAACTCAATGGGAAGCACAAGAGATGCACCACAAAATGGGTTATTTCAAATGTAATGAGAAACATACCTTTTGAAAAGTGGAGGTACAAGGGCAACGAGATCATAAAAAAAAATTCAACATGGATACCAAGGTAATGGAATAATTGGGTTCAACCGTCCAACAAAGTGGAAACATATAATGTTTCATTGTCACAACAAGAAAATCCCAAAGAGCGGCAACATGTACAAGAACAACAACAAGAATACAACATATGATAACTGGAAAAATAGATGGATTATGTTGAAGTTGAATGTCAAATCAACGAAGAAGTAATATTTGTTTTGATACTGATGATGTCAAGAACATATTTAGACTAAAGCTAATGACGAGAATTCAGCTGAATTGTTTTCTAAGAAATAATTGTTTTGCCGCTTTATCAACATGTTGGATAGAGAAATTGAGGAGATACTAGACTATAATATAACATAATTTAGGTTTTATATTGATTATCCACTTGCAATGTTTTCATTATTGATTGTGTGTTATTTTTTTGTTTTCTAGTAAGTATTTTTGTACTAGTTTTCACAAATGTTGATATTTAATGTTATTTACATCGTTTCATAAGTAATTGTTTACTATGTTTTCCAAGTGTTTTAATTTGTTTATGCAATTTTACAAGTAATTTTGGACTAGTTTTCGAAAGTATTTCCATGAAAAGCTCTTTCATTATTTTCTCAAGTAATTTTTATACTAAATTTCACAATGTTATGATATGCAGGCTCTTGATGTGTTCATTCACATTCTTTTAGAAAACATTATTTGAAATATTTAATCCAGTACAATAAGTAATTGAGTTGCCACGTCCTGCCAAGGAAATCTACACACTGCACTATGTAATTGTAAGTTAGATTATTATGTTAAAAATAATATTTTAGACTTTTTTTGAAATCTAATTTTCCTAAATTTCTTCTATTTGTTAAACTTATTTATGAAAAACAAGACGTAGACCTAATAGTTGACAAAGTATACAAGAATAGGGATGGCGAAAAAATATTTCCCATTATCTAAATTTGAACTAAATTAACAGTCAAATGTTGAATGAATCATTGGAATTTATTACCATTGAATTGAACAATTATAGTGTAAAAAACTACAATCCTTTAGTATCATTTGCAACTAATCCGTCAAGGAATACAGTTAAAAAATTGGTAAAGATATACAATATAATAATATTTGATTTTTCATTTTGTATAAGAAATTAACAATGTTTGAAAAACTTGACATTACAATATAACTAATTTATCTAAGGGAATTTCATGGAAGCGAAACCAACAATAATGATATAAATCTCAAGAAACATCCCACAACATAAAAAATGATATGTTGAATGAGGGGTTTTGTATGTGAGTATACACGGGACTTCATCAAGAATGTTAAAATTTCAAAAAAAATATTGAATGTGACATTCGATTTATTGACGAGCTTAAATATGAAATGTTTTATATGTTTTTTAACCGTCATAATACTAAAATATATTGATTTTAATTTATCTAAAAATATTACAACAACTAAGCTACTAATTACATGATTTATCAGATTGTTTATCTAGTTAACCACTAAATTCATATGTTTGGTGTGAGGATAAACTTATCCGTCTTCTAATACCATTCATCTAATGACTTTAAATTCGTTCTAATTAATAATTAATAGTATCGTAAGAAATCTTATCGTATATAATATTTGCTAAGACCTTACCGTAATGAGTAAGGTTGATTACACAATATGTAACTAACAATTCTAGATCAACCCAATTTTATTATAGATCTTCTCGTGTATGCAAAATGACAGGAGGATCAACTATGTTAATACCATAAAATTGATACATTTTGTTAAGTATCACAAACCAAAAACTACGCGCTATGGTAATTTGTACGTTGGTAACTTTCCATCTCAAATAACATCTTAGATCTCGATCAACTTTTGGACTTAATATTGCGTTTATAGTCATGATAGTTTAATAATAAATGAATCAATATTCACCAATAACTGAAGGACAAGTGTAAAAAATGTAAAAATACATGTATTTTACAAGGTAAATTCTCATCTCAAATAACATCTTAGATCTCGATCAACTTTTGGACTTATTATTGCATTTATAGTCATGATAGTTTAATAATAAAGGAATCAATATTCACCAATAACTGAATGACAAGTGTAAGAAAATGTTAAAATACATATATTTCATAAGGTTATATGTCTCTATTTTAAAATTTATATAATATTAATATGTTTGTATTCACTAGATGGTGGTGAAATAAGGTTTCGCAAAGATTATTTCACAACTATAATAAAACGAGCATGATTCACAACCGATGGTTGACTAGACGTTTCACAATTCTAGAATTGGTTTATAAATCTTAGTTAACCTTGTGTTTGACATATGATGGTTAATTTTATGAGAGTAATTTGCAAAATCATCATGACAGTGTTTCGTAATAAAATTTCAATGATGTTTTGACATATGAAGCTTAACTACATGTTTCACAATTGTTGTGAGATCAATTTTTATAGTTTAGATTAATTTTTTGTTTCATAATTTAATTCAAGGTGTCTTACATATTACAAATTATGATATCAGAAGTACAAAACATAACATGTTTTACATAACATATAGTAACCATATCACAAAAACAACAAACACTAAATAAAAAATAAAAAATAATACACATAACTACTAATACTTGTATAAAATGTAGCAACGGTAAAGGTACAGGACATAGAGTTCATCATAATTCTCATGGAAGTCTCTATGCCTCATATAAATTATTTGGTGTGCAAGTGTCAACTATCTTATCACTGTATATTCACGATCATCATAAACGTACAAATCAATGTTTACGAGTGCCTATTTTAAAACTTATATCCAACCCATTTCATGTATCTAATCGCAATAATCTAGAGTGTTTTATAATTTTCCTTCTTAGACTAAAGACCCTATATGATGTTTTAGCTAACTATACAATTGCAACGATCTCACGTCCATAGCTTTCTTCGATTTTTGTTTGATTTTTTAGACCTTACCAGTAAAAAAAAGATACATAATATGCATTCAAACTGATGAACTACTTGTTCCATAAAATATGGCAGGACATGATCTAAACGATTTATATTTTCATGGTACCATGCTACTTATTAAAAAGGAAAAATATTGTTTATGGCTAAATATGGTTAGAGCACAACTTGAAAATCCATTAACCTCACTCAATTATTAAGTCAATTTTATAAAGAAGTTTTTTTCGCAAATTAGTAAAACTATTGGTGGCGCCGGTATATGAGATATAACAGATGGGCGGTAAAAACGAAGAGAAAAGACGAAACAAGGATATATAAACCATAACCCTAGGTTAGAGTATACGAGACTAAGAGAAAATTTTCAATTTTTATTCATCAAAGTCTGCGGCAAAACTAGGGTTTGAGAGCCTTTTATAAAAGTGCTCGAAACCTTAGCTCAAAATTACAGCTTTCTCCTTATGCAATAAAATAAAGCCCAGCCCAATTTCAAAGCGATTGGAGCTGGTTAAGTATTTTAATAAAATTCAACAAAAATAGGAAAATGTAGAAAATTCACTAGAACAACAAAACAAGGGTTTAAACGATGAAATTTAGGATTTAGACTTCATTAGAAAGTAATGCTTTCAAAAATTGTTGGGCTTCTCGACGCGTTCAATTTGAGTTGTCGCGTCGCCTAATTCTGATATCTGGGCCCCATATAAAGCCCGTTTCCGTTTGTCCAAAAGGGATATGTATTCATGGGCTTGTGCAAGTACATCATCCTCTCATTCTTTGGAAGAATTCTCCCACAAATTATCAGCTTCATCATCCTCAGCAGCAACGGTAAATGGCACCAGGTGCTTAACGTTGAAGACGTTATGGGTCTTCATATGGCTGGGTAGTTTCAACCTGTATGCATTGAGACAAATGTTTTCAATAATTTCAAACGGACCCACCTTCCTTGCAGCCAACTTGTTATACTCGTGTGCTGGATAGTGATCCCTGGTCAAAATAGCCCATACAAAGTCCCCCACTGAAAACTCCACCAGGTGGCGCTTCTTATCTGCGACAGTCTTGTACTTCTGTGTTGTTTTCTCCAGGTGTTTGCGGGTGTTCTCATGGATCTCCCATAGGTCAATAATAGCGTTATCAACCTTAGCTGGAACCTGATCAAGCGTTAGAAAACTAAGTCCATAGGACCCCGTGGGTTATAACCATAGACTACCATGGAGGGACTATACCCAGTACTGCGCTTGTGGTGCCTGTTTTAGGCGAACTCAACGTGATAAAGGCGGGAATCTCATGATTTTAAGTTCCCAGAGACCTTTGTGCGTAACATGTTGCCTAACGTTCGATTAGTTACCTCGGCTTGGTCGTCTGTCTGCGGATGATACGCGCTGCTAAAACTCAGCTTCGTGTTTGTGAGGCGCCACAAACTCCTCCAAAAATTTCCCACAAAACGCGCATCGCAATCAGAAACGATATTTAAGGGTAGATCATGTAAGCGGTAGACCTCACAAAAGTATAAATTTGCAACATTCACAACATCCGTGATTTTCTTGCACACAATGAAGTGGGCTATCTTAGAAAACCTGCCAACCACTACAAAAATAGAATCATTACCTCTCTGTGTTCTTGGCAGCCCAGAGATGAAATCCATGCCGACGCTTCGCCACGGTCCTTCCGGTATTAGGAGTGGTAGGTATAAACCAGCGTTGGATAATGTACCTTTTGCCACCTGGCAAACCCGACAACCAGCTACAAAACGGATAACATCTCGCCTCAAATATGGCCAGAAGAACTGTCTGGATACAGAGTGAAGGGTTTGATCTCTACCCTAATGCCCCTTGTCATGTCTCTCCTGTACAATCAGTAACCTCAAACTTCCCTCAGGAACACAAATTAAATTACCTTTGAAGAGGTAATCGTTGCTCACTGCAAAATCTTTTCTCAAACCTGCGCCAACGTCCTCTATAATAGGACCAATATATGGATCGATAGCCAGTAGATCCTTCATCATCTCGAATCCCACAACTTCTCCTTCCATACGAATCATCATGTTGCGTCGGCTCAGTGCGTCAGCTACGCGGTTAACTGTTCCCGAAGTATGCTTAATGTAAAAGGTAAATTGTTGAGTAAATGCTGCCCAACGTGCATGGCGGGAAGAAAGTTTCTCCTGACTCTATAAATGCTTTAAGGTATCCTGATCGGTGTACAGAACAAATTCATTGTAGGCCAAGTAAGAACTCCAGTGCTTCAAAGCTCGTACAGCTGCATAGAACTCCTTGTCATAGGTGCTGTTGTTGAGTTTAATTCCACTTAACGTTTCGCTGAAGTATGCTACAAGGCGGCCTCGTTGGCTGAGTACAGTGCCAATTCCCAATCCAGACGCATCACAATGTAGTTCAAATCCTGTAGAGAAGTCAGGTAAAACCAGAATCGTGCAGTGGCCAGTCTTACCTTGGTTTCCTTAAACGCTTTAGCTGCTTCAGGGGTCCAGCAGAATGCCTTGCCCTTCGTACACTCTGTAATATGAGCCATAACAGTGCTGAAGTTATGTATGAACCGTCTGTAAAGGGAGACCAAGCCGTGAAAATAGCGGAATTCAGTGATGGAAGTAGGAATAGGCCAGTCTCGCACGACTGCCACTTTTGACTGATCCAATGAGAACCCATCTTTTGACACGACATACCCCAGGAAGACGACCAAATCTGTCATAAAATAACACTTATCGAGTCCCCCATAAAACTCCTCTCGCCTCAAAACAACCAACACTTTGCGTAAGTGCTGGAGATGCAGCTCTTCCGTGGTACTATATATAAGAATATCATCAAAGTACACAACAACAAAAATTCCAATGAACGGGCTATATACCTGGTTCATAACCCGCATAAACGTGCTAGGAGTGTTAGAAAGACCGAATGGCATTACTATCCATTCAAACAGACCTTCTTGGGTCTTGAAGGCTGTTTTGCACTCATCCCCCATACGAATACAAATCTGGTGATATCCGATCTTCAAATCCAGCTTCGTAAACACAGTAGCACCATTCAATTGATCTAGTAAATCATCAAGGCGAGGAATAGGAAACTGATACCTAATTATAATTGTGTTGATAGCCCGGCTATCCACACACATTCTCATTGAGCCATCCTTCATTTGTGTTAACAGTGCAGGAATCGCACAAGGACTAAGACTCTCATGGATGTGGCCTTTTGTCAACAGTTCTTCCACATGTCTGCGGAGCTCTTCATGCTCTTTTGGGCTCATCCAATAATGCGGTCGGTTTGGTAGGCTAGCACTTGGTAAAAGGTCAATCTCGTGCTGGATATCTATGAATGGAGGAAGACCTGTAGGTAGAGTATCAGGAAAGACAACAGAAATCTCTGCTAATAGCAGTCGAACTCGCTTAAGTATACTAGAAATTGGATCAGTACTAAATTCTATAACCACCAAAGGATAGACAATCCTTGTTTTATGAGCATGTTCTATAAACTCCTTCGAGCTAGAAAGTTATTACCCGACTCCATTGATACTGCAAGGGAAGGTTTTTGGGAGACCTCTCTAGTTGGTGTTAATATGAACCTGATATTATTCTATATGAAACTGTAGCGGTTCCTCCTACCATCATATGTGACACTTCTATTATTTTGCCAGGGTCGGCCTAGTAACAAGTGATACGTATCCATCCCAATGACATCACACCATGCTTTATCCCTATAGTTACCAACAGAGAAAGATACCAGACATCTTCTAGAGATATTTACCTCACTACCTTTATTTAACCAGGCAAGCTTGTATGGTTTTGGGTGGTCTTCTATTTTCAGGGCCAGCTTTTGCACAACTTCTTCAGAGATAAAATTTTCGCAGCTCTTTGAATAAATCACAAATTTTTATACGTTTCCCCCAATAGTACAAGTCGATTAGAAAATATTGTTCCGTAGCCAATCATCCCCTTCACTTCTGGCTTTTGGCGTCAGACAAATAAGCCTTAAAACCAATGCATGGCCAATATCTCCTCATGTAACCTTCTCCTCTGGAACCTCATCAACAACATCCTCTGATTCTTCATCAAACCGCGGGTCACCCTCCAGGTAATAATCAGCAGTATCAGCGAACAGACCCCTCGATTGTTGTGGCTGTTGTCGTAATTTTAGACACTGTAAAGCAACGTTCCCTAGTTCATGACAATGGTAGCACCGGACCTGTGAGGAAGTAACGGTGAGACTAGGGACCTGTAAATTAGCACCTGTACGCATAGGAGTAGCAGTTGGTACTCCTAGGTTAGGGCTTGGAACCGTCCTTTTTTGTAATGCCAATGGAGTTTTTCTGGCAGTGTCTCCTCCATAAGCCCTTCATGAAAGGGCTTTCTCTAGATGCAGTGCGCGTTGATGTGCTTCAGACACATTCACAAGGTCGAAAATGTTCAGCTGGTCCTGAAACTGCTGTCGCATCCCCCCTATATAACGAGATACTAGCTGATCTGCTAAATCAGCAATATTGACACGGTTTTGTAGCTTGAAAAAACCGTTAGTGTACTCGTCAACAGTTTTTGGCCCTTGTTTAAGGTTTTGGAACTGCTGATACATGATACACACATAAGTTGTAAGGTAAAAACACAGCCCTCAAGTGCTTCACAAACTTAGCCAAAGTTGTTTTTTTTTGGCTTACCTTACCTTGATCTGGTGTGCTTGAGTTGTTTCCACCAAGATGCAGCTCGGCCTTAGAACTTAGTTGCAGCGAACTGTACTCGTTTTGCATCCGAAACCTCCTTGAAATCAAGGACTTCTTCAACAGAGTCGATCCAATCTAAAAACTCTTCCGGTTCAAGACCCCCTTGGAACTCTGGGATCTCCAGTCTGAATCCAGATTCCCACCGGTTGTTGACGTTCAGATCAAAATCTCTCGTTGGCGGCTGCTCAAAGACTTGGTCACGACAGTCTTGTGGGGAATATTGACCTCTACTTTGTTCTTGCCAAGGAGTAAACGGATTCCGCTCGTGGCCGATCGCTCTCTCAGAACCTGACGGCTGGTTGCTCGAACCTGGAGCTCAAAATCCGTTGGTTTGGTTGTTCAATAACATGTGTATTGCTTCTTGTACGTCTCTCAACTGATTTCCCAACGAGTGAATATGTTCACCAATCTGGGACTGGAACTCACCAAATTCATCAAGGTCGACCGATTCGGTGATCGGAAGAGTGGACTTCCCCTGAAAAGATCGCTTTGGCGGCATACCTTCGTTACCCACGCCTTTGGAACTCTGAATCTGATACCAATGGTGGCGCCGGTATATGAGATAGAACAGATGGGCGGCAAACACGAAGAGAAAAGACGAAACAAGGATATATAAACCCTAACCCTAGGTTAGAGTATAAGAGACTAAGAAAAAATTCTCATTTTTTATTCATCAAAGTCTGCGGCAAACTAGGTTTGAAAGCCTTTTATAAAAGTGCTCGAAACCCTAGCACAAAATCCCAGATTTCTCCTTATGCAATAAAATAAAACCCAACCAAATTTCAAAGCGATTGGAGCTGGTTAAGTATTTTAATAAAATTCAACAAAAATAGGAAAATGTAGAAAATTAACTAAAACAGAAAAACGAGGGTTTAAACGATGGAATTTAGGGCTTGGACTTCATCACATTAGGATGCTTTCAAAAATCATTGGGCTTCTGGACGTGTTCAATTTGAGTGGCCATACGCCTAATTCTGATATCTGGACCCCAAATAAAGCCCGTTTCCATTTGGCCAAAAGGGCCATGTAGACGTGGGCTTGTGCAACTACATCAACTATGTTACTCTAATTAAATCGATCATATTTTGTAATTTAAACTTCTATGAACTCACAAATTAACTACTAAGTTTAAATTTTGAAAAAACATTTTTTTTGCTCCGCAAATCATTTGATTAAAATTTAAAAATATATTTATTCCAATTTCAGATCCTGACGACTGGTTGCTCGAACCGGGACCTCGAAATCCGTTGGTTTGGTTGTTTAACATCATGTGTAGTGCTTCGTGTACATCTCTCTACTGATTTCCCAACGAGTGCATCTGTTCACCAACCTGGGACTGGAATTGACCAAATTCATCACGGTCAACCGATTCGGTGATCGGAAGAGTGGACTTCCCCTAAAAAGATCGCTTCGGCGGCATACCTTCATTACCCACGCCTTAGAAACTCTGAATCTGATACCAATATGGTGGCGTCGGTATATGAGATAGAACAGATGGGCGGCAAACACGAAGAAAAAAGACAAAACAGGGATATATAAACCCTAACCCTAGGTTAGAGTATAAGAGACTAAAAAAATATTCTCAATTTTTATTCATTAAAGTCTGCGGTAAAACTAGGGTTTGAGAGCCTTTTATAAAAGCTCTCGAAACTCTAGCTCAAAATTACCGCTTTCTCCTTATGCAATAAAATAAAACCCAGCCAAATTTCAAAGCGATTAGAGCTGGTTAAGTATTTTAATAAAATTCAACAAAAATAGGAAAATGTAGAAAATTCATTAAAATAGAAAAACGAGGGTTTAAACGATGGAATTTAGGGCTTGGACTTCATTACATGGTGATGCTTTCACAAATCGTTGGGCTTCTCGACGCATTCAATTTGAGTGGTCGCATCGCCTAATTCTGATATCTGAGCCCCAAATAAAGCCCGTTTTCATTTGTCTAAAAGGGCCATGTAGACATGCGCTTGTGCAACTACATCAACTATGTTACTCTAATTAAATCGATCATATTTTGTAATTTAAAATTATATGAACTCACAAATTAACTAATAAGTTTAAATTTTGAAAAAAAACATTTTTTTTTCTCCGGAAATCATTTGATTAAAATCTAAAAAATATATTTATTTCAATTTCAGATCCTGACGGCTGGTTGCTCGAACGTGGAGCTCGAAATCCGTTGCTTTGGTTTTTTAACAGCATGTGTAGTGCTTCTTGTATGTCTCTCAACTAATTTCCCAACGAGTGCATCTGTTCACTGACCTGGGATTGGAATTGACCGAATTCATCATGGTCGACCGATTCGGTGATCGGAAGAGTGGACTTCCCTCGAAAAGATCGCTTTGGCGGCTTACCTTCATTACCAAGCCTTAGGAACTCTGAATCTGATACCAATATGGTGGCGCTGGTATATAAGATAGAACAAATTGACGGCAAACACGAAGAGAAAAAACGTAACAAAGATATATAAACCATAACCCTAGGTTAGAGTATAAGAAACTAAGAGAAAAATCTCAATTTTTATTCATCAAAGTATGCGGCAAAACTAGGGTTTGAGAGCCTTTTATAAAAGTGCTCAAAATCCTAGCTCAAAATTACAGCTTTCTCCTTATGCAATAAAATAAAGCAAAACCAAATTTCAATGTGATTGAAGCTGATTAAGTATTTTAGTAAAATCCAACAAAAATAGAAAAATGTAGAAAATTCACTAAAACAGAAAAACGAGGGTTCAAACAATTTAATTTAGGGCATGGACTTCATCATAATGCTTTCAAAAATCGTTGGGCTTCTCGACGCGTTCAATTTGAGTAGCCGAATCGCCTAATTCTGATATATGGGCCCCAAATAAATCCCGTTTTCGTTTGTCCAAAAGGGACATGTAGACATGAGCTTGTGCAATTACATCAACCATGTTACTCTAATTAAATCGATCCTATTTTGTAATTTAAACTTCTATGAACTCACAAATCAACTAATAAGTTTAAATTTTGAAAAAACAGTTTTTTGCTCCGCAAATGATTTTATTAAAATTTAAAAATATATTTATTCCAATTTAAAAAATATATTTATTCTCATTTAAGAACCGAGTTGTCTAATATCCATATTCCTTCCGCAAAATGTAAAAAATAAGTAGTAAAACTTACGTCAGACTCGTCCATGCGGCTCAATATAATCGTCTAGCTGATTTTTACAAATTGAGGCGTACCACATACAATCTTGTAAAATATGATATCTCCTAAGTGTAATTCATGTGTATAACAGGATGACAAATAACAAAGTTGTCAACAGTCATGTATTTAACATAGATATAAAAACCATACATATGATTCGCTACATATTCTGAAGATTTACCCAAATGATGATAAATATATGGAACTACGTTAGGAGCACATAATTAGGATTGAAATGCATTCTTTGATGATAAATATAATACATTTGAACAAATAAACATGCAAAGTCACATTATCATCGGTAAAGTTGGGGTTATTGTCGTGGTATCTAAAACTGATATATGTCATATAGCGATAATTCAAATTGATTCCAACACCTTTGAATTTTCCAATATCATTCTATAATTATTCATTTGCAAAAAACCAACAATCTCATAACCCAAGTATGAAGCTTCAATTGGGGATATTTCAATATTATCAGTGATCCTCAACCCGATATTTGTATGTGCACTATCTAAAGTGATGGCCATTTCACCAAATATTAAATATATCTATTGGCTTCTGAATGCTATCTTTTTATAAACACCTCCGCAATGTGAGGCTTCACATTAAAATTAGTCAAAAGGTTCATAAGCCTCACAAATGGAGTTGTATCCAAACGGGCTTATACTCGCTTCTGATGTACGAGATTTCACGATCTCAAAATGGTGTAATGAGTGTATAATTAAATTCTTATATTCTGTAAAAAAAAATTATATAAGCTAGAATAAATTTCGAAAATATATACTATTTTACAAGTATAATTACTTACATGCTTTAAAAATTCACGCACAAAGAACATAGTGATCCTATATCCGGATCAGGAGGATCCATTATATCTTGGAATGGCACATAATGATCCTATGGACGGATCATGATTTGTGTAATCTACGGATTTTGACTATGCAAAAGTATTAGCTTCCTTGTAGATCAATTTCTTTTGCTTCATCATATTTCTTACCATAACATAAAATAACCAATGAATGAGGAAAAAAACCAATAGATCAACCTCCTCGATTAAAAAAATAATAATTCTCCATATGTTTGGTAGTATAATGAATTTTATTCACCACATATGTGATGAATTTGAACCAGGTCTCGCAAGTCTGTGTGAGTTAAGTTTTGTAGATTATAGTTTGAAGCGTTTCACATCCTATCTAATACACATTTCACAAATTAGTTATATATGGTTTCACAACATATGTACTGCACTTTTCACAAATTAGTTATATAAGGTTTCATGGATATTTTGAATTAGATTTTGTAACCGTTGTTATAAATTATAGTATTAGTATGTTATGTTACAAAATGATAAGAATAAACATCTAACGTTAATATTCCATCAAACATTTCCTACCATAAAATAAAAATAACAATCGAATAACAAAAAAATAGATCAATACTTAGAATAAATCGAAGTAATTTACCATGGCTTTGGTTATATAATGAAATTTATTATCCAAATATTTGACGAAATAGGCCAATATAGCATTTCACATGTATGTACAAGTGATAGTTGCACAACTGATCTATTAGAGATTTTAGAAATTAGTTATTTAAGGTTTTGATATACTTTTTAATAAAGTTTCACTAATATTTTCATAAACTATATAGTATCTAAATTTACATTAAAAAATGATAAGAACAAACATCTAAAATTACTATTTCACCATACTTTCCTACCACAACATAAAAAAACAAATGTATCATGAAATAATCAAAATAATAATGGTTAGAATGGATAAAAGAAATTCACAAAGGATGTGAAAATCTTTACAAAATTTATTTCACATATAACACCAAAAAATGAGGTTGAATTACCTCGTTAACTTACTTTGATGCTTATGTCGCGTATCTCTTGATCAAACATCAGTTCAAAGTACAATTTGGACCATTGTGCTACAAATATATAAGGCAATCAACATATACGAACATAAAATGATAAGCCTACGTGGGGTTAATATAAGATATCATAATCAAAATTTTCAAATGAATTTTTTAATATTATATTACCATGTAGACATCAATCTATAAAAAATTATGTTAAAAGAATTATTGACAATATTTTCAAGTAAAATAATCCAAAAAACAAGATATCACATTATTTCATTATGTAGCGAAGCAAAACAATGTTGAATTAATCATTGGAAGTTAATCATGATTAACATTGATAGAAAAAAATACCATCTCAACCCGATAGTTATAAAAGAAAAAACATATTAAAGACACGTGTCAACAAACCAGTACCGATATGATAAGTTCTATTAAGTCTCGCAAGGTTTGGTTATTAAAGGTTTCGCAAGGTTTGGTTATTAAAGGTTTTGCAAGTTTTGAATGTTTGCTTGTTTTGCATTTTGAATACCTACTAAGTAAAAAACTACTAACATGCAACGAACAATGAAAAATAGTATTCCATATATATATTTTGAAAAACTGATAAGGGATTGTGGATTGTAGGATAGTAGTGTGCCAGATTTTGTGGATTTTTCAGAAACAGTTATATCGTAATGTTGACAAATAGTGAAGGGACGGTCATTGAAAGAGCATAATTATTTAACTTGTTTTTAAATGACACAAGCAATACATGCTAATGATATAAGTAAATGTTTATATGGACTAGTGTTTGGATTATTTTTTTCATATTTATCGATAAAAAAAATCACAACAAATCAGTGTTAATATTTTGAAAGTTCACAAAAGAGTTTTGTAGATACATATATTAACTATTTCGTTAGTCATATTATTTTTAAAAAAACTACAACTTGAATACTAATTATATTTTGCAACACATTTGTTTTTCCAATAAAATTTTGTAAACAAATGACATAAACACTATATAGTATAACTTTTACCTAAAGACTCGTCTAGTATAAATACTGTATGCCTCATGATATACTCGTCTCTCTCTCTCTCTTTCTATTTCTCTTTCAAACGAACCGTCTGTTCTTTTTATGTGATTTTTTTTTAATTTGTTAGCAAATTAAAAATTTAGATTCAATGGAAGAATTTTATTATTTTAAACCATATATATACTTTACTTGATATTTTTAATTCTTGATTAATATCTGAAACCCCGATTTTTTAATTTGTAAATTACACGAAATGTAAGTAGCTCGAGACTTATGTATTCTTGTGGTTTTATTGTTTGATTTCTTTGAATTATGTTTTAGCACATAATTTTCAACTAGTTTTCGCAAGCACATGTCATACAGTACGCATGATTTTTTGTTTTGTTTTTTTTGTTTTTTTGCTGTTTAGTGGTCTTTAAATCGTATTTTAGCAAGTAATGTTTAGCTAGTTATCACAACATGTCGACCAAATTTCATGTTCGTGGTCTTTGAATTATACTTTCACAATTAAATATAAACTAGGTTACGCAAGCACAACTCATTCTAAAATTGCTCATTCTTTAATATTGAGAAAATAATGACAATTGATTAAATACACTTCCGATTTAAATGAATCTTTATAATGATATTGATTAATATATACATAAAATGATATGAAAAATATATTGTTCTTCTTTATCCTTAAATCTGCATATGATCATAAAGATATTTTTGAGTTTGCATGGAAAAATTGGAAACCAATAATAGAAATAACAAAAAGTTATGATCCCAATAAATAAGGTTTCTACTTTGATATACATATGTTAAACTTAAGTTGAAAGGCGTATAAGTTATTGGGAAATTGTACTTAAAGTACCCACTCAACTATTCAATTGTCACTTACCACCCAAGGTTTCATCAATTGTTACTTAATACCCATCTCAACTACCTTATTGTCACTAACAACCTAACTTTATTTTAATACCATAACTACCCTTAACCCACTATATAAACGTTATTTTCTGTTTTCTTTCTATTTTTTCTTGCTTTTTGAAGATTTGAATTTGTTAGCCGCTCTAACCACCTAACCCTACTAACCACCACGAGCTGGGTTTAAATCACATTTTCCGGTGATCGGAATCTGGTTGAAGGTTTGTTTCTTTATGTAAGTTGTTGTGTTAGACCTGTCTAACCTCTGTTTTATACGTACAGGAGTTCATCACGACTTTTTGAAATTTTGTAGCTTACAAGTAATCGTTTTGTGAGCTTTATTCGTTTTCTCTGTTGGAATAGGTTCTAGTCTACTGTTTTTAGATGCCATTGCCTGATTTCGAGCTTTTCTCTGTTTCTTTTGGTTATAGTGATCTGTTTCGTTAACTTTGTTCGCTATATAGTTACGTCCTTTGTTTTCTGATGTTATATTCAATTTGGTAGTGCTTTAGTTCGTGGGTAATGTGTAGATTACGAGTTTTTAGGTCAGTTATAGTATTGTATTTCGAAACAGATATCAGGACCAGTGTTACATAGAAATAGAGGGACAGACTGCGAAATGATATATGTAGATATACACAAATATCAGGACAGGCTGCGATTTACTCGATGTATGTACACATTTTCACATGTTATAATGCGAAATGTTTGATGGTGCAGTAAATAATCTGCACAGTTCTGTGACCACTGACAAATATCAGGACTTTGTTACCTACAAATATCAGGACAGGATGCGAATATATAGTTGTAGGTATACACAATTCGCACCTTAGGATGCGAATTGTTTGATGCAGTCGTAAATATTGTGCACCTAGTTTTTGAGACTAATAACAAATAACTTGTATTGTCCAGGTTAAGAGATGTCTAAATCACGAGTTTGTATTTTTAAATATGGTCACCAAACTGCAATTGTGCCTTTCACGGAGTTTGAAAGCTTCGAAAGTATCCAAGCTTATGTAGAGAACACGTGGGAGGAGCTTGCCACAGGTGAGTACCTAATTACTTACTCCTGCGGGGATCACAATAATTGTTTCTTTAATAACCAGAGTGATTTTGTCGGAATGGTGTTATATCTTGATTTGAAGCGTTTAAAAGGGGTTAGTTTTCTCATAGAACAACACGTCTTCGATAAGGGTTCTGGTAATAAAAGTTCTATTGATAAGAGCTCTGGTGGTAAGCGTAAAGAGCGTAGCTTGGTTTTGGTAGAACCATCTCTTGATCAAATAGTTAGCGGGGAGAGTAGTAACGGTTTAGTTAACTCTGATCAGAGGAAAAAACAACTTGCTACTGCTGGTTGGGCTGATGCTATTACAGGGGTGGGTCAAGCTTTTTAAGAAGGTGCTGCCGGTCTGAGGTTATCCTTGTGCAAGTTTGCGTTAGAGCATGGTTTTTCTTTCAAATACCTGCACAACACAACAAATAAAATCACTGCTTATTGTGAAAATAAGCTCACAAGCGGGTGCAAATGGAGGGTTTATGCATCTATTGACTCAAGCACCGGCCTTATGACGATAAAGAAGCATTTCCCGAACCATACTTGCAGTCCTGTTTTCTCCCAGAAGCATAAGCATAAGCGGCACAGGCATTTGACATCAGATTTGATTGCAGAGGAAATTCAGGATTCTCTCCGGACTTGCCATTCGTTGACAGCCAAAACCATACAATCGACTGTCAAACAAGATTACGGTCGTAATATCTCTTATCGTTTGTCATGGAATGCTTTAGAGAAGGCTAGGAGGGGAGTTTTTGGAGATAGTTCAAGCTCTTTTAGACTAAGCGGATACTTCAAACGCTTGAAGAGCCGGGATATTACTTCAGACTGCAAGTTGGAGTTGTCAGCTGGAAACTGATTCAAGCGCTGTTTTGTAGCATTCGGTTCGTCCCTTAGTGGTTTTCATTCATGCCGTCCAATGTTGTTTGTCGATGGAACCCACTTATATGGCAAGTACAAGGGTACATTGCTCACTGCTGTAGCAAAGGACGGAAACAACGGTTAGTTACATTTATCTAATTAACGAACGATGTTTTTGTGTGAAAATGCTGATGTAATTCGCAGCAGGTGATGCGAATTACGCAGGGTTGTGATCCTCACATTTCGCAGTTCAGGCTGCGAATTATGTATTATGCTGTATAATATGTACTTACATCGCAGCTTGAGTTTAGTAGCTTTAAAGTTTCCACAAGCTGCGAATTCATATAACAAGGTGCGAACTGTTGGCATGATCAAATCAAAATGTCACACATTTCGCGTGACAAGCTGCGAAATGTTACAAGACAGCATGCGAATTATTTACAATTTCATATAACAAGGTACGAACTGTTTGCATACTGTTGTAGTGTTTAATTGATCTGCCTTTTTCCAGGACTATTCCCTGTTGCTATTGCTGTAGTTAGTATTGAAGATTGGGACAATTGGATGTGGTTTTTGGGGTGTTTGAAACCACATTTGCTGGATCGCCAGATCACATTTATTTCAGACCGTCATTCTGGTATTGTTAATGCTGTTTCTGTCTTGTATCCAAACTGCTATCATGCGTACTGTTATTACCATCTCATGCAGAATTTGAGAGCCAAACTGGAGCATACTAACAGGGAGTATAAAAAAAAGATGTTGAGTTTCTTCCACCGTCTTGCTTTTGCTCCCAGTCAAGAGCTTTTTAAAGAGATACTAACAGGTTTTTTATGTGAAGGTGGTCAGAGAATGAGTGATTTTCTTGCAAATTTACCCCCTGAAAAGTATGCGCAGGCTTACGTAAAAGGGAAGCGATACGGCTCTATGGCTTCTACCGCAGCTGAATCGTTTAACAATCAGATCAAAAAATATTGTGGCTTACCAATTGTTGAGTTTATTGATTGCATTAGAGTCTTGCTTATGACTCAGGTTTCACGGAGATACGAAGAAGGTCTCAGCTGGAGTACTAATTTGGTTCCCGAGTACGAGAAGAAGCTAAAGCAGAATGTTGACATGTGCCGAAGTTGGGTAGTATGTAAGTCCTCTTCCGCCGTGTTCGAAGTCTTTTCGACTCCTGTGGCTGTTGTTAATCTGTTGGATTTCAAATGTTCATGCGGATCATGGCAACAAGAGTGTTTTCCATGTGCTCACGGTCTAGCAGCATTACAATACACTGACCAAGATCCATTGACTGTAATAGAACCCTTCTTTACCGTTAAGAATTACAGGGAAAGTTACTCTTTCAGCATACCAGCTCTAACTGATTTCGGCGAAGGGTCCAGCGCTAACGATCCTTCTTTTGTTGAAGTTCTGCCTCCGAACGTTAAGAGACGCTCCGGAAGGCCTAAGAAAAAGTGAATCCCTTCTAGAGGAGAAATCTCAACCAAGAAGTTAAGGTGTGGCCGATGTTCGAAATCAGGCCATAACCGGAGGACTTGTGATGTTCCAGTTTAAGGACATTTATTTTTTTTGAATAGTTATTGTTCTGTACAGCAAACTAGACATTTGTACATTCGAATTACATGCGAATTATGTACAACTATGTGAAATTTTAACAGGATGCGAATCATTTGTAAAACCAGATCAAACACGTTCATATCCTTACGTTTCGCATGTTATGATGCGACGTAGGGCTTTTTTTTTTCATGCGAATGGAGTTCAGTAAAGGTTGTCCTGATATTTGTCATGTGTTAAGCTGCGAATTGTTATTTAATAAAAATACCAGTATATTCAGTAAGGCTGAAAATTAGTAATATAGCAGGTTAACATGCGAATGATGTACAAAACATATTTGGATTACAAAAAGGAGGATTACAAGTTGGACTACAAACATCTATCAGGATTACATGCGAACTATGTACAATTATGTTAAATTTTAACAGGATGCGAATCATTGGTAAATCAGATGACCCATTTAGCATATATTACGTTTCGCATGATAGGCTGCGAAGTAGGACAAGATTTGTGATGCGAATGGAGTTCAGTTAGGAGTCCTGATATTTGTCATGTGTTAAGCTGCGAATTGTTATTTAATAAAAATACCAGTATATTCAGTAAGGCTGAAAATTAGTAATATAGCAGGTTAACATGCGAATGATGTACAAAACATATTTGGATTACAAAAAGGAGGATTACAAGTTGGACTACAAACATCTATCAGGATTACATGCGAACTATGTACAATTATGTTAAATTTTAACAGGATGCGAATCATTGGTAAATCAGATGACCCATTTAGCATATATTACGTTTCGCATGATAGGCTGCGAAGTAGGACAAGATTTGTGATGCGAATGGAGTTCAGTTAGGAGTCCTGATATTTGTCATGTGTTAAGCTGCGAATTGGTATTTAATAAAAATACCAGGACATTCAGCAATGTTGAAAATGAGTAACATTCAGTAATGTTGGAAATGATGTACAAAATATATTTGGATTACAAAATGGAGGATTACAAGTTGGATTACAAAAAAACAAAAAACTAGAACCAACTCTAGCAGTTGGTAGATGATTCATCACCAACTGTTTCCTCTTTATCCTTTTTGTGCTGATCATCTTTGTCTTTCTTCTCTTTGTCTTCGACTTTCTCTTTCTCTTTCTCTTCTTTATCCTCAGCTTCAACATCAACGTCCATCATGCTTAAAAATTTTGTCCTCGATGGACCAGCTTCGTCTTCCCTCTTCCTTTTGTTGTTTTTAACCTCTGGCTGAGGTGCAGCATGAAGCATTGGAACCTGTTCTGGCTGAGGTTCAGCAGCAAGCTGTGGAACAACTTCCAATGGTTGAGAGTCAGCTGAGTAGTAGTCATCATATATATCTAACCCAAAAACAGATGCTGGGCTGTTTGGTGGTGCTGCTGGCATGATCAACTCATCACTCAGGTTAACGGTTAAGGATGACCACGAGTCACCCAGAGAACTGAGTGAACCAGAATTTGAGTATGAGGTTGTGGTGGTGGTGGTGGAAAAAGACATGACTGTTTGAATTCTAAGAGAAGAGGGAAAGGACTTTGTTAAAAAATAGCCTCTGGTTTAAAATGTGTAGTTTGTTTTAAAATAGCCTCTGGTTTACTAGTGTTATTTATAGGGAAAGGAGGTAATCATTACATAGCCTCCATGTCCAATCAGAAATTAATGGGAAAGGATGTTTTGTACGTGATTAGATAGTTTTTTGTGTGCTCAATGGAGAAAACGTTTACCAAGGCATACGCCATAGCCTGTTCGTATTCTTGAATTTTATATTTTTAATTTTTTATTTATGCACCAGGCTGCGAATTGGGTGTGTAGTGATAACCATCTATCCGGTTAGGCTGCGAAATATTTGATATAAGTTAGGCTGCGAACTGTTCGTACAGATTGGGCTGCGAACTGTTCATACATACCAGGTTCATAATCAACCATTATATATCAGGTTATGATGCGAAATATAAGATAAGGAATATTCAAAACTAAAGTAAATATAAGGTTATGATGCGAAATATAAGATAAGGAATATTCAAAACAAACCATTATATATCAGGTTATGATGCGAAATGTAAGATAAGGAATATGCACAAAAAAACTAAATTTACAACAGCTGTATTTTACAAGTAACAAATTTATTTAGAAGCAGTACACGAATCAGCCATATGTGATGGTGTCTTTGTCATTTAAAAAGAAATGGAACACTTCTCTTCTGAAGGCAGTTACCATATCTGCATCGTATTTTTTCTGCACTGTTCCATGCTGAATAATATCCCTTGCATATTTGCAGACGAAGACAACACAGTCCAGGGTGCCTCGCTTTTGTTGTGGGAATCCTCTTTCCACCTTCACCTTCCACCCTGTATTATATTTGGTTAGGAATTCTCTATCCAACAAATATTTGATCTGTGTATAGTAATTAATGTTAGGAATATTCACAAAAACAAAAACAGTTGGTGACATACAATTCGCATCCTCAGCCTGCGAATTATATGACAATGAATCCAACACAATTCGCAGCTTAGGCTGCGAATTATATGACAGGCAATCCAACATGGACAGGCTGCGAATTGTGTTGTGAACAGGCTGTGAATTGAGTTATAGACAGGCTGCGAATTGAGTTATAGACAGGCTGCGAATTGAGTTATAGACAGGCTGCGAAAACAACTGTTTTGCTCACAATTCACAGCATACCAGAACACAGTTCGCAGCTTGCATACTTAAATTTAATAGTTTGGAATATTTTACCAGTTTTGCAGGTGTCCTTGTGGTCAGGTCTGTGCCATGAAGCCTAGGCAGAAGCGAATTATAGTTTGAAATTGTCCTGCCGTCGATATCGATGACGAGCAACGTCCAGTGGTTTGCATTGTCCTTTTGCTCGGTGCACACTGGAACAAAGATGATGTTGGCATTTTTGCGCCCCATTCTAAAAGCCATGTCCACAAGATTTTCTACTTGCCAGCCTGGTTTCAATTGATGCTGCATCTAAGAAAAAGTATATTAAAATAAGAATATTTTCTGAACTTTTGTTCAATTTACCTGACCTAAACTTACCGTAGCCATGCCCGAAATCAGTACGGCGTCGTGATACTCTCCTTTAGCTTTAGTGCATGGGACTTGGTAGTCTGCTTCTTCAAGCATCTTTCGAATCCAAGCATCGATAACCTAACATTGAAACATTATGTTAAATATAGAATACATATTTGAAACATTGAAAATAGAATTGGTTGACAATTGGATACCTTTACGTCCAGCTCCAGTTCTAAAGGTAGTGCCATGACATCACTCGTTTGCACCCTGATTCCGTATGTAAACTTGGACTCTGGTAACTGCCATACCACTGGATCAGGTGTGTCGCTCTCGTAGGCTTTAACCAACTGTATTTTGTGGTATTCTGCCACATCGATAAGGTCAGTTACTTTTGTTTTCTTTGGCCAGTCGCTGTATTCTACTACTGGCGGTTCCCGCATTGTTATTATGAACTCTTCTTCTTCCTCTGCCACTTGAGGCTGCGTTTGTGTCAGTAGCGCAAAACTTGGCTCCTTTATCTCATTAACCTTCTCGAGCTTAGTATGAAACAAAAAGTAGAGGGCGTCAGTGATTATAAGTGCAACGAGTCCAAACAGTTCGCAGCTTAGGCTGCGAAATGTAAGGTAGCAGTTAAATAAATTTATAAGTATCTATCAGGGTAGGGTGCGAACTATTCGAGGTTCCCCTGAACAGTTCGCATCCTACCCTGATATTTGTTTGTAATGCTCCAATAAGCATTTGCCACAAGTCACATGTTATTATGCGAAAGCATTATAAGTAGGCCTTACCGCACGGTCAGCGACAACCACTGCCGTTGACTTGTTCGGCATAGAGGCTGGATCGTGTCGGCAGAAATGATTAATGTCATCCTCCGACATGTTCTCCAGAGACCGTTGTATTATAGAATCGTAATATACATTATCAATTTCATTTAAAAATGTCTGTGAAACTTGAGTACTAATACCATCAACAAAAGCATCATGTAAACCTACTGTGTTATCGTGGGACTCTGGAGCTGCCAGTTGATTTGTTACCGGGCCTACAGTTTGACGTTGGCTTAGCAATTCTGTCTTTGCTGACAGCACCGTTGGTCTTTGAAGTTCCACCGAAGAAGTGGTTTTGTCTTCTAAGGATGGTCCTTCCTGGGTGAGTAGTTATGTCTTCTCACCGGGATGGACAGGTTCTGACTCTTGAGGTGCTACCTCTTGAGTTAGCCTTTCTCTCTTCTCCACGGTTAACTGTTGCTGCTGTTGTTGTTCTTCTTGTCCTTGTTGTTGTTCTTGTTGCCGGTCATCGTGTTGAACCCGTGGGTGCTGGTGTTGTTGCTGGTGGTGTTCTTCGTGTTGTTGTTCTTCTTGTTGTTGCTTGGGGTGTTCTTCTTGTTCTTGCTGTTCGTGTTGTTGTTGTTGTTGCTGTTGTTGCTGTTGCTCCTGCTGTTCTTGTTGTTGGGGGTGTTGTTGTTGTTATTCTCTTTGAAGGTGTTGCTCGGCGTGTTCTTCTTCTTGTTGGTGTTGCTCTTGTTGTTGTTTCTGGCGGTGTTCTTCTTGTTGGTGCTGTTGCTGTTGTTGTTGCTGTTGTTGTTGTTGTTTCTGCTGGTCTTGCTGTTCCTGCTAGTGTTGTTGTTGTCTTTCGGTCTCCTATTTCATACAAAAAAAAAACAAAAGGGTGGAAGGGTTAAGCATAAGTTAATCATTGTGTAATCACATTTCGCATCCTGACCTGATATTTATGTTATATATTCCACCAGTTTATTAACTAAGTCGCATCCTGACCTGATATATATGTTATACAGTCCCCCAGTTTATTACATAAATTCGCATCCTGATCTGATATCTATGTTGAACATTCCCCAGTTTATTACATAATTCGCATTCTCACCTGATATCTATGTTAAACATTCCCCAGTTTATTACATAATTCGCATCCTGGCCTGATATTTTGTTTGTAATAACCAGGCCACCAGTTTATAACATAATTCGCAGCTTAAACTGCGAAACGTTTGTACATGACTACACAATAGTCCTGATATTTGTTTAATAACATCATATCATCTACTTACATTATGTACCTTATTTGTCTGTGTCTCCATGATGGGTGAATTGTGGGCATCATCATCCCTTTCTTCCGGCAGTACTCCATCAGCATGGTGCTGATCAGCATTAGACACGGATGCTTGCTGATCAGTGGATTTTTGTCCCTCTGGAAATGCTGCTGGTACCTGCTTTATTGGGCTTTCAGTACGACAGATTGGCAGAGAGATAACATTGTGGAGTTGTTGTGCTTCAAGTTCCGCTATCTTGCGTTTCAATTCTTTCAGCTGCAAAAATGATGGCAAACTTTTTATAAACATATTAAGTGCTGATTGTAGTGATTATTTAAGGTTCAAGTCATACTTACTTCTCTGGCCTGTTGATCTATTTTTCGCTCGTACTTGTTCTTGTCGGCATACGTCTTCAAACGCTTTGATTGAGCAGCAATATCGGGATTAAGGTCTCTGCGTTTGATTAAATAATCACCGATCGTTTCACTCATATTGGTTGTGTCGGTGTCGGAGGGCTCTTGCCTGGATTTGCCTTTGGGTTGTGGTGGAATTGTTTTCTTGGGGAGTCTTTTTGGTGGAATCGATGGCTCGGGTGGTGTTGGGTGTTCGAGTGTGGGAGACATCACCTTATTTATTACATTCTGTGATGCTCGTCTCCTTTTTTTTGGTTTTGATGCTGTGCTTTTCGACCTCTTCCTAGGTCTTTCTTCCGGTGAAGGTGGTACCGTTACTTCTGCATCTTCACCATTTTCATCATCTTCTCTTTCTCCGAAAGCTTCAATTTCAGCCTCGGTAAGCTGTAATGGACCTTCTAAAACCTACCAACAGATGCACATGTAAGTAAATTAATTGTTTCGAAAGTACGAGGGTGTAGACAAACAAATTGTTTCTTACAAGCAGTTCGCATCATATGATGCGAACGATGTGGTTTTAAATCATATTTCGCATGTCTAGATGCGAAATGGTTATGAGACAGTATGATGCGAACTATATGTAAAACATATGATGGGAACTAAGTGTAAACCATATGATGCGAACTAAGTATTAAACATATGATGCGAACTGTGCTGAACATGAAGCTGCGAAGTAAAATTCATATCAGGCTGCGAAATGTTTGAGATATTTTTATAAGCAGTTCGCATCATAGGCTGCGAACTGTATGCACCCCAAGTTCAATACATATATTATGCTTATACCTCGTCAGCATCCAGGTAGGGTGTTTTAATAAGATAGCTCATGGTTGATGCGTGGCACTCTAACCCCAACCATTTGAAGAACCTTGGTATCGAGGTTGGCTTCGCTACCTCGTGGCCGATTGTTGTGTGCTCCATGATGAAGGGCTGCATGGGGACAAGTTTTATCAACACGATGCTATGTACATAACTAATTGTTATATTGAATAGATCAATCTTACAACTACAAGGGCGACGCAGCCGACGATTTTATCGGCTCTTTCTACTGCTAAGCAACTCCTGATAGACTGTCGAAGCTTGAACAGAATCGATCCAGCCCAGTCGTAATTGTTTATTTTGTTGAGGTCTTCAACGTAATAAACCGTGCTCCAGCCCAAGATATCTCCAGATACGGAGTAGAATAGCGTGGAGCACAAAAACAGTATCAACAGCCTCGCCACGTCTTCCAATTCATGTTCCCCTCCTTCGGTTATGGCCTTCTCTATACCCTCCTGTAAAACCAATGACAACATTCTATGTTAGAAGTGTACAGAATCTTGCTTTATAAAGATGAAGTCCATTTTAGACGTACCTTGATGATGGCATTTGTTATTGTTTTGGTATTACTAGCTGATGCTTTCCTGCCAATTTTTGACATGAAGTATTTCTTCATCATCCTTGATTCGTCCTCCTCGCCGTCCGCATACTTGTTGTGAAAAGCGCCGGTTTTTGTTAACTCCATTTTCTCGGTGCCATGCCTCAGCCCGAATATGATCTTGATATCGTTTGTAGTTAGCTTTACATACTTGCTGCCAATCCTAAAGGCGTCTCTTTCCAGAGAGAATTTCTCGAGGATATACTGAATGATTGTGTAGAATTTTTTCCTTGGCAGCTCTTCCTCATTACGGATTTCAAACGCCGTTTTCAGAAGCGTGTAGAAGGGTGTGTTTCTACACGCTTCAATGTGGACCCTTGTAATACCCATGCCTTTGAGGAGCTTCAGAAGGCTCACCAACCCTGATCTGTAGTAGCTGGGTTTTGTTGTCATGTTTTCTGCACAAACACAAATCAGTTGGAATGTCACAAATAATTCGCATCACAAGCTGCGAATCGCATACATATAGATACTGGCTTAACAGACAAGCTGCGAAATAAGTTATCACAGGATGCGAATTATGTATCTCAAGCTGCGAACTGTTTGTAAATAAGTATAACCATACAATCGAGCTGCGAATTGCTTGCATTGTGGATGATCAGGATGCGAACTGTTACACTTTTTACATGCACGTTGCAGGGATCTGGGAATTATGCAACAAACACCAAAATCAACAATGAACTACCTAATGCAGATCTAATATACATAATATTTCTCAGTAGAGTATCAGTGTTACATGCAACTAAAATTCTACCCTGGCTTCGACTATAAACCCATAAACTGAGCAACTATCGTCAGTAGATACTTCATTCTACTACGAAAAGCAATCCCTATCGTGGAGTTGTGGAAAACAGTGGTTCAGATTCGAAAAAAACGCAAAAAGAAGTACGCTTTCCACCATAATGCATACCTGTTAAATTTCACCGGCCGGAGAACGATATAGAAGTTTTCAGACACGACTTCACGACAACTTTGTCGAATGAGATTTGAAGGTGTTAGTGATTGTCTGAGTAAAAGAGGCTGACTGGTGCGATAGTGACGAAGGTGAGAAGCTGTAGGGTTTCTGGGTTTGAGAGAGAGAGAGTATCACGAAGTCGAACGGTTTGTTTTCTGGTGGTTTCTAAAATTAGAATTTTGCGTTTGTTTAGGGTGATAGGAGGGTCGAAAAAGTGGGATGGAATTGAAAAATGGGTATATATAGTGGAAGGGTATTTTTGTCCAAATTATTAGTCTCGGTATTAAGTAACACTATGTTAAAAGCGGGTGCCGCCGGGTAATAATATAGTTGAGTGGGTATTTTCAGGTACTTTTCTCTAAGTTATTTTAGGCGTCATTTCTAGAAAAATAGATCAACTTCAAGGTACAAAAATAAAAGGAATATAGAGTGATTCAAACCATTTTCTCATATATTTTATAGAGAATTAAAGAAACAAAAATGTCAAGCCAAATAAGAAAGAAAAATACTGAAATAAAAAATATTTATTTTTCTAAAATATTTATTAATAATTTTAATAAACTTGTTGTCATAATTGAAAAATATCTGAGCAACACAAGTAAACATGTATGGATTTCGCGAGTAAAATTCCTAGATTTTACAAGTAAAGAACCATTATTTTTTCAAGTAAAAACTGCATATTTTTTATGAGTATAAAATAACTTGATTTCCACAAGTTTAAATGTTTCAAAACAACATATGAAAACCAACATTTAATTACTATTATTTATTACAAGATGAATTAAGTTTAAACCCTTTGTCCAAGTTGTAGTTGTAATTATTATTCTATATTTTTGCTCAATATTGCTTTTCACTTATCCAAAGAGGTCATGATTGCTTAAAAAAACATTAGGTTGACGTGTTATATAAAATGATGAGTATAATTTGGCATATACAATTAGAGAAAAACAAACGAAATGAATAAAAAAATATTACACGAATAAACCAGAAAAAAAAAGTTGGTTATGTACCCATGATTGTGGCTAGTATACTGTAAACTTTTAAAAATGAAATAAAGTTAATTCCAAGTAATTTAATAATTGTTTTGTTTAATGTGCATTAATTTCTTCTTGAACATTCAATCTTGTTAATACCATGATGTTTTGTTTAAAAATATTAAAAGAGAACTTTTATGTTTAAATTAGGGTTTAGTAACTAAATTAAAACTATTTTTTAAATTTTATTTAAGCTTCGTTTTTGCAACACCTTTTAAGAATAGATTTTGCAACATAAGTTAAATTTTCTTTGTTTTTCGAAAATTAGAAGAAGGGTTAGATAAAAGACGTTGACTTTGAAAAACAACCATCACAAAAACAACAAGAAGAATATTTTAATAAAACAAAATGAAATAATAAAATAGAAATAGAAGACATATTTGTCGCAAACTCAAAGAAAATAACCCACCTGGAAGAGGTGGGTAAGATGGAAACATATAATGCTTCAATGTCACAATATGAAAATCACAAAGAAGGAAACATGTACAAGAACAACAACAAGAATATGATATGTTATAACTGGAAAAATAGATGGATTGTGTTAAAGTTGAATGTCAAATCAACGAAGAAATAATCTTTGTTTTGATACTAATAATGTCAAGAACTTATTTAGGCAGAAGATAATAACGAGAATAAAGATAAATTTTCTTATAAAAAAATAAATATTTTGTCGCTTTATCAACATGTTGGATAGAGCAAATAGGAGAAACTAGACTATAATATAACATATTTTAAGGTTTATACTAATTACCCACTTGTGGTGTGTTTTCATTATTGATTTTGTGTTTTTTTTGGTTTTCCGTAAGTGTACTAGTTTTCACAAGTGTAGATATTTAATTTTATCTACATTGTTTCATAAGTAATTGTTTACTAGGTTCTCCAAATGTTCTAATTTGTTTCTGCAATTTTATAAGAAATGTTGGACTAGTTTTCAAAAGTACTTCTATTAAAAGCTCTTCCATAATTTTCCCAAGTGTTTTTATACAAAATTTCAAAATGTTATGATATGCAGGTCCTTGATGCGTACATTCACATTATTTTAGAAGAAATTATTTGAAATATTTAATTCTGTACAAGAAATAATTGAGTTGTCACGTCCTCCCAAGACATTTACACACCGATTCATATAATTGTAAATTAAATTGTTATGTTAAAAATAATAATTTAGACTTTTTAAAAAAACTAATTTACCTAAATTTATTCTATTTATTAAATTTATTTATGAAAAACAAGATGTAGACCTAATAGTTGACAAAATCTACAAGAAGAGGGATGAAGAAACAATATTTACCATTATCCTAATTTGAACTAAATCAGCCGTCAAAGGTCGAATGAATCGTTGGACTTTAGTTACCATTGATTTGAACATTTATATTATAAAAAACTACAACCCTTTGGTATCCTTTGCATATAATCACTCAAGGAATACAGTTAAAAAATTGGTAAGGATTTAGAATAAAATAATATTGTATTTTTATATTGTCTTGTATAAGAAATTAATAATGTTTTGGAAACTTGACATTACAATATAACTAATTTATCTAAAAGAATATCATGAAAGAAAAACTAACAATAATGCTACAAATCTCAAGGAACATCCCACAACCTAAAAAAAATGATATGTTGAATGAGGGGTTCTGTATGTGAGTATACACGAGACTTCATCAAGAATAGTAAAATTTCAAAAACAATATTGAATATGACATTCGATTTATTTGACGTACTTAAATATAAAATGTTTTATATGTTTCTAAACCATTATAATACTAAAATATTTTAATTTTAATTTTAATTTATCGAAAAAAATATTTTCATAAAGAAACAATTCCAATATATTGAACATTCACAAAGTTCATGTTTCGTAGTTAGATAAATTTCACATTTAAAAAAAAGGTAAATCACATTTCGCAAGTAATATTAATTCATATTTAAAAAGTCAACACAATGCATACATCTTGCAAATAATATGTAAGTTCATAATTCACAAGTATATATAGTTCAAATTTCAAACTTTCAAATAATTTTATTTTTGGAAATAAGATTACAACAGCTTAGGTACTAATTGCATGATCTATTAGAATTTTTATCATGTTAACCACTAAATTCATATGTTTGGTGTCAGGATAAACTTATTTGTCTTCCAATACCATTTGTCTAAGGACTTTAAATTTAGCCTAATTAATAATTAATAGTATCGTAAGAAATCTTATCATATATAATATTTGCTAACACTTTACCTTAGTGAGTAAGGTTGATGACACAATACGTAACTAACAATTCTACATCAACCCAATTTTATTATAGATCTTCTCGTGTATGCAAAACGACAGATGATCAACTATGTTAATACCATAAAATTGATACATTTTGTAAAGTAATGCAAACCAAAAATTACGCGCTATGGTATTTTTGCATCATGGTAACTTTCCATTTCAAATAACATTTTATATCTCGATCAACTTTTGGACTTATTATTGCATTTCAAATTTCATTTATGTAAAACAAAATGTTAAAAGACATGTATTTTGCAAGGTTATATGTATGTATTTTAAAATTTATATAATATTAATATGTTTGTATTCACTAGATGGCGGTGAAATAAGGCTTCACAAAGATTATTTCACAAATATAATAAAATAAAGAGCATGCTTCACAACCGATGGTTGACTAGATGTTTGAGAATTATATAATTAGTTTACAAATCTTAGTTAACCTTTTGTTTCACATATCACGGTTAATTTTATGAGAGTAATTTGCAAAATCATCATGACAGTGTTTTGTAATAAAAGTTCAATGATGTTTCGATATATCAAGCTTAACTACATGTTTCACAATTGTTGTAAGATTAATTTTTGTAGTTTAGATTTATTTTCATAATTTAATTCAAGGTGTCTTACATATTACAAATCATGATACTGAAGTACAAAATATAACAGGTTTTACATAACATATAATAACTATATCATAAAAACAACAAACACCAAATAAAAAAATAAAAAATAATACACAAAACTACCAACACTTGTACAAAATGTATCAACAATAAAAGTATGCGGCGTAGAGCTCTTCATAATTTTCATGGAAGTATTTATGGCTCATATAAATTATTTTGTTTGTAAGTGTCAACTATCGTGTCATTATATTTTCACGATCATCATAGACGTACAAATCAATGTTAATGAGTTCATATTTTAAAACTTTCATCTAACCCATTTCATGTATCTAATCGCAATAATTTAGAGTGTTTTATAATTTTCCTTCATAGACTAAATACCACATATGATGTTTTAGCTAACTAAACAATTGCAATAATTTAGCGTACATAGCTTTCTTCGGTTTTCGTTTGATATTTTAGGTCAAACAAAGATATATAATATGCATTCAAACTGATAAACTACTTGTTCCCGATAATATGGTGGGACATGATCTAAACCATCTATATTTTCATGGTAGCATACTACTTATTAAAAAGGAAAAATAATGTTGATGGCTAAATATGGTTGGAGCACAACCTGAAAACCCATTAACCCGACTCAATTATTAAGTCTATTTTATAAATAAAAATAACTAATATTTTGCAAATTAGTAAAACTATGTTGTTCTAATTGAATCGATCATATTTTGTAATTTAAACTTCTACAAATTCACAAATTAACTAATAAGTTTAAATTTTGCAATGATGTTTTTTTACTTCCGCAAATGCATTTGATTAAAATTTAAAAATATGTTTATTCCAATTTCATAAATATATTTATTGTCATTTTCGATCCCATATGTCTAATGTCCACATTCATTTCGCAAAAATGAAAACAGTAAGTAGTAAAACTTACGTTTGACTCGTCCATGCGGTTCAACATAATCGTCTAGTTGATTTTTAGCCTTCAATACAAATTGACGCGTACCATATACGATCTCCTAAAATATGATATATCATGTGTGTAATTTGTGTGTATAACAGGATGACAAATTAGAAGTGGTCACCAATCCATATATTGAACGTAGTTATAAAAACCATACATGTGATTCGTTAGATATTCTGAAGCTCTGTCCAAATGATGATAAATATACGGAAGTAAGCTAAGAGCACATAATCAGAATTGAAATTCATATTTATTTTGATGATAAACATAACGCATCTGAACAATAAGACAAATAAACATGCATCACATGGGTCACATTATCATCGATAAGGTTGAGGTTATTGTCGTGATATCTGAAACTGATATATGTCATATAGAGATAATTCAAATTAATTCCAACACCTTTGCATTTTCCAATATCATTACATACTTATTTATGTACTAGACCCAACAACCTCGTAACCCGAGTATGAAGCTTCAATTTGGGGATAATTCCAAAAAGATTCACAATATTATCAGTGATTCTCAACCCGATAATAGTATGTGCACTATCTAAAGTGATGGTCATTTCACCAAATATAAAATATGTTTATTGGCTTCTGAATGTCATCTTTTTATCAACACCTTCGTAGTGTGAGTTTTCACATTAAAATCAGTCAAAAGATTCATAATCCTCACAAATGAAGTTGTATCCGAACGAGTTTATACTCGCTTCTGATGTAGATGACTCCACGATCTCAAAATAGTGTAATGAGTGTATAATTAAATTCTTATATTTTGTCCAAAAATAATATAAAAATTATAGAAGTTAGTATACATTTTGAAAATATATAAGATTTTACAAGTATAATTACTTACATGATTTGAAAAATTCACACACAAAGAACATATATACTATGTTACACAACATGCAATTTTACATGATATATTTTTCATGTTTCTCAACAATATATATTGGAATATACAATATGTTTTGCAAGTGAAAGATAGTCATAAAATGTAAAAAATTCTTTATTATTACCTTAGATTTCCATATTTCATATGTCGTATGTATTTTAAACTCCAAAATAACTACATTATACGATCAAGAAAGATGTGGATAACTTAAGAGATGGATTCCTTATATCTTGGAATGGCACATAATGTACATATCTCTGGATCAAGAGGATCCATTATATCTTGGAATGACACATAATGATCCTATGGACGGATCAAGATTTGTGTAATCTACTGATTTTGACTATGCAAAATTACTAGCTTCCTCGTAGATCGCGTTCCTTTGCTTCATCATATTCCTATCATAACATAAAATAATAAATGGATGAGGAAAAAACCAATAGATCAATCTCCAGATTCAACAAAAATAATTTTCCACAACTTTGGCAGTATAATGAATTTTAATCGCCACATATGTGATGAATTTGAACCAAGTTTTGCAAGTCTGTGTAAGTTTAAGTTTTGTATATTTTAGTTTGAAGTGTTTCACATCCTATCTAATACACGTTTCACAAATTGTTTATATAAGGTTTCACAACATATCTACTACACTTTTCACAAATTAGTTATATAAGGTTTCATGGATATTTTGAATTAGATTTTGTAACCGTTGTGATAAATTATAGTATTAGTAGTTTAGGTTACAAAATGATAATATAAACCTCTAACGTTAATATTTCATCAAATATTTTCCACCACAAAACGAAAATAACAATCGAACAAAAAAATAGATTAATGGTTAGAATAACTCGAAGTAATTTACCATGGCTTTGGTTATATAATGAAATCTATTATCCAAATACTTGACAAAATAGGCCAATATAGCATTTCACATGTATGTACAAGTGATTGTTTCACAACCGATCTAGAACACATTTTTCAAATTAGTTATTTAAGGTTTTGATATACTTTTTAAATAAAGTTTCACAAATATTTTCATAAACTATATAGTATCTAAAGTTGCGTTAAAAATGATAAGAACAAACATATAAAATTACTATTTCACCAAACTTTCCTACCACAACATAAAAAACAAATGTATCATGAAATAATCAAAATAATAATGGTTAGAATGGATAAAAGAAATTCACAAAGTTTGTGAAAAAATAAGGACTTCCATTTACCAAACACGTCTATTATTCGCCACGCTAGCATAGTGAAATATTGCGAGAATTACACCAGAAATATGTTGATTTTTTACCTACGTGCATAAATTTTCTAGGATACAAAAAATACTAGGGTATTTGCAAAATGTAGTATATATTCTTTTCCAAATAATGTATATTCCCTGGACATATCTTGCATAAGGTTTCAATATTTAAATAGACCTTATTTTGCAAGACATTTGTTACCAATACTTTTGCAGTATTTAAATATACAACCAAGATTTGTAACCTAAATTGCAAACGAATTTGTACCATGTGAAACCATGACAAAATTTGATTCGGTAAACACAATAAAAGTTAACTATAATATGTTTCACTACGTGATGGAGGCGATATAAGAAGGAGAGAACTCACAGTTTCAAAACACAAGAAATAACAAGAAACAATGGATAAAAACCTAACCCTAAATTAGAGAGTAAAAGAAGACTCAGAGACATAATCTCAAATTTTAATTCATCAAAGTCTTACAAAAAAGTAGGGTTTTAGAGTCTTTTATAAAAGTGATTGAAACCCTACACAAAAATTACAGATCGTTCTTAGTGTAATAATATAAAGTCCAACCCATTTTCAAAGTGATTGGAGTTGTTTAAGTATTTTTAATAAATAAATAAATAATAGAAAAAGGTTGAAAACATGAAAATAGATAAATGAGGCACTAAGCGCTTGATTTTTAGGCCTAAACTTCATCCACCATCTTAGCCTCATGATGCTCTCGAAAATCACTAGGCTTCTCAACGTGTTCAATTTGAGTGGTCGCAGCGCCTAATTTTGATAGTAGAGTCCCAAAGAAAGCTCGTTTTAATTTGTCTAACAAAGGCCATATAGTTGTGGGCCTGTGCTACTACATCATCCTCCTCTACTTGGAAAGAATTCGACCACGAATTCTCAGTTTTATCATCACTGGCGACATTGGTAAACGACACACGGTGCTTCACATTGAAGACGTAGTGGGTCTTCATGTGGCTTAGCAGCTTTAATCTGTATGCATTGGGAGTAATATTCTCTATGATTTCAAATGGACCCACCTTCTTTGCAACTTGTTTGTTGTATTCATGTGCAAAATAACAATCTCTAGTCAAAACTTTCCATACGAATTACCCTACTACAAACTCCACCAGTCAGTGTTTCTTATCTACGACAACCTTATACTTATTTGTTTCTTCCTCAAGGTGTTTTCGCGTGTTCTCATGGATCTCTAATAAATTAACGATTGCAGTCTCACCATGGCTGGAACCTTATCAAAACTTAGGAAAGCTAAATCTATCAGACTTCGGGGGTTGTAACCATAGACTACCATGATAGAATTGTGCCCAATACTTATCTTGTGGTGCTTGTTATAGGCAAACTCAACATGATAAAAGAGAGAATCCCATGCTTTCAAGTTCCCAAACACCTCTGTGTGCAACATGTTGTCTAATGTTTGATTAGTTACCTTGGTTTGTTTGTCTGTCTGTCTGCGGGTGATACGCACTGCGTCGGCTCAGTGCATCAGATTCGCGGTTAACTACCCCCGAAGTGTGTTTGATATAAAAAGTAAATTATTGGGTAAACACTACCGATCGTGTGTGGCGTGAAGAGAGCTTCCCCTGACTCTACAGATGCTTCAAGGCATCATGATCAGTGTATAGTATTAAGTCATTATAGGCCAAGTAGGAACTCTAGTGCTTCAAAGCCTACACCACTGCATAAAACTCTTTGTCATATGTATTTTAGTTTAGTTTAGCTCCACTTGACTTCTCACCGAAGTAGGCCACATGGCGTCCCCGTTGGCTGAATACAACTCCAATGCCCAATCAGGACGCATCACAATGCACTTCAAACCCTGTTGAAAAATCAGGTAAAACCAGAATATGTGTAGTAGTAAGTCTTATCTTAATCTCTTCAAACATAGTAGTTGCTTTAGGGGTCCATCAAAACGTCTTGACCTTTATACAATCTTAATATGAGCCATGACAGTAGTGAAGTTATAGATGAACCTCCAGTAAAATGAAAGCAACCCATCGTTTGAAATAACATACCCCAGGATTAGAACTGAATATATCATGAAAAAACACCGAATATACCAATACGTGACTGTGATCTTGTTGATTCCTGAGTATCCACACACATCCTCATTGAACCATATTTATTTGGTGTTAGTAGTGCTAGAACTTTACAAAGACTAAGGCTCTAAAAGATATGGTCATTAGTCAATAGTTCTTCCACCTATCTACGAACCTCCTCATGCATCTTTGGACTCATTCGGTAGTATGGTCGGGTTGGCAGACTAGCATCGGGACTAGGTCAATCTGTTGTAGGAAGACTATTGGGAAACACAACAGCAAATTTTACTAATAGCAGACGCATACGCTCAGGTATCCCAATAAACTGATCATCATTACATTCTTTAACCACCAATAGATAAACAATTCATGTATCACTAGCATGCTCTATAAATGATTTACGACTTCTTACACGACTCCTATGAACAAGTGCAGGTTTTGGAGATACCTCTTTAAATAGTGTTAATATGAATCGAATGTTATTGACAGAAAAGGATATTAGACATCCATAGAAATTATATCATATTTCCATGGTCGGCCTATGCATCGTACTTTTTCCTACCATCGTACGTGAAAATTATATCATATTTCCATGGTCGGCCTAACAATTAGTAACAAACATCCATAGAAATAACATCACATCATACTTTATCCTTATAGTTATTGACAGAAAAGGATATTAGACATCTTTTAGAAATTGTTACCTCACTATCTTTCTTTAACCATGAGATTTTGTCAGGTTTAGGGTGGTATTTTGTCTTCAAGGCCAGCTTATGCACAACCTCCTCGAAAATCATATTTTTGCAGCTTCTTGAATCGATTACGAATTTACATATTTTGCCCTCAATAGTACAAATCGACTAGAAAGTGTTGTTTCATCGCCAATCATCACCTTCGCTTCTTGCTTTACTCGTGAAGCAGACACGCCTTAGAACCAACACTTGCCCAACATTCCATCTCGTAACCTGATCTGACTGAACATTATCAACAACATCTCCAAGCTCCTCATCAAACTATTGCTCACCATCCATATCAAAATTAGTAGCTCCGGTGAACAAACCTCTCAACTATTATGGTTTTTTTGTAATTTAGGAGACTGCAAAGCAACGTGCCCAGGTTCGTGACAATTGTAGCACTTGACCTGTGATGAAGTACTTGGACGAATATGGGCTGCAGTTGGTACTGCTGGGATAAGACTTGGAACCGTTCTTTTGGGAAACGCAATAAATGTTGGCCTAACAGTATCTCTTTCATATGGCCTTCACGAAAGGGCTTTCTCAAGATGTAGAGCACGATGATGTACTTCAGACACATTCACGGGGTCAAACATATTCATTTGGTCCTGAAAGTGTTGTCTCATCCCACATATATAGCAATATACTAATTGATCCGTCGATTCAGCAATATCCACACGGTTTTGCAACTTGAAAAAAATCGTTAGTGTATCCGCCAACAGTCATTGACTCTTGTTTAAGATTTTGTAACTGCTGGTACAATATATATGCATAATTGTAGGGCAAAACATAGCTCTCAAGTGCTTCACAAATTAAACCCAAGTTGTTATTTTTTGCTTACCTTGCCTCGACTTGGTCTGCTTTAGCTAGCTACCAGCAAGATGCTGCTCGGCCTCAAACTTAATTGCGGCCAACTATACTCGTTTTGCATCCATAACCTCTTTGAAACCAAAGAATTCTTCAACTGAGGCAATCCAATCTAAAAAAAACTTTTCTGGTTTGAGACCCCCATAGAACTCTAGGATCTCAAGTCCGAATCCTGTTTCCCACCGCCTGTTGGCATTCTGATCGAAATCTTTTGTTGGCGGCTGCTCAAAAACCTACTTTCGTAGTCTTTGAGGTATGCACCTCTACCATGTTCCCTCCGAGGAGCAAACATATTCTATTCACATTCGGTCTCTCTCTCAAATCTCGATGGTTCGTTGCTTGAACCTGGAGCTCAAAATCTGTTGGTTTAGTTGTTTAACAGCCTATGCATAGCTTCTTGTACACTCATCATCTGGTCTCCCAACGAATTCATCTGTTCTTCCATCTGGCAAAATCGGTTTTCCACTTCCTCCCCATCGACTCGTTTCACGATGGGGACAACGGACTTCCCAAGAGCGGGTCTCTTAGGCAACATATCTCCTTAACCCACGTTGTAGGAGCTCTGAGGACTTGATACCACATCGTAGGAGCTCTTAGGCGACATATCTTTTTTATTTTAAATAAAGAAAAAAAATAGAAAAATATTAAAAAAACACGAAAACATATAATTGAAACCCTAAACAATAGAAATCGTTGGGATTCTTGACGTGTTCGTTTTGAGTGGTCGCATCGTCTAATTTTAATATCCGAGCCTAAAATAAGGTTTGTTTTTATTTGTCTAAAAAAAACATATATAACCATAGGCATGTGTTACTACATCACTATATATATATATATATACTACGTTTCTCAATTAAAACTTTTTTTACGTCTTTATTATGATGAAACATAGTACACACCTCTGTATTTATTCGGTAAACCTAATTCGGTGGTCAAAATTTGTTGTATGGATACCAAATCTATTTTTAATACTAAACTTCAATAGTCTACTTTACAAACTATTGAAATACAAATCAAAATTTAGAAGTTTTTTAAATTAAATTTTATGGGTTAAATATAGAGATAAAATATTTTCAAATTAAATGACCTACAAATTCATAGTTGGAAATAAATTTGAATTTGTTTCCCAAGAGAAATTAAAGAGAAAAAATATTTTTATAATTATATTTAATAATTTAATTTTATATATTAATTTTTTGTTTATATATATTCTTTAAAATGGTACGTATGTTTAGTAATTTAATATTTTAAAATTAATAAAATGAAAACCCATAATATAATATATATATATATTTAAAATGATACGTATTTTAAAATTAATAAAATGAAAACCCATAATATATATATATAATAACCAGTATTATAAATTATATTTTACTAGAGAAAAAACTATTTAAAAAATCTTACCTTCGTAAAGTAATGATTTAATTTAGAGTAAAATTGATTATAACGTAATATTTTAATAAGTAGTCTGTAAATAATCCTCTAAAGATAATTATAGTTAAAAAAAACGTTCACAAATATTATTGGTTTTATTTTTGTAAGACAAACAAAACTAAATCTATAAATTATATTTTTTAATTTTTTTTATAGAAATAATTGTTGCTTAGTTGCAGAATTATCGTGTAATTTGGTCGTAATTTTTTTTTTTGTAGTTGCAAATTTACGTATAATTTGGTTGTGAAAATTTTATTTTTTGTTTAATCACAAAATTATGTGTTATTTTGTTGCAGCAAAATACTTGTTGTTTACTTGTGCAGATATGCGTGTGTATATATATATACATATTGCGGAAATAAGAAAAAGATAGTTGCGAAAATAAAAAATTTGTCGCTAAATAAATCTAATTGTGTGAAAACTAAAACAAAAAATTGTTTTGTAAAAATACATGTATATTAAGGTGAAAACACTATTTTTTTTTGTAGTTGAGACAATATGTGCATTATTATGATGATTTGTTTTTGTTTAAAATAAAAAATAGATTGAATATGCGGAATTACTTGAAATTTGGTTGTGAAATAAGTATGAAAAAGCCAATTGTTGTTCAGATGTGAAATTATATGTAATTTGTTTTGAAAAAACAATGGCTGTTTAATTATGGAATTAAGAACAATTTGGTTGCAAATTTATTGTTGGAAAAAACTTCAAATACATCAATCATTGCTTTTATTTTTGGATACGTCTAAATCTCGTCCCAAAAAGATAAGTAGTTTCAATTTTGTCCAATTTAAGAGCTTACCAAAAATTGGTTTTTATTCTCGTCGAGGCGGACCGTCTCAACTAGCGAAGGAGCTTCCCGCCGGGTAAATATAAGCAGCCCGACGGTTGAGAAGGTCTCACCCGGTGGGAACCTCCCCAACGGTTGAGAAGATTTCACTCGACGGGTGAACAAACAAAATATGATGACAAAATAGTAAAAAAATCAAAAACATTCGATTTTTGGAGCGGGTTAATATTATTTGGGAGCGAAATATCATTATTAGGAATTTAAAACTTATGGAATGGTTATCGCTAACTAGCATATTTTAATAGATGCGTGAGAATCTAATTGAGTGATTAGAGAATTCCCACTAGATACGTTATTTTACACTAGTTAGCAAAAATATCTATAATTATAAAAAACAATGTTTCCCATTGGTTAATATAAAAGGTAGTTAAATTTACAGATTTTATTTTGATAATCTGTATTTACCTAGATGGTTCACTAGGTTGTTGTATTATTTAGTAGAGTATCATAATGTAATCTATATATAACTAACTACATTATAGATTAGTTGTTGGGGATGCTCAGGAATGGAGAGTCTATCTCGGCTATGTATTATGAGTCAATCAACAGACTCAATCGGAGATGCTATCAATTACCTAGTAATCTGAAAACGAGGATTAAGTTAACAAATTTCATACCCTTCTTTTTGTTAGGCCAGTGAATCAACCAAATAGACGAAAGAGATTCAGACCTAGGACTCCTACTTACGGTTACACCTAGTGGTGGCAAACAGGTCTACTCGTCAGACCCACGACCCATTTAACAGTTTTAAATGGGACGTGTCTGAAAGGTAGTAGGTTACCCATTTAACAGTCCTAAATGTGTACGTGTATGACAGGTATCAGGTTTGGCAAGTAACTACTTAAACATGTAAACGTGTCTAGTATGTAGCGTGTCTGGCATATGGCAGGTTACGCAGGTAAACCCTCGTGGGTACGTGTCTGACAGGTATCAGGTCTGATTGATAACTACTTAAACATGTAAACGTGTCTGGCAGGTTAGCCAGGTAAGCCCACATAGGTTACCCAGAAGACCCATTTAAGGCAGTGTTTATCAAGTATTTTATAATATTATTTAAAACTAATTTGCATGTGTTAATTAAATCGAATTTTAATAATTGAGATATGTATAATATAAACAAAATAATTATATTATCAAAAATATGATTTGTATGCCTTAACTAAATCAAAATTTTATGATTAATATATGTGTATCATAAACAAGATACTTCTAGGAGGCTCGAACCCTCGACCCTAGCTATGTGACAAATGCACTTGCCAACTGCGCAGTGTTGGTTAAGTTATGTTATTTTCATTAATAACAACAAAAGCTATGCGGCTATACTAAATCAGATATCTGGACTGCGTCCGGATCCAAAATCCGGATATCTGAATTGAGTCCAATTCTTTTTTAATCTTCCTTATAAATAAGGGAGAAAACCAATCCCAAAATCACCATCTCTCAATACTACTCTAAATCTCTCTACTTCTTCTACAAATTCTACGAAAGCATTAGTTACTTCTTTTAGAAACTCTAATTCTACTTTCGGAATAGCTTTTATATTTTTTTTGCTTTTTGTTTTTCTTCGATAAAAATACTCAAATAACATTGTGGCAAGAGTATATTAGTTGAATTAATAGCTTCGTATAATTTATCAAGTTATTTGCTTGTTATGGCTGTTTAGATTAGTTTTTATTTGTTTATTTTTATTTAAAAAAACCTAAATAATTTATTTTCATTTGTGATATTAGTAAGTATTAGTCTAAATTTAGTTTTTACTAATTACGATATTAGTTTTAATTAGTATTTTATTGCATATTTAAGAAAAATGTTGTTTTAAATTTTAAAATGGCTCCAAAACGTAGAAATACTAATATTCACTCACCCACTAATGTAGATCTCAATATGACGGATGATTTTCCTAGAGACTCCTCTCACATTGAAACACTCTCCTCCCACGAAAGTGGTAGTGGAAGTACTAGTGGCGGGTCGAGGTCCCGTAAGAAAACATCTTGTAATACTAAAATTATAAACATATAACTTGTATTATTTTACAATGATAATATTTATAACCAAGTCATAATAGTAATATTCAAAATGTAATAATAAAATTATAACCATACAACTTGTAATATTTTAACATGATAAGATATGATTTTGGTTTATAACACAATATCAACACTTATAATATTTATAACCAAAACATAATAATAATATTCAAAATGTAATAATAACATTATAACCTTAAAAGTAATATTTAATTAAAATTTTGGTTTATAAAATAATTACAACACTTAAAACATTAATAACCAAAACATAATATTACTAACCAAATTGTAATAATAAATTTATAGTCATATACATTATAATAATAATAATTTTTAAATATAACTTAAGGTATGATTTTGGTTTATAAATTAATTACAACACTTATAATATTTATAACCATATAATAATAATCAAAATGTAATAATAAAATTAAAATCATATAACTTGTAATTATAAAATATGATTATAATTAATAAAAAGGTAAAGTAACATTTAAGACCCAATACCCAAAGTATTATCCAATTAAGACCCATATTTTCATATATCTCAAAGAAAGAAAGACCCGTTTTTGTGAAATATTTATAAAAGGCTTTTAGACCTATTCTTCACCTTTTTTCCCAATTGTTTTTCTCTCTCTTCGTGAATAAAACAACTTTGTATTAGGCGATTTTTTCATTTTTTTTACTCGATTTTTTGTTTTTATTTTGTTTTCATATGATTTTGATTTGTTTTTTTACTTGATTATGCGAAGATACTCAATGTTTGTGTGTTTGAAACTCGAATTTGAGCTCGAAATCGCTGTTTTTTAAGATCTGTTTTCGTAGTGTTTCGAGTCAAATTTTTTGTTAGTTTGGAGTTCAAATTATGGTAATGTAGTTTATTTGTAGCATTGTATTAGTTTTTCGTTGATTTTAGTGTTTTATTTTGTGTTTTTGCGATTCGTGTAACATGTTTTGGTTTTTCAGTGAAGGAGATGCGAAACCTGTATGTTTCTTCACTAGTAGATGCAAAACATATTTTGTGATAGATGCAAAATGTTTGGATCTGTACCTACTGATAGTTGTGAAACATGTAATCCTTCTAGAATGGTAGATGCAAAAAAACATGTTCTTAATAGATGCGAAACGTTATTTGTTCTAATTTGGTTTTTAATTCATAACATATCATGAGTGGTACTGGTTTGTTCATCGTAAAAAAACAAAACTAACGGTATTTTCGGATTTTTTTTCGAGTTACGGTTTAAAAGATACAAACATTTAAAGTTTTAATTTTTTTAGGTTTTCACAAAGAAGATGTGAAACCTTCTTCGCTATAATAGATGCAAAACCTGTTTTATTGTGCTAGATGCGAAACCTTCTTTATTTTGATAGATGTTAAACCTTTTTTATTTTGATAGATACAAAACCTTTTTTATTTTGATAGAGGCAAAACCTTTTTTTTATTTTAATAGATGCGAAACCTCTTTGTTTTGATAGATGTGAAACTTTATTTATTTTGATAGATGCAAAACCAGTTACTAGATGCGAAACCATATAACTGAGAAACGTGTGTAAAATATAATTTTTTTAAAAAAATTCAAAACATATCATGAATGGTACTAGTTTTGTTTGTCTTAAAAAAACAAAACCAATGGTATTTTCGGAGTCTTTTTCCGAGTTACGGTTTAAAAGATACGGACCTTTAAAAATTAAAATAAAAAGAAATAAAGAAAGAGAAGTTGGTTAATGTATTTTATATAGAATGATATTTAAGGAATAAAGTTCCTTAATGTTTTTTGTCTTTATCGGTAATATGTTTGCAAAATGGATCTTTATTTGTAAGTCTCTCTTAATAATATAATAACAACAATAATAATAGTTAGTTCCAAATTATAATAATAATAATAATAATAATCATAATAATAAAATCATAATAAAACTTCTTACAATATTTAAAAATAAAATAAATAATTTTTATAATAATAAATTAAATATGCCTGACATGTAGCGTGTCTGACAGGTTATTGCTTATGCATGTAAACAGGTAAACGTGTCTGGTAGGTAGCAGGTCTGGCAGGTAACTGGTTAAACATGTAAGAATGTAATGTGTCTGATAGGTAGCGTGTCTAGCAGGTAACAGGTTAAACGTGTCAGTTCTGCGTATACCCAATTAAATTCTGACCGGTACCGATTTATTTCTGGCAGGTCCAAACTCATTTGCCACCCCTAGTTACAACCCCCTTCCAGTCTTCAGATCCTAATGATGATGAAGAAGAAGATATATGGGACAAGGTGTCGATTGGAGGAACTCTTTGTTGACAAGTGAAATTTGATCTATTACACCTTGGAAGCATTTTGATATTGCTAAGGTTGAAAAGTTCGATGGGATGCAAGATCCAGATGATCATATTGATTATGTTTATTATTGCAATGCCTTCTTTAGTAGCTCGATGTTTTTCCTTTAAATTGTTCCATCATGATTGACAGAGCAACTAAGTTAAAAGGTATGAAGTGTCATCGAAGTTCTGTAAATAATTTTTATTAAAGCAGTTGTAAAGTTTTCTTTGTTAGAAGATCTTGAGCTTTCAAGTATGGATCTATCTACAAAACGATTTGCCGTTGTTGAGAGTCCTTGCACTCATTTGAAATCCTTAAAACGGTGAAGTGACCTTCTAAGGTGCGACTCTGATGACGACGAAGATTCGGTGGCAATGACTATTACTGAAACCATACCTGAGCTGCGCCACCTTCATCTTTATGAAAATTCATTAACAGTTAAAGGTTTGCAGGCCATTGTGGATGGATGTCCACATCTTGAATCTCTTGAACTACATTATTGTTACAATATTAACCTTGCTAAGAGAGATAGAAAACTCCAAAAACTGCATACAGAAATATTAAAGATTTTAAGTTGATTGAGCATGTGCTTATTTTAATCGTTATGGTGATTATGATTATCATACTGCTGATTACATACACTTGGGTATCTGACAATGAAGAATTTCATAATAATCGGGGGGTGGGGTGGGTGTGGCCTAGGTACTATGATAGCTCAGATTAGTAAGATGGTGTTTGGGCCTTTCCAGGTTAGGAATCATATGCACGTAGCAAACAACATTTGCTATTCCATTCATAACTATTGTTTGCCCTTCTCATGTAGGTTAAGTGTGCAGGCATTCATTCATCTAGTAGTCAAATTTGGTTTTTTTCCCAATGTATTTTGCATTTCTCTCCTTTATGCTGTCAAACCTTATGATATGTGTGTGTTCTCTTTCTTTTGAGTTTATAACAATGAGGACTAATAAGTTGGTTCATGTTTTTGTTGTTCCAAGTTCTTATACATTGCTTAGTTAGACAAATACAATTATCACATGAGTGAGAACTCGAATAACATTTTAATGAATTTAAAATAGTTGAACATAGTTATATAAGACCCATTATACAAACGAACAAGGTCAAAGTAGAAACAACTACATAACTGATTTATTTAGAGCTCAACAAGAATCCCAATGGTCTTTGTGCCACGTATGCGCAATTTTGCATAAACAACCGTGCGAAATTGGGCACGTTGCATGCTCGACCTATGCAAAAAATGCGCATTCAGTGCGCGTGAAAGCTATTTTTACGATGTTTTCGTTATGTAATACGTTTGATTCATTATATTAGTACATATTATGGTGTTTTTGAATTGTTTGGAATACTATTTAGTATAAATTAATATATTTATTGTACTTTCAACATGGCTCCTTGTCAAAAAAATTGTTCTCCTTCGGGATCAGACCCTGAATCGACGAATAATGATTATACGCAGCAATGTGGACCTAGTTCTAGTTCTGTCAGAGTTGAGTAACATAATCGTATGCCTGTTGTTCAACGTCGACGTGCTAATCCGGATTATCTTTTCCGAAAGGTCAATCCTCATGTGTCTGATTTGTACTCGAGCATGAACGAGTACAAACATCAGCGTATAACAACTTTAACAACAATGTAATATAGTTTGTAGTTTATCATGCAGTAAATTATATTGTATATATTGGTGAATATTTTTTAATATTATGTAGTTGAGACCATCGTTACGCTGCTATGTGATATACTCTAACTATCGCACTTGGGATTTCACTCGAGTAACATACGAGGTGAGGTGATGGGGACGTGTTTTGGTCTGCTACTTGATTGTTATATGCATTGGACTACCGATTTTCATATCATTGAGGAACTTTTGGAGAGATATCATATGGAGACGAACACGTTTTATATTAGTTTCGTGAGATAAGGTTCACGCCAGACGACATCCCCACTATTATCGGGCTTCCGGATACATGTTAGGGTTTTGACCTTGTCACTTTTTCTGGTAAAGCTCACCAAATAGCTTGGTACGCTCTATTACTAGGTTTACATAATGATGAACTTAAGACTGAGGTTGATCGTAACTGTGCTGGTAGTGGGAGACATGTACGTCTCTCTTATTTGCGTGAAGTTTATATGATTGTTGAGTATCACAATGATACCATTTCGGATGATATGTTTACGCGGACGACGATGGGGTATTTGTAGCATATGTTTGGTTGTTGTATTTTGAGTAACAAGACGGGTAATAGTATACCGCTCGATTATCTACAATTCATTAAGAACTATACGACCACTGTTAGGTATAATTGGTGTCAGCTTATATTGGCTCAGTTGTATTACCAATTTGGTCGTGGCTCTTTATATGCATTGGATTTTACAGGTTTCATTGTATTTTTAAAGACATTGATATAAGATCCGTTTCCCGCCATTTTGACTACGCTTCATAGTTCATATGCTATTGCTTAGCCGAGTTTGTGTGGATACACAAAATCCTTCTTTTCGTTCACACCAGGAGACTAGAGAAATTGTTTGAAATACTATATATTTATTAAGGGGATGTAAGTATTATCGTGTATATTTTTCTTCATTTCAATACTTCTTGTATTTTTTCATAAATTACTGTTTAGATTGCAGGTTTGGTTCATGTCATACGAGCATTTATGCCACGTTAGACCTTTCTGGGATGTAGCTTGGGTAGACGTTACAACGAGGTAATACAAGTCTAAACATATTTCTCTACAACATAATTTATGAAAACAAAGCCTAAAATCATGCAAAAATCATACTTTTAAAAACATAATCGATTTTATGGATTTGAGTTGTGAAATGTTTGTTTTAGGGTATTAAATAGTTAGGGTTTAGGGTAATTTTTGGGGTTTTCAGATTCTAGACAATTTTAGAGAGAAAATGCCATAGTTGTAATTAGTTAGGGTGAAAAGGATAAACTAGAAAATTCAAGTTTGAATTTAAAAAATGAAGGATTAGAGCAAAAATCTATCAAAATGTGACTTTTTTTCTAGCCTGGTCCAAAAATAATTTGAATTATAACATTTTAAACTACTAAATAATACACTATAGCATTGTGATAATTAAGTTAGTTTTTTATTTTTTAAATAATATTTGTAAATTTAAACTATGACGGTTGGAAGCACTTTCTTACATATAATAAATATTTTTTCTATCTAGTGTAAAATACCGTGTCTGTCGCGATGTTCTTAACTCTTAAGCAACCAAATTATGTACCCTTCTTTTTGTTAGGCCAATAATGAAACCTAAAATACCAAAGAGTAGTCCTACTTACAACTCCTCGACCCTTATGATGATATTTATATATGTAAATTTGGTTCAAATTGTGCAGACAGTGATGAGGAAGAAGAAGATATACGTGCTTCTGGAGAGCCGACCAATTGGGTCGACCTTCCAATGGATGTGACTGTGTATCGATACTGTCGAAATTAGCCTTGCCGGATCAAATGGCATCTGTCCAGTTATTGTGCAAGACGTGGTTAAAGGTCTTCAAATATCCGTCTATGGAAATCTATCGATTTGTCATTTCCTTGCAGATGCGGTTATAGTTCGAAAGACGAAATCGAAAGCATGTATGCTCGCACTTCTTTTTTCTTCGTAGGGAACTCGCAGCCGCTATTCAAAATGCAATGAGTGCGTACAAAATAAATCCTCGGTTTGACGTAATAATTTGCAAACTAACGTCAGAAAGTAAACCACGTAAGGTGATAGACTCAGTTGATAAAGCGTATGTAGAGGGACTTGAACTCATAACGTTTGATCACACGCATGATTTACTCAACCAACTCGGCTACCCCTTTGACACTGTCGAAAGTAGCCTTGGCGGTTTGGTGAAGATCAACATAGCCCACATAATGCTGATGTGTGGATTGCCCATAGGTAACTTTAGTTCCTATGTTTTGTCTATATTTGCCTTCACAAGTCTACCTTTGTTTGAGTTTGATTTTGTTTATTACTACATTTTCTTGTTTAGTAGTTTGATGTTTTCCCTCAAATTCTTTGACAGAGCAAGTGAGTTAAAAGGAGCTTTGGAAATGATTTTATTGAAGTAGTTGTAAAGCTTCTTTTTTAAAAAGATCTTGAGCTTGCAGATGTGGATTTATCTAGGAAAGCATTTGCTGTTGTTGGGAGCTCTTGCACTCGTTTGAAATCCTTAGTATGCAAATTTATTCTGCCGATGAGAAGTAGCTCATTCAGCCGGCTATGGCTGAAGCCATGCCTGAATAGCGCCACCTTCAACTTTTTCAAAATGAGTTGACAGGCCATTCTCGATCGATGCCCACATCTTGAATATGTAAAACTGACTTATTGTCAGAATATTAACATTTAGATATGGAAAAACCTAAAAACTACAACCAAACGGATTAAAAAATTTAAGTTGATTAAATATTTTAAGTTGACTAAGGGGAGCCTATTGATTATTACCAAAATACAGAGTTTACAGAATGTTTAAGAGTTAAGGTTAAGAGAACAAAATGAAGGACTAAAAGGCAATAGCACCTAATAGACTTACAGACTCACGAACAACTTCTCGAAACAGTTAATCCAACATAATCATACTTTCAAACAAATTCTCTCAACAATGGGGATTTCGTCGTGAAGAAGAATATTTGCTTTTGAAGGAGAACGGCTTTGATTAGAGACACAATTTCACTTCTAGATACACGCCCTAGCATTCATCCCCCAAGTCTAATTTTTGAAAACCTTAGAAAAAACTTCGAGCCACAATTGCTTTCGATTCTGATCTCCAGCAAACAAAAAAACTTTTCACAGTCTCAAAGCTCCAATCTCGAGGAAAACCCGAGCCAATCATCTTCAAGAACTGAAGCTAACATTCACCACTTCGCTAGTCCAATCTCCTCTACAAAGCTCCAGAAAGTACTCCTTCAAACTTCATTCTCGATCTTCCATCTGCAAAGAATAGCATACCAGCAGTATCGAGGGTTTAAGATGTACAAACATAGCCAAGACCCATGCTTTCCAGAAGTACGATCGAGAGGAGGAGGTTCAGGGCATTTAAATGAGAGAAAATTAACTTCTCTTTGCATTTCAATGTCCACCTCGTGAGCCAACCCGCTGTTTGGTTATGGACTCTCGAAACAAAGATAAGGACATTGAAGGTAGAATCAAATTTCTATACATGGGAATAAGGTTTTTAAGGTACCAATGGGCTTTTTATTCATAATATTATTAATGTTAAACAATCATTTTCGATATTAATATTTTACCTATTTTTGTTCCTTGCAGATCAAAAGCCCTTCCAGCAAAGCTCTGGTTTTTGCAACCAGTGACGTGAGCTTTCTAAAAGGATTCGAAGAAGCATAGACAATGGTGCCCTCATCATTTAGCACCACAAGAATCACCATTTGCAAGACATGAGGCATTTACTTTCAACTTCATCCTGCCATTTATAGGAGCCAACCAATTTAGATAAGTCACTTTTCTGTTGATATTTTCCTGGGATAGACATCCTAAAGACAGACTAGCATCACTGCATTTAACCAGTGTTTGCTTGTAAGTACTTTAGAAATGTCTAGGCCCATAATGATTTTGTTAATCATGATAATGTATGCATAAAGACTGATACCAGAGCCTTTATACTTCGCATTATTACGACTTTTCCATATCACCCAGTAAATTACAGCTGGTATGCAATAAGTGATATGAACTTTCTGATTAGAGAACCAAAACCAGTTATAAACAACATGATTGATCGCCATATATCTCTTCACTTTAATATTAAACAGATTGCTATAATGTCTCCATAGACTCCAGGAATAATGACAATTGACAAAATGATGGTTTATATTTTCATAGTTATTACAAAATAAACACTTTGATGCTAAGCGAAAGTCTTTAATTTTGAATAACAGAATCTATGAGGATGTAGTTATGCATGAGTTTCCAAAGTAAAAAAGCAAACTTCCTGGGAGTGATGGTTGACCAGATCTTCTTATTGAAAGTTGAAGGACATTTGGAACTCCTCACAGAATTTCAAGTGCATTTAAAGTTGAAGTGATGATCAGGAGACAACATCCAAATCATCTCATCTTCTTTATTATTGTTGATTTTGAACTTATTGATTTGATCATTTCTGTTTTCAGGAATAAATCCATTCAGGGACTCAAGGTCTCAAGCATCATCTTTCCAAAATGAGTTAACCGTGGCCTCCAAGAACCAACTATTGGTTGGCAAAAGATGATCCAGAATGGGTGGCAGATCATGCCAGTTCTCAGTCCAAAAGTCCATTTCCCCATTTCCAAAAGGCCATTTAACATTCCTTTCTACCTCTCCTTTGATACCAACAAGACGTTTCCAGGTTAGAGAACTGATTTTATTATAATTAACTTTTAAATGATGAATATTCCTGTTATAAATGTCATGCATTAGTAAAGCCCATAGAAAATGTTTCTTCCTATAAGTGAACCAAAGACTTTGAGAGCAATTAACTTGAATATAAGCTAATTTCCTGATATTCAGTCCACTTTCAGTAAAGGGAATGAAAAAATTTCCCAAGATGACCAGTGAATACTACTTTCATTCAAGTTAATTCTCCAAAGAAATTTATTAAATATTTTTTCCAATATTTTAATCACAGAATTAGGAATCATAGAGTTTTGCATCCAATAATAAGTAATAGCCATTAGAATAGTAGAGATCAGAGATAATATTCCCCCATAAGATAAGTGCTTTGATTTTCATTCCATGATTTTTCCATTGATCGTATCCAATAAAGGATTAAAGTTCTGAGCTGTGTTGTTATTGTGCAGGGTGATCCCAATGTAGCAAGTGGGTAGATTCTCAGTTGTGAAACTAGTAGAGCTCTCCAGACTGTTAATTCTGCACCGATGCAACTTCTTTGAGGTAATGACCTTTGTTTTTTCTTTGTTGAAAGACTGCCCGTAACACTTTGATATTTGTCTAAACAATTACTTAAGAGATTAATAGAGTTAGACAGACTACTAGTGTAGATAATGATGTCATCTGCAAATGCAGTACAAGGAATACGAATTCTTGACCTAGAAGCATACTGTATAGAGTAGTTTGAGATAAACAGATTATACAATCCCCTTATTAGGACTTTCTCACCAACAATGGAGAGGCTTGAGGATAAGGGATCCCCTTGCGTTAAGCCTCTTTTAGACTTAAAATAAGCAAAGACATTTCCATTTATAAGAATAAAGAGATTCACATTCCCAATCATATTATAAATGAGGCTAGTGAACTTACTTGAGAAGCCAAAAAGAGTTAAAACTTTCATGATGAAAGGAACAGACATTTTGTCAAAATCTTTTGACATGTCCAATTGCACCATGATGTTACCCTTATTTGGCTTCCTATTCAGGTCAAAAGCCATCTCTTTGGTAATGAGAATGTTCTCATGAATAGACCTACGCCTCACAAACGCACCGTGTTAAATTTAATTTTAACATTTTTCAAATTATTAAAACTATGTTATTCTAATTAAATCGATCATATGTTATAATTTAAACTACTATAAATTCACAAATTAACTAATAAGATTAAATTTTGCAATGAAATTTATTTACTTTCACAAATAAATTTTATCTAAATTCAAAAATATGTTTATTCCAATTTCATATATATATATATATATATATATATATATATATATGTTTCTTCCCATTTCACAACCTAGTTATCAAATGTCACATTCATTCCACAAAAATGAAAAAAAAGGTATTGCAACTTATGTTAGACTAGTCCATGTGGCTCAACATTATTATCTAGTTGATTTTTTACCTATAGTATGAATTGAGGTATATGCGATCTTATAATAGATGATATCTCATACATGTAATTCATGTGTATAATACGATTACAAATAAGGAAGTGGTCAACTATCCATCTATCTAGCATAACTAAAAAAATCATACATGTTCTTCGTTAAGTATTTTGAGGCTTTGTCCAAATGATTATAAATTATGTTTTTATGGTAAATATAGTGCATTCAAATAAGGAATTGGTCAACAATCCATGTATCCAGCATAACTAAAAAAAATCATACATGTTCTTTGCTAGGTATTCTGAAGCTTCGTTTAAATAATGATAAATACATTGAAGTATGCTAGGATCACATAATTAGGATTGAAATGCATGTTTTTATGGAAAATATAATGCATTCGATTAATAAAACAAGTAAGCATGTATCACATGGGTCACATTGTTATCAATGAGGTCGGGGTTATTATCGTGGTATCTATTATGTGATATAAAGATAATTCAACATGATTCTAACACCTCTGAATTTTATAATTTCATTCCATAAGTCTTTTCGTGCTAGACCCAATAGTCTCCTAACCCGAGTATGAAGCTTTAGTTTGAGGATATTTTTTAAACCATTCATAATATTATCAGTGACCATCAACTCGATAATAACGTGCACACCATCTAAAATGATGGTCATTTCATAAAATATGGAAAACAAATGTGTTGGCTTTTGAATGCCATCTTTTTTTTCAACACCTCCCTACTGTGAGACTTCACACTAAAATTATCCAAAAGGTTCATAAGCCTCTCAAATAAATTTGAATCTAAACGAGTTCCTACTCGCTTCCGATACACGAGACTCTACGATCTCAAAACGATATAATTAGTGTCTCATTGAATTATTATCTTCTACGACATAAAAAAAATTATAAGTTAGTATACATTCTGGAAACATATAACATTTGTAAGTACAATAATTTACATACTCTTAAAATTTCACACATCAAGAGCATATATATTATTTTTCACAACATGCGATTTTACAAGATATATTTTTCAAGTTTCTCATCAAGAAATATTGGAATATACAATATGTTTCATAAGTGAAATATATTCATGAAAAAATTAATACGATTTTTTAATATTACCTCATGTTTCCATATTTGGTATGTCATATGTATTTTAAACCTAAAAATAACTACATTATCCGATCAAGAAAGATATATTTTTTTAATTTCAATGTATTCTTTAAGATATAGATCCTTATATCTTGGAATGACACATAATAATCCCGTGGCTGGATCAAGATTTCTGTAATCTGTCGATTGTGCAAAAATACTAAATTCCTCATGGATCAATTTTTTTCGCTTCACCCTCTTCCTACCATGACATAAAATAATTAATGGATGAGAAAAAAATAAACAAATATAATTCACCATAAGTTTAGTTGTATAATGAATTTTATTTGCCACATATGTGATGAAATACATTTGAACCATTTTTCACAAGTATGTGCAAATTCAAGCTTTGTACATTTTAGTTTGACACGTTTCACATCCTATCTAATACACGTTTCCCATATTAGTTATATAAATTTTCACAACATATTTATTACACTTTTCACAAATAGTTATATAGGGGTTCATAGATATTTTGAATTAAATTTTGCAACAATTGTCATAGATTATAGTATTAGTAGCTTAGGTTACAAAATGATAAGAATAAACATCTAATATTAATATTTTACCAAACGTTTTCTACCATGAAATAAAAAAAAACCGAATAAGAAAAAAATATTAGGTTAATGGTTAGAATAACCAAAAGTAATTTACCATGACTTTAGTTGTATAATGAAATCTATTTGCCAAAATATTCAACAAAATATGTCAGAATAATGTTTTGTAGGTCGGTACAAGAGTAGGTTTCACAACCATCTACGACACATTTTGCAAATTAGTTATTTAAGGTTTAATATATTTTTTGAATAAAGTTTTACAAATATTTTCATAAACTATATAGTAATTAAAGTTACTTTAAAATATATATCTAGAAAAAATCAATAGATTAATGGTTAGAATTAATAAAAGAAATTCACATAGGCTTAGAAGAAAAAAATTAATTACCAAATACTTCGCGAAATATGTTTGAAATTCGTGAGGGTAGCATGGTGAAGTATTGTGTATAATGCGCTAGAAATATGGTGATTATTCTTCATAATTTGGTGAAAAACATGCGTTAAAAAAAATTGATAGGATGCCGAGAATTCCTAGGGTACTTACAAAATGTAGTATATATATATTTTTATCAAATGATGTAACTTTCCAAAACATATGTTACATAGGGTTTCACAGTTTAAATACACCATGTTTTCTAATACATGTTTTACCTATGTTTTGTAGTATTCAAATACGTTGCCAAGCTTTGTGATCTAAAATAAACTATGTTTCACGAATAAATTTATACCATGTGAAACTTTGATAAAACCTGATTTGGGAAACTCAATAAAAATTGACTATAACGTGTTTCACTATATTTACATACTACGTTTCACAATTTCATCTTCTTCTACGTCATTATCGTCGCGAAAAATAGCGCGAAACTCTGTATTTATTAATTTGACCCGATTCAATGGTTGAAATTTGTTATATGGATATAAAATTTGTTTTCAATACCAAACAACAATAGCTTACCTTACAACCATTGAAATACAAACCAACATTTAGAACTTTTTGTAAATCATTTTTGCTTGTGTTAAATATTGAAAAATATGAGATTTTCAAACCAAGTTACCTATAAATTCATAGTTGGAAATAAATTTGAGTTTCCTTCTAATGAGAAATTAAAGAGTGTATACATATGTTTAGGTTTTTTTTATAATATATGTTTAATAATTTAATATTGAGTTTCAAATATATAATTTCCAAAATTATAAGTATGTTTAGTAATTTAATATTTGAAAATAAATAAAAACTATAACCTATAATATAATAATAACTAGCAATGTTTGTCCAAGCCGGTCCAAACCTGCCGACCCGGTCTAATCGGGTCGGGCTTTGTCCAGCCTGAATATTTAATGGGTTGGATACGAATATACGAATTATGACTCGTAAGCGGGTCTATGCATGGATTTTTAATTTGTCCGATCCGGCCCGTAAATATAAACTATATATAAAAAATAAAAAGTATATTAAAAAATAATTGTAAATTTGTTAAATTAACTAAAAGATATACTTACTAATTACTAAAAGACTAACATTTATATCCTCTTTGAGTCAATAATATGTTTATTAATTATATTATTTTTCTATAAACTAATTTCATAAATTATAAATGTATTTATTCATACTTTTGCCTATATATATTCCAAATCCTAATTTATAATTTTTCTAGTTATTTGTTTTTTTTCTGTTATGCTATGTGTACTGGTTTAAAAACATATGTCTTAACTTTTGTACCCGAATAGTAAAAATTAAATTAAAGATAAACATATATTAAATTAGTATTTATAGATAATCACATGTTAGTTATAAATATCGATAATCTTGTTGTTTATTTTTTAAATGACATATCGTTTACACAATAGCTAAAAAACATATGTTAATATAATATGTTCTATTTTTTAAAGACAAACAAAATAGATTTATAAGATGTATATTTTTTTAAAACAACTATTGTTTAGTTGTAAAATCACATGTACTTTAGTTGCATAAAAATGTTGTTGTTTAGTTGCACGTTTTTTTGTGTAATTTGGTTGTGAAAATAATTGTTTTTAATAAAATAATACGTGTTATTTGGTTGCCAAAATAAGAAAAAATAATTGTGAAGATATGCATTTGATTGCTAAATAAGTTTAATTGTGTTAAAAACAAATTACAAACTTGTTTTGTGAAAATAAATGTTAATTGGACGTGAAACAACCATATTAAAGTATATTTTCCTATTTATTATAAAATAACCATTAGATAAAGGTAGATAGATGAATGATTGCACTAATTTAGACATTAATGTATTAAGATTGACTCTACTAATTATAGTTATAATTAGGTTTCACTGTATTGATTATAATCATAACTAGGATTAACTATATTGATTATAGTCATAACTACCTCTAGCTACCGTGTGTATAAGCAGTATTTTTATTGAAATAAATATATTACTTTTCACTTTTTATCACTTTTCTCACATGGTATGGTATGAGAGCAAAGTTCCTATTTTATTGATTATTACAATCACCATTCTTACAAAAAATATATCTCAACATAAAAATCATTATGGCTGATGATTTTTACAAATCAAAGATTCAAACCGCCAACTCCAAGGGTTTCAGATCGGAGACCAAAACTATCAATCCCTCACATCCCTTCTACATTCATCATTCAGACCAACCAGGCCATATCTTGGTTCCAATCAAATTATACGGCGTCAATTATCAATCATGGAGCAAGGCAGTTATTCATGCCCTCACTGCGGAAAAGAAGATCGGTTTCATCGATGGTAGTGTCAAAGAACCATTACAAGAGGATGAACCTCTTATGTTCGAGCAATGGAACCAATGTAATAGCATGACAATTTCTTGGCTGACTCATGCTGTTGAATGAGACATCGTTGAAGGAGTTATCATACCAAGACAACAGATGAAGTATGGGTTGACTTGTGCGACCAATTCTCTCAAAAGAATGCTCCAGCCGTGTTTTAGATACAAAAATCAATCGCCACCATATCACAAGGTACAATGACAATACCTGCATATTTTACCAAGATCAAGGCGTTATGGGACGAGCTCGAGACATATAGTTATTCACTAACCTGCAATCAATGACAAGCACACCTCGAACAGAGAGAAAAAGACCGTCTTATACAATTTTTAAGGGGTTTACACGAATCTTACAAGGCGGCGAGGTCCAACATATTGATGATGTCACCTATGCCCAATGTCCGTCAAGTATACTCTTTGATAATCCAAGAAGAAAAAAAACGACATGTATCCTCTGAGCCAATTGAAAATTTCTCCATAACAGCCGCAGTCCCGAGAAAAGAAGGAAATTCAAAGCAGAAAATATGTGAGCACTGTAACAGATCCAGGCATACTATAGATGAATGTCGGACTCTCAGATATCATTGTACTTATTGCGATAAGAGGGGTCACACAAAGGATAGATTCTGATTGAAACATGGAAACAATCATAAGCTGGTATAATTCCGAACACAAAAAAATTCAGTTTGTGGCAATCAACCTTTAGCGAATGCGACAGAATCTCAAAACTTATCAGGTTCCAATACTTCTAGCATTGTTTAAGGATTCACTACTGAACAAATACAACAATTAGCCCAAGAAATCAGTGCACTTAATCACAATAACTCTGGTAATGTTGATGCGTATGCGAATGCTGCAGGTTTGATTCCATCTACTATTGTGTCTGTTAATACTAGTAGTACAAGTTCTTGGATTTTGGATACTGGCGCTACAGATCATATTGTCTCTCACATATCATATTTAACTTATCCCAAGCCTTCCGTTATTACCAATGTTAATTTACTAAATGGTGCAGCACCACAAATCACTCACACCGGCACAATTAGTTTTAATTCAAATTTAACCCTTATAGATGTCATGTGTGTACTAACCTTTAATTTAAATTTAATTTCAGCTAGTAAACTTACTAAAGATCATAATTGTTGCGTCATTTTATTTTCTAACTATTTTATTTTGCAGGACTTGGTTTCGGGGAAGATGATTGGCTCGGGTAGAAAACGTGGTGGTCTATACTATATGCATCCAAATAAATCGTCTATCTGTTTGGTGTCGCACTCATCTGACCTATGACACTTACGCCTAAGCCATCCATCATCGTGTCGTTTTAAATTACTTTCATATTTGCTTCCAGGTATTCACAAAGACTTAAGAAATAATTGTATAATTTTCCCACAAGCAAAACAAACACGTTTACCTTTTCCTAAAAGTTCAATAAATACGAAATTTCCTTTCTCTTTATTACATTGTGATGTTTGGGGTCCTCATAAAGTTCCTTCATATATTGGTTCACATTTTTTTCTTACAATTTTTTTATGATTTTACTCTATGCACATAGACCTTTCTTGTGTATGATAAATCAAAAACACATTTTTTTATTAATTAATTTTGTGCAATTCGTCAAAACCAAATTTCAAACAGATGTTAAAACAATAAGAGTGGATAATGGTAATGCATTTCTTTCTCTTCTTATTTTTTTTCAAAATAAAGACATTGAACTTCAAAACTCGTGTGTCTACACCCCACAACAAAACGGAGTTTTTGAACGAAAATATCGACATATTTTAAATGTTGCTCATTCTCTCATGTTTCAATCAAATGTACCACTTGAATTTTGGGGGATTGTGTTTTAACATCTGTTTATTTAATAACCGCATTCCAACTCCTTTACTATTAAATAAATCTCCATTTGAGGTCTTATATAATCGTTCCCCATCACTCACTCACTTGCGTGGTTTTGGTTGTGCATGTTATGTAACTAATGTTCATCATAAACATAAATTTGATCCTCGTGCATCCATTTGTGTTTTTTGGGTTATCCACATGGAAAAAAAAGGCTACAAAGTTCTTGATTTACATACACATAAAGTTTTCATAAGTCGTGATGTCTATTTTAAGGAAACTATATTTCCCTTCCACCATACCTCGACCTCGCCTTTTCTGAACCAATTATCCTCATCATCTTTCAAACAATCACATAACTCCTCATTAGTTTCATTTCTCAATCCCACATCCTATGACTCAAAACCTCAACTTTTATCTCTTTCATCTCCATCCAATCCCATAAAGCTCACACCTTTAACCTCTACATCTCATCCATTCCTAGAATCAACTATAAGTTCATCACCCTCACTCTTAACTCCGTCATCACGACGAGCTCCACTAAAACCTTCCGTTTCACCATCACCCACAATCACCCATACTCCAATGCATAATGATATCTCAATTCGTCATCTACTCGCCACATCAATCCACCTGCATGGCGTAAAGACTACGACATGTCTACCGAGATCAATCAATCTTCAACGCAATCAAGCTCTCATCAATCTATAAGGTATCCTATCTTATCTCATACTTCTATTTTAAATTTTTCCTCTAACCATCGCGGTTTCTTAGCTTTGCTATCAGCACAAACAGAGCCTTCATCTTTCACTTTGACGCCAAGCCATGTCCACTGAACTTAAGGCTCTAGAACATAACAATACATGTCAGTTGGTTCCCCTTCCTCCGGGACACAAACCTCTCGGATGTCGATGGGTTTATAAGATCAAATATAAATCTGATGGAACCATTGAGCGATATAAAGCTCGTTTAGTGGTAAAGGGCTACACACAGGTTGAATGTATTGATTATCAGGAGACCTTCTCTCCAACTGCTAAACTCACCACTCTTCGATGTTTGTTAACTGTTGCAGCTTCCAGAAATTGGTATATTCATCAACTTAATGTGCATAATGCCTTTCTTCATGGAAATCTAGATGAGGAGGTATATATGTCTCCACCTCCTAGTCTCCGCCGACACGCGGAGAATTTGGTTTGTCGGCTTCGCAAATCTATCTACGGCTTAAAACAAAGATCTCGAAATTGGTTCTCTACCTTTTCAACCATTGTCAAAAGCGCATGTTACATACAGTCAAAAGCGGATTATTCATTTTTTACTAAATATCAAGGTAACAAGTTCACTGTTATTCTCATATATGTTGATGATATCCTATTGACTGTAAATGACTTACATAAAATCAAATTGCTGAAGAATATTTACTCCAACATTTTCACATTAAAGATCTCGGCGAGTTAAAATATTTTCTAGGTTTTGAATTTTCTCGATCGAAGAGAGGAAACTTTATGTCTCAAAGAAAATATACATTAGATATTTTACAAGCACAAGATTGTCAAGAGTAAAACCCGATAAATTCCTAATGGAGCAGAATTTAAAATTATTGATGAAGATGGTGAACTACTTCATGATTCGACTAGATATCGGAGACTTATTGTCTGGTTAATATATTTGACAGTAACCAAGCATGATATTGTGTATTCAGTGCGTACACTAAGCCAATTTATGAGAGCACCTAGGAAGCCACATTGGGAAGAAGAATTAAGAGTCCTCCGTTACATCAAGAAATCACATGGTCAAGGTCTTTTTTTCATCTAGAAACAATCTGACTCTCAGTGCCTTTTCTGATTCATATTGGGGTGGATACCATATGTCAAGACGATCTGTTTCTGGTTATTGTGTTTTTCTTGGCTCATCACGCATATCATGGAAATCAAAGAAACAAACTAATGTTTCACGATCATCTGCAGAAGCAGAGTATAGAGAAATGTCGAATACATGTTTGGAATTAACCTGGTTGAGCTACATATTTAAAGATATGAAGGTCGACTTGGATAAACCGACATCATTGTTTTGTGAAGCATATTGAGATTGATTGTCATATAATTCGAAAAAAGGTTCAGGCTGGGATAATTCGTCCATGCTATATTTCCACAAAAATGCAATTGGTAGATATATTTACTAAAGCGCTCTAGAAAGATCAATTTGATTTTTTGTGCACACTCTCCAACTTGAGGGGTAGTATTAAAGTATATTTTTCTATTTATTATAAAGTAACCGTAGAATAAAGGTATATGAATAATTGCACTAATTTAGACATTAATATAGTAAAATTGACTCTACTAATTATAGTCATAATTAGGTTTGACTGGATTATCATAACTAGACTATATTGATTATAGTCATAATTAGCTCTAGCCAGTGTGTATATATAAGTAGTATTTTTATTGAAATTAATATATCACTTTTCATTTTTTTTATCATTTTTCAACAAACCAATCTTTTTTTGTAGTTGTCAAAATATGTGATGCAAAATATTTTTCTGTTTAAAAAGTAAGAAATAAATCGGAGCGACGAAATATGTGTGTTTGAAAAAACTGTTCAGAATTACATGTAATTTGGCTACAAAATCGTAAAATTTATCATCTTTAAATTAAAAATAAAAATAAATTATTTGTATGATTATGTATTTTAAAACATATTAAATTTTAAAAATATAAAATAATTAATTATTAAAATTCTATTTTTTTTTATATTTCTTATGGCCTCGAATACACTTCAAAATATATATCACCATATCGTAATTGGATGGATATCGGTAATTTAAAAATTACCAACTACATCCTTACTTTTTTTTTTTTTTTGGCAAAAATAGACTTTTTATTAATATTGGACCAAATATAAGACCCAAACAAACAAGACAGAAGTCCAAGTAAGTTTGGGCTTACCATGTAAACAGACTGACCCAGCCCAAGGCTACAATAACTATCAAAAAGGGCAGAAACCCTTATTACAATCGAATCGTAAGAAAACCCTAATTTCTTTCATTCCCCTTTCTTCTCTCCTTCAATCCATCTGCCTCCAAGCTTTCGAACCCTAACCAGTGTCTAACCAGTGTCTAAATGACCAACTCCGATGCTATCCAGAACCACAATAGCTAGTAATTGATTCGGCATATCACCACCTTGGTAAACCTGACTTTTTTTCTCTACCAGAGCTCTCCTTGAGACCCAATATGCCGCCACGTTTTCCGATCTGGAAATGTGGCGGACCTTCATCGTTGGTAAAATTAATGCCTTACAAACGTCTATTCCAGCAATGTGAGATGGTTCAAAAGAGCAGATGCATTGAACTAGTGGCATGCAATCTGATTCGAGGTCAGTGTTTCTCCATCCTTTTCTGTTGCATTCTAATAGTGCTTCTACTAATGATCTTCTTTCAGCTTGCAGGGGGCTCAATTTGCCAAACAAGAATGTAGCCCATTGGATGCAGTTTCCCAAGTGGTCACGAACGATATATCCACCAGACGCCTCACCGGTGGAGCTACATGCTCCATCTGTGTTGATTTTGAGTCTACCCATCGCTGGCGCCTTCCAAGACCGGTAAGTAACTTTATTGTTGCTTATAGATAGAGCTCCTAACTGAGCACCTGCATTCACAACATTTTGCCAGTGTTTAGGTTTTAACTTAAAATCGATCCCCAGTATATATCTATTTACTCTGTTAACAGCCCTGTTAAAATTATCAAATGGTTTGTCAAACTTGCATTTGTTCCTGTTATACCAAATTGTCCAAACTATCAGTTGTGGAACAATTTGGGTAACATGGAACTTACTGCAATTCGACTTAAACCATACTAATAACATGTGCCTTAAGGTCATAAATCTCCTGACTGGAATTTGAAACATAAGCCCGTAGTAATTCCATAAATTCCAAGCAAAAGTACAGTTGATAAATAAATGTGTTAGGTCCTCAGAAGAATTGCAAAATTGACACTTTGATACTATTGTAAAGTGCCTCTTTGTTAGTATGTCATCAGTAGGGATAAAAGTTTTTAGTAGTCTCCAGCAAAGAAAAGAGATTTTAGATGGTATGAAACTATGCCATATTTTTTTATAAAAAAATGAAACGTTACTTTTAATTCTGATACTATCCCATGTTTTTTTTGTGCAAAATTTTTTTTTACTAGAAAGACACCACTCAATCATGTCTTCCTTTTCTTGACAGATTTTAACACTTTGAATGTGTTGCTGTCTTTCATGAGAAAGGAAGGCTATTGAGCAAGAGTCCCATAATCCATTTTTCCCAAAAGTTTTTAACTTTGCTGGTAAATACCAAGAATTTGAGTCAGTAACTATTGGTGGCATCCTGTGCCAAGAGTCCCTCCAAAAATCTATGTTACCACAGCCCACACTCCATTGAATGAACTGGTCAGCCCTGACCCTAATTGAACATAGCCCTTTCCATACAATAGAGTCTCCAGAGCCACATTTGGCACTGAGAGGATGCCTATCCCCACAATAAGTCTTGTATATTAGATCAGTCCAAAGAGACTTTCCACTTCTGAAATAGTACCATAACTTATATGCAAATGCAAGTTGAATGTCTGGTAAAAATTTTATGTTTAATCCACCCTCCACAAAAGGTCTGCAAATGTTGCTCCATTCAGACCAGTGAATGGCACAATCATTTACTTTAGACCTCCATAGGAACTTGTTAAAACATAGACCAATTTTATTTAGTACATTTTTAGGTATCATACTGTTTTGCATTCTGAAATAAATGATGGGGTGAAGGACATGTCTAATTAGTGACAGTCTGCCACTAAAAGACAGGTTCTTCATGTCCCACTCATTGATTTTATTATATAGTTTAGCTAAAAGTGAAGAGAAATGCACTCCCTTATTGTTAACAGCAATTGTAGTCCCTAGGTATGTGAATGGAGCAGATTCAGTTCTAAATCCCATAGTGACATGGATCCTGGCTTTCATAGCACTAGAACACCTTGCTGATGTGATAACTTTAGTCTTTTCAATGTTAATCATCTGACCCGACTCCTTTTGATATTTGTTGAGCAGGTTACTCAGATCTTTAATTGCTGTAGGAGTACTGTTATAATAACTATGTCATCTGCAAAAGCAATGCAAGGTAAGATGAAGGCTGACTTAATGTAAAATTGCATATTAGGATTAGCAGCATATAGATTTTCTAAGCCTCTCAACAATGCTTCTTCTGCAAGGATAAAAAGACAAGGGGACAAAGGGTCTCCTTGTCTTAACCCTGTCTTTTGAGGGAAATAACCTGCACTGGATCCATTGATTAGTACTGAAACCATCACTTTAGAAATCATGCTATTTATTATTGAAATAATATGCTCAGAGAAACCAAAACACTTTAAAGCATTAATGACAAAGGTGTGTGACATCCTGTCAAACGCCTTTGTCATGTCTAGTTGAATGATAATGTTGCCTTTAGAAGGCTTTCTCCTTATATGATGAAGCATTTCCTTAATGATTAATATATTATCGTGAATTAGCCTTTCTTTCACAAATGCACCCTGTCCTCTTGAAATAATTCTAGGAAGAATAGATGATAATCTTCTGTTTATAAGAGCAGCTATCAGTCTATTCAAAATTGTACATAGGCTTAATGGTCTGTAATTGCTCCATGTTGTAGGGTTAGCCATTTTGGGAACCAGGACAATTCCTGTTGAAAAGACACCATTAGGAATAGGACAGCCATCAAGGTAAGCATTTAGAGCTTTGCATAAGTCGTATTTTATAATATTCCAACATTTCTTTAAAAAGAAAATATTAAAGCCATCAGTGCCTGGAGCGCTGTCTTGCTTCATTCCACTGATAGTTGCCCAGACTTCCTCAGTAGTAGTAGACCTAGTGATCTCAGAATTTTCCCTGTCCAACACCAACTTAGGTATATTGTTTAGTATAGATTCTTGTTCACTAATGACAGTATCAATATCAGGTTCATAAGAAAGTATATTTTTAAAGTGGTTCACTGCAGAGGTAGCAATTTCATTTTGATCAGTAAGCCATTTATCATGTTCTTTTATACCCAGTATTAAATTTTTCTTTCTTTTCTTAGATACATAGCTATGATACAATTTCGTGTTTCCATCACATTCATTCAACCATGAATTGAAACACTTTTGCCTCCAGTAAGATTCCTCATCCTTTAAAGCAAGGATGAGGACACTGTTAGCCTTAGATAGCTTGGCTTTAGAGATATTATCCTTAAGAGACTGATGAAGCAATTCACAGTTCTCCACCTCAACATAAGCCTCCTTAACTTTGTTGAAAATGTTTCCAAATGTAGAGACATTCCAGTTTTTCAAATGTTTTTTCAATCTTTTAAGTTTGAACCAAAATATATTGCTATCCTCTCCATTACAATGTTTGGACCAGTTCTGATTCACAGATGACGTGAAATCAGAATGATTGGCCCAAGCATTGATGAACCTAAAAGAGCCTTTCTTCCTTAATAAATTATTATTAGTGACTTTGCAAAAAGAAATTAACAGGGGAGCATGGTCAGAGCAGGTTCTGACCATGTGACAAACCTGCATGCTTAGTTCGTTAAGCATGATCTGGTTAACCAGAACCCAATCTAACCTTTTCCAGTTGTTGTTATTGCTCCAGGTGTATCGAGATCCAGTGAAGCCAGGTACATCAAGGTTACTATCACTTATGAATTGATTGAAATCATCTGCACTCACAGCATCATAATTTACACAATGAAGTTGATCATCAGGACACCTAGAGGTGTTGAAATCCCCAGCCAGTATCCAAGGGCTATCACAGGTAATAGCACTCAACTCAGTCCAAAGAGCTTTTCTTTGCAATCTCTGATTTTTGGCATATACTGATGTTAAAAAACACGTAGTATTATCAAAGTTTATTTGAACATGCATATACTGGTCATGATCCTTTACTGCTACTAAACTAATGTCATTTGTCCAAAACAACCAGACCTTATTTGATGAGTTAACCAAATAGTTCACAAAACCCAGCCTCCTAGCCACCAAATCCACCTTATCAGCCCTAGCCATTGGTTCTTGTATCGCAATTAACTTAACCTTCTCACTATTGATGATGTACTTTAGCCTAGCAATTGTAGGGTTGTTATGAATTCCTCTTGCATTCCAGCTTAGAAACTTAATCATTATCTGATAATGATTTTTGACCTTTTTCTCTCTTGTTAAGAGAGTTTATTGACAATCTGTTTGAGTTACCAGTCTTGTTAGCCGATTTTATTCTTCTTGAAATAACAGTTTCAAACTCATTTTCAGGTTCATCTGTACCCATTCTTGGGGAAGCATTGCAACTACCAGCCATTCCTCCTCTAGGAGAAGCCTGCGAGTTGTTCAAGCAGTTCTCTTCTTCCTCCAAATTTTGAAGGGCACTGATAATGTCGGGGTCATTCTTTGAAGCAGTACACTTCTTCACTGGACTTCACACACTAGTAGATGGGCAAGACACACTTGTAATAGGCAAGTCTTTCTTTGTAACTATAGATTTTAATTTCCTCCTATACACATAAGTAAATGAAGGGACCTTTGTAGGTTTAGTAGCAATTGCACAGTTTGCAGATTCTTGTAATGATACTTGACTAATATCCTTTCTTTCAGTAATAACATTAGTATCCATTATCTTCTTAGCATCCTTCGACTTTGTCTTGTTACAATCATCAGCCTCATGTCCTATGTGATTGCAAGACTTACAGTAATTAGGAGGGTTCTTGTAACTGACAGTAATGTAGATAAGCTCTTCACCAAACTCAACTTTTAACTTCCGTTTTAGTAATCTTGATACGTCGATCTCAATTAGAGCGAAACAAGCATTCCAACTCGCACGATTAATCTCAGGGATCACTACATGGTGAACAAATCCCAACGATGAAGCCAGAGCATGTATAACAGAGCTGTTATACATGAATTCTGGAACATTTTCGAACCTCACCCATAACAGAGCTTCAGGACATTCAAAATTTCTCGAACTTTGAGGGCACCACTTAACTACCCTCATCATACGACCCTCAACCTTCCAAAAGCGTTTAATCCACATTCTTCCAGCATCTTCCAAGACAGCAAATTCAACTAGAATTTGTCTAGAATCCATAGTCGTATAAGTAAAAGAACCCTTGAATTTAAATGAATCAAGAAAATCTTGAAACACCTGCTTTTTCGGAATCCCATCCTTAAACTTGACTACAAGCGTAGTCCTCGATTTAGCACAGAGCTCAGACTTCACCTTTGCAGAAAACTTAATGACATTGAGATCATTGTATATCGAAACGCAATCCGGCCTATATTCAGTGAACTTATCATTCTTTAAAACCACATCAGCATATGTTCTTTTGGCAACTTCATCATTGTTGATCGAAGACGACCGCACCGCCCCCGGCAGCGGAGGAAAATCAGCTTCATCCATTCTGGATGAGCCACACCACCAGCGAAAACAGCCCCTACGACTCCCTTAGCAATGAGTTAATAATTCGAACACTACTTCAATCAAGTAGAGGAAAGTTTCTTCTAGCAAGAAACTAAAACCCTTCTTGGAGCTTTCTTGGGAGAGAAGAAAGTTTTCTTGATCCGAATTACTCAACTACATCCTTACTTAACTCATCTATTTTAAATAGAAAAACGTTTTAAAAAAAAAGATATGTAAGGGTAAAATTGAATATTCCTAAATAAGTAGGGGAAATAGAAAGTAGAAATAAATCACCAAATACGAAGGAAATAACAATAATATCGGAAAAAATAACTGTACCAAAGAAATACTGTCTTTTGTTATTTTCAGTAGTATTTAGTCTGTGACTCTGTCTAATGCTTTGTCAGACGTTACAACCAATACATTGATCTTATTTTTCTCATTATAGTAATGGGAGAGTCTGTTACACGGGTGTAACAAACTAACAATATTTGGTTACTTATAGTTACTATGCTATATACAGGCGTATTTAGTATTTACATGTACACTATGGATACTGTGGGAGGCCCTATTAATAAAAAAGTGAGTTCCAGTATTAAGTCCTTTTGGGCTTAATTGGTAAATAAATTTGGCCCAAGACACTTTCTCCTCGTAGCCATCGTCTTCCTCTACACCAGGTCACTTTCTTTCTCTCGATTCTTCGCTGTATGAATGTAATTGAATGATAAATTTGTTAGTAATGGAGTAAATTCCGGCTATGTACCAATCTACCAAGTCAATCGGAGATGCTGTCAGCTACCTAATCCTCTAAAAGAGGATTAATCTTACAAATTTCACACCCCTCTTTTTGTTAGGCCAATGAATCAACCAAAAAGACCAAAGCGTTTCATACCTAGTAGTCCTGCTTACACACCTACTAGTCCTGGTTACGCACCTACTAGTCCTGGTTACGCACCTAGTAGTCCTGCTTACGCACCTACTAGTCCTGGTTACGCACCTACTAGTCCTGGTTACGCACCTAGTAGTCCTGCTTACGCACCTACTAGTCCTGGTTACGCACCTACTAGTCCTGGTTACGCACCTAGTAGTCCTGCTTACGCACCTAGTAGTCCTGGTTACACACCTAGTAGTCCGACTTACACACCTAGTAGTCCTACTTACTCAACCTCCTTTACTGTTTACAAACCGTGTGGTCCTACTTACAACCCCCTCGACTCTTATGATATATGGGCTAGAGGAGAGCCGGCCAATTGGCTCGACCTTCCAGTGGATGTGGCTGTATCGATACTATCGAGATTAGCCTTGCCGGAGATAATGGAATCCGCCCAGTTAGTTTGCAAGACGTGGTTAAATGTTTGCAAAGATCCGTCTATGTGGAAATCTATAGATTTGTCATCCATCTACTATCGTCCCAGGGAGGAAGTCGAAGGCATGTGTGCTCGCGCTGTCGATCGTAGCCTACGCGGTTTGGTGAACATCGATCTAGACTATTACGGCAGCCACAGAATGCTGATGTGGATTTCCGATAGGTAAGTTTAGTTTCTGGGTTTTGTCTATATATACCTTCACAAGTTTATCTTTCTTTGAGTTTGAGTATGTTTAGTACTATATTTTCTCGCATAGTTTAGTAGTTTGATGTTTTCCTTCAAATTGTTTAACAGAGCAAGTGAGTTAAAAGGTATAAAGTGCAGTGGAATTTCTGGATATGATTTTATTAAAGCAGTTGTAAAGCTTCCTTTGTTAGAAGATATTGAGTTGTCATATACGGATTTATCTGGGAAAACACTTGCTGTTGTTGGGAGTTCTTGCACTCATTTGGAATCGTTACTATGCAAATGTATCGGGCCGATGAGATATAGCTCATTGGGCAACTTTGATGACAATGATACTGACGACGATGATTCGCTGGCTATGGCTATTGCTGAAACCATGCCTGAGCTGCGCCACCTTCATCTTTATGCAAATAGGTTGACAGCCAAAGGTTTGGAGGCCATTCTTGATGGATGCCCACATCTTGAATCTCTCCAACTGACTTCTTGTCACAATATCAACCTTGCTAAGAGTGATGGAAAACTCGAAAAACTGCATACCCAGCGGATTAAAATTTTTAAGTTGACTGAGTGGGAGCCCATTGGTTATAATCATTATGATAGTGATCTCTGGGATTCTGATGGTGACGGAAGTCATTATAATGCGGTGGGTGTGTGGCCACGGTACTATGATAGCTCAGATTAGTAAGATGATGGTTGGGCCATTCCAGGTTAGGAATCATATGCGCATACCTAACTATTGTTTTCCCTTCTCATGTAGGTTAGGTGTGTGGGCAGTATCATTCATCTAGTAGCCAAATTGGGTTTTTTTTTTATAGTTTTTTTTTAATGTATTTAACATTTCTCTCCTTTTATAGTTTTCAAACCTTATGTTATCTGTGTGTTCTCTTTCTTTCGAATATATTTATATGATACTGATAAATTAGTTCATGGTTTTTTTGCTCGAGTTTCTTATACATTGCTTAGACTTATCACAGTAGTGATAACTGGAAAAACATTTTAATGAATGGAAAACATTTAAACATAGTTATATAAGATTCATATTACAAATGAACCGTGTATGCCGTGCGCCTTGATTATCATAACAGTTCAACAAGAAGCTTAAATTTGTCCGAAAGGGGTAAGCGAGTTGTGGAATAAGACATGTTTGTGATCAGATGTTATGAATTCGAATCTCTACAAACGTTTTATGGTTTCTAGAATAATTTTAATACAAAAGCAAGGGTTGCTAAAAAATTGTATCATTCAATTGCTCAGCATTCAAAGTAAGTTTATTAATACTTATTGTCAAATTTTCAAATTTTGAAATAGAGTAAAAATCTGATATAAACTAAGATTGAATATTAAAAAAGGAGACTCGATCCAAAATCAAAGTTCATAAAAGAGAGCTGAGGTCTAGACTAAAATGAGATGGTTTTATACGAATTTAAGGAGTAGAAAGAAATGCGAAATAAGGGTATCCTCTCTACCAAAGATTTCTAAGGAATAAGAAAAAAAAAGTTACCTTAATTCAGCTCCAATATTGATTTGGTTTTCAGCTTGATGTACTTTTTTAGTAAAAGGCCTATGAACTATTTACATCTATTTAAAAGTTTCCTTTAAAAAAAATGGAGTGGATCATCTTTCCATCTAATAAATAAATAAATAAATAAATGAAAGAGGAATCTATCAAATATACCTGTTTTATATATTTATTTGATTTAGATATTTAGTTTTTTTCTTAATTTTTTTTGTTTAATGGCTTTTCTTTTAACTAAGTTTTTGAAGTATTTAATCACTTTTTTAGATTAATTTTTTTTTATATCTTTCACATTAGAGTTCGGATTCAAAAGTACCAACGACTTTATATTTTAAGACGAACAAAATTAATTTCATTGATGATATTTTTTATATTTTATTTGATTATGTTTCGTAAAAAATTATGAGAGACCATGCATAGAAAAACATGCGAGTTCATGTATTAAAAAACATGTGAAACTAGACATAATAAATCATACGGGACGAGACATTGTTTTTTTAAAACGAACAAAACTAGATCCATTGATGATATATTTTGAAATTTTATTCTCGTGAAACCTAATAATCCTCATCTCACATCTTTATCACCAAGTAGTACATGTCCCGCATCTCTCCGTTTTATTATGTCTGATTTCACGTCTATCACATTCCATCATGTTTAGTTTCACATGATTTAATAATGCATGGTCTCTCAACTTTATTGTGCACGGTCTCACAAATTTTATAACATCTTGTCTCTCAACTTTATTGTACATGTCTCACATAATTTTATAAAATCTGGTCTCTCAATTTTATCATGCTTGATCTCGCATGATTTAATAATGCTTAGGCTCTCAATTTTATTGTTTCTGGTTTCGCATGATTTATTAATGTCTAGTCTCGTATGATTTAATAATTCATGGTCTCTCAACTTTATCATGCATGGTCTCGCATGATTTAATAATGTTTGGTCTCTCAACTTTATCATGTCTGGTCTTGTATGATTTAGTAATGTTTGGTCTCTCAACTTTATTATGCCCGGTTTCGCATGATTTAATAATGTATCGTCTCACATGATTTTTTATATCTAGTATCGTAGATATTTTTATGTTTGGTCTCGCATGTTTTTATGCATGGTCTCTTATGTTTTCAGGCAAAAAAAATCATCAATGGATCTAGTTTGTTGGTTTAAGAAAAATAAAGTGTGTGGTACTTTAATTCTTATTTCGAGCGAAGGTTTTGAAAGATAGAATCTTTTAACAAAATTAAAAAAGAAAAAGTAAGGAATAAAATATTTGATTCAATGAAAGAGAATATACTTACTTATGATTTTTCACATTGGTCCAAGTATCCATTGGTAGTTTATCGATTTTGAATATTGGGTGGTAATGAAAAAATTGAGTAGGTATTTATGGGTAATTCACCACAAATTAAATTATTAATTTATATTATTTTATTTGACATTTTCCATCAATTGGTCCAAATATATCAACAAGTAACAAATTTTCAATAATAATTCATGTCATATTCGAACCAATAGCTTTATTGAAAATATCAACCAGTTGAAGATCACAAGAGATGCGAAGAAGAGATATGACCTAATTTTCTTAAGTAGCTTGGAAAAAACGTTAATTAATTTCAATGTGCTTGGTGTGTTTATAAAAAAATGCGATTAGTGACAATATGAGTAACACTAATGTTATTAGGAAAATAAGGAGTAAAAGTCGCGTGAGGGTTTTCAAGCTCCTAAAAAAGACCACATAGCCATATAATTTAAGAATAAGTAGTAAACATGGCATATTATTTGGTCTTAGTTGAGGATTTGAAACACAATATTGTTTCTTACACCTCCAAAAAATTTGGACATCAACAAATAACATACCATAACTCTTAGTTGATCGACATGCATCATGACATCAATCCCGATCATCATCAATATAGGTAACAAATTGAAGTGATGAAACAATAGATAAAGAAAACCAGGAGCAGGTAAACCTCGAAGATAACAAATGATACGTCAAAATTTTCCAAAGTAGAAATGCTGAGATAAAAGGGTTAAGGATGACATTATTGATAAATAAGTAAATAAATTGCAATGAGAATTAACGAAGAACAAAATAATTGAATATATGAAAGGTGCATCAATTGTTACTTTTTAATATCACGTTTATATTGTTAGATCTTTATTACATTTTCAGATCTATTAATTATAAGGAGAAAATATCCCAAGAAACACATTTATTATATTTATCAGTTTGATCGTTAATTAACAGTCCCATAGAATATCACATTCTCCAAATGTACAAAAAAACATTTCTCAAAGTACTAGTCTAATAGTCTTTACAATTTATTGGACCCAATACTTATCACAAAACCATTTTTTTGCTTATCAGTAGACTCTCTAACCCTTGCGAAAAAGTAGATGAAGAACTTATAATTTATATGATGCTCAGGACGTTTGTTATATTTACAACTATTTTTTATGATATTTTGTTTCTTGGCCGGAAGTAAAAGCATACTGAAAAACTATGTTCAGCTGGAATCCAACAAGTCTTAAGGTAAATTGGCGTTGCCTTTTAAGTATAAAATAATTCTAGCAAAACCAAACCTTAAATTCGTCTCTTGATCTAGTTGTGCTGACCATGTTATTGTATACATTAAAAAGTATTTACCGACCAAAACCTTCATTGAGAAAAAAAACTCAAATCTTGTAAAGTTAAAATAGTACAGATCAACATGTAGCAAGTGATAGGATCGGATCATATCAGAGGTTAAAATAGTAAAAAAAGGTCAGATTTTTTATAGAAGGGCAATTCAAACCTAAAAAATAAATCACGATGAGTAAGCAGTATGCATACTGACTTAGTTGATTTTCTAGCTCACTTATTTTTGGGCTTAAGGGCTCACAAAGCTGACCCCAATGTATAATCTAGTCTGAATGGTCCATAGATCCAAAAATACTATAAATAGTTTGACAAACAACACTAAATGGGTTGGACATTCTCTCTCTATGTATTAAATACAAGTACCTCTATTCTCTCTCTACCCTCCACCCTGAATTTAACATACAACTTAAACAACTTCTAAAAAGACCCTCTGATCAATTTTTACCATTACCAAATTGGAGACTATAGTGGGAGTGTGAGGTGTCCGAATAACGTTATTCAAAACCTGACTTGTGAATCGTGCTTCAGATTTCTTTGAGGCATGTATATCGACATGGAAATTGATCCCTCTCTTGAGAATGAAGGGATAAGAAGTGATAATGACCACGCTAACACGGCTCATGTAAATCACAATACAGAAGAAAGACATATCCTGCAAGAAGAGTGTGAGCAAATGAGGGAAAAGATTGAAGATTTGAAAGCCCAAAGGTAGGCTGAAAAATAGCTAAAGGGGAAGAATCCCCAGAGGTTTGTAAATAAACAAAAAAGGAACATGAGATTAAGCAATTGTTGAACATATCGGATTCCGTTGGAGACTCCACAAAATCAGACTATGATATCTCTTTCTCCTCGTCAAGTAGCGATCACGACCATCAAAAGAAAATAAAAATCATCAACTGAACAACATTTTAAGAAATGATCAAATAAAGGGGATTCAGATGGGAAGAAAATGGAAAAAGAAAGTTTATCAAGGCGAAGGGAAAGGGTCAGCAGACCACAATATTGATCATTTGCTAAGTGATCAGGTCATTGTCCAATCCGAAAAAGGTATATTTGATACTCCCGCTGAGGATCATATGTTTAGCCAAGGTCATAATTTGAGGCAGTCACCATTAACTTCAAAAATTCTTTATGGGAATCCTGCCAAGGCATTTTGATAGCTCAAAATGGAAAAATATGATGGAATTCAAAAACTTGATAATCACCTTGAATAGTTTTAAAAAAATTGTGATGGATTTTAATGACGATGATAAGCTGTTGTGAAGGGTTTTTTCGCAGACTTTCAAAGAAAGTGCCTTGAAATGGTATATCAGATTGCCACAAGGATCTATAAAAAAAGTTTGACATGTTCTAGAGGGAATTCGGAAGGAAGTTTATAGGGAGTAAAAAGCTCAAAAGAAACACAAAGAATAACAAAAGTATCTGATGTATGCCCATACTTCAAATCTTTAACTATTTTAGGGAGATACTGTAACGGTACCATCAAGCTGCTCCAAGAAAAGAAATGTGAACAATTTGACAACTTAGTTAAAAGAGAAAATGTCTACACACCTCTATTGGAATCCTGCTCCTTTCATTTTTTTTATGAAGATGACTTAAGAGAAATTTCTAGACCCGATGAAGATGTTGTGGTGATAAGGGAATCTATTGAAGGTAATAGCATAAAAAGAATCTTGATTGACAGAGGCAGTTCAGCAAATATTTTATTTTTATAAGCCTATAAACACATGAAAAATCATTCGATTATTCAATGTTAATATAGAACCATAGTGGGGTTTACGGGAAACTCTACTGATATAGTTGGGGAATTGGAAGGTGAGGCCTTGCTAGGAAAATTGCCATTCAAGAAAATAGTAAGGGTTTTATTCGTAGTAGTTGATTGTACAACATGTTATAATACGATATTTGGTAGATTTTGGTTATCTCGGATGCATGCAGTAGCATCCACTATTCACCAATGTCTGAAATATTCCGTTGAAGGTCAAGTAAGGGTTGTCTGAAGCCCCCAAAATGTGGAAAGGGAATTTTATGTCACTGCTCTCTCCCCAAAATCATTGGAAACAATGAAAACTATAAAAGAATAACAATTAGTAGAGCCTTTTGTGAAATTAAATGAGATATATGATTCAAGAGAGGCTCTTAATGTTGTTATCCCTGATAGTGATAAAAAGTATTAGAAAGGTAATTTTGTGATATTTGTTTTTAATATGTTTTATAAGTTGTAGAGAGATAAAAGAAGTTCTTGGATTTAATTTCTTTTTGTCAAAATTCCCACCCTCTAAATTATGTTATTGGGGTATTGATAGCATTTTTCTCTGACCCATGGGCCGTACGGGTCAAATCTTATGGTTGGATCGATCAAATGAGTCCCTGAGCCCAAAAACTAATTTGATAGTCACCTAGCTGAGTCATCATCCCACTCAAGCTATTTTTCATTAATTGACTTTTATTCATTCTACCCAAAATAATATTAGAATCACTAGTGATATGCTTCCAACGATATCTGAACTGATCATATAACCCCCTTAGCTCTTTCAGAAAATCTTTCGAAGAGCTAACCATGAAAAATAATATATGATATGGCTTTGAAGTGAATTTGATGGTTTTACCAATTAGTTCAAAGGTCGCGACTTTATTGTTAGTATTTTGTTACATGTGTAAGTTTTTAGTTGGACCTACTAGCCGTTTCTCATATGGACTTGCAGCTAAACTTCCAAAGTTAATGGGGCTATAGTTAGTAGACTTTAATCATTACTTAGTTGATTCACTCCCCCTTAGGTTAAGCACTCAAGTAGACTCTCTTTCTATATAAGTATGTTTTTAACTATTTCCATTTCTAGAGAAGAAGAATTTCAAATTTTAAAATCTAGAGAGAAGCTTAGTAATCTTACTAGCATTCAACTCCTCCAATATTTCCCACGATTTTTATTTTTACTGCAAGAACTGCGTTTATTAAAGGAGGTGGCTCAACTTGTCTAAGTTAGATAGAGAGAAAAGGAAGGCCCGAATAACTGTCGAACTATCTGCTTCTCTTGGTGGATTGGTTATAAAATAGGTATCAGATCCGGATCGGAGTTCATTTTCTCGCAGACCATTAGTAGTTCCCAAGAGAACTTCTTTTGCTCCATCTTTGATAAATCTTGAGCAAACAAAATCACTAATTCAATAAAATAAAAACCCTTCTCCCATAGCTAGAGCTGTTACCAGTCGCAAAACTCCATCTCCTTTCATTTCTATGGGATTGGATATAGGAGAGAACCCACCTCGAAGGGTTACCAAGCTATTTAAATCTAAAAATCCAACTTCAACTTCCAAAACTCCAACTGCTAAAACTATCAAAATTACAAGTCCAACTGCCAAAATTGACTAAAGAGGCACAAAAACTCAAAGAAGGTTCTACAAGGGTAGAGTGTCCAATACTGCCAATTCTGGATCCAAGCCCAACTATTCCTCAAACCAAAACTTCCCGTAATTAGAAAGAAGTTACTGGGCTTAAGTCGGCTGGTCAAGCGCCATAGATAATAGAGGAGACGATGTAAGATAGTAGGGAAGGTACCCCATAAGAGACCTACGAACATACTGGGGACACTAGTACAGTTCGGGAAAATAAAAAGGTAGTAGTAGAGCCTGATGTCGAACCGCTTCCGGAGTACTTTGTTGGGCAAGCATGACCTCACTTTTCCAAGGTCATTGTTAAATATTTGTTAGCACTTCAAAATATTTCTTATGTGTATACCAACACTGCTAAATTGGATAGAATAAGGAAGAAATAAGGCTTTCCGAAGTCCATCAAGGTGAGAATTCCCATCCGTAATGAGACTCCAATGGATAACAAGGCTAACGAACTAGTGGTATATACCGAAGTACTCAACTGGGGTCTTCGGTTCCTTTTGGACCCATAGATAGTTAGATACTTTTAATTAGTAAGTTTATGTCCGAGTCAGCTAAGCCCCAACGCTTGGTATACCATATTAGCCAACATCATTGCTTCAAGGATTTCCAAGATCCCAATGCCCATGGAACATTTTGCTATCGTGGTCGTCTTATGTCAAAACCATCATATCCCTTTCTATTATTTCAACATGGGGAATGATGACAAAGTGGTTGATGATTTGTTGGAGACTGATAAGCCTTGGAGGACCCAATTCCTCTATATCACTGGTTTCAGGGAAAATAGAAAGAAGATCGCTTCCAAAAGAAATCCAAACACTTTAACTAGATACTGGAAAATTTCAGGTAAGCACTCAATAACTAATATTCAATTTCACATCGGATGTTAATATGTTATTTCACATTGGATGTTAATATGTTATTTCACATCGAATGATAACATTAAAATTTCACATCGTTTTTGTCTTTCATTGTTTTCATAAATGTTGTCAGAACATTTGGATGATGGACGAACTACTTTTTCAAAGCTAAATCAGCGGGCTAAAGAGAATTGGGGAACTCGGTTCCATAATTGTTTCATTTTACCTAACATGTTAAGGGCCCATCTATGGAGAACAAACTCAACTAGAGAGCTCTCTTATGAGCAATTTACCAGTCCTCTTAGAGTTGCTGAAATTTTCAAATGGACTAAGGAAAAATATGGTTATATTTATTTACCATCCAGAAACAAAGCTCCTAGTTATCTCAACAAAATCAAGAAGAAGAAGAAGAACTGTGAAGATTCCTCTTAAGGGCTTCTCGATGTGGAGAGTTCAGGATCACCAAGAGAGATAGATGTTGCATTATTGAAAGCTGTTGCAGTAATAGTAGGTGAGGCTAAAAGGCCACATCATTCTCCATAAATCAAGAAGAAAAAAAGGCCACAAGAGACACCAAGATAACAGTGATAACAGCTTAGAAAATAAAAACAAAATAGGTGACCGTCAGTTCAGAGATCATACTTCAATCTGAGGTCATTCCTCCTATCCTTCATACTGAAGTTCCTCCCCAAGAAAGGGTTCATGCCGATCATTCCTTTCCAGTGTTTCCTACTGCTAATCAATCTTATGCTGAAGGTGAAGTTAATCTAGATGATATAGGGAACTTGTACTTTAGTGAATTTGACAAAAAAGATTTTGACCGAACCTTCCCCGAACCAACTAACATAGCTAATACAATGATCCATGATGGAAAATATTTTGAAGTATCTAGTGAGCATGATACTTTGGGCTATGCAGTCTTAGGCTATATCAGACCCATAGTTGACTTGGAAAGGAAAGTCAGTGAACAAACCAAAGATATTATTTCCCTTCAATCTGACAATCAAGGCCTAAGGATTCCCTTGTAGCCAAACATAAAACAAATTAAAGCTTTGACCAAAGAAAAAGAACAACTGATTGCTGATATAAAAAAAGTTAAGGTTGATCAAGAAAAATCACAAACCAGCTATACCAAACTACAATCTACTACTTCCTCGGAACTCAAATCCTTGAATGACAAATTGACCGAGGAGAAAACTGCCAATGACCAACTATCCAAAAAGAAGAAGGAATTATAAGATCTTCTCAAGAAAATGGATGATGAGATTACCATTTAAAAAAATAAAGGCCCAAGATATAGTTGCTGCAAAGAACGAGTATGCAAAGGAGGTGTTGAAATCCATGGAGTAGAGGAAAGAGTCGGTAAAATCCGATATGGTTTTATTATTTCATCAAACGTTTCCTAAATGGCCCCTTAGGAATTTGTGGGGATATGTGCCTTGCGGAGAGATTCATTTTCAAATTATTTCTTATGGTGACAAACTTGGCATTTCTTCAAATGAGTCTGATTCTAGTGATGACACTGAAGGAGATTCGGGCGACGGAGAACCATCAGAAAATAAGGAAGAAGAGAAATCTGCAAAGAAAACTCAAGGGAACGAGCCCTAAGGTGAGTTAAATTTGTGTTTGGAACTAGAGTCCTTCAATGGTGCAAGGCATTTTTTTGTTTTATTCGGAAGTTATTTTTTGAACTAAAGTCCTTGGATGAACAAGGCAACTTGTTATTTCCCAAATTGTATTTTTATCAATCTAAGTCCTTGTGATATACAAGGCATTTTGTATAACGTGGATCATACATATTTGATAATCTTGTCAGTATTTAATATCATTTTACCTTCATTTATTTTAAAAGTTTCCTTGTCTCTTTATTTTTTATACCTTCATTAATGTCCGACCATATTAAAAAATAGTAGAGTTTGATCAGTCTTGCATTCATCTGAACCATTCAAAGGTATTCCATTTAAAGGTACTCCATTTGAAGGCTAAAGGTGTTTAATAAGTCTTTAATCCATTCGATCCATTCAAAGGTACTCCATTTGAAGGCTAAATGTGTTTAATAAGTCTTTAATCCATCTGAGCCATTCAAAGGTACTCCATTTGAAGGCTAAAGGTGATTAATTAGTTTTTAATCCATTTGATCACCACTACAACAAACAGTTTAAAAAAGGCAAAGGATAGTATATTTATTGAGATCAAAACATCCCATCAAAATCTCCTCGTGCCACCAAGGTAGGAAAGAGTATGCCCCCAAATATTTACATTGAAATACAAAAAAGTAAATATTTACAAGATGAGTTTATACTAAATATAACATGAGATGCTCAACATTCTAAGGATGCTTTAACAAGTTTCCTTCTTTGTCTTGAAGTCTGTATGTTCTTTGCTTAATTCTTTCACATACCATGTATGGTGCTTCCCTGTTTGGAGCCAGAATTCCAAACTGCTTATCCTGAGTGTGCAAGATTACTTTTTTTAATACTTTATCTTCAACCTGAAAGTCCCTTCTTTTTGTTTTAGACTCAAACCTACTCCTCATCAAGCCTTGTTAATGCGCCGTTCTTAAATGCGCTTTCACTCTTTTCTCTTCAACTAAATCCAACTGAGCCCTCATAACTATCTCATTTTCTCCTTTGGAATAATTTTAAACTCTGAATAAAGGAAGAATAATCTATATAGGCATGATTGCATCTATTCCATAAACTAAATCAAACAAAGATTCTTGCGTAGTTGTATGAGGAGTGGTTCTGGATGCCTATAACACTTCTTGCAAGTAACTTGGCTATTTTCTAGCTGCTCCTTCTAAATTATTTCTTAAACTGGATAGAATTGTTCGATAAACCACCTCAACTTGTCGATTAGCTTGGGGATGAAATGGAGAAGAAATAAAATTTTAAATTCCTCTTGAAACACAAAATACATCTATGTATTTGTTATCAAATTTTGGACCGTTGTCTGTGATGATGCATGTGGAAATACCGAATAGGCAGCATATGTTGGAGAGAATGAATTTAATAACTGCTTTAGATGTTGTACCAGATAAAGGTGCAACTTTTACCCATTTGGAGAAATAACCTATTGCCACAATTATGGTATGACAACCCCCAAAATCTATGGGTAGGGGCCCAACTAGATCAAGTCCCCATCTATCAAAAGTATAGGTTCCGATATGAATTCCATGAGGACTACTGGCACATGGATTGCCTTCCTATATCTCTGGCAAGTATCACATTGTTTGACGAACTCTTTAGCATCCGCCATAATTGTAGGCCAATAATATCCTGCTAGCAAGACTCTTCTAGTCAAATCTTTATATCCACAATGTGTTGGCCCCTATCCATCATGCAATTCTAATAGGACATTTTGAGATTCATTATATCTGATGCACTGTAATAAAGGTCTGCTGAAATATTTTTTATAGAAGACCCCCCCTTAGAACCAGAAAAACACGAGCCTTGTATTTTACTTTCTTTCCTAGAGCTTTTTCTGAAGGCAGAACTCCATTAGCGATTAACTTTTGGATTTCACCTCTTCAATCTTTTGATACATGAAAACTTTCTCCTACTTCATCCTTTTTTTCAGAGGCACCATCAATGGAAAAAAATTCTTGCATAAGTATCCAAGAGTATGCTTCGGAGTATGCTATTATGGCTAAAGAATCGACCATAGTATTTTCCGATATGGGAATATGCTTATATATGATGCATTTAAAACCTATACTGATATATTTTAGAACTTGTAGATATTTTATCAAATGGTCTTTTCTGGGCTCATATTGCCCTCGAGAGTGGTGAATAAGTCATTGTCAATCACTAATTAACCGGACCCGTTATGCTCCACATATCTGAGCTAACCTTAGACCAACTATGGCTGATTTCTACTATGGCTCATTATTGGATACTTAGCCAAAACATATAGCTTGGTACATGGTATCACCATAAAGAAAAGTTAAAGATACGTTAGCTCCGCATCCCATTGTACTTGTACTAGACCCATTATCGGCTCAGATCACTCATTCTTTTATAAACTTACTATCTGGGAATTCTTTGCGAGGTCTCTTATAATGAAACTATATTAAAAAACAAGTCACATCTTGAGCTTTGATTGCTATTCAAAGCCCGGAATCAATATCATAATCTCCAAGTTCAACCGAGACCAGTTGAAGTCTTTAGCATTTCTCAAAACTTGAAAAAATTGAGCACATTTGTCTGATGATCTCATAATAAACAGATTTAAAGCTTTCGATCTTGCAGTTAACACTTGGATTTTTTTAGTATTCCGAGGTGAGTTTGTTGCTAATAAAGAATTTAACTGATCCGAGTCTTCTTGGATCCCTTTCTCACTTATAATATAGCCAAGAAATTTACTTAATCAAACACTAAAGGTGCATTTCTCAATATTTAATTTCAAATTGATGACCTCTAGGTTATCGAAAGTTTCTTGCAGATCAGAGATATGATCCTCTTCTTTAAGAATCTTAACCATCATATCATTACTATAGACTTCCATATTTATTTCGATCTCGCTAGTGAAAGATTTATTCACCAATCGTTGATAAGTGGCCCCAACGTTCTTCAACACAAATGGTATTACTTTATAACAATGAAGCCTCATATCGGTGATAAAAGTTGGGTGGTCTTAATCATTAGGATTCATCGGTATTTGATTATACCCAGAAAATCATCTATAAAGGATAACAATTTGTTGCCCTATGTACAGTCTACTTGTTGATCTATCCAAGGGACTGGAAAAGAATCCTTAGAGCAAGCTCTATTGAGGTTTCATGAAGTCAATACACATATGCCATCCAGTTTGGCACTGATACAAATTTACATCGATGACATAATGACGCCGACCATATGACTAGTTTATTTGAAAAGTTTTTAATTTATTCATAATAAGAAAGAAACTTCTTTTATTCTGACTCACCAAATATTTTTAATTTAGACATTCTATAAAACTCTACTTTCTTATTTTACATATTGTAGTTCTACTTTCGGAATAGTTCGATTTTTTTTCCTGCAGATTGTTTATATTTGATAAAAACACTTAAATAACATTGTGATAACACTATAATAGCTCAATTAAGAGTTTCGTATAATTTATCAAGTTATTTACTTGTTGTAGTTATTTAAATTAGTTCTTTTAATTTTAATTTTATTTGCGATATTAGTTGTTATTAGTTGTTACTAGTCGGTATTAGTCTAAATTTAGTTTTTAATATTTACGATATTAGTTTCGATTAGTATTTTATTGCATATTTAAAAAAAGTTATTTTAAGTTTTAAATTAGATGTCAAAACGTAGAAATACTAGTGCCCACCCGTCCGTTAATGTAGATCTCACTACCGATGATGATTTTCCTAGAGACCCCTCACATTGACACACTCTCCTCTCACAAATGTGGTTGTGGAAATACTAGTGGTGGGTTGAGGTCTCGTAAGAAAACATCTTGGATTTGGAACCACTCTAGTGTATCAAATGATGGTTTATCCGCTATTTGTAAAGTGTGCAATAAAAATTATCTTTATATAGGAGCAAATAGAAATATGGGCACTAGCATTATGGCAAAACATTTAAAAACATGAATTATTTGATTGTTCAAAACCTAACGGAAATAATATTTTCATAGACCCTCAAACCTGTCTTCCTTTTGAGTTTAACCACGATACGTATAGGGAAGAAACAATGATTTATGCAATTGATAGTTTACAACTATTCGGTTATGCAGATACTTGAAGATACAAAAATTGGATGCAAGCTGGGGTAAACCTACAAGCCAAACGCATTCCACGTAGCTCTTTACGATCGCTAGCCTTTAAATATCTTTAAAAAGAAAAAAAACATTATTGAAACTATGCTAACTTTGCCATGGAATGTTTCTATTACTAGTGACATAGCTTATTTTACTGATTTTGATATGATATATGTTACCCTTCATTGGATGGATCCCGAATAAATACTCCAAAGGAGAATTGTGTGGCTTGAATCTATTGGTCAGCATAACACACAATTAATTAGGGAGAGTATGGTTGAATGCATGAATATTTATGAATCAAAAATAAGATTACGTCTATTTCATTTGATAACGCAGTTGCTAATTTGAATGCTATAAAATTGCTTAGATCCAATTCCTATTTTTCCTAAATTGTTTCACACCAAATGTTTAGGCCATGTACTTCAATTAGTTGCGAAAGATGGAATAAGTATGATTTTGGAAGATTATATTGCTCCTATTAAAAAGAGGATCCTATTTTACACGACCTCCACTGCTAAAAAAGAGCTTTTAAAACACTTATTATTGAAAATGGGAAACCATATAAGAAACTTATATTAGATGTCGAAATTAGATAGATTTCTACTTATACAATGCTTGCATGTGCTCATGTTTTTAAAGAAGAGATTATGTCACTTTATAATGCATTTTATCCTCAAACAGTTATTGAAAATAAACATTGACGATATTGTGCAAACATATTAAGATTTGTAAAACTTTTTAAAGAAAATACTCCAACATTTTCTTCACAAAATCAACCTAATGCTCATTTGGCCCTTTTCACGATTACTAATCTTGCCATGCATATGAATGAATTTAGATCAAATTTTGTATGCGTAGACATGGTGCCCCAAATGGAATTCAAGTTCCAAAAGTATTTTCATCCAATCCCTATGACTTATTCAATTGCTTGCATTTTGGATCTTTTTTCACAAAAAGATCAATTTGAATGGCTAGTTAGATGGTTTTATAAATCCTTACAGTTTTCTGAAACTAGTCCACCGGATGATCCAGTTGACCCTGAAGGGTATATTGTCGCGTATATGATTGTATACATACAATGTATGATAAATATGCTGAAAGATATAGACCAAATACAACTACAAATGTAAGGAGTGGTAACAATAGGGATAGAGGGACATTTTCTACTAACTATGTTCAAATGACAATATTACGAAGCAATGAATTTACAGAAACCCCTCAATCGGATAATGAGTTGTCTAGATATTTGAGCACTAGGTTTGATTTAACGAATTTTCCCGACCGTGGTATTGAAGTTATCATAAGATGGTGGGCTACCAAAACTGATGAATATCCTATTCATTATAGGTTTGTTAAAGAGATTTATGCAATACTTTGTAGTTGCAAATGAGTGTGCTTTCAGCCAAACGAGGTTGCAATACACGACTAAGAGAATAAGATTGACGGGCAAAGCACTTGGAGTGCTTGTGGCAGTCAAGGATTGGACTGCGACGGATAAAATGATGCAAGACAGAGATTTTAGAGACGAAGTGAATGTAGACAACATCTTTGAAGATTATCCGGATGATTATGAAGATACACTTGAACAAGAAATTATTGAAGAAAACAAAGCTGAAGCTGAATCAAGTGAGGAGGATTTTACTTACGAAGAAGAACTTGAAGAAGATAAATAATATTTGTAATAGTTTTTTACTATTTTTTATTTTAATTTGAAAACATTTGTACAACTCTTGGCCCGCAAGAGTATAAAATGTGAACGACTAAATAAACAAAAAAAACTATTTACCTTTTATTATAATAACAAAAATTATACTATGAAATAATTATAAGATATGATTTTGGTTTAAAAAATAATAACAAACACTTGTAATATTTATAACCAAATCACAATAATAATCAAAATATAATATTAAAATGACAACTATATGACTTGTAATGTTTTACCATCATAAAATATGATTTTGGTTTTAAAAATAATAACAACACTACTACTATTTATAACCAAGTCATAATAATAATTAAATTCAAAATATAATATTAAAATTATAACCATAAAACTTGTAATATTTTAACATGATAAGATATAGTTTTGGTTTATAATATTAATGAGGGAGAATAAAAGATGTATGGGAAAATTGCAAGGAAGTATTTTTATTGGGGAAGTATTGTAAAAAGTACAATAGAAATAGTTATTATGAATAAGTGAGGAAATATATGGATTAAATGTGTAATAGGTAGGAATTAAAGTGTGTGGGCCCCATTATTATACTATAAAAGGACCACACACGTGTTGATAATCTGGTTGATTAATATAATATCACTTTCTCTCTCTACTTAGCTTAACTTTTACTTTCTCTCTCTAAAAAGGGGTTTTCACGTAAAATTTGCTCTCTACTGTTTGGACCTTCGAATAATCACGTAACACAAAATCATCCTAGAGTTATTTCTTAATTCATCAGTGGCGCCGTCTGTAGAAAACGAAGATTGTTCTGACGAAAATCTCTTTCTGGGAATTATTCCTGCTCCGAGCGGAATCATGGAACAACAAGGGGATGATTTTGTTAATGACTGTGAGGAGAATCTTGTGGGGAATACTTATCGGAATGACATGAAATATGAGGCGCATGGGGGCCAGCGCGGCGGAGAAATTGATAACTCGGATTTGTTGGCTCGAAGGAATGAGTTATTGTTGGAGATTGAAAGATTGAGGCCAGAAAAAGAAACCGTTCAGGTAAATCTTCATTCTGAGGTGAGGAGGGAGCCTGACAGTGGAAAAGAAGAGCGTGCAACCGACTTTCATCCTAGAAACAGAGAATATAGATATAGAGGTCAGAAGCGACGTTCTTCGAGGAGGAAATAAAAATGCCACCTAGAATCTTTCGATTCAAGCGATTATTCTCGTTATAGTTCACCAAAATCGTCTCCTAGGAGGAATCACAGAAAGAAAAGATATGGTCGAATACATGAGGAGCACCGGAGGGAAAGAAGTTCAGAGAGAAAATCTCCAAGGGAAAAGACCTATCACGCTCGGGCTAATGAGCAGGGCTATGACCAGATGAATTTTCCCTCTGTGAACCAGCATGTCGTCCAGCGGAATTCGGAATGACAGCTTCATTACACTTTGCCATCTGAGGAAGGACTCTATTTTCCGAGCCATAACATTTGAGAACAAACGTTTATAGGACGGGTCATAATTGGAGAGCTTCTCATTTGTCCTCGGAAATTCTAGCTGGTAACCTCCCAAAACACTTTGATATATCCAAGCTAGAAAAGTTTGTTGGGATGCAGGATCCTGATAATCACATCGAGCAGTTCAAGAATTTCATGATTAATTTCGATGACGATGATAAATTGCTGTGTAGGGAATTTTCTCAAACTTTCAAAGGGGTGGCTTCCAAGTGGTATAACCAGCTTCTGCAGGGCTCAATGAAGAATTTTGACATGTTCTGGAATATCTTTAGACAACATTTTATGGGGAGCAAGAAGTTTCGAGCTAATGGAGACACAATAATCTTTTGTAGGGAACAAGTGTGGGAGAGCATGAAGCATTACACCAATCGATTCGTTAAAGCAAAAAATAGACATGGAGTATTATAAAGATTTTGTGGCACTCGCGACATTCAGGATGGGGTTTTTCTCTAGATTATTAAAGGACACGGTATCAGAAAGTCAGGCAATTACTTTTGGGGCACTATTGGATCAAGTTGAGAAGATGATTTTAGTGGAGGAGACTCAAGCATCCGAGAAAGGATCAAACGATCAGTTGGAGCATAACCAATTTCAAATGATTGAATCTAATAATCAAGGGCTGCGTACTAGTGTTCCAGCTAAGAGTGTGGGTCAGTATCCTCCGAGGCCGAGAACGAACTATGGTAGCCAACAAAACTATAACCAAGGCACGAGGCCAATTTCGAACAAATGGATTCGACCAGACTATTTTGCGGAGTTAACGGAAAATGTGGCTACGATATTTGATAAGGCAAGATCAACGGTGCAGTTTAGAAAACCTTTTCCGATTCAAACTCTGAGGGAAAGTATAATTGCTAACAGGTTCTGTAAGTACCATGAAGACATTGGGCATGATACTAAAGAATGCATTGCCTTGAAAAAATAAGTGCAAGCTTTGATTGAGAATAGAATATTATTAGAGTTTGTGAAAAAGCACTCCCACAAAAAACTGCGGTAAAATCTGTCCCAATGATTGTTGACACAACAATGGTGATATCCGAAGAGGTTGATGTTTTTGATATTGAACAAGAGTATCTGGATCCCAAGGAAGGGAGAAATAGCATGAACATGGTAGAGGAGATTATTCCAAGGGGGAAGGTAAATGACATATATGCTTTTTTCGAGTCGTTGGCTATCTTCGGAGGAGATACCATTGCAGGGAATTCTAATAGTTTGCGGAAGAGACATATGGTAAACTTGACCACACAGATTGAAGCAGGGGTTTCAGCGCAGATGTATCGATTGCCTTCTCCCATCATATGTTTTGACGATGATGATATGAGGAATATAGCAGGCCCACATGAAGTTGCGGTGGTCATTGCTGCGGGTATAGCTGGAGACCAAGTCCAAAAGATACTTATTGACACAGGAAGTTCTGCGAATATTTTGTTTATGAGTACCTACAGGAGAATTTCTGACCCGCTTATTATACAATGATCTGACAGAACTATAGTGGGCTTTACAAGAGCAACAATAATAGTCGTTGGAGAGTTTCAGTGTGTGGTAGAGTTAGGATGTGGGCCGTTTAAGAAGGAAGTGGAAGTATTGTTCATAGTGGTGGATGCCCCAACGTCGTACAATGCAATTATGGGTCGCTCTTGGCTGTCCTGAATGCATGGTGTTATTTCTACGGTACACCAGTGTCTGAAATATGTGATAGGAAATAATATAGGGACGATCGGGAGCAGCCAGAAAATGGCTCGAGAGTGTTATCAGATAGCTCTTTCCTCGAAAGGAGTTCAGGGAGAAGTATCAGAAAAGGCATAGTAATTAAAAGGGACGTCCTCATAAATTATTCCTTGTGATGATCTGAGGGAGGCCCCCGGGTTTCTGGTTCCGGAGGAGGATTACGAGGAGTATAAGTTTGAAAGGGGAATTTTTTTGAAGATTGGAGTAAAACTTTCTTTTGAGTTCAGAGAACGATTAATTGCATTTTCGTTAACGAAGTTGAATATGTTTGCTTGGTGTGCACAGGATGTTACAGGAGTACCACCTGAAATAATATGTCATAAACTTGCAGTACGGCATGATGTTTGACCTATTGTTCAGAAAAGAAGACCAATTTCTCAGGAAAAGTATGTAACTATTCTCTCGGAAGTGGAACGGTTATTAAGCATAGGCCATATTCGAGAGTCGCAGTACCCTGTATGGGCCTTGAATCCAGTCTTGGTCAGGAAAAAGAATGGAAAGTGGATGATCTGCGTGGATTTCACGGACCTGAATAGGGCTTGTCCCAAGGATCATTTTATGGTGCCTTGAATCGATCAGTTAGTGGACTCTACTTTGGGTAATCAATTGTTGTCTTTCGTGGATGCCTATTCAGGATATAATCAAATCAGGTTATATGCAAAAGATGAAGAAAGCACATCGTTTATTACCGGGAGAAGATTATATTGTTATAAGGTCATGCCATTTGGCCTAAAAAATGCACGGGCAACTTATCAGCGCTTGGTCAACAAAACCTTTGAGGGGAAAATTGGCAGAAATGTGAAAGCTTACATCGATGATATGCTGGTAAAAAGTTTACAGGACGAAGATCATTTCTCCGACTTGGAGGAAACTTTTAACAATCTGAGTAAAGTCAATTTGAAACTAAATCCAGAAAAGTGCATTTTTGGGGTACGATCGGGGAAGTTCCTTGGTTACATGATAAGTGAAAGGGGCATAGAAGCTGACCCAGAACAGATCAAGGCTTTGACCACTATGAAGCCACCTCAGAATATCAAAGAAGTCCAGATTCTGAAAGGGAGACTGATAGCATTGAATAGGTTTATTTCTCATTCATCAGATAAATGTGCGCATTTCTTTAAGGTATTACAAAACGTGAGACAATTTAATTGGACCGAGGAATGCTCAGCCGCTTTTCGCCAGATTCAAGAGTATTTGGTGTCCCTGGAGATACTTTCCAAACCTTTGGTGGGAGAGAAGTTGATCGTCTATGTGTCGGTATCAGATTATGCAGTTAGCATCGTTTACTCCTGGAAGAGGTCGATATGTTGACACCAGTTTATTTTGTCAACAAAAGTTTGTTAGATGTTGAGAAACGATATCTTAAGTTGGAAAAGTTAGCATTGGCATTAGTAACAGCAACACGAAAAATGAGGCCATATTTCCAAGCCCACCCAATTGTGGTTCGAACCGCATTCCCCTTAAAAGGTTTGTTACAACGACCAAATATATTTAGAAGGATGACAAAATGGTCAGTGGAACTGGGAGATTTCCACATCACATTCGAGCCACATACAACAATAAAAGCTCAGGTTTTGGTTGATTTCTTGGTTGAATTCCACTCGGAAAGGGACGACATGAAGATTGTTGACCACTCAGATAAGGCGGAATGGTTGGTTCGAACAGATGGGGGGTCGTATAATCCATGCACGAATCAAAGAAGTGTATGTTGCCTATGTGAGTAGGATTTATTCACGAATCGAACCACGTTAAAATTCTTGTTGTGCGATTGATTTATTTATTATTGTTTTTTTGTTAACTTTGTTCTTTAGATAAGGTAAGATCCAAATTTTGTATTACCTCCTACCGCCTCTCGGGTAGGTGTTCGCCAACTATTGGTCACTATTTCGGCTGTGTGGTTAAGATTCGGTCTAACTAGTCTTGTTATGGTTGGGTCAGATCTTGTTTGGATCTTGTTGATTTCCCTAACATATTGTTTATGACGAGGTAATTATTAATAAGAAAGACAAAATAAAACAATAGGTCTTTACCATAGTCTCACAAACTTGAGGTCAGGAGGTCAAATCCAGAAAATTTGATGAGGGGTAAACATAGTATAATTATTTTTGTCAATAATAAAATATGTCCTCTTTTCTTTAAATGTATTTCTATATGTATAGTAAGTCTTTCAAGAACCAACTATTTATATCCTCGTTATTATTATCTAAAATTTATTTTTTTCTCTATTTTATTAAAAAAAAATATATTTCTATTATGAAAATCTTTATCGACGTTCTAGATCTCATTATATAGTTATAATAAAGACAAAACAAGATTAACATCTAATATGATGTTTTATCTTTATAAGTGGTTGTTGGAAAAATGGAAAAGAGATTTCGAGAAAGAAGAATCATAGTTGAGGGAGCGGAAGGGTATACATGAGTTTGTTTTTTTATGTCGATTCAAACTGTAATTATTATAAATATTTAACGCTTAAGTGCTTTTTTTCCTAATAATCTCCAATTCTCATCATCAGCACATGAAAATTGCGGAATAAATTTTAAGAGACTAAACCGACAGACAAAAGAAAACTGGTCGAACAAATTTCACAAGTCTTCTAGGAATAATTGATGACCCCAACTTGTCCAATGAAAGTTTTAAACGATTAAACGATTTGGATACTGTTAGAATATTCGACTAAATTTGGAAATTTGGATTCATGGAGTAATAGTTGGGGTCAACTATTGACCACTATAATTTAGGATTTCATATACTGTCCTTAATCTTCTCCTTATAAATCAATGTATTAAGTTTCCTTGTATAGACCTCTAAGTTCTCTATATATTGTGTGTATAGTGAATGCTTCAGTGAAATCAATAATATGATATACAACAATTAAAACAAAAAGAACATAATAAAATCCTCTGATTACCAATTCAACATGGTGTCAGAGCACGTGTGATTCTGGGAATTCTAAACATCCTCAACAAAGATGGCTGGCAATGAAGTCGTGGTCAGTCAAATCCCTGATGAATTAACAATGCAGATTGCTGCCATTCTGAGAAATGGTCTCGGAACACAACAACAAACAACTAACCCCGAGAATTTATCCTTAGGGATTAAACTCGGCGGTGACAACTATGCCCTATGGGAAAACCTGATGAAGAAAGAAATTGGGGGAAGAGGGAGAGGTTCTCACATTATAGGGGAGGCGACACCTCCATCCAAAACTGACAAAACATATACAAGGTGAGAACAAGATGATCAATGTGTTTTCACATGAATTATCCAGAATCTTGAATCCAGCTTAGTGAATAATGTATCGCAATATCTCACTGCAAAAGCCCTCTGGGATGGGTTAGCCACCACATACGTTTCTGGTACAGATTCGTTACAAGTGTTTGACCTTCATAAGAGGGCTAATTCATTAAGGCAAGGGTCTGATACACTAGAAGACTTGTGGAACAAACTGCAGAACATCTGGATGTCTATAGATAGGCAAGATCTGAACCCTATGAAAGACCCAGAAGACATTCAGATCTACAATAAGAAGACTCAAGAACAAAGACTCTATCAATTGCTAATGACGATTAATGACAAGATGGAACGAGTCAAGAGAGATATCCTGAAAAAGGATCCTCTTCCTTCCGTGGAAACAACATATGCTACAATACGAAGGGAAGTGGCCAGGCTTAATATACTAAAATCAATTTCTTCTGATAGTGACTCGATTGAAATTGGAATGGGTTTGGCTGCTAAAGATTCTGCACAGAGGTTTAAATTTCGATCCAAAGAGAAAGAAGATAAATCCAAGTTGTATTGCACTCATTGTGGGATGAAGAAACACACTAAAGAGACATGTTTCCAGCTGGTTGGCTATCCAGAATGGTGGGAGGACGGTCATAAGGAGAAATATAACCAATTTTTCAGATCTAATGTCAAACGGTCTTCGTCTACAAGTGGCGGTGAAGATCCGACTAAAAATGAGCAAGGAAGTGGCACTGGTTTTGGAGGAATGGCGGCGAACTCCTATGAAAAACTTGGAGGTAAAGGGTTTGAGAAATCAATGAATTAGATCTTTGATTGCGGGGCTACGGACACCATGTCTTATGATCCTAAAGACTTTGGTGACATGTCATCTCCAACGAAGTCCCATATTGAGACTGCTAGTGGAGAAATTTGTGAAGTCAAAGGGGGAGGTTCAATTATTTTTTCGGAAAAAATGGAAATTAAAATCTGCCTCTACATTCCTTCACTATCTTTAAAGTTATTATCTGTTAGTCAAGTGACAAAACAACTCAACTGTGTGGTTCTTATGTATCCATTTTTTTGCATTTTACAGGACATTCATAAGGAAGGAGATCATTGGGCGTGGTACTGAACAAGGAGGTCTCTATTATGTTGATGAGGTAGTTCATAAGGGACATGCCATGCTTGCTCACAGAACAACCGAAAGGCAACTTTGGTTATGGCACCGACGACTTGGTCATCCTTCTTTTAGCTATCTTAAAAGTTTGTTTCCTAGTCTTTTTTTGAATAATTCCATTCATGAGAAATGTGAAACTTGCATTCTTGCAAAAAAATCGTAGGGTCTCATTTAATCAAAGTAATACTAGAGTTGATTATGCTTTTTCGCTAATCCATTCTGATGTTTAGGGTCCAGCACCAAATTTCACTAACAATCAAATCAGATATTTTGTTTTATAAGTGGATGATTTCTCAAGAATGACTTGGATATACTTCATGAAACATAAATCGGAAGTACCAGAAATACTTGTTTGTTTTTACAAAATGATTTTGACTCAATTTGAAAAAAGTACAGATTCTCCGTTCTGATAATGGAACAGAGTTTGTCAACCAAACAATGCATAATTTTTTCAATACAAATGGTCTTATCCATCAAACCACTTGTCCAAACACACCTCAACAAAATGGTACTTCAGAACGAAAAATCGTACTTTACTTTAAAAAACTCGTGCTATTATGATTGAATCTAGAGTTCCTCATTCTCTTTGGCCATAAGCTCTTGCTATAGCTACGTATCTTGCAAATTGTCTACCAACCCGATGTCTAGGAAATAAAACTCCATTACAAGTCCTTGCCACCCAAGTTACAATTCCATCTGTTATGACCTTACCACCTCGTGTCTTTGGTTGTTCGGTGTTTGTCCATATCCCTAAAACTAGTCGAAACAAACTTAATCTGTGTGCTGAAAAATGTGTATTCGTTGGGTACGGTGTTCATCAAATGGGATATCGGTGTTACAATCCGGTTACTCATCGAATCCATGTCACCATGGACTGTGACTTCTTAGAATCCGATTATTTTTTTGACCACCAATCTCGTGCTCAGGGGGAGAAAGTAAGTGAATCACTCGACTGCTTATTATATGAAAGTTACTTTGAGGATATACCGACAGAGTCGGTAAATGGCGCCACCGAACACGCCTTTTCCAACATAAAGGAGACTGACGAGGTAGTTCTTACCATTAATGATTCTCCCGAAGACAATGTCCAACAATAAATAAATGACATGAATACTACCAACGAATCACCCGAAGAAAATGTCCATCAAGAGGTAAACAATTTACAATGTCATAATTCACAAAATGCTACTGACCATGACATTTCAGGAAGTTCATTTGTTGAAACTCAAACTCTGGTTCTTCCCCCAAGAAAAAATAGAGGGGTTCCTCTTGACCGGTATTCACCGGAACACGTTCCTCGTGCTTCTACATATCCGGTAAAAACGGACAGGAAATAAATAACGAAGATTGCAAAGGCGTTTTCAGCTACTATTCTCTCTGAACAAATCCCTAAAATAGCTCAAGAAGCTAAGAAGATGACTGAATGGCATGAAGCAATGCATACCGAAATGGAAGCTCTAAAAAGGAATGGTACATGAGAGAAGTGTGTGTTACCACAAGGGAAGAAAGCAGTCGGGTGTAGATGGATGTTTAATATAAAATATAAATCCGATGGCACCATTGAGAGACACAAGGCAAGATTGGTTTCTAAAGGATATACACAAACATATGGTATAGACTACTCTGAAACGTTATCTCCGGTTGCAAAGATTGACACTATCAGAGTTTTACTTTCAATAGTCGCGAATAAAGATTGGCCTCTTCATCAATTTGATGTAAAAAATGCTTTCTTACATGGAGACTTGGAAGAAGAGGTATATATGGAACCGATGTTTTTCAAGAAAATGAGGTATGTAAACTGAAAAAGGCATTATATGGGCTCAAACAATCTCCTCGTGCTTGGTTTGGGAGATTTACAATGGCAATGAAGCAGTATAATTACAAACAGAGTAATGGGGATCATACCTTGTTTTACAAAAATAGAGGAGAATTAGTCACTTGCCTTATAATATATGTCGACGATATGATTATAACGGGGAATGACGAAGAAGAAATTAGCTCTCTTAGGAAAAACCTCTTCAAGGAGTTCGAAATGAAAGACCTTGGGGGATTGAAGTATTTTCAAGGAATCGATGTTCTTAGGTCAAGAGGAGGGATTTATATCTCCCAACGGAAATATATATTGGATTTATTAGCTGAAGTTGGCATGGTGGATTGCAAACCAAATGACACTCCTATGGTTGTGAATCACAAACTAAAGATAATTGAAGGGGCCAGACCAACGAGTAAAGAAAGCTACCAAAGGTTGGTGGGAAAATTGATTTACCTGGCTCACACTCGACCCGACATTGCATACGTGGTGGGAGTAGTTAGCCTGCATCATCCTCAGGAACACCATATGGAGGCAGTAATGAGGATTATTCGATATCTCAAAGGCACACCAGGAAGAGGCATAATTTTTAAGAAAAATGGGCACCTTGATGTTGAAGTATTCACAGATGCTGATTGGGGAGAGAATCCTAACGACAAGCGATCAACTGCTGGCTACTTTACTCTTCTTAGAGGTAACTTAGTGACTTGGAGACTTGGAGGAGTAAGAAACAAAAAGTAGTATCACTGTCAAGTGCTGAATCAGAATTTAGAGGAATCGTTAAGGGGATTACCGAGATACTTTGGTTAAAGAAGATAATGAAAGAAATCGGATCCCCTTTGACGTGTCCAACTCAGTTAATGTGCGATAATAAAGCTGCGATTAAGATTTCAGAGAACCCGGTACAACACGATAGAACAAAGCACGTTGAAATAGATAGGCACTTCATAAAAGAAAAGATTGAAGATGGGACAGTCGAACTTCTGTTTGTTAGATCCGAAGACCAACTGGCAGACATTCTGACAAAAGCGGTTGCTGCAAGAACATTCGAATCAGTTTTATCCAAGTTGGGTATCAGTGATCCCACTACACAACTTGAGGGGAGTGTTAGAATATTCGACTAAATTTGGAAAGTTGGATTCATGGAGTAATAGTTGGGGTCAACTATTGACCACTATAATTTGGGATTTCATATACTGTCCTTAATCTTCTCCATATAAATCAACGTATTAAGTTTCCTTGTATAGACCTCTAAGTTCTCTATATATTGTGTGTATAGTGAATGCTTAAGTGAAATCAATAATATGATATACAACAATTAAAACAAAAAAAACATAATAAAATCCTCTGATTACCAATTCAACAGATACCCAAATTTTTTTTCTGACCAGAAAAAAACCCACAATCATAGAAATAAGAAAGAAGCTGTTGGAGGATCCTTCCTCTAAATAATAATCTTTATTATTATTATCTAAAATTTATTTATATATTATTAAAATTTGTTTTTTATATTTCTATTATTAAAATCTTGAAGGATTTAAGTTTTGTATATTTAAGTTTTATCATAAACTTGGATAATCTTAGAGATTCACATTTGGATAAATAATAACAATTTTCTATATAGTAAACGATACGTTAAGATATTTTCGATGCTGAAAAAAGTCCAATAGTTTGTTTTATGAACATCTAAAAAAAGTATAGCTCAACCCATTAAAACTAAGTACTCCTGAAAGGATAATAAACAAAAAAAAACATTGAAATGTCGGATTTATTAGCTGCTTTTAGAAAAGTGACTATATAAAGCTGAAATAAATGATATTAATAGTTTATTTATATAACCATATTGCATCAAAATTAAGCCTGAAAGCAGTAGGTTACAAAAGCTTTAAACAAAATATAAATATAAGCCATAAAATATAGATATAAGCCATGATCACCCCAAAAAAACATATCATGGGTTACATCATTAAAATACATATAACTTAAGTACAATAACTAATCTTATAATATTGTAGGGGAACGGCCCGCTTAAGCACACAGGCTATTGCGGTTGAGCGAAGTTGGAAAAGGCTTGTTCAATTCCCGGAAACATGTAGATAAAACCGAAGAAAGTTTGAGCCCATCTTTCTGGAAACAGTCTTGTTTGGCTTCTTCTTCGACAATTGTTTCGAGTGTTTGATAATGAGCACTGGACAGCACAAGCGACCGCGGTGGAGCGAGGGCGGATAAACGAGAGAGAGGTGATGAGTTTCTAACATTAGAGGTCACTGAAGGTTTTAGGCTTAGGGTGTGAGCCATTCTGGAGATATGTTTTTCTTTTGGCTAATAAGAGTTTGTTATAAGCAGTGTTGTTGTGGGATATGTTTGTGTGAATGTGTTATATATAGGTGAGATAGTTATAGGACCACTCTTTCTTTTACAGAAGTAATAAAAATGCTTTTGATAGCCACGATTTTGAGAAAATATCTTGCCCGTGATATTTTCTATATATCTTTGAATCGCTATTGGTCAAACTGACTCTCCCCAAAAAGGTCTTTACAAAAATAGTTTTCGCTACTACAATCAGATACTACAAAATATCTATAATTAACAAGATTTCTCAGAGCATATGGTCATTATAATCACATTGATGTTTGATGTAAAACATTCTTGATAATAGCATGAAAATCCTTGTTCTAATATTAGGTAATTGTTCGTTCTTATTTACTTTACTCCATTGATATCTCTTAAAAGTAAATTCCGTCTACTAATTTGATTTTCTCTCTCACGTATAAATAGATATATAAAATAATACCCAACATATAAACACGTTTTGTATTTGTTAAAATAAATAAGAAAATATAACATTCAACGGGGGTTCGAAAGTGTTTACATCTACGGATATCATTAGAGAAAAATATTTCAGAAAAGGGTTATAGATTTTCAGATGTTTTTTTTTTGTGTGTAATGCTAGTAGTCAATTTATAGGAAATAAATATAACTTACTAGATAATGAGCATGACGTTCATAAAACGATGTTGTGACACATTTACCACTATACTAACAATGATAAAAGATTGTACCAGCATGCATGGTACACTGAAGACATGGTATATTGTGAAGATATTTTTCGACTCATTCTCAACAAATAAGGTAGTTAACACTTAAAAAGAATAAATGTATATTGCCAAACAAATATGTTGATTGTGGAATATTCTTTTTTCACTACCAACAAATCTTTCCCTTGAGACGAATACCACTTCTTTACTATCAACAAAGAAACTTCTTTTTTTCTAGACTCACCGAATGCCCCTAAAGAATTCACTTTATGCTGCGAACACCAATCCAGCTTAGGCACTCCATAAACTTTTGAACTAATAGTGCATTGGTCATTATATCCGCTGGATTATCGCGTGTAGACATTTTCTTCACATCAACAATTTCATTTGATATTATATCGCGAATAAAATGATACATGACATCAATGTTCTTTGTACTACATCTGGTTCTCTGTAAGGTTTATGGTGCTTTGACAGTCAGAAAACACTTTTGTAGTACTCCTATCCAAGCCCAAATCTGCCATAAAAATTTACAACCATATTGCCTCTTTATCTGCTTTTGTCACCGCCATGCACTCCGCCTCTATTGTAGATAAAGCTATAGTAGCTTACAATTGTGATTTCCAACTGATCGCACTCCCAGCTAGATTAAACACATATCCTGTCAAACATATTCTTTTATCCATATCACCTGCAAAATCGGAATCAACAAAACCAACCACCGATCATGCAATATTAATCAACGATCCACCAATATCGGTCTTGTTGAAAGTTAAGCCAATACTCGTAGTATTCTTAAGATACCAAAGTACCAATTTTACTCCCTACCAGGGCTCCAGGACATCTCATGTACCTGCTTACTACATTAACTGCATGTGAAATATCAGGACGTGTGCATATCATAACATACATGATACAACCAACTGCACTTGAATATGAAACTTTCGACATTTGTACCAACTGAGTATCATCCTTGGCCGATCCTGTTACAGATAACTTAAAATGAGTAACAAACAAGATGCTAACTTCTTTAGCATCAAACATGCTGAATCGTTGTAGCACTTTCTCAATGTAGCTTTGTTGAGACAAATGCAATTATCATACACTTCTGTTCTTGATAATTTCCATACCAAGAATCTGATTTGCTCTACCTAGGTCCTTCATCTCAAATTTGACACTAAGATGCTTTTTTGTCTGCATAATGTGTGACATACGACAATCATCAATAAGTATATCATCCACCTACAACAATAGGTAAACATAAAAATCATCTGAAATATTTTGATGATATACACAACTGTCATATGGACTCATTGTGACCCATTTTAGGAATGTATCAAAACGTTTGTACATTTCCTAGGTGACTTTTGCACCAGACAACCTTGTCCCCCATATTAGGTTCGATAAATACCTTTGGCTGTCTCATGTAGATTTGCTCCTCCAATTCTTCATATAGAAACGCAAGTCTTCACATCCAACTTATCAAGTTCTAAATCTTGCAAAACTACCATGGCTAACAAAACCCAAATCAAACTATTTTTCACCACTTGAGAAAACACTTCATTGAAGTCGATTCATTCCCTTTGAGTAAAACGACCAATCTTGCCTTGAATCGATGTGCATCAATCCCTGGATTACCTTCCTTTTTCATGAACACCCATTTATTATATTCTGTCCTTTAGGGAAGTCAACAAGCTTTCATGTTTGATTCTTATGAAGAAATTTAATATTTTTCCCATAACACCAATCCACTGATTTGCCTATAAACTCGCTATACTTCCCTATAACTACTAGGTTCATGCATCTCAATTTATTCTGCATCCGATAAAGCATATACAACTAGATTCACATACCTTTTTTGTAGTCAAATCTATATTATTTATCTGCCCAATGCTATGATATAAGGTTTCTATTCTGGTTCAAACACATCATCGTCACTATCATCTGATGCTAACTCTGCACTTTTTTTATTCTGGATCCACCCTAAAACCACTCAAATTATTGGACCTTCTCGGAACTAATTTTACTTCAAGTTCCACATGTTTAATCACAACCGATCCTGATTTGACCATTTCTCTTACTATACTTTCACTGTCAAGCGAAGCAGACTCGTTAAAAGTTACTTCCCTACTGATGAGAAAACCTAGAGACTTTGGAGAGGTACACCATAACCGATATCTCTTCACTCTAGTAGCATATCTCAGAAATATACATATATTTCCCCTCTGCACAATCTTACCATCTCTCACATGAGCATAAGCAAGACAACCAAACACCATAAACTGTTCCTAATTAGTCGACGATCCAAACCAAATCTCAAAAGAATTTTTATAATGAATAGCAATTGATGGAGACCAATTCACCAAGTTACACGCTGTATTAATAGATTCAACCAAAAAAATATTTCCCACACCCAAATGTAAGAGCATGCTTCGTAATTTGACACAAAGCATCATGCTCCGTAATTTATCACAAAGCATCATGCTCATTCTTTCGACGACCCCATTCTATTGTGATGTTCTTTAACAAGTGAGATGACGCATTATTCCATTGGCTTAGCAAAATTCATTGAACTTACAACTGTAAAATTCTAACCCATTATGTGTCTTAAGACACTTGATTTTTCTGTATGTCTTCTTCTCAACCATTGTATTCCATTTGAGAAATGTTGCATATGCTTCATCTTTTATTTTCAAAAAGTAAACCGACATCACCCTTTAATAATCATCGATCAAACTCATGTAGTATATGAATCCGTTTTTTTGATAAATATCTGTTTGGGCCCAAAGATCTGAGTGAATGTAGATTGTCTCTTAAATCTTTCCTACAATTGACTTTCAAGAATCTGATTCTAGTTTGTTTAAAAAACACACGGTATTCACAAAATCCTAATGGTTATGCTTTATACCCTTTCAACAAATATTTCTTTTCCAAAATAACCAATCCTTTTGCATTCATGTGATCGAGACACCAACGCCACAACTTATTTTGAGCTTTCCTACTTTGGCTATTACTCCCTGATGATGCTATTGTAGCATCGCCCATAACAACACTCTCATGAACAATGAAAAGTCCCTTATGGCAAACTGTCTTTCATACACACCTTTGAGCCTTTTGTCGTTTAGTTACACCATCTTTTGCACGGTACTTGTAACCCCCATAGTGTAATCTTCCAAGACATATGAGGTTTTTCTTTAACCCATGAACATGCCACCACGTCACAATTCTAACAAACCCATTAAACATTATGATTCTAACATTACTGATACCACCAACATGCAACAAATGAGTGTTCCCTATATAGACAGTTTCTTGCAGTGACTTATAATTTCAAACCATTTCTTGAACTGACACATGTGATATGTAACGCCAGTATCGAGTACCCAAAAGTTTTTTCCATAGTCTAAACTCACAGACCATACATCTCATCAACCACTATTTTCACCATCGTCGAAATAGTTCACACTTTCAGTAAAATTTGCTGCATTGTCCTTTAATGACCCTTCTCACCGTATTCATAAAAATTTGAGTTCTTGACTCTCTCTTTGGACCTCTAGATCTTCTTCTTTGAAGAACTTGCCTTGCTTTTAGATCTTCACTTAGTCACAATACCTTCCTATTCCACCTGATTTTCTGGCTGCAACTGTCTCAACTTCTTTGATTTCAACGCCCCTTTGACATCTGTTAACGATAAATTATCATTACCATATATTACTTTCTCCACAAAGTTTTCATAGGAAGCTGGTAATGATCTCAAGATAAACAAAGCTTGATCATCATCCTTAATAATGAAATCAGTGTTCTTTAAGTACATAATAATTGAATTTAAACTATCCAAGTGCTCAGTTATGGATCTACCTTCTTCTAATATGAAATCATACAAGTGCTTTTTCAAGTATAACCAGTTCAACTCTAATTTCTATGAGTAAAGTTATCCAAACTTCCTCAAGATCGGCTAAATTATATTGAGTTATCACAAACTCTACTGAAATAACATCATGCGTGATGCGCTCACAAATTATACTGTTTCTAACACTTAAGTGTCTATACCTGCCTTTGTAAACTTGTCTATTTACATTAGCCAAGGCAACTTCACTATCACATCCGATAGATTTAAGTGATATCTTTTGGGCCACAACGGAATTTCATACACTAAATTTCTTAGCCACTCAGCTTCTTTACTAGCTGTTGCTAATGCCACAAACTCGGATTTCATTGTTGAATCAGTAATTCAATTTTGTTTCTTAGATGCCCAACAGATAACAAGTCCTCCAAGTAGAAATACACATTCACTTGTGAAAGAGTGGACTTCCATATTCGAAATATAACTCAAAATTGGGTATACTTAAACTCGTTTTGGGTATATATAGCCATACCCTAAACCTTAATGCCGAATTTTGTGCTTTGATTTGTTCAAGCAATTTTGTGCTTTGATTTGTCCAAATCCAGGTACTTTAATGCCGAATTTTGCGTTTGTGTTTTTTTTCGATTTTTAAATAAATGCATGAATTTGTTGTCAATTTAATGAGTTGGGTAGGTATTTTTTTTTAACAAAACTTGTTAGCAAATGCCTTATTTTGGTTTTTCAATGAATCACGATATTGTAGTTATTTTAATTTTTACGCTTTAGATAGAATTTTACTACGGCGTCTACATGGATTGATAAGGAAAGCAAGTATTCATATTAAATAAGTATAGGATGACAAGTATAGTAAATCATAAAATTGTAACTTATTTTTTATTAAATACAGTGTAAATATAAATATTATTTAAGATATTATATAAAAAATGGCCGTTACCATATATATTTATAGAAATACTGTAAAGTTTTATTAATTAAATTTAAATTAGATGTATTACTAACTTTTTAACATATATTCTCTATTAAAATTTAGATTTAAAAAAATCTAACCGATATTAATGTATTTATGAATTAAATTTTAAATATAATTATTATTTTAGATAAGTTGATTCGTTACTATATATATTTTTAGTGAATTTTAATAAAATTTATAAATAAAATAATAACATATAATTTTTTTATAACTTATCTCATGCGTGTATTTATTCAATTTCAATTAAATTTATTTAAATTTTTTTTTTAATTGATCTCATTATTTAATGTGTGTATTTATTCAATTTTAATGAGATTTTAAAATTTAAAATTTTCTATAACTTATACGTTAAATAAATTTTAAACTTATAATGGAAATAAAAAAGTACACTAAAAAAATGATATATATATATATATATAGATAAAAAAAAGACCCAATGATTATAGTAATCATTCAATTGTAAACTCTGATCTAAATAAATTTATAGAGATAAATTACTACAATTATCATGCAATTCATTAATTATAAAAGTACACTAAAAGTGATATATATATATATATATATATATATATATATATATATATATATATATATATATATAAATTTGTTGTTCATTAGGTCTTGTATCAGTAGCAGGTAGCTGGAGAACGTGGGCGCGAAGGTATCCTACGCAAGACAAAAAAATTACTTAGACGAATTGAAAAATAAAAACAATGGAAAAGGGATATAAAATTGTACTATAACACGGCATACTTCGAATTACACACAAGTTGGGAAAATGGAGCCGAATGGTCGATTCGGCAAATCCACGCACAAAATTGCGTGGATTTGGTATTTCCACGCACGTTCTTGCGTGGAAATACCCAGCCCAACAATCCTACTGTCCGATCCCAATCCATCCGAATGAACCCCAAATCTGAAAAAAAAACACCACTAAATGATCATAATCTCCTAACTAACAACATATATGCAGTTAAAATCCAACAAAACAACCCCAATTACATAAAAATTCAAGTTTTTTACCTGAATGCTAAACTCTAGATATCTCTAGAAAAAACGATGGAAAATGAAAAACAATTGCATCATGAAGTATAGAATCGTTACCTTAACAGCTTGCTGGAGTTGGATTTCAAAAAAAATCGATTAAAAAAACGTGGGTTTTTGGAGGTAGAGAGAGCTAGGGTTTTTGGAGGTAGAAAGAGTAACAAAATCTGAGTTTTTGCTATTTATATGAATGGCATTTTTGTAATTAATGGGGTCTCACTATAGCCAAACCGGGTCTCACTATAACCAGGTCTCACTATAAAGAAAACGGGTCTTATTTTAGCCTAGCCCTACTTTTGGTTCTATGGTTTTGTTAACATTCTTCCGCAGTGGTACCAATTTTCAATAGAACAACCGAACACACAGTTGAATTTCTTCAAAAGTAATTTAAAATTATTAATTTTTTTAGGCAAACGCGAACTTTTATTAATAGAGCCCAATTAATCACTACAAACCAATTGGAAGAATGTCCGGTCCAAGACTTTGCAATAAAGACCCAGCAATTTATACAACCCTAAATTTAATAACACCTAGATCTTCACCGCACGACTAAGAAACACTAACAATCAACTTCACCTTATATACTTCACCTTCTATGCTTCTCCATCTAGCACAGCAGAAACCCTCCTCATTTTCTTCTTTTTAAAATTCGAAAACCATAATCGGAGCTTTGAAACAGAGGCTTGTAGGTTTCTGGGAGGAATTATCTTTCTGAAAATCAGGGAGTGACTTTTTCTCAGAAGTTTATACACCTCTGAAGAAACATCGATCCAATCCATGAGAAATAACAAACTCGAATCCAGTGCAAACAGCACCACACCCTTCAGAATCAGATCTACGAGCATCAAACGAAAAGCCCCAAATTAACTCTAACCCAAAATCAGGATCCAATCGGTTGCATGCAGTCAATTGGTATCGATGTAGCCCAAATCGAGACCTTCAAGAAATACGATCAAAAGCAGTTCATTCGGGGCAGAGTTATGGATGAACTCCTTATTCTCTTTACAAGAAAGCATCCATTTCGCTATCCAGTCTGATGCTTGGTTCTGGATACGCGAAATATGCTTCAACGACATCCTGGAGTTAAGAAGTTTTCTGCAAATGTTGATGATAGGCTCTGAGTGACAGTAATCAGAGCCTTTCGATATCATGTTGACAAGCAGAAAGCTATCAGTTCCGACGTCAACGTTCACCCAACCTCTTCTGTAACAAATCAGAAGTCCTTCCATCAGAGCGCGACTTTCAGCCAACAAAGGGTTCATTCTACCAAATCTATAACCAGCTCCAGCAACAATATCGCCCTCATTGTTTCTGACAATGACGCCTCCAGTCGCTTCACATGTGTTAGAGCAAGCTCCGTCAACGTTCAGTTTGAGCCGGTTGATATCAGGAGGTCTCCATTTGAAGTAAGTAACTTTCTTCTTTTTAGATTCAATCGACTGACAACCAAGATAGATTCCTGCGTTAAAAGAATTTGACCAATGTTTATTGGTCAGGCAGTTAGAGAAGTCTATACTTCTAATAACCCTTTCGGTCATTTTTTTATTTCCTCCATAATTTAAAAAGTAATTTAAAATTATATTATTATTTTTTTGGGCGAAAATATTTCTCTCATCATTTTTTTAATTTCCTCCATAATTCAAATTCTAAAAAACACTCATCATTTGTTTTTACTATTTTATCCTCATTTTATCTTTTAATTTATAATTTTATGCCACTAACATTCTCAAACACTTATATCAACAAACAAAAGATTTAACCCAATTGAATCTGAAGAGTTTCAAGATAGTCCAGGGGTGATTATGCGATACGAGGATTTCTTAGTGTCAATATTAGTGAATCTGTTCTATTTAGGTGTTAGTTTTAGAGAGAGAAAGTAAGAGCTCTAGGATTAAGTAGAGAGAGAAAGTATATTAATATTCATCTCGGGATTTGTGAAGCGTGTGTGGTCCTTTTATAGTACAATTGCGGACCCCACACGCTTTAACTCCTGTTAATTACATCTTTTAGTCCCTACATTTTACTTTCTTTCTATTTTGGCTATTTCTTTATATAGCTAATACAATTTAGTCCTTACACAGTTTTCTCTATGCGTTTTCCTCCTATCATACTTTTTCTTTGCTATTTTTGCCTGTCAGGTTTCTTCTTCACACTTTTCTCCTTGTCTTTTATTCTTCCTTATCAGTAGCCCCCCAGTCCTAGTAAAAGTTTTTTTACTGGGACTGAATAATTCTCCGATTGTTCACTTCAGACGCCCCCGAATAATTACCTTTGAAAGGCAAAAACCATTTTCCTCGAACATTTTCTTTCTTCGAACTTCCACGATTTGCTTCGAACTGTCGAAGACATAAATTGCTCCTCGAAAATTGCTCTTCGAGTATTATCTCTCCTTGCTTCAAACTATCGAAACCACAAACCGCTCCTCGGAAATCGCTCTTCGAGCCTCATCTTTTATTGCTTCGAACTTCTCCTGATAACCGAGTAGCCCCCCAATCCTTGCACTATTTTAGCCACATAAGCCCCTCGACTTTGACTGTGTCAGTGCCCCGAATGATTTCAAATCAATGCTAAAAGGGGTGCCAGGATTAATCTTTATCATGACGTAATTAAACAACCATATCTGTCAGCATATCTTTCTTGAAAACTTTCCCTATTCTCCTGACATTTTCTGACAGAAAACTCTTCATCTTCCCCTGACATTTTCTAACTACGAAAACTCTTCATCTTCCCCTATGGCTGGTGTCAGGATAATTCATACCTATATGGACCATAATGTCCCTAGGCAAACACCAGAAAAAGTCCTCGGGCCTGATCTGTCAGGAAAGCCCAACTTCACCTATAAATACTGACCTTCTCTCCTCATTAACTCAACTTTTATTCAAACATTTTGTTGGGAATATTGTTTAGAGATTTCCGGATAAACTCTGAAGTCTTGTTTTAACAATTTCAGATTGAAATTATTTTGGTGGTTCTCCAAAATTTTCAACCGGATAAAATCAGAGCGTATTCTTTTGAACAACGAGAATGAATTTTTATTGTTATGATTTTCTGTTCAGAACCATACTTATTTATTCAACCAAAATACTCAACTGTAAAACAGTTTTATGTCCAAAAACGGTTAAAATTTCAAATGATAAACTGACTAAAAATTCAAATTCAAATTCAAATTCAAATTATTTTTTCAAATTCAAATTTCCATGAATTTTCCCAATAGTCTTATCATTTAAAATAAATCTAACCCGAACAAGGATCCGTCCATTGGACCCACTAATCATAATATATTCTAACAAACGTGTACTCCACACTCTCCGACTTGCTCGATAATATATTATGACTACATTGGTCGACTAGTTAATCCAATTACACTAAAATATCCAACAATCTTCCCCCATTTTAGTGCAATTCATGGTTAACTAAAACAAAATCACAACAAATAACAAATTTATGCATAAATGAAATATCGTGACGATTGAATTTCATATTAGTATATTACACATTCCAAATATTCGAATATCAAGGTATCACTAAGGATTGAACCTTTACTATCCATAATGAATACTCGAAGATAATATACACATAAATTTACATTATCAAATGTTCTTACTTGACACTATATTTTACTAGCCTTGTGTCCTTATCCTTCTTAAGCATATCAAATCCAAGTCCTAGCTTCTTGAAGCGGCTAAACTTCATGCTTAAATAGGTAGATCTTTTACTCTTGCACATGCATATGCAATTTTTCAAAAGAGCTATTAAGAAGATAAACTTCAACCTCCACAACTTGCATGTCTGAACACATACTTTGGGATAATACTATGAATGTGTTCCAATCTCTAGATTTTAAGCTTTCCACATTGAATTCAGCACCTAATGTCATACTAGATGGGAATTGGGTATCTCAACATGAGAGATTTTAAATGGACTTTAATCTCATCCCAATAGCCGATTTGTGCACAAAATCTCTACTTAACCCTTTGGTTAAATGATCGGCTAAATTATATTGAGTTATCACAAACTCTACTGAAATAACATCATGCGTGATGCGCTCACAAATTATACTGTTTCTAACACTTAAGTGTCTATACCTGCCTTTGTAAACTTGTCTATTTACATTAGCCAAGGCAACTTCACTATCACATCCGATAGATTTAAGTGATATCTTTTGGGCCACAACGGAATTTCATACACTAAATTTCTTAGCCACTCAGCTTCTTTACTAGCTGTTGCTAATGCCACAAACTCGGATTTCATTGTTGAATCAGTAATTCAATTTTGTTTCTTAGATGCCCAACAGATAACAAGTCCTCCAAGTAGAAATACACATTCACTTGTGAAAGAGTGGACTTCCATATTCGAAATATAACTCGCATCCGAATATCCTACTAAGCTTTCTAACAACAAATACAAGCCTCACAGCTTCCTTCAAATATTTCATCTCACAACTAGATGACAAGATGTCTTTGTTTCATCAACTTGATTTGGTTAATACCAAAAATCAACATGTCATCCACATATAAACAGATCATAACTCATTTACAAATAACATCAAAATTTATTAAATTCGTAAATTATATTATATATTATATAATACAACTCATACTCAATATATGAATTAATAATTTAATAATCACTACTTATATTTTTCCATGACTTTACATGCATAACATGGTAGCATTTAAGGATTATAAAACATGCAACTTTTACATTTTTATCCAACTATTAAATAAACAATTTTCCATTAGAACTGCTTTTATGGAAACAACGGTTCCTGCAGTTATTAACAGCACCAAATATTTTAACTACCGTAATTTACGGTTTATTCCGTTAATATTAATATGATGCTTTTACCGGCCTGTGCAACTTCTTTGCATACTCAAGCATTTAATAAAAGATCTTATTAACTTTATACGACACATTGACTTATTGGCTTATTGATGGTACGTAGCCATAATTAATTTCTTCGTATTAGTTATTGAATGACACAAATAATACATTAATGGCCAAACAAACACAACTACAAATGCAGTTCCAGTGTAAACACAAATAATGCAGGCATGTTTTTTTTTATTTTTTTTTATTTTTTTTTATTTCATGCTTAATTCACAAACTGCACTACTAAACTGCACAATCGCAACTGCACAATCATACTGCAGTTGCACTAAAGTTTAGTATTTTTTTTTTCAATTTTCTATATAAACTGCAATTTCAGTTTATTGTTTTTTTTTCTTTCACGCAAATACTTAATTGCATGCAAATAATTCAAACAATAATTGAATGCAAAGATAAATTTGCCCATTAGTTCTCTGTTCTTGCAAATTTTCACAACAATTATTAACCATTATCTACCGATTTTTATCCACCGACAAATTCGAATAACACAATAGTATCCTTTTTTCTCGTCGAGTTCAAGCATTTTTGGTCTTAGATACACACTTTCAACAACCAAAACAACAATTAATCCAAAGTGTGTATCCTTTACAAATTTAAAACAATTCAGAGATCATCACCATTCTCATCCATGAGTAAAAGTAAGGGAGAAAAACTTACACGACGGTGATCCATAGTTCTAATAAAAGTAAGGCAGAAAAACTTACAGGACGGTGATCCATAGTTCTAATAAAAGTAAGGCAGAAAAACTTACAGGACGATGATCCATAGTTCTAATGCTTTGATACTTGATTATGGATTCTCTTAGAGACGACAACAAATCTCTTCATTTCAATCTTCATACAAATCATAAAACAATAACATCTTCGTACAAATCTCTTCACAAAACAAGAACATTTAATTTCAATCTTTTGTTGGGAATATTGTTTAGAGATTTCCGGATAAACTCTGAAGTCTTGTTTTAACAATTTCAGATTGAAATTATTTTGGTGGTTCTCCAAAATTTTCAACCGGATAAAATCAGAGCGTATTCTTTTGAACAACGAGAATGAATTTTTATTGTTATGATTTTCTGTTCAGAACCATACTTATTTATTTAACCAAAATACTCAACTGTAAAACAGTTTTATGTCCAAAAACGGTTAAAATTTCAAATGATAAACTGACTAAAAATTCAAATTCAAATTCAAATTCAAATTCGAATTATTTTTTCAAATTCAAATTTCCATGAATTTTCCCAATAGTCTTATCATTCAAAATAAATCTAACCCGAACAAAGATCCGTCCATTGGACCCACTAATAATAATATATTCTAACAAGCGTGTACTCCACACTCTCCGACTTGCTCGATAATATATTATGACTACATTGGTCGACTAGTTAATCCAATTACACTAAAATATCCAACACATTTCTAGAGAGATAAAGCTGGCGAGCAAACCCCGTCGGATTCCTGATTGGTTGTTGATCAGTAAGAGGTTCGAAGAAAGAGTTTCTGCTGGAGAAGACGTGAGGCCTCAACCCCCTCCATCGACTACCACTTTCTTTGGTACCTGACCTCCCTCATCGGTTTCGTCTGCGATTATCCCCCTCGAAGTCACTCGACAAAGCCTTCATAGTGATTCTAACCCCCTCGGAACAATGGGTAAAGACAGGCAGCATAAACACTCGTCTGGGAAGAGAAAGAAATCTCACAAGGATAGGAAAGGCTCTCATGAGCGAAAACGTGCCAGGGAGACGCCCCTGGTCATTCGGGAGCCTACTTCACCAAAAGCCTCCAAAAATCTCCCTCAAAGATCTGCTAGCCCTCTTCGAACGTCTACCAGACCTCCTCGAACCTCTGCCAGTCCTCCACGAATATCCACAAGCCCTCATCGGACCTCTAACAGTCCTCCCCGAAGAAATGAGATAGATGAGTCGAGTCTGCCTTCTACTCCATCCATGACAGTTCATGGGACTCAATTTTCGCCTTCGAAAACGCTCATTACCGAAGAGGATATGCTAAATAGGCGAAATGAGAGTCGAGATGCTAGAGGGAAAAAACCTGCCACAACGCCCTTCGAACCAAAAGTGCCTATGATCCCCGCTTTAGGTTCTTCGAATAATGCAACCTCATCGTCCCAAGCTATATCCGAAGAGCAAGCCCGTCGGATTGCTCCAAAATCCAAAGGGGACATCGTGCTACCCTTGGAACTAGATAGTATTGTTGGTCGCAATATTCAGGGTATCGAAAATAAACATATGGTGGCTCTTTCCAACATCAGATATAAGTATTTTTCGAAAGACGAAGAGGCGATGCTGAGGACTCGATGGTGCATCCCTTCCTATATTAACATCAGATTTCCCTCGGAAGGAGAGACGCCTTTGTCAGTGAGGGACAACGAGTTGGTGGTATATACAGAGATCATGAACTGGGGGCTAAGGTATCCCTTAGACCCCTTATTCATCGAATATTTGGCGAAGATAGACCTTTGTCCTTCACAGGTTGGTCCCAACATGTGGTTTACTTTGATGGCCTGCATCATGGCCTCGAGGCTCTCAGGTCACGAATTCTCGTTAGAGCAACTTATTGGCCTTGCTGGTTTGGCCAAGAATCCTTTCTTTCCATGTTACTCATTAACTTTCAATCGAGGACAAAAAATCATGAGAGATCTACTAGAGGCTGACAAGAAATGGAGGCAGCAGTTTGTGTTTTTCTCTGGTTGCTGGGAGACCGGGTCAGAGGCTACTCCCTCGAATCCTCACAAGCTCTCCCTGATGTGGACTAATAAATGTAAGTGCCTATCCTTCGAAATTACTTATTCTTCCTCGAATTTTAGCTTGTGACTGGTCTTGATATTGGCTACTTGTTGCAGCTATAACTGGGATATCAAAGCCCTACTCTGACTACGTAGAGGGTGCCACGAGTGTGTTCACCAAACTTCGCTTGTGGGCAAAAGAACACTGGGATAATCGATTTCGTCTCTGCTTCACAGATAATAATCTTGCTAGGAGTCGATTGTGGAGGCTCAATCCCCTCGACCGAATTAGCATGAGAGGATTGATGGATCCTCCCTCGGAGCGAGAGGTGATGGAGCGCTGTAGCCAAAAAGACATAGTGGTATATCTTCCCAAGCGCTCTCGTTCGCAGAGTCATCTTGGGGATCCTCCAGAAGATGATGTTTCAATGAATCAACAGCTCAACCCTGAAGGAACGGTCAACACTCAAGGGCCTCCTCCCCCGAACAATGTTGGGTCGTCGAACGCCATTCCTCATCCACAAATAATGCTGGGTCGTCGGACTCTATTCCTCCTCTTCCTGTTCCCATCCTTCCATAAAAAAAGCAGGCCAAGACAAGAGACAGGAAAGGTAAGGGTGTCCTCGAACCCATCCAAGAATTATCCGAGGATGGTGAGACGCCTGATGACAATCAGGAGGCTGCTCTAGACAAAAAGGTCCAAGAAATATCAAGTGAACCTGAGGAAAGAGGTGGTCACTCACCCGAGGAAAGTTCTCATCAATCCCCACATTCGCCTCTTACTGAAGCTTCTCACCCTGTCCTCTTCGAAAATAGCCCAAGGTTAGCACCTCTCCCCATCCCTCGGAGCAACCCTCCTCAGCACATTGATCCAGACACTCTTGGAGGTGGGTTTTCTGAGTTTGATTCTGCAGCATTAGGGTCTCCATCAAGCTCCTTCGAAGTTCCTATGGATAATGAATTCTCACTGTCCCTTCGAAAATTGCTGCATACCTCAGTCAATAGGGGAAAAAAGATGCGGCATCTTGAGAAGCGCAAAAATCATTATAAGTTTAAATCGATGTTAGCTGCCTCTCAGCTTGAAGAGGCCAAAAAGCAACACGCAGTGATTGAGGGCCAAGCCGATGCCTTGTATGAGCGTCTATCTGCCTCTGAAAATTATGTGATAATACTGGAGAGATGTTGTCAAGAGGAGAGGGACTTGTATAAAAAGAAGACTGATGCTCAAGAGCTGTTGATAACTGAGTACAAAAAGGGCACCGTTTGGCCTGTGATGGATTCGCATAGTGTACCGAGGGCTTTAGGAGGGTGAAAGAAGATCGAGATCAGTTACTTAAACGGGTCGAGAGCTTTCCTAGACAAGTCGAAGAAGAGAAAGATAAAGCTGTGGATGCTTTATGCAGCTACGTGCACAAGTAAGCTGCAGGCCCGGGATGCCACTACTCGGGCTGGTTTACTTACCCAAATTCATGCTGAGCATTCCGAATATAACTTGGGGAGTTTTTGGAAACTTGTCCCCTCGGAACTTCGTCCTCCCCATATAGTAGTAAGCGACAGTGAAGACTCAGAGGCTGAGGGGAGTGTCTCCTCGAAAAATTCGGACTGAGGGAAGATATATGAGGTGTTAATGTTTTGTGTATGGCCCTATAGGGCTTCTTTTTGTAACATTGCTTGTTGTAATGCGCTAATTTTGTAATATGACCAAGGCATGTTTTTCCTTTGTAAGACAAGTAACTAATTTTTATCTTTATGTATAAATTTAATCCCAAGCACCTTCAATCACTAATCCAAAGAGACAAACCCTTCGATCGAAACCTAACTACTCAGACTAATGTTGGGTCAGAAAAATAGAATTCGAGGAACACCTTGCTGTGACCCAACTGATAATTTGTGGGGACAATAACTTGAGTCACATCAATGTGTCCCAAATAAAATTCGAGGCACACATTAATGTGACCTGAATAATAATAAAGTTAAGCATAATTCGAGGCACACATTAATGTGACCTGAATAATAGTAGTCAAGTAAAATTCGAGGCGCACACTAATGTGACCTGAATAATAATAAAGTTAAATGAAATTCGAGGCACATGTTACTGTGACTCAAACAATAGTTCGAAGAGACAAGAGTTCGAGGCACATGTTACTGTGACTCAAACAATAGTTCGAAGAGGCAAGAATTCGAGGCAGATGTTACTGTGACCCAAAAATAGTTCGAAGAAGCAAGAATTCGAGGCACATGTTACTGTGACCCAAAAAATAGTTAAGGCAAAGAATTCTTTGTATTTAAGCAGCTCATCGAAACACCTCGTTAAAACCTTCATGTGCCTAACAGGGTAGGAAAGAGTGTGCCCTCGCTAAATATCGTTCTTGGGGATACAAAGAAAAAGAAAAAATACAAACACAATTTGCTAGCTAGCTTTTTAATCAAGATACAATTTTAGGTGCTCAATATTCCAAGGGAGACAGAGATATCGCCCTTCCTTGTCTTTTAACCGATACGTGCCTGGTTTTATCTTTTTGGTGACCTCATAGGGGCCTTCCCAATTAGGTCCCAACTTTCCCAAACTCTTGTCTTTGGTGTACAAGAAAACCTTACGTAGGACTTTATCCCCCACCTTAAAATCTCTGTGCTTTACCTTGGACGCATATCGACATCTTATGAGAGTTTGATAATGGAGGGATGCCAACTGTGCTTGCTGTCTCTTTTCTTCAACCAAGTCTAAAGCCAATGCTCTACTCTGGTCATTCGTGTCGGAGGCATATGTTGCTACATGATGTGAGGGAAAAAGAATCTCCTGAGGGACAACGACATCCATTCCATAGACTAAGGCAAATGGAGACACATCAGTGGTCGTCCGAGGAGTCGTCCGGTATGTCCACAATACTTCCTGCAAATAGTCGGGCCATTTTCCCGCTTTCCCTTCCAAGTTCTTCTTCAAACCATCAAGAATCGTGCGATTTGTCACCTTCACTTGCCCATTAGCTTGAGGGTGAAATGGTGCAGAAAAGCATTGTCGTATACCTCTTGATACACAGAAGCTTTGGAACTCCTTGTTGTCAAATTGAGGTCCATTGTCTGTTGTGATCTGCAATGGTACACAAAAACGACAACAAATGTTAGACACGACAAACTTGATCACATTTTTGGCCCTTGTTCCTGCGAGTGGCTCAGCCTCGACCCACTTAGAAAAGTAATCCACTTCTACAATGATGGTTTGCCTACCACCTGAAGCGAATGGCAAAGGTCCGACGAGATCAATGCCCCACCTATCAAATGGTATTGCTTCGGAAATGCTTTCTAATAACACACCGGGCTTATGAATCACATTAGTGTAGCGTTGACACGTGTCACATCGTTTTACTAATTCTTTTGCATCGGCCGCAACAGTAGGCCAATAGTAGCCAGCCAAAAACACTCTCCTTATTAACGCCCTATACCCACAATGGGCAGAACCTTCACCATCGTGCAATTCAGACAGGATGATTTGTGACTCAGGCCTATTCAAACACCTCAATAATGGTCGACTCAGAGATTTCTTATACAACACTCCTCCCAGCAAAATATAGCCATGGGATTTGAACCTGATTTTCTGAGCCTCGCGCTTGTCGACGGGTAAAGTGTCATGGGCCAGAAATTCAATGATGGTTGTCCTCCAATCCTCCGTAATCACATTACTTTCCTCCGGGATGTTTATTGTATGCTCCTCACCAATCAAGATCGAGGGGCGCTCCTGAACCAAGACCCAAGGGTGGCCTTCCGTCCGTGAAGCAGAGGCGAGAGAATCTGGGACAACATTTAACTCTCTTCGAACATGCTCATACTTGACTTCCTCGAACTCAGATGCTAAATCTTTCAATATCTTTAAATACTCTATCAGCTTATCTTTCCTAGCTTAGGACTCTCCCAAAGCTTGATTTATCACCAATTGTGAATCGCTGATCAATCTAATCTTTCGGGCCCCACATATCTGAGCCAAACGTAAGCCTGCTAGAGTAGCTTCATACTCCGCTTCGTTGTTAGTAGCCTTAAAACCGAAACGAATGGCTTGGAACATAGCGACCCCTTTTGGGGAAATCAATTGGACGCCGACCCCACTTCCTGAGATGTTCGACCCCCCATCTGTCCGTATCACCCATTCAGCTTCATCGACAAAATCGTGAATTTCTTTTTCCTCTCTATCCGAATGGAACACGACCCGGAAATCAGCTAAGACTTGGGCTTTTATCGCCGTTCGAGGCTAAAATGTTATGTCGAAGTCTCCCAGTTCCACTGACCATTTAGTCATCCTACTAGAAATGTCGGGCCTTTGTAGCAAACTCTTCAGAAGAAAATTCGTCCGGACAACTATAGGATGGGCCTGGAAGTAAGGTCTCATCTTTCGAGCCGCCGTTACCAAAGCTAGAGCTACCTTCTCCAACGTGAGATATCGCTTCTCTGCATCCAACAAACTCTTACTGACATAATAGATAGGCTTCAGGAGAGACTCATCTTCGCGGAGTAGAACGGCGCTGACCACACATCCTGATACTGCTACATAGATAATTCAATGTCTCCTACCAATGGTTTAGACAACACCTCGGGGGACGTCAGATACTCTTGGATTTGATGAAAAGTGGTCGAACATTCCTCGGTCCAACAAAATTGATTCGCATTTCGCAACACCTTAAAAAAGGGTGTATATTTATCTGAAGACCTAGAAATGAATCTATTCAGAGCGGCCAATCTCCCTGTCAGAACCTGTACTTCCTTAATATTCCGGGGGGTGGGGGGGGGGGGGGGTCATTGTGATCAGAGCTTTTATCTGTTCTGGATCAACCTCAATGCCCTTTTCGCTGATCATGTAACCGAGAAACTTGCCTGACCTCACCCCGAAAATGCACTTCTCCGGATTGAGTTTTAAATTGACTCTGTTCAAATTGCGAAACGTCTCTTCTAGGTCAGCGAAATGGTCTTCATCCCTTGCACTTTTGACCAGCATATCATCGATATAAGCCTCCATGTTCCGCCCAATCTGCCCCTCAAAGGTTTTGTTGACTAGGCGCTGATAAGTTGCCCCTGCATTTTTCAATCCGAAGGGCATAACTTTGTAGCAGTATAACCCTCTCCCGGTAATGAAAGAAGTGCTTTCCTCATCGCGAGCATCTAATCGGATTTGGTTGTACCCTGAGTAAGCGTCTATAAATGATAACAGTTGATTTCCGGAAGTTGAATCTACTAATTGGTCGATGCGAGGCACCGAGAATGGATCTTTAGGACAAGCTCTGTTTAAATCCGTGAAATCAACACACATTCTCCACTTTCCATTCTTCTTACGCACCAACACTGGATTTGACGCCCACACAGGGTAATGCGACTCGCGAATATGGCCTATGCTCAGTAGCCTCTCAACCTCCAACAGAATTGTTGTGGCCTTTTCCGGGGAGACTGGTCTTCTTTTTTGTACTATAGGTCGGACATCAAGTCGTATAGCAAGTTTATGACACATGATTTCTGACGGTACTCCGATGACATCCTGCGCACACCAAGCAAACATATCAAGTCTATCAGATAAAAAAGCAATTAACTTATCCTTAAACTCTGGAGAAAGGTCGACTCCAATCTTCAGAAATTTGCCACTCGCAAATTCATGTGTCGCAGAATCTCCTTCTGGGACCAGAAATCCGGGGCTTCCCTCGGATCATCGCACGGGATGATTTCTGGGAGAGGTCCCTTTAATTGCTATGCTTTGTCTGAAGTTTCTCCCTGAACCCCCTTCGAGGACAGGGCTATATGGTAGCATTCATGTGCCATCTTCTGGCTACTTCGTATTATTCTAATATTGTTCCCAACCACGTACTTTAAGCATTGATGCACTGTAGAGATTACGCCATGCATCCGGGACAGCCAAGAGCGACCCAGGATAGTGTTATACGACGTCGGCGCGTCAACGACAATAAATAGTACCTCCACCTCTTTCTTGAATGGTCCACGGCGCAATTCGACCACACACTGAAATTCTCCAACCACCATCGCTGTAGCGCCAGTGAAGCCCACTATTGTCCTGTCGGATCTTCGGATAACTGGCGGGTCAGAAATTCTTCGGTAAGTACTCATAAACAGTATGTTCACCAGAGCTCCCTGTATCGATGAGTATCTTCTGAATTTGATCACCAGCGATGCCTGCAGCGATCACCACTGCATCCTCATGGGGGCCTGCAACATTTCGCATATCGTCATCATCGAAACAAATAATGGGAGAGGGCGATCGGTGCATCTGTGCTGACACCCCTGGTTCGATTTGGGTAGTCAAATTGACCATGTGCCTTTTTCGGGAGCTGTTGGAATTTCCCGCAATAGTATCTCCCCCGAAAATTGCCAAAGAATCAAAGAAAGCACAGAGGCTGTCCACTCTCCCCTTCGAAATGGCTTCCTCTACTAAATTTACATTGTTCTTCCCCTCCTTAGGATCCAAATACTCTTGCTCAATGTCGAAGTCATCAACCCATTCGGAAATCACCATAGCCGTGTCAGTGTTCTTTGGGACAGCTTTTACCACAACGTTTTTCTGGGAGTGCTTTTTGACGAACTCCAATAGCATTCCATTCTCTATCAGGGCTTGCACCTCTTTCTTCAAAGCTATGCAATCCTTGGTATCATGCCCAATATCCTCATGATATTTGCAATATTTATTGACACTTCTGCTTTCCCTCGGAGTTTGTATGGGGAAAGGCTTCCTGAACGGTACTGTAGATGTAGCTTTGTCGAATATTGCAGCAACATTTTCTGTCAACTCCGCGAAATAGTCGGGTCGAACCCACTTATTTGACATGGGTCTCGTTCCCTGCTTGTAATTTTGCTGACTGCCGTAGTATTGCGGGTTGGATTTCTGCCTCGGCGGATATTGACCCGTATTTTTAGCCTGAACATTAGAACGGGGGACCTGATTACTCGACTCGGATCTTTGGAATTGATTCTGATCCAACTGATCCCTAGACCCTTTCTCCGAAGCCTGTGTCTCTTCCACCAAGATCCTCTTCTCAACCTGATCTAAAAGCGCTCCAAAAGTCATTGTCTGGCTCTCCACTACTGTGTCCTTCAACAATCCGGGGAGCAAGCCCATCCGAAAATCTGCAAGCGCCACTGAATCCTTACAGTATTCCATGTCCGTTTTTGTCTTAACGAAACGATTAGTGTAATTTTTCAGGCTCTCTCCCACCTTCTGTCGACAATAGATGATCGTGTCTCCATTAGCTCTGAACTTCTTGCTCCCCACAAAGTGTTGCCTGAAGATGTTCCAAAATATATCAAAATTCTTTATCGAGCCCTGAGGAAGCCTGTTGTACCACTTAGAAGCTACTCCCTTGAAAGTCTGAGAGAAACCTCTGCACAACAGCTTATCGTCGTCGTCAAAATTGATCATAAAATTCTTGAATTGCTCGATGTGATTATCCGGATCTTGTGTCCCATCGAATTTTTCTAGCTTCGAAATGTCAAAATGCTTCGGGAGATTTCCCACAAAATTGTCCGGGGACAGGGGGGAGGCTCTCCAATTGTGACCCGCACGATAAACACCGGATCTTAAGTTGTCATTGTTTGGAAAGTAGAAACCCTCCTCGGATGGTAAAGTATACTGGTGCTGCCATTCCGAAGTTCGAGGGCCCTGATCCTCTTTCCTCTCAGGGTACTTCACCTGTCCATAATACCGGTCGCCATCTCGAGCATGGTGACCCTTCTCCCTCGTAGATTTTCTCTCAGAGCTTCTTCCTCTTCGGAAATCAGTGTGTCTACGATTCTTTCTGTGATATTTTCGCGGGGATGCGTCCGATGAGCTGTAGGGAGAGTAATAACTCGAATAAGCTGAATCCACATGTCGCCTCTCTCTTCTCCTCAGCGATTGCCGCTGGCGTCCTTGGTATCTGTCGTCTCTTTTCTCGGGACAAAATTCAGTTTCGCGATCCTCCTTCTCACTAACCGGCTCCCTCCTTATCTCGGATCGAAGATTCTCCTGTACGACGTCCTTTTCTGCTTTCAACCTTTCGATTTCTAGCAGCAATTCATTCCTTTGGGCCAACAGATCTGAGTCGTCGAAGTCGTTCCCGACTCGTTGGCCCCCCAGTCCTTCGTACTCCATATCGTTCTGGTAGTCATCCCCTACCAGGTTCTCCTCCCAATTATTAACCAAATCGTCCCCTTGGTTTTCCATAGTTTTCCTCGGAATAGGAATTATTTCCAGGAAGCGATTGCCGTCAGAGCGATCTTCGCTTCCCACAGACGGCGCCACTGAAGAGTTTCAAGATAGTCCAGGGGTGATTATGCGATACGAGGATTTCTTAGTGTCAATATTAGTGAATCTGTTCTATTTAGGTGTTAGTTTTAGAGAGAGAAAGTAAGAGCTCTAGGATTAAGTAGAGAGAGAAAGTATATTAATATTCATCTCGGGATTTGTGAAGCGTGTGTGGTCCTTTTATAGTACAATTGCAGACCCCACACGCTTAACTTCTGTTAATTACATCTTTTAGTCCCTACATTTTACTTTCTTTCTATTCTGGCTATTTTTTATATAGCTAATACAATTTAGTCCTTACACAGTTTTCTCTATGCGTTTTCCTCCTATCATAATTTTTCTTTGCTATTTTTGCCTGTCAGGTTTCTTCTTCACACTTTTCTCCTTGTCTTTTATTCTTCCTTATCAGAATCCAACATATTTATTTTAACATATAAAATTAAACCCAAAAAACAAAAAAAAAATCCTAAATTTGATAAAAAAATATATATATAGAAGATGGAGACACTCAAACCAAAGATTTAACAACGGAAAACATCACACAATCAACCAAAAATGTAATTTAATCTTGTTTTAAGTTGTATATTCATGTAACTTGAAAATCCGTGTTAAAAAAAACCCTTCTAATCACAAATCCCGATTTCTGCAGGTTTTAGCGACAAACTCCTGATTCCGAGGTGGTGTTTGAAAACCCTGTGATAGTCATTGAAGGCAGTACCTCCAACGAGAATCAAGCCACTGCAGCGTTCGATCCTGACATGTTTATCAACTTTGAAAATACCAAATCACTTATTGGTGAAGAAAACCTTTTTCTTCAAGTAATCCAAAACCATATGCTTAACTTTAGGAGAACAACACCAGTCGAAGCTTCTCTAGAAGCTATCCGTTCTCTTGAACCCATCACCCTTATGGTTCAAGGTCCTAGCACATCCGAACTTCGTCTTCCTTCTCCAAATCCTGCAATTATTACCGCACTTTAGCCATTTGCCGAGCTTGATACTGCCGTAAAGAAACTTGCTTCCCAAGTCGAAGCTTCTCAGAGCCATCTAAAGCAACTGGACAAAGATATGGTTTACTACAAGGAAGCTTACGAAGCTGAGAAAACGTTTAGAGAAACTTTGCACGGCAAAGTAATTAACCAATTTCACGGTTATGAAATGGCACGGTCCGAACTCATAAAAGGTGCTCTCTGTATAAAGAATCATCTGCGAATCACCCACATTGTGGATACAGAATTGCTGACGAACTCTCATGAAGCAGAGGTGAATAAACTCAAAGCTAGCCATGCTACTGAACTAACATCTAAAAAATCCACCTCCAGTAAGCTTCAAAATTCTCTCACTCTTTGTGAGACAAAAACAAAGAGCTAACCGATTACATGGCTAAATTGAGGAAGGATTTCGAAGGTGAAAAAGCTGCTGCCGTAGCTGCTGCTGAAGCTGATCTTTCAAAAAATACGCAAACAACTATTAACGTCGGAAAAGAAGATGCAACCATTCTCCTTCTTCGAGATCTTCACGCTGCTTACCCAAAAATGGACCTTACAAGTTTTTGGAATGATATCCTTGAAGAATAACGCCCAAGTGAAGGTTTCGACCCTGATCCTGAGACATCGTCCTCTGAAGACGAATCATCCAAAGAGGAAGAGTCTTCTGATTAATCCTATCAGTTTTTTGTCTTTGTCAGATTAGAAAATTTCTTCCCGTACTTTAACGAATTAATCTAAATGACAAATGGTTTTCTAAATTTTATCATTCTCTTTGCATATTATTCGATGATATATTTCAAAAACACAATAATTATAAAATATATACTTACCACCTTGAATACCTTAACAAAATTGATGAATACAGTAGTTCTTCGACAAATTCTCAATGTTTTGTTAAACTTTAACAGCTCTTCAAAAAATTCTCAGTGTGCTATTAAGCGTACACTTCGAAATAAAAATGTAATGTGATTATTAAACATGGTTGTTTCTTCGAAAAGTGTCATAAACACTTCAGAACATTCTACTCTCAACTAATCTCAAAGATGATCAGTCTTTGATGATTTGTTAAGATAATATTCAAACATATGTAAACAACCATTGGCCAAAAAACGAACTTTATTGATAATATTGAATATGTACATGATGCCTCGTTAAAACCTTCCTGGCCCAACACGAGAGGAAATAATGCGTCATTCAAAACAAAAATTCCAAAGTATAAAAACACGTCTACTCCCAATAAAGCTTCAGATGCTGGATATACCACGGATGTTGAAGAATTTTCCCTTCGACATCAAAAATTCGATAGGACCCCGACTTAATTCTTTCAACAACTATATAAGGCCCTTCCCAATTCAGAGCCATTTTTTTGAGGCTCTTCTCCTTTGTATGCAAAAAACAATTTCGCAACACTTTATCACCTTCTTTAAATTATCTTCTCTTTAGCTTCGAATCATATCTACTTCTCATAAGAGTTTGATAATGAATTACATTCAAATGAACTCGAACTCTTTTTTCCTTAATCAGATCCAAATTAGCCCTTCGAACTTCATCATTAGACATTTTAAAATATTGAGAAATTCTAAAAGATGATATCGTAGATTCAATTGGGCTGACTGCATCCATACCATATGCCAAAGAAAAATGAGTCTCTTTTGTAGCCTCTCTTGGAGTTGTTTGATAAGCCCAAAGCACCTCTTGCAAATAGCTTGGCCATTTTCCAGCTACTCCTGATAAATTCTTCTTCAGACCATCTAAAATTGTTCTGTTTGTCACCTCCACTTGTCCATTAGCTTGAGGATGAAAAGTTGTCGAAAAACATTGCTGAATTCCTTTAGAAATACAAAACGCAACCATTTCCTTGTTAATAAACTGAGGGCCATTATCTGTCGTAATCCTCCGAGGAACCCCAAAACGACAAAAGATACCGTTTATGATAAATTTGATGACATCCTTTGCCTTTGTTCCTGATAACAGTTCTGCCTCTGTCCATTTTGTAAAATAATCAACCGCTACAATTATCATCTGTCTTCCGCTAGAAGCCATCAACAAAGGTCCCACAATATCAATTCCCTACCTATCAAATGGTATTACTCCGGATATAGACATAAGCGGTACTTCTGGTCTGTGAATAGTGTTGGAAAATATCTGACAAGTATCACAACCTCAGACTAAATTCCTAGCATCGTTCATGATTGTAGGCCAATAAAACCCTGCAAGTAAAACTCGACGTGATAAAGCTTTGAACCCACAATGAGCCGACCCTTCACCATCATGCAACTCTGATAATACTTCTTGTGATTCTTGTTTGCTTAAGCATCGTAATAATGGTCTGCTCAATGCCTTTTTATATAAAATCCCATCAAGTACTATATATCTGAAGGCTTTACCCCTTAACCTTTTGGCCAATTGTGAATCATCTGGAAATATTCCTTGAGTAAAAAAATTAAGAATATCTGATCGCCGATCGCGTCGGCTTTCATCAGTGGTAAAGAACTCGTTTATGCATTCACATTGGTTAGATTGAATAACAATTGAAGGATTTTCTTGTAGCAAAATCCAAGGATATTCTTCCTTGTAAGCAACATTTGCTAAAGAATCAGCCACCATGTTACTTCCTCTCCCAATGTATTCCACAACAACATTTTCAAGCAGAAGCATTAATTCCAAAGTTCCCGAAGATATAAAATCAAACAATCTTTCCTTGCTTCGAAAAATCCAGATACCTGATTTGATAATAATTGAGAATCCGTTTCCAAACGTACTGAAGTTGCCTCGCAAATTTTTGCCAGTCTCAAACCTACCAAAGCAGCTTCGTATTCAGCTTCATTGTTCGAAGCATGAAAACCAAATTTAATAGATTGAATCATTGTTTTTCCCGTCGGAGCTATTAACTGAACCCCAGGACTACATCCTGAAACATTAGACCCCCCATCTGTTTGAACAACCCACCTCGAATCAACAAGTATGACTTTTTCAGTTTCTTCCTCATCTGATCGGCTTGAGTGGAATTTAACAAAAAACATCTGCCAGTGCTTTCTCCTTTATTGATGTTTGAGGTGTAAATAAAATATCATAGTCCTCCAACTCTACTGACCATTTGGTCATCTTACCCGAAATATCAGGTCAATGTAAAATATTTTTCAAGGGGAATGAATTTCGGATTTCAATAGTTGAGCTTGAATATACGGGCGCATCTTTCTAGCAGCAATCACCAATGCTAATGCCAACTTCTCTAATTTCATATACCTATTTTCTGCTGCCACTAAACTTTTACTAATGTAATACACCAGCTTTGTAACTCCTGAATCCTCACTAGTTAACACTGCGCTTAGTGCAAAATCCGATACCGCTATATAGAAAAATAATTTATCCCTACTTTGAGGCTTTGACAAAATATCTGGTGATGACAACAAATTTTTGATGTTTGTGAAAGCTGCTTTATATTTCGATGTCCATTCGAACCTACCGGGCCCTCGTAACACTTGAAAGAAAGGAAAGCATTTATCAGAAAATATTGAAATAAATCGATTAAGTGCTGCTAACCTTCCTGTCAAAATTTGCATTTCTTTGATTGACCGAGGAAAATTCATTGTTATAAAAGCTTTTAATTGTTCTGGGTCAGCTTCTATTCTTTTTTCGTTGAAAAAAAACTCAAAAACTTCCCCGATCGAACTCTGAAGGTGCACTTCTCAGGATTTATTTTCAACCGGATCGCTCTTAAATTCAAAAAAGCTTCCTCTAAATTATCAAGATGCACTTCATCCTTTGAGCTTTTTACTACCATGCCGTCTATATATACCTCCATATTTCTTTCGATCTGCGTAGCTAAAGCTTTATTCATTAATCTCTAATAAGTGGCTCCTACATTCTTAAGTCTGAAGGGCATCACTCTGTAATAATACAAGCCCCTATCAGTTATAAAAGTTGTGCACTCTTGATCTTTTAGATCCATTTGGATCTGATTATGCCCTGCAAAAGCATCCATAAAAGTTAAAATTTTGTTGCCTAAAGTAGAACAATTAACTGATCTATTCGAGGAACAGGAAACGAATCTTTGGGACAAGCTCTATTCAAATATGTAAAATCCACACACATCCTCCATTTCTCATTCTTCTTTTTGACTACCACCGGACTCGTCGTCCATAAAGGATACTGTGACTCCCTTATGTGTCCGACCTTAGACAATCGATCCACTTCAGCAACAATCGCTTCTGCTTTTTCCGAGGAAAACGCTCTTCAATTTTGAATCACCGGCTTGACATTCGGATCTATTGCCAAGCCGTGTCGAATTACTTCAAAAGGTACTCATGTTACATCTTCTGTCCTCCAAGCGAAGACATCCAAATTTTGAGATAAAAAATCAAGCAATTGTTGACGTAGAAAAGGGGTCAATAAAGTTCCGATTCAAAGTACCTTTCCTTCCAGAAAAAGTAAACTCCTCTATCTCTTCACTCACCGTTAATGACCCCGAGGTTTCCTCGGTCGTCAACCCTTTCTTCCAAATCCGAGGGTGCCCCTTCTAATTGCTATTCTTGCATTAAATCTCCACTGCCAGATCCTCAGATTCAAAGTGCAGTGGCATAGCATTCCATGGCAACCTTCTGATCGCCTCGAATAACCCGAACGTTGTCTCCAACCACATACTTAAAGCACTAATGGACTGTAGACACCACCCCATACATTCTTGAAAGCCACGATCTTCCAAAAATAGCATTATAACTCGTGGGACAGTTCACCACCACAAAGAGTACCTGTACCTTTTTCTTAAATGGTTTTTTTCCCAAACTCACCTCACCTTCGAATTCTCCCACAATACGAGCTGTTACACCCGTGGATCCAATAATCGTTCAATTCGATTGAGAAATCCGAGGTGTATTTGTCATTCTATCATAGGTGGATTTAAAAAGGACATTGGCAGAACTGCCAGTATCAATCAGCACACGTCGAATTTCGACGCCAACCACCTCAGGTCCAATCACCACAACATCTTCGTGTGGTCCTGCAGTACCTCTCAGATCGTCTTCATCAAACAAAAATAAGGGAATATCTTTCTTCCCATACAAGTGCGTAGACATCCTCCTTTCAATTTGAGTTGTCAAATTGACAACATGCCTTTTCATCGAACTATCCGAGTTCTCAGTCATTGAATCGCCTTCAAAAATAGCCAATGATTCGAAAAACTTGGATAGCTCCCGAACACGTCCTTTTTCCACAGATGTTTCCACTGTTATAAAAATCAATCTGTTCGGATCCTTTTCAACATACTCAGAAGAAGTATCGAATAGTTCAGCCTGTGAATCCATAATCATCAAATTTTCAGTTGGCGGTGCAGCCTTCGAAGTCGATGCACCATTATTTTTTGATGCACTCCCATGTGACCTCACATAATTCAGGAGCTTTCCATTCTCAATCAAATATTGGATTTCTTTCTTCTAAGCAATACAATCATTTGTATCATGTCTAATATCATCATGATATCTGTAAAATTTATTATTTCTCTCCTCCTTTGGTCTACTGATGGGAGCCGACTTCCTAAAATTTACAAAACTCTTGGTCTTATCCCAGGTGACAAATACATTCTTTTTCAGATCAACATAGTACTCAGGCTTGACCTATGTATTTGGTCTAGGCCTGTTGTAAGTGTTAAATGGAGCGTGATTTGAATAACCACCACTCCGAGGAGGCAAATTGTTGTTCTTCTGCCTCGAGTGCTGATTACCATTGCCATTGTTATTACCATTCGAGGGATGCCCCTGATTATTGGCTGCCTGTCCTGAATTTTTTGGAGTGCTGACTGGTCTGCCTCAGACTCTACTCGACTCCTCCATGTTGATCTGATCCTCAACTTCAGCCATCAAAGCTCCAAAAGTCAAGGCCATTCTCTTTGTTGTCTCATTAGCTAGATCCCCTGGCAATAACCCTTGGTGAAAAGCTTCCATTGCGACATTTTCCTCACATTTGTCCAAACTAGCCTTGGTCAACACAAATCTCTTTGTATAGTCTTTCAAATTTTCTCCTGGTGCCTGGTTACATTGAATAATAGTATCAACATTTGCTCTCATCTCTTTGCTTCCCACAAACTTCATTCGAAAAGCAGTACAAAAATCTCTGAAATTTGATATGGACCCCTTCAGAATCCTGTTGTACCACTTAAGAGCTGTTCCCTTAAAAGTCTGTGAAAATGCACGACATACAAGCCGGTCGTCATCTTCAAAATTCATCATATAATTCTTGAATTGTTCGATGTGATCGTCGGGATCCTGCATCTCATCGAACTTCTCCACCTTCGAAATGTCGAAACACTTCAGAAGCGCCATGGTTCGAATTTCATCTGTCAACGGAGAATTTCTCCAGTCAACACCTTGAACGAACTGATCATCAGTTCTCATTGTGACATATAGGTTCCTATCAGTTTCTGCGTACTGATTCGAAGGATTTCTTTCATGCTAAGTTGAACGAAGAGCATTCTTAGATTTACTTTCCTTTTTATACTTCCTCGAATAATCTCTATCAGATTCCCATTTTGAAGAACCTCTGTGCCTCTTAAAACCCGAGGCTGAACTTTCGACCTCCTCGTCACTAGAAGTCACTAATTTCTGTTTATCATTTCTCTCCTTTCGAGACAAATATCGTTCTTTAGGAGCCACAAAACGTGTTTTTTTGTGTTTGGACTTAGCGCGTTGATCATCAAAAGATCGATCTGGCTGACCTTCCACCTCGGTATTTTATACTTCCTTTCTAACCTCGGATCTGAGCCTTGCTGAGAGTATATCTTGCTCCCTCCGTTCATATTTCTCATTCAATGTATTAATTTTTATCTAAAAGCTGACTCATTCGCGCCTCAATATCAGATTGAGATCGGATCGGAGATGATCCATTAGTTCTATTTCCATCAGTTTTCTCAGCATCCATCGCTGACTAGAGCGTAGGATTGTTTTCAGTATTCATCTTATGAATTTTAATCATATAATACAACTAGATTGTATCAATATTTCGAACAAAATAAGAGCACTGATTTTACGTCCCAGTGGAGTCACCAATTTGATGAGTTATTATTTTGCCTTAGTTAATTGTCAAGAGTGAATTATAGAGAGAGAAAGATATGGAGAGTTTTTAGAGAGAGAAAACACAAGTACTAATAAGTTCCAAAGTAAAAAGTATCCAACCCCTTTATTAGAGTAGTCTGGTCCTTTATATAGAGGAGCCAAGACTTAGTCTCAAACTAAAATCTGTTACAAAAAGTAGGCTAATTGTTGTTTAGTCCTCACTAATTACACATAGTTACAAATATCCTCTAAAACTTACATCAGTTACAAATTAAGGATAAAACTTACATTACTTACAATTAAATCTTTAAATTTATATTATTTATAATTTAGTCCTCAAAATCCTATTTCCATATCAGAACCTACTTTATGTTACTAATTGTTGAGGTACTGGTCTGACATTTTTTATGTATTCACTTGGAAAACCAAAGATATTATCGGGGTTCCTTCCGAGGTGATATGTCATATCTTGGCTTTAAGCCCAAAGGTCAGATTAATTATTTAAAAGAGGAGGACTTATTCAATAGAAAAATATGATTTAATTGTGGCAGAAGTGGATCGTTTGTATAAGGTTGGATATATGCGAGAAGCACATTATCCATTGTGGACTGCGAATCTGGTTCTTGTAAAAAAGAAGAATAGGAAATGTAGGATGTATGTCGACTTTACAGATCTATATAGGGTATGTCCAAAGGATCCATTTCTTGTGCCTAGGTTTGACCAATTTGTTGACTCAACATCAGGGATTAAGATTCTTTCTTTCATAGACGTGTTCGCATGTTATAATTAGATTCAAATGAACCCTAAGGATCAGGATAGCACTACATTTATATATGATAGATAACTGCATTGTTACCGGGTTATGCTGTTTGGCCTCAAGAATGTTGGTGGTATATATCAAAGATTAGCGAAAGAGGTATTTTTTTTCAAATTAGAAGTAATATGAAGGTTATACTGATGATATGTTTGTCAAAGTCTATTAGATGACGAACACCTTCGAGATTTTGAGGAATTTTTTTTGAATCTGAGAGTCATTCGATTAAAGTTAAATATGGATAAGTTCATCTTCGGAGTTAGATCGACGAAGTTCTTGGGGTATATCATAAGTGAAAAAGGAATAAAAGTTGATCCTCATCTGGTTAAAAGCTTTGATAACAATGACCCCTCCTCAGTCAATAATTTTTTTACAGGTGCTCCTTCTGATAAATGTGATATTTTTTCCAAGTAGGTGAAATCAGCCGGGTTTCATCGGTACTTGCAATAGTTAATATTATGATTAATGATAATTTTCTAAAAATCATAAATATGTGTTAGTATTGATGAGTATTAAATTATCCAAATGGAAAATCAAACAATTGAGTTATTGAGTCAAAGTTTATTTTATGTATGCTGATGTAATGAAATATACTATTACAGGTATAAACACAATAATATGTTTTGGGTATAAATGTGTGTGGGTTACAAAAATGGCATATAGACCATATAAGCCCATTATACTCATTAGGTTGATTTGGCTATATATAAGCCTTTAGAGAATTTAGTATGAGCGGGTGAACACTTTACTTCTTAAGGAGCTTAATTCTCTCTATAAAACTCAATCAAATATTTATTTATTTATTTTATTATTACTTAAACATCCTTCGAAATTCTTTGATATTATCAAGTGTGATTTATCCTCTGATATCTTATTAAACTTCTATGTTAATATTTTACGTATATACACCATGTTCAAATATGTTAACTTGTTATATGTTAAATTTACTTATGTGTCGTGTGTTATATGTTCCAGTTACTATCGGTTACTATACCATGAGAAACAAACCCTCAATGCTGGATAACTCAGATTTTAATCAGTGGAAAGAATACATTAAGTGAACTTTCATGATTATGACCTTCCACTAATGACACCTAAACTAGATGCTCTTACTCTGGAAAGTTCATCTGAGGAAACAAAGGAGCATGAAAACTGGGAACAGTCTAATTGGTTGTGCTTGGCCTTCATGCTTCAAGGATACCAACTGTGTTTTGTGGGTTTGTCCCATTGAATGCTACTAGTGCTTCAAAGTTTCTCATTGAAGTTGAGAAATCATTTGTCAAAAATGACAAGGTAAAGATGTGACATCTCATAAATAAGATATATACCCGAAAGTACAGTGGTCAATGTGTTATCCAAGAGCATATTCTGGGGATGTCAACAAGTTAAAGATAATCAAGGTAGACTTACCTGAATAATATGTGGTAGGTTCATTTTCCAATCTCTCTCGGGAAATTTTAAGCATTTTATATCCACATAGAGGAGAAAAACTTGAAGAGGAGAAGTCTGAAGTGACCATGGTAGTCTCCAAGAATGGGATGGGGTAAAATAGAAAGTGTGATGGCAAATGACATGTCTATGGTCCGACTAAGAAAAGAAACCTCAAGAATCAACGGTAGTTTGATGATTCTTCCGTAAAGAAAATGGACACCTCAAGAATGATTGTGAGAAATGTCGAGTTTACTTGATAAGTAAATATAATCTCATGGTTTTGGTTATTTTGAAAGTTAACCTTAATTCTGTGAAAGATAATACATGATGGGTTGATTTTCAGCTGCAACAACTCACGTCTATATTTCTTTGCAGGGTACACTAAAGAGTCGAAGGCTAAGTGATGATGAAATGTCAATCTTCATAACTGATGGGAGCTCGTGCAAAGTGTTAGAAATTTACCATTTAAATTTAAATCTTACCACTTGGCATATACTATATTTGGAGAATGTTAGTATGTTCTTACGTTTCGAATGAACTTGATTTATTTTTGGCTTTGGACATGTATGATTATTTTTATCTTTTGGGAAACAATGGTTTAACTCTCTATTATAATAATATGATTGTTGATTATGGTAGCTTGATAATTGAACAAAATTTTTATTTATTAAATATTGTTAGTAATCACAATATTTCTATTAGTGCACAACTAGTGATAAATAAGATTAATAAAACCGAAAACTCCTCTAAATTGTGGCACAAACGGTTAGGTGAGATATTAAAAGTAGGATAAATAAGAATGTAACTGAAGGTTTATTGGGTCATCTTGATTACTCCAATCTGGTACTTGTATCAAGTGTGTCCATGGGAGATAGACCAAAACCAAAAGGGTAGGGGAAAATAAAGAGACCGAAATCTTATAAATGATTCCTACCAATATTTGTGAACCGTTTCCATAAGAATCATAAAATGCGCATTGTCCCTTCATATCTATTGTAGTTGACCTCTCTCGTTTTGGAGTACCTCTACGTGCTTTATAAAAAGTCAGAAGCCCTAAAAAAGTTTAAATTTTTAGGACCGAACTTAAAAAATAACTTGATAAAAGCATTAAGAGAATTAGATCCGACTATGATAATGAATACTATAACAGATTGACGGATCGTGTGAACAACGCCAAACACCATTTAAACAAACTCGGATTGATCAACTCAACTAGAAGAAAAGAGACAAAGTCTCCAACTGTACTCGAAAAGTGACAAATTAGACTCCTTCAAGAAGAAAAAAGACAAAGTCTCCAACTAGGAGTGAAATAATCGAGTTTCACCCTTAAATAATATATAGTATAGTATAGTTGGAAAGATTCGAACCCAATCAAGACAAATCCAAGCCTAAACCCAGTTCAAAAAATAAAAGCAAATAAGAAAAAGAAAAAAAAACAAGAAGAGCATACCCAAGCCAACTATAAAAACTATACACACTAATATTAAATTAAAACAAAAGGTTCCGTTACCATTAAAGTTCAATTCCATCTGTTACATAATCATCTTTATAGCTCAGTACAAAACATGGATAAGATTTTTTTTTTGGTATAAAAAACGGTTAAATTAATGATGAAATGTTGTACATGGGTTCAGGAGGCAAGTGCCTCAGTACAGCGCTTAAATCCAGATTGGATAGAGAATGCTACAGAATTTGAAATTACACTTGTATTGCTGGAAAGACATTTATGGGTAGCAAGCTATCCAGTGAAATTGGCTTTTGTTCCTTTGAACCGATATCTGAGGTCAGATAGTACACGATGAGCTATGCTGGTGAAGGGGGATTGTTTGTTGTTGTAGATTCTGTCGTTCCTTTCCCTCCAGATGTAGTAGATGGTGGCACAGAAGGCCACTTTCCAGTGAGTCTTTCGGTTGTCCTTTGAGGCGTTCCATGTGCTCGCTTGTTCCAGCCATAGGGGCCAGGAGGAAGGGGGGGGGGAAACAGTAGTTTTTGGGCGAGGGATTCCCATATTGCGCTAGAGTATTGGCACTGAGTTAAGAGGTGTTCTATGCTTTCAGGCAATGTTTCACATAAGACACAGGTCGGGGGTGAGTCCAGCCCCCACACAATAAGTTTATCCCGAGTGGTGAGCTTGTTATGAATTGCAAGCCAAGTGATGAAAGAGTGTCTGGGGATCGTGAATTTGTGCCAGACAAGAGAAGACCAGGCGATCTTATTTCTAGTTGGTTTAAGGAATTTGTAGGTGCTGCTGATGGAGAAGGTCTGGAGCTGTTTGTTGGGGAGCCATATAAATGAGTCCTTTGCTGGGGAGGGGGGGGGGAAGGTTTTGGATGACATATGTTATTTCTGTTAGGAAGGGGTTGAGGTTTCTGTTGGGAGCTCTAGCTTGGGGGGGCCACATCCAGCGGCCGCTTTGATTGAGATCTTTCACCATTTTTAAGTTTCGCAGATGGGAGAGGGATTGGATGGAAGGTCCGTAGCGGTTGATCAGAGAGGTGGGGAAGAGCCATGGGTCATGCCATATGGATGTGTCTTCTCCATTGCCAATTATGACTCTGTAGAGGTTTGCTGCTACTGGGCGGAGATTGAGGATTTTTCTCCAGCTCCAGCTGTCGTTTGGGGGAAAGGGAATGGTCGAGAAACAGTTGTTTTTTATTTTTTCCATTAGAGTCCATTTTGTCCAAAGGGAGTTCTCATTTTTTGTGAGGATGGACCAAAGGAGCTTTAGGGCGGCCGCCTGATTCCAGGCTTTTAAGTCTGGGATCCCAAGGCCACCCTCTATATTGGACACGACTACCCTTTCCCAGGCGATTTTTGATCCCGTGATCTTCATTTCTGAGCCAGACCAGAGGAATCTGCGTAAGAGCTGCGAGAGCTCTTTGAGGACTCTGATTGGGAGGATGAAGATTGAGGACCAATAGACTTGGATAGAGAAGAGGACAGAGGTGATAAGCTGAAGGCGGCCAGCATATGAAAGCTGCTTCGTGGTCCAAGAGTTGATTCGGTTTGTGATTTTGATGAAAAGGGGTCTGCAGTCGTTGTAGGTTAGGCGAGAGGTGATGAGGGGAACTCCTAGGTAACGGACTGGAAGGGAGCCTTCGATGAAGTTGAGGAGGGAGAGGATTTCATGCTTGGTTCCGGGGGAGGTTCCGGAGAAGAAAATGTGACTTTTGGCAGGATTCAGCTGAAGCCCTGATAGGGTTTCAAATTCTTGAAGGCCTTCAAGGGTGAGATTGATGGATGGAGAGTTTGCTCTGCAAAGAATAAGGAGGTCGTCTGCGAATCACAACTTGATGATGCGAAGCTTTTGACATTTCCAATGGAATCCGAAAGATGGATGTCTGCTTTTTTCCTGGAGGATGCTGGAGAGTACCTGCATTACCATAACAAAAATATACGGGGAAAGGGGATCGCATTGCCTGAGGCCTTTGGCACCCGGGAAGTAGTTCGAGGTCTTGCCGTTTATGCAAACGGCATAGGAGGGGGTGGTGATGCATTGGATGATCCAATTTATCATGTCAATGGGGAAGTTCATGGCAAGCGAGATGTCAAGAACGAGTTCCCATCTGACATTATCAAAAGCTTTTCTAAGGTCTATTTTGAGGGCACATCTGGGGCCTTTGCGATTTGTGTGGTACCCATGCAGGAGATTTTGGGAGAGGAGAATGTTGTCCACTATTGATCTTCCAGGGATGAAGGCGGATTGGGAGGGGTCGATGAGGGTTGGGAGTGCTGGCTTGATGCGATTTGCAATGATCTTCGAGATAGTTTTGTAAATCACGTTGCAGCAGGCTATAGGTCTGAAGTCTGACGGATGGGAGGGGGTATCAGTTTTGGGGATGAGGGCTATTAGGGTTGTGTTCCAGTTGGGGTCCATTTTTCCTCTTGAGAAGAAGGATTTGACACCCTCACAAACGTCATGGCCTACCGTTGTCCAGCAGGTCTTGAAGAAATCTGCGCTGAAACCGTCAGGGCCAGGCGCCTTGTCACTGTTAATCGCAAATAGGGCTTGCTTGATTTCTTCATTTGAGATGGGCTTGATCATGTCTGAGATTAGACTTTGGGTGACCGAGGATTTGATTAGATTTTGGATTCGACCCGGACCAGGGTAGTCTTTCGAACTAGGGGAGCCTAATTGGTTAAGGAAGAAATTGTTGAAGGTGGCGGTGATGGTGTGAGGATTGGAGCTTATGGTGCCGTCCTCTTTCAGGATGGAGAGAATCTTATTTCTGGCTCTGTGAACTCGGATACTGTTATGGAAGAATTTGGAATTCTTGTCCCCGAGTTTGAGCCAGGTTTCTCTGGATTTCTGCTTGAGGAAAGATTCCTCTGCTCGGCTGTAGACGATGTAGGAATCTGAAACCGATTTTTCAAGGAAGATGAAAAACTGGTTTGACATGGATAAGATTTTTGTACTAAGTTAAGATTTTTAGATAACAAAATTGCTTTGAATCCTATGTTTGATATTTGTATAAATACATTGTAAAAAAAGTTTTGACAAGCATTAATCCAACATAAAAAAGTTTGCTCATATATTAATTTTCACTGAGAATATAGAAGGAGATAAGAGGGAGAGAAAAAAAAGATATAGAAATGTATTGTGTTTAGTTTTTTATATTTGGATAATTTAGAAAGTGGGTTTTCAATTAGAATTGTGGATGGTTTGTCCATGATTGTTGATAAGATTAACTTGGTTTTGTTTATGGGGGGATATATAATACAATCGAAGTAGGGTTTAATAGTAGTTGATAACTTGGCGTACTCAAATACATAAATTGGCGGATCCATGGTATGGGAGGCAATTGGCCACTTTACTTTATTTGTATTATTTTTATATGAAGTTGGGCTCAGTGATTGTCGAAAATACTCGGCTTACGTAAAATTTATTCTTTAATCTAATTAAATTTTAAGTTTTAATTTAATCAAAATTATATTCTATTGTGTATTTTTCTATGGAATCAAAGATTTAAACAATCGAAGTAGACTTTGGATAAATGATTTTCTATGGAAAGGATAGAATTAAAAATGATAATACTTTTTATTTCGGTTTTTGTTTTTTTTTCTAATTAGAATTTGTTTCGTAGAAACTTTTTTTATATAATTTTTTTAAAATTTATGTTCCTCCCTTCATAATGTTTCATGTTTTTTAAAATGAAAAAACCAGCCACTATATATATATAGGGGTATTAGTTTTGGATAAATGATTTTGTAGGTAATGGATAAAATTAAAAATGATTATTTTTTTTTATTTCGGTTTTTGTTTTTTTTTTCAATTAGAATTTTTTTGGTTAAAATCTTTTTAATGAAATCTTTTTATGTTTTTTGATACGAAAAGACCAGTTATCTACATATCTTCTATTTTATTTTCATCAAAACATCATTGAAATAGTAGCTCACTCTTTTAGTTGTTTCATATATATTTTTAAACTTTCAAAACAACCGGCCGTTGTTCATCGTTTTGTTGGCATACCAGAATTTAAATACCACACTCGCATTTCAACCTAGGGTGAGTACACCATGTAGTTATAGTTTGGTCGTTGAAACTCTGAATCTCACCATCTTTAGGCTCCTAAGTAGCAAATATAGAGGTTCAGAAAGCTTTAAGGAAAAGTAAATCGGGTTTCCTTAATGGAAAACATTGTATTGCTAGGTTCCACATTTTTTTCATCTCAATATTGATATGGAAATAGGATTTTGAGGACTAAGTTGTAAATAATGTAAATTTAAGGATTTAATTATAAATAATGTAAGTTTTGTCCTTAAATTGTAATTGATGTAAGTTTTAGAGAGTATTTGTAACTATGTATAATTGTTAAGGACTAAACAACAATTAGTCCTCTTTTGTAACAGATTTTAGTTTGAGACTAAGTCTTGGCTCCTCTATATAAAGGGCAAGGCTACTCTAATAAAGGGGTTGAACACTTTTTTTTAAAACTTCATTTGTACTTGAACTTTCTCTCTCTAAAAACTCTAAAACTCTTTCTCTCTCTAGATTTCTCTCTTAACAATTTACTAAAGCGAAATATTAACTCATCAAATGCAGCTAGCGCGGGGGTTTCAAAAGCTGCATTTGGAAAATTTTCAGTATTAAAACTGCCTGGGTGCAACATGTCGCAAGTCACACTGATCTGAAGGCAATATTTCATCTCTTGTCTGATAATTTTCTTGCGCTAACCTATCCCGAGAAGAATTTGAAAATTTCTCTGGTGTTTAAGTTCCTCACCTATAAAAACACAATTAGTCAGACTTTCAACTTTTTTTCTTCATTTATGATCAAATTTTTGAAAGATTTCTTCCGTTGTTTATGTCTAGCAATATCAATGATTACCCATGATAACCAACAATTCTCTGATTTAAACCTAACTATCACCTACAACCCCATTTCCTGGACAAAATCTAACAAATCCCAATTAAACACAAGCTTGAAAAAACATCATTTTCAAAAACCTGCTTAGACTCAATAGTAACTTGAGCAAAACACTTTCTTACATCTACTATGTATCCATAATGAGGGAAAATCAACTTCCTCATTGTGGATATACCGGCTCCAAAAGAAAGACCACACCTCATTCCCACCGTACTACCATGCTAAATGATGAACTACTGTTGATAGTCTCACCATACCTAGCCCCAGGGTTCAAGTGACACATCTCTTTTGTTAAAGACCAAACTATATGTTAGTTCTTTTCCATCTAAGTCGATTTTAGTAAACAATAACCTTTCGGTCACCATGCACGACTCTCTATTATTGTGCATACGTGCCCTTTGTCCCTCGCTGGTTCAAAATAGACCCTTCTTCAACAAGACCAGACTTGTCACTCTGAGGAGGCTCATAGTCCGATGGATAAGAACCCCTCATTCGCTTGCATCAACATGTTGTTGGATGATAAAGATCAAGACCTATTGGAAACTGACTTTTGTACACTTAACACTAAACTTGATCGCTTAATGTCTATTTTTTTAAGCAACGCTTATCTCTTCCAAGCCAAGTGTCAAGCATTAGTCTCACATAATTGTGGAGACATTAGTAAAGCATGCTCACCAGCCTCCATCAACTTCCCTCGAGCTGCTTCGAGTGTGGTTTCTTCCGAACCTATCATTCCAGGTTTTAATCTTTATTCACCAGGGAAAAAGAACACTTGTTCTATCACTATCTTACCCCTTGAACTATTTCTCATTGCCTCCAACGTTAGCAGTACCTTCCATAAGGTTTTTGGAGACTATTACCAATTAATTGTCTCATCAGCCATGCATACACCCCACTGATGGTCGAAACATATTCATCCAACATGAAAGGCCCAATATCTATAACTGCCCCCCCCATCCAATACCCCAATCCCAATACCCAACCCATCCCTCATGGATGATGCTTTCAATGACATCTTCATGCAAACGGATCTGTCCAAGCCCAAATCCAAAGCTATGCAACATTACCCAGCCATAATCTAACAATCATACTAAATCGGACCTACACCTACCAAGCATACCATCTCAAAAACCCAATCCATTCACAATTATTCACACCTCAACCATTCATTCAATCGTACACTTGTAAACCTACCTTGGTGACCTTCTAAGCCTTGGTATCGCATCAATCTTCACTTTCCTCTAATCCTTCTTCGCTCGAAACAGTCAAAACAATATTTTGAATCGTTCAAGAGCATGTGTGGATACACTTCCAGACAAACGTTTTCAACTAGACCGAGTTAAAGAGCACCCACACGACACTTTGCATCTACCATTGTGCTTACTCCTAGAATAATTTACAGTAGCCCATTGCCAACACCTTAGCCCCTCGATGTTCCATTGTGTGCAAATGCATTTCCTTAAAACATATAATCTATTAAAAACAAAAAAATTACATAGTTTTATAGCGGCCCTCTTTGAAAATTGATCCACCATGATGGTGGAACATGTCCAATCTCTGCATGTTGAAGACGAAGTCCTTTTCTCCAACAAGTGCCTATCAGGATACTTTCTTGGTAAGAAGCTTAACTCTTATCACGTTAAAGTCATAACTTTTAGAGTTTAGAGCATGCACAAGCTCTACATGTGCGAATCCACGAGCCTTGGCTAGTTTTACTTCAAATTTTCCATAACTAGCAATGCTACTAGAGTGCTTGAGCTGGCGCTTTGGTTCTTTAGTAGAAATCCCATCATTATCAAGCGCCATGAACCTATTCCCTCCACATCTAATGATCCTCTGAAGTGGATTCTTTTGTGGATTAAATTTCATAGGCTATCTCATGAACTCTGGTTCGAAATAGGTCTTAGCAATCTAGGCAGCTACCTAGACACTCCCATCTATGTGCATACTTATACCACCAATCGTTTTCGTATGAAGTTTGCTCAAATTTGTATAAGGATGAACACTCCTGCTGAATTCTCGGGTGTTTTAAGGATCAAATATATGAGAAATCCCACCATCTTACATATAGGATGCCAGGGGCTCCCACCAATATGCAGTAAGTGCTTTCTATTTGATCATACAATCATTAATTGTGTTACACTTACTGACTCATCTCCCTTAAACAACACCAGATATCCCACTCGTTGACTAGGAAAAAAGCCTATGATAGATGGTAGCAGACACCATGAATAAGAACTGTCCCTTCATAGTGACCCTCATTCTCCTAACTACGACTCCCTGGTACGATCCATTAAAGAGGATGTAAATGACAACCATACAGCTAGACTAGACTTTGAGAGAAGACAAAATGATAATACTTCCCATGTAGTTATCGCAGATCTGTCAGTCCCTTGACATGACTGCCATGACCCACTCTGAAAAATAGAGGCCAAAATGGTCTTCGACCAGTAACTATTGTAAGTAAGTATTTTCACGCCTTCAATTCTCTATAATAATCTCTGCTTAAAATATGCATGGTCTGAACTACCTCATTCGTCAAAAGGATATCTCCAATTATGTTTTCTCAAACTATATAGCCTTAATATATCTATGTGAAACTAAAGTTAAAGAAGATAAAATTGATAGAACTATGCAAACAACACTTCCTTATCGGCATTACAAGTCTAATCACGATTATCACCATTTATGAAGAATTTGTATTTCTTGGAATCCAAGCATTTTTAGAGTTTCTATTAAGTTTACATCATCGTAAATTATAGATTGTGCAATTTGATACAATTCTGAGAATTTCCATTTCTGTTTATTTTCTATTTACAATTTTAATGAACCTTCTGATCACATGTTTTTGGCAAGATATCAATACCATCTATTTCCACTACGAAGGCAACCTTTGGGACGTTTAGACCTATGGAACTCGTCAATAAATGATTTCAAAAAATGTTACCATCAAAGTAAACTAAATGACTTACGTTCGACAGAGTTTCAATTTTTTTTGTACAACAAGAAAATTGACAACCCCATCTTCTCTAAAATTGGCAACATCCTAGTCAATAGCTCATGATAATCCATTACCTTCTAACTCCGTAACTCTTATTCCTAAGACGGATAGCCCCACCTCCCCCTCTGATTTTAAGGCCATACCGTATTGTAAAGGCCAACAAATTTATTTCATCTCTCATTGAATCTTGTTTATTCTCCTTCATCCAGAGCCACAATATTTCTGATAATATTTTTCTCTATGTGCTCCATGGATAACAGACCAATAAAAAAGGCCTGTGTACGACCCTAAAAATTGATCTAATGAAAGCTTTTGAAAATGTTAGATGGTTTATTCACCTGAACATCCTCTTTATTATATAACTCTCCAATCACATGATTGGTTGAATAATCCAATATATTTCTACCACCTCCTATTCTATCAACATTAATGGTAATTTGTTTGGCTCATTCGTGGGAATAACGACTTAGACAAGGGGACCCTCTATCCCATTTTCTCTTCGTCCTCGTCATACAAGTCTTTACAAGTATCCTCAAAGAGAAAACTCAACACCCCAGCTTTGGCTTTCACTATAAATGTCAAGAGCTTAAAATTATCAATATCTACTTTGCAAACGACTTAATGATTTTTTACTGTGCTAATTCTAACTTGTATACTTAATCAAAGAGGGTCATGACGAATTTTCATGTCTCTTCGGGCTACACTTCAACCTCTCTAAATTTCATATATATCTCTCTGGTGTCGAGGAGGGCATCCTTCATGTTCGATACCTAGGTGTTCCACTTCTCACCTCTTGGCTGACCTATAACAATTGTGAGCCCATGTTCCATAAGATTTCTAGATGTGTTAACTCATTAACCTTTAAATATCTCTCCTACACTGGTAGGTATCAACTTATCAAGATCGTTCTCTTCGTAGGGAAGGTTAATTGGTCCTATATGTTTATCCTTAATGTCTGGGTCCTCAAAATGTTAACCCAACTCTTTCACCGTTTCTTATGGTTTGACCATAAGATTAAAGTCACGGGCTCTATAGTTTTATGGTTCAAGATAACCATGCCCTCAACGGCGGGTAACCTTGGGATTATTGACGTCAAAGTTTAGAATCAGGCGGACGCCCTCAAGTGTTTATGGTCTATCTTGAGAAGTAATTCCAGTTTATTATGGAGTAGCTCAGAAATTATTGAAAAAATGAAAGATAAATATCTTTGGAATCTCCCCACGAGTTTCACCCTTAGGTGGGGATGGAGGAAAATCCTCAATCCTAGAGCCATCGTTGTTATGCTTTACAATGGTGACATTGCGGACGACACCTCTACTTCCCTCTGGTTTGACCCTTGGCTCTTCAATAACTCTCTTATAGACTAATATGGTCAAAGTATCTTTCGTTACGCTAGACTACACATCAACACCAAAGTCTCTCACATAATCTCCAACGACACATGGAATTGGCCTAACCAAATCCTTCCGGGTATAAGATCACACTAATGCCATATATTTGAAATTAGAAACGTTATTAGTATCTGATAAGTGCATTTCATATCACTTATTACGCTTCCGTTATTCTTAAAATCGTCATCGGTTCTCAAATATTCGTTGAGTTTTAACGTATTTTTCCAGTATTCTTAAAGACGCTTGTGCCGCGGGTAAATTGTGATAATATTAATAAATTTGGGGTTGAAATTGAAGAAACTGGAAAATTAATGTATTTAGGAAAATTTTGGAACAGTTGAAAAGAAAAGAAAATATATTAATGCTAAAAATATATTATGACGAGTGATTTTCCAAAAAAAATATATATATTAATGCTTGAAAAATATATTAATGTTGAAAAAAAGAGAAAATATATTTTCTAAGATATTGTTTAAAATATTAAATTAAGAAGAAAATATTAAAGCGAAGCATAAAAGGAAATTAATGCTGAATTAAGAAAAGAATATTAGATTAATCAGAATATTTTATTTAGCTATATTGTTTAAAATATTATTTTATTTAACATAAATATTTACGTTACGTAATTTAATTGTTTTTAGGGTTTCGGCAGAATATCTATATAAAGAGACGTAAAGGAGAAAGAAGGTGTGCCGTTTTGGTTTCTTGTCTTTCGGCAAAATACAAATAAAAGAAAAAAAAAGAAAAAAAGAGAATAGAAAAAGGTAGAAGAAAAAGGAATCGTCTGCATATATAATTGGAGACTATTCGAAAAGCAAGGCTGGCGTCAGACTTTTCGAAAAGTAAAGCTGGTGTCAGACTGTTCGAAAAGCAATTTGACTTGGTGTCAGACTGTTCGAAAAACAATTTGGTTTCAGACTGTTCGAAAAGCAATTATCAATTGTCGGCCGTTCGAAAAGCAAAGCCAATTGGTGTCAGACTCGAGAAGCAGATACAATTGGTGTCAGACGCCGAATTGAATTTCGATTAACACAGACGGCAATTGACGCCGAATTGACTTTGAGTTTCTTTTTCGGTTTAATATTTTTCTAAACTCTTCTTCGTTTATTTTTATTTTTATTTATATTCATCACGCTAGGTTTAATATTTTCTAAACTCTTCTTCGTTGATTGTTATTTTTATTTATATTCATCAAGCTATGTTAATTGTTCTAAACTCTTCTTCGTTTATTTTTATTTTTATTTATATTCATCAAGCTATGTTAACTTTTAAGACCATGATGATGATTTGTTCGATTATGAACTAATCGTTGTCATGGAACCTTAGCGGATTTGTTTGAATAATATTTAGGGTTTATTGCTTAATTGATTTTTTTTAAGACATGTTTATCGGTTACCTAGTATGGTTGTGTTTTTTTTTGTTAGATGCGCCGCGAACATCTAGATTGTTTATCTTTAATGAATGCGAAAGTATATTTAAAGGTTTAGAACTTACCATGCTAGCATAGGTTCTTGAATGATTCATATTGTGATTGTTCATGATTCGTAATATGTCATTAACCATATCATATTACCCTATGTAATCGAAATAGGTAACTTGTGCTTAAAACCAATTGTACCTCAATTCATATAGACATATAGGATTGTCATGCATGCAGTGTCTGCTTAATTGCTATCTCTTTTGTGGTTGTTTAAGTGGTTTGGTTTACGTGTACTGAAAGGTAGCGTATTCTGATTTTGAGTTATCTGATTAGTAATCGTAGTTATCTTACATATTGATTAAGTATATTAATACTCTAAGTAAAATAAACAATGAAGTTAGGGTTCCATGTTTTCTCTCGCATAAGTAAAACTCATTAGATATTCTCGTTACTTGATTTGTTTAGTTACATTCATACTTTATTACTTGTTCAAGCATTAGTTTAATAATCATACGTTGTTGCATAAGTGAATTCTTGTCTTATACACCTAGTCTTCGTGGGAACGATCTTTCTTATTTATTACTTGCTACTTTTGACCGCGTATACTTGCGTGAGAAAAGGACTAACAAGTTTTTGGCGCCGTTGCCGGGGACTGGGTGTTATTTGACAGTTTTATTGCTTATCAGCAGGAGTCATTATAAAACTACTGAGTTGATTCGGTTACTTTCTTTTTGTGTGTTTTCTTGTGCTTCAGGTACTTGAGTGTGTATGCAAACACGGTCTCAAACTAGATCACTAGTACAAAAGGAGCTTGAAGCACATCAAGGAACAGAGTTGATATTCGCAGATTCTGATACTGATTCTACAATGGGAGATCCAGCTCCAAAAGCACTCATGGAATACTCTCAACCAAAGATCATGGATATTCAGTCTAGCATTGTCAGACCCAATATCGCTGCGAATAATTTTGAGATTAAACCCAGCACTATTCAGATGGTGCAGAATTCTTGTCAGTTTGGGGGAGCTTCATCTGAGGATCCTAATATGCACATTATGACCTTCCTTGAAATTTGTGATACTTTCAAGTTCAATGGTGTTTCAGATGATGCCATAAGACTGAGACTCTTCCCATTCTCTCTGAGGGACAAAGCTAAGAGCTGGTTACACTCTTTACCAGCAGGCTCGATCACTACTTGGGATATACTAGCACATAAATTTCTCTCAAAATTCTTTCCTATGGCAAGAACAGCCGCCTTGAGGAATGCTATTACTCAGTTTTCTCAGTCATATGGTGAATCTTTAAGTGAAGCTTGTGAGCGTTACAAGGAGATGCTCAGAAAATGTCCTCATCATGGGATGCCTGATTGGTTAGTAATAAATTGCTTCTACAATGGGTTGGGTGCGCAAACAAGGCCCATGGTCGATGCTGCATCTGGGGGAGACTTATTAACGAAAAGCTATGAGGAGGCTCATGAGCTCCTTGAGATGATGGCTGCTAATGAATTCCAGAACCCTTCTCAGAGACAGTCACAACATAAAGTAGCTGGTATTCTTAACGTAGACACTGCCACTGCTTTAGCAGCTCAGCTTGAAGCTCTAAACATGAAGGTAGATTCTTTGACTAAATTAGGGGTACAACAGGTAGCTAGTGTGTGCGAGATTTGTGCTGGAGGGCATGACACTCAAAAATGCCCAATCTCTACTGAGTCAGTGCAATTTGTGAGTAACTTTCAGAGGCATAATCAACAACCAATCCCAAACACCTATCACCCAAGCAACAGAAATCATCTGAACTTCAGTTGGAGAAATAATCAACAAGGTAATCAGCATTATGGTGCTAAGCCATACGCTCCTCCCGGATTTCAGCAACAAGGGCAGCAACATCAGTCTCAACAGTATGCCCCAAGACAACCTCAGAATCAACATCCTGACCCTTCTCAACATTCTGTGAGAGACTCTGAATTCGAAGAGATGAAGTTAATGATTAAAAGTCTGACGGTATCCCACAAGACCTTAGAAAATCAGATTGGGCAGATGGCCAGTAACATGATTGTTAGACCTAATGGAGTTCTTCCTAGCGACACAGAACATAATCCAGGTAAACGGGACAGCAAGGAGCAATGCCAAGCTATCACCTTGCGATCAGGAAAGGTTGCTGAGAACCCCACAATTGAACAAGAGGTGGATTCTTCTCAAAATCAGCCCTCATCTGAGGTTAATTCTGGTCAAGATCAGCCACCTAACAAGCCATCTCAGTCAGTAGTTGAGCCTACGATCTACCCTCCTCCACCTTTTCCGCAAAAATTGCAGAAACAGAAGTTAGATGCTCAGTTTGGGAGATTTTTGGAGGTATTCAAGAAGCTACACATCAACATACCTTTTGCTGAAACATTAGAGCAAATGCCTAGTTATGCCAAGTTCATGAAGGGAATTCTTTCGAAAAAGCTAAAGCTTGGTGATTTGGAGACAGTGGCGCTCACTGAGGAATGTAGTGAGATCTTACAACAAAAATTGCCTCCCAAACTTAAAGATCCAGGAAGCTTCACCATTCATTGTTCAATCGGTAATTTAACTTTCAGCAAATATTTATGTGATTTGGGAGCGAGCATCAAGATGCCCCTATCTGTGTTTGAGAAACTTGGGCTACCTGGGCCAAAACCGACTAATATCTCTTTGCAACTGGCCGATCGTTCTATTACATATCCTCGTGGGATCATAGAAGATGTCTTAGTAAAGGTAGACAAGCTCATCTTTCCTGCTGACTTCGTTATCTTGGATTTCGAAGAGGACAAAAACATCCCCATCATCATCATGGGAAGACCATTCTTGGCTACGGGAAAAACTCTGATCGATGTCCAAAAAGGGGAGCTCACTATGAGAGTGCAAGATCAGAATGTCACTTTCAACGTTTTCAAGGCTATGAAATCTCCAACAGAGGATGAAGAATGTTTCAGGTTGGATATGATCGATTCTTTGCACAACAATGAGGTGGATCGGTATGCGAGTTCAGATGTTCTAGGCAGAGTTCTACATGGTGAATCTGACTTCGAAAATGAAGAGATATCTGAATGTGTTCAACTACTACAGGCAGCCCCGTATCAAAAGAGGCTCAATATTCCACATGAGTCGCTCGGACTGGGTGATCTTAAGGATTCTTAGGAAAAGCTTAAACCTTCTCTAGAAGAAGCTCCTAAACTTGAACTCAAACCACTACCAGATCATCTCAGGTATGCTTACTTAGGAGAGTCATCTACATTACCTGTTATTATTACATCTAACCTTTCAGGTAGTGAGGAAGAAAAGCTATTGAGAGTCCTGAGGAAGTTCAAATCAGCCATTGGTTGGACTATAGCAGATATCAAGGGAATTAGTCCCTCTTACTGCATGCACAAGATTCTGCTCGAAGAAGGGAGCAAACCATCTATTGAGCATCAGAGGAGGCTAAACCCTATCATGAAAGAGGTGGTGAAGAAAGAGATTCTGAAGTGGCTAGATGCAGGCGTTATCTATCCTATCTCAGACAGTCAGTGGGTAAACCCGGTGCAATGTGTACCAAAGAAGGGAGGAATGACAGTAGTAACAAATGAAAAGAATGAACTCATCCCCACTCGGACAGTCACTGGATGGAGAATTTGCATGGACTATCGTAAATTGAATAAGGCCACTAGAAAAGATCACTTTCCCTTGCCATTTATTGATCAGATGTTGGATAGGTTGGCGGGCCATGAATATTACTGTATGCTCGATGGATATTCAGGATACAATCAGATTTGTATATGTACCAGGCTATTTGTTTTGCTTTCAGGGCATCTAATAACGAGTCCGAATACGAACAGTTATAGCTGGGATAAAGTTAGCCTACATTTGTGGGGCTAAGAGGGTCAAGTTGCTAAGTGACTCCCAACTGCTTATCCACCATGCCCAAGGCCAATCTGAGGCTAAGAAGGAGCAGCTTGTGAAGTATTTACTCCTCCTCAAAAATGAAGCACTTAAGTTTAAAGGTGTTGTCTATGAGCACATTCCCCGGACAGAAAATAAGCTAGCAGACTCATTGGCAACCATAGCATATACGGAGTCATATCCATGGATCCATGTGCTCGAAAGCCCTTCCATTCAAATTAGTAAGGGTAAAGAAGAGGCAGTTTTTGAAGTACAAGTAAAACAATCTCAAGACTCGAGGTTTCCTCTCCCATAATATCTCTCCGATGGTGTCGTGCCTCCGGATAAGTCACTAGCCAGAACATTGAAACACAAGGCTCGTGGTTTCATCATATTGAGAGAAGTGTTGTACAAAAAGTCCTACAGTAAACCTCTCCTGCGCTGTTTGGGGGGTGAAGAGTCACAAGTGGTCCTCTCCGAATTGCATGATGGTGAGGGATCAGCCCATTGTGGGTTTAGAACTTTAACAAGAAGAGTTTTACTCTCCGGTTACTATTGGCCATCAATCATGCCAGAGGTACAGCAATGAAATTCATGTGCCAGCCAACCCTTTAGAGTCAATTTCTGAACCCATTCCTTTTGCTCGATGGGGATTGGATTTAGTAGGGCCTCTCCCTGTGGCGTCCGGAGGACGCAAAACTATAATTGTGGCCATAGACTACTTCTCGAAGTGGATAGAAGCAGCCCCTCTAGCAGGAACAACATCAAAAGCTGTTATAAAATTCATTCTATCCAACATCTGTTGCAGATTTGGTGTCCCACAGAAAATAACAGCAGAAAATGGGCCACAGTTCGACAATAGGGAAATGGAGAGCTTCTGTGCCTCAAGGGGTATACAACATTGTTTTTCTTCACCTTTCCACCCACAAGAAAATGGGCAGGTTGAAGTGGCTAATAGGACTATACTGTCCGGATTAAAGAAGAATCTAGAAGGGGCTGCTGGGAAGTGGCCTACAAGAGGTCTTGTGGGCCTACCGGACAACACCCGGGGCTGCAACACAAGAATCACCCTTTGCTTTAGTCTATGGGATGGATACATTAGCTCCCATAGAAGCAACTCTCCCCTCCTTTCGTGTTCACAACTTCTCCGAACATGCTAACGAGGTGGCAATCAGAGGTCAACTTGATTTGATAGAAGAAAGACGGGTTAAAGCTCACCATAGAGTTGTGCACTATCAGGGCTTGGTGAGAAGCAGGTTTGCTTCCAAAGTTAAAAGAAGATATTTCCAACCGGGGGAAAAAGTATTAAGGAAGGTCTTCTTACACACTAAAGAAAATCCGTTGGGAAAGTTGGCCCCAACTTGGGAGGGTCCGTATATGGTTGTTAAAAGAATTAAACCTGGAACTTATTGGTTGGAAGACAAAGATGGCAGAGTTCTAACTCATCCTTGGAATATCGAGCATCTCCGGATGTACTTGGAATAGCATTTGTGTAAATATTTACTTGTTTGAACATCCATGTAAATATTTGGGGGCATACTCTTTCCTCCCTGGTGGCACGGGGAGGTTTTAATGAGGTGTCCGGGCTGTTGAATAAAATTTGATGCCTTCTTAAAAATTTTCTAAGTATTTTTAAAGTTTTGTCCCTTGTCATACTATCCGGATTGAAATAACTAAGGGCTATTTAAACTCTAGCCGGAGAACTTAAACACTCTCGCTATGAAACAACTAAAGGCTACTTAAACTCTGGCTATGAAAATTAGAACAAGCAATGAAAGAAGATGATAGTTGTACAGAACAGAAATATTCATTGAAATTAATAAAATTGCCTTGGCCTTCCTAGGACTTTTAAATGATCAAAGTCGAACACAAAAAACCTATCCGGTCAAATACCGGACACCATTACAAAAAGAGTGCCTTGGCCTTCCAAGGACTTTAGTCTGGATAGAAAATAAACAAAGTGGATCATAAGTTAAGGTTGAGCCTTTGAAGTTGGCTCACCTTCATCTACTTTCTTGCCCTTAGGATCGCCTTTCTCTTCATCTGGGCTCTCCCCGGTATATTCTTCATCACCTGAGGAGTCACTAGAGTAGCCATACCTGTCGCCTTCGGCCATCGTGTGGTATGGGAGATCTTCAGGCTCAACATAAAGCCATAAGTCCCCTAGGTTCTTCTTCGGAAACTTCTCATGGAAAAGTAGAACCATGTCAGACCTCACCTTCTCAAGCAATTGCTCTTCGCTTTTAATCATCTGGTTGGCATAAGAATTGATCTTGGCTTGGATCGTAGCCTCTTGCTCCCTTAACAAAGTGGTTTTCTCCTCAGCAGCCTTGGATGCTGCATTCTCAAGAGCAATCTTGTTGGTAGTTAAGTTGGTGATGATTTTATCCTTTGCCTTGCTTTCTTCCTTTGAGGCAGTAAGGTCCTTCTCCACACCGGACAGCTTCTCCCGGAAGTCTCTGATGGTTTCCTCTAAAGTGGCGACTTTTCTGGTGCTTTCCTTCTGATTCCTCTTCAACTCCTCATTTGCTTCCTTTAACATGTCAGCATTGGAAGTGGTAGTGCGAAGGTCTTCGGACAACTTCTCCTTGTCACACTTAAGGTCTTTAATGATGTCTGCCTGACCCCGAACTTATCTCTCCAACGTAAGTACCGGCTGCACGTTACTTAACAAGGAGTGGGCTATGGTATCCTTTTCACTAGAGACAATAAAAGTCTTACCATTAAAGTTGACCGTGTTGGAGCTGCTCGGAGGAATGTAAGGCCCTGCAAAGTCGTCTCTGGGGAGGTTGAGGAAGTATTCACCAAGACCGGTGATGTCTACTCCATCAATGTTGAGATCTCCTCCCTCAACCTCATCAGTGTGAAAGTCCCCCGGAATCTCTTCGGCATGCGTTGGGTCAGAAGGTTCAGCTTGGAAAGAAGGCTCCGGAGCCCGGAGAGAAAGCTCATTTCCCTTAGAAGTCTTTTTATTCTTTGCCTCTCGGTCTGCACCATCGCTTCCCTGTTTGCGATTTCTCTTGGAAGCCCTTGGAGGTTTTGGGAGATTCTTTTCCTGCCTCTCAGTCTCTTGCTCCACTACTTGCAAGAGAGCAGCATCAATTTGGCTCTGGGCTATCCCCTCCGGGACTGTTGGAGCATCCTTCTCAGCATCAGCAGGGTTGGCATCACCCACCACCTTTTTGCCCTTCTTCTTCTTGCCTTTCATCTTGCTCGGGGCTTTTGCCCGGCCTGGCAGGAAGAGTGTCCCATCTGGTTCATGGGTCCTCTTGAGCACAACGTCTGGAGAAGGCTGGGTGGTGAGCTCCTCCCAGGTCAAGTCTCTCCGACCTGTGGTGTTCCACAGGTGAGACCTTGCCAAATTTCCACTGGTGAAAGCATCGTGGAATCGGTTCCACCAATTCTCAGCAGCCCAGGCATTAATCTTGCCACAAGTTATCTGTCCGGCTTTCTGATAGTCGTTGAACTCCTTGGGTAGCACTGCCAAGGAAAAAGTGAGACCCATTAGTTCGAACTGCATTAGATAAGAAAGGGAGAAACAAAAAATATAATAAATAAAGTAGGGGACTTACAATCACTCATCCACCTGCTTCTGAGGAGGCTTGGGTTCTCTCTGGCTTTTATCTTCTTGCCATTCTCCCAGGCACCACTGACAAACAAGAACTGGGTCCTCCAATTCCTCTCTGCCTCCAGCAAATCATCCACCGCCTTGAAGTTATCCCCCATGTTAAAGTGGTAGAAGGGGATGTGGTGGTTTCTACACAGGCTAGCCACTGCAGCAAACTCCTCCATGGGCAGAGGGATCCCGGACAGCCTTGATGCCATGATGCATGACATAAGGGTATACCAAGTGTTGGGGCTCAGCTGGCTCGGATAGAGTTTGATCAGATGGAGATATCTGACAATCTCTGGGTCTAGTGGGAGCCTGAGCCCCCAGTTGAACAACTCTGTGAACATGACCACCTCACTTAACTTGCAATCCATGGGGGTCTCCGGATGTATAGGGATCCCGATCTTTACATTTTCTGGAATACCCCATTTTGAATGCATCCTGCCCAACTCAGCAGTGTGGATGAATGCATAGTTGATTTTTTGTAGGGAGAGAAGATAATTAACGCTGACCTTGTGGAAACAAGGCCCTACTTTTCCTTCTAGGCTCTCCGGAAGATCCGGATGCCTCAAGTACAACTTTTCCTTGCCCTTGTCCTTCTTGGCAACTATTTCTTTGCTAGTCTGACCGGAAGGCTCAGACTCAAACGGGGCCTCTTCAACAGAGTCCTCCATCACTTCCTCCATGATCGTTGAAGGGATTTCAGCAGCTGTAGTGGGGGGAGGGTTCAAACTTGATTCAGCCTTATCTCCGGACTGATGGGCCTCAGTGCCTCTTTGATTTCCGCTCTCCGGTAGAGTGTTTGGAGCAGACGTTTCTGGTTGAAGGTTTGGATTGTACCCCTCCGGTCCGGACAGCCTATCCTTAGGAGCTCTAATTGGCACCTCTCATCCGGTGCTGCTATCTTTTGCCCCCGATCTTGAGGGAGTGTTTTTAGTCCCCTGGCCCTTAACCAGCCGGCCTGTCCTCCTGACAACCAGCTTCTCAGGAGAGTGCTCCGTATCCGATCCCATTGCAATGAAGGGAGAGGGTTTTTTAAGGCTAGTGGCTGTAACTCCTGGCTCGACAGTAGGCACCGATTCCTGAACTGAGGAACCAGAGATTATGGGGGAGAGGGTGTTTTGAAATTGTTTTCGAGGCTTGGTACCTTTGGAAGAGGACGAGCCTTGATCTGACTCAGATGCAGAGGTGATAGGTCTGTCAACAGGCGAGGCAGGTAACCCTGCAGCAATCCGTCTTTCTCTTTCGACTTTTTGAGCCTTCTCTAATTCAGAAAGGTTGAGCCACCCGCCTTTGACAAGAGCGTTCCTCGCTGTAAACATAAACTGTTGAAATAAGTTTTTTGCTTTAGAGAGAGAAAGCTTTGAGAGTTTTGACAGTAGTAAGTTTGAAGGAGATGGTAAAACAATAGAAATGAATTTGTATTTATAGTAAATCTGAAAAAGCAGTTGATTCCTAGGAGAATTCGAAAAGTTTGGCAATGATTAAAAGACGGCGCTGATGTCACCACCTGTAATTAAAGAGGTTGCTTTTCGAAGAAGGTGGGTTCGAAATTCAAGGTGAAAAAACGGCTAAAGCAACCAATCAGAGAGCGACACGTGTCCCATGAACTCTGGCAAAAACCATTTTGAATTCGTGAAGCTTTATCTGTCCGGATAAACCCATAGACCTATCCGGATTAAAACTACCCCTGACGTCGGACTGTTTTTCAGGTCTTTGGCAAGAATATTTGCACAAACATCTAAAAAAGGGGCTCCTGATGAGTCCGAAATCTGCACGCTCCCCGGACAAGGACAGATCGGTCCAAGGCCTCCGGACCGGACAGATCAAACGGACCAGACAGATCATTTTTGAACACTATGACCATAGGACTATTCGAACTATGACAAAAGTACTAAAAAACCTAAACACTTCTTGACTAAGCTACTTGCTCTCCTACTTAGATCTCATGGGTCTTTGAACATGACCCGGGTCCATTAAACATGACCCGAAAGCCCATAAGGGCCCAAACATCAGGGTATAAATACCCAACCACCTGCATTAAGTGCGGATAATGAGAATTAACTGCTACCAGGCTGCTTAATTATCTCTCTACTCTCTACTCTAAACACATAACACCCACACACTACCATAAAACACCAACCGAAATTACTAGCCTACCCTCAGGCGATTATTATCCACACCATTGGTAACGTCAGAATCAGAATGTTTGACGGGGTTGTTAGAATCTTGACGTGCTGGTAAAGAGAAACTTGATTTCTCTTGGGACTCTAGACTCTCGGTGTTACAAGTACCGTGCAGAAGATGGTGTAATCAAAGTGACAAAAGGCTTAATGGTATGCATGAAAGGCAGTTTGCAGAAGGGTCTCTACATTCTCCAGGGGAGTGTTGTTATGGGCGATGATGCAGTAGCATCATCAGGGAGTACTAGCTAAAGTAGGCAGAATCAAAATAAGTTGTGGCATTGGCGTCTTGGTCACATGAGTGACAGAGGATTAGCTGTTTTGGGAAAGAGAGATTTGTTGAAAGGGTTTAAAGCAGAATCATTGGGATTTTGTGAGCATTGTGTATTTGGTAAACAAACTAGAGTCAAATTCAGCAAATCGGCTGTAAGAAAGACTAAAGGGATAGTGTACTACATTCACTCAGATCTTTGGGGTCCAAACAGAATTTCATCCAAGAGCACAGCCAGATACTACATGAGTTTGATTGATGATTATTCAAGGATGGTGTGGATTTACTTTCTGAAAACGAAAGATGAGGCATATTGAACCTTTTTCAAATGGAAGACGATGATTGAGAAGCAAACATGAAGAAAAATCAAACATCTCAAGACAGATAATGGGTTAGAATATTGCAAACGTGAGTTCAACAAGTTCTGTGAAGCTGAGGGAATAGTGCGTCATCACACTTGTTCTAGAACACCACAACAGAATGGAGTCGCAGAAAGAATGAATAGAACACTTTGTGACAAGGCACGAAGTATGCTCTCGCATTCCGGTGTGGGAAAGGATTTTTGGGCTGAAGCTATCAATACAGCGTGTTACTTGGTGAATCGGTCTCCATCAACAGCTATTGATTGTAAAAATCCTTTTGAGATTTGGTTTGAATCGTCGGCTGATTATAAATATTTGAGGGTGTTCGGTTGTCCTGTGTATGCTCATGTACGAGATGGTAAGCTTGAGCCGAGGGCAAAGAGGTGCATATTTCTAGGATATGCTACTGGAATGAAGGGATATAGGTTATGGTGTACCTCTCCAAAGTTTCCAGGTTTTCTCATCAGTAGGGACGTTACTTTTAATGAGTTTGCTTCGATAGAAAGTCAGAAGAAAGTAGGAGAAATGGTCGAATCAGGATCGGTTGTGAGTAAACAGGTGGAGCTTGAAGTAGAATCAGTTCCTAGCAGGTCCAATAATTCAAATGGTTCTGAGGTGGATCCAGAATCAGGAGGTGAAGCATCAGCATCGGATGATAGTGAAGATGATGCGCCCGAACCAGAACAACAACCTTATAGCATAGCATTGGGCAGAGAAAGAAGAGGAAGCTAAGGTGGGTAATATTCTCGGAGGTCGAACATGATGAACCAGTAGTCATGTTCAAGGTAAATGATCTACTATATACATCCTATTTTGGAGCGTCCATGACTCATCAAGCGGTGGTACTTGATTGGAGTGGATAGTGGAGGTAAGGAACAGGCACAGGATGGTCGAGTGAGTAGATAGATCCGTTGTAAAAGATCTATTGATCAGGTGTAACAACTTCTGATTAGAGTGAGCGGATGAAAGTCAATTAAGAGGAGGTTAAGTGGTACTTTGTTCGAGAAGAGGATTTGTTAGGGTGGTGACCAAAGTCCCACATCCCACATCGGTTAAACATGAGAAGGATCAATGGTATATAAGTAACAACATACCTTAACTAGTATGAGGCCTTTTGGTAGTGGACCATATGCAAAGCCATGAGGGCTTTCGGGTTCCAAATCAGACAATATCATACTAGTGTTGAGATAGGTTGTGTTCTTACTTACTTATATACGGATGTGGAATATATGGACCAAACACGCATATTCCCAACACGTGGTATCAGAGCCATACCCAGACGGAATGCGATGGTGGTAATATTCTCGGAGGTCGAACATGATGAACCAGTATTCATACTCAAGGTGAATGATCTACTCTATACATCCTAGTTCGGAGCGTCCATGACTCATCAAGCGGTAGTACTTGATTGGAGTAGATAGTGGAGCTAAGGAACAGGCACATGATGGTCGAGTGAGTAGATAGATCCGCTGTAAAAGATCTATTGCTCAGGTGGAGCAACTTCTGATTAGAGTGAGCGGATGAAAGTCAATTGAGAGGAGGTTAAGTGGTACTTTGTTCGAGAGGAAGATTTGTTAGGGTGGCGACCAAAGCCCCACATCCAACATCGGTTAAACATGGGAAGAATCGGTGGTATATAAGTAAGAACATACCTCAACTAGTATGAGGCCTTTTGGTAGTAGACTAAATGCAAAGTCGAAAGGGCCTTCGGGCGCCAAAACGGACAATATCATACTAGTGTTGAGACCGGTTGTGTTCTTACTTATATACGAAGGTGGGATATATGGACCGAACACGCATATTCCTATCACGTGATATCAAAGCAAGACCCAGACGGAACGCGGTGATGGTAATATTCTCGGAGGTCGAACATGATGAACTAATAGTCATGCTCAAGGTGAACGATATAATCTATAAATCCTAGTTCGGAGCGTCCATGACTCATCAAGCGGTGGTACTTGATTGGAGTGGATAGTGGAGCTAAGGAACAGGTACAGGATGGTCGAGTGAGTACTTATCGGTGGCACTATCGGTGGCAAGATACTTATCGGTTGGGGCTGCAGTGTAGAGCTAAGCTTCTGCGAATTCTGTTGGTACGTCACTACCGCAGCTTGTACATTTTTTTGTATTTGTGCTACCAATTCAGATGCTTCAGTTTCTTTGATTCAGATCTATTTTTTCTACCTGAGCTAGTCGTGCGGAAAAAGGAAATCATGCTTCTTTGTTATCACTTGCTTCATGGGGCGGGGGAGTAGACCTAACCTATAACCAGTTAAGGCTACGCTTTCTTCGCAGTAATCGAGATCAGTTCTGGCATCCACGAAGCGCCGACTATAATCCCTTAGACTATCGCCTACCCTTTATCGATAATTTACGCTTGTGTCCCTATTAGCTCGGAAATTCTTACTCCCAACGAAGTGTTGTCTGAACATTTCCCTAAACATATTGAAATTATTTATATAACCCTAGGGTAACTGATTATTCCGCTTTGAGGCTCGGTCCTTAAAAGTCATTGGAAACGCTCGGCAACGCAGCTTGTCGTCATTATCGAAGCTCAACATGAAATTCTTAAATGTCTCTTTAAATGATTATCCAGGTCTTTCTTTCCATCATACTTTTCCAACTTGGAGGTGACCCGACAAGATTTCATCAGACAGAGGGGACGATCTCCAATTGTGCCCAAAACCAAAAGCGCCACTCCGCAGACCTTCCGCATGAGTCGTATATAATTCTTTCTCATTTGGATTGGCGAACTGGCTCTTGACCGTGTATCCATAAGTTTGACTGCCCGACGAGGGTTGCACTTGTGGCATAGCAGCTAGCTCTCCTTTATTTACTGTAATTACTCTTTCCTTTTCAACGGATATCGGGGTACTCTTCTCAATAATATTTACGTAACGCTTTGCTAACCTGGCCAAACAGGACTTGCGACGTCGTGCATAAACCCTTTTTTCCTTCTTATGGTATCGGAATTCCCGTTCTGGGGAGAACGAATCATCTGAAGCAGAATATGTGGTATCACTATAATCTTTCCTAGAGCGTTGCTTGATTTTTCTGTCCACCTCACTTATATGCTTTAGCGATCAGTGCTTATCCCTTCGGACATCCTTCTTGTTTTGCTCATCGTCAGACGAATCCTCTATATCTTCGTCAAGCAGCCGCTCCCAGAAATTTCCTTCTCTATTCTTTCTTTCAACCAAATTCGCTTCCTTCTAATCATTAAGCTTAGTTATATCGTCCAAAAGCTTCTTCCTGGTCATGATGAGGGTCGAACACTTACTTCGACCCTGACTATTGATGAGTACGAATTATCTAGTCACAGCTCATTATGTTATCCGGACAAGGGAAATTTGGATAAACACGTACCACAGAACTATCCGGACAGGACAAAAGTAAATAAACACCTAAACACCTTTTTGACTAAGCGATGTGCTAATCAGCTTAAAAGATTAATGGGTCCTTAAACTTGACTCGGTTTCATAACTTGACCTGTAAGCCCACGAGTCCTTAATTAAGGGTATAAATACCCCAACTACTTCATTAATGAAGGTAATGAACATTTAATACAACCAGACTGCTCAAATCTCTCACTAATTTATACCAAACACTTAATACTCAAAATACTTTGCAAAATACTTTACAAAATTACCCCCAACCCAAAATAAACCAAACCAAATTGACGACCACAGTGGGAGGAGACGGTGCCTGATTCTTGCATTCAAAACCAATAGAAAAAACCTCTTCGGATAGATCCGAACGAGCAAGTAATTCCAACACCTGTGGTGGAGGTTTGTGAGGAAAGCAAAGAATGCACCGTCGAGGAGCGAGACAACCTGAGAACAGAAATAGAGGCGTTGAGGGCCATCAAACAAGCAACAATGGGTATAAAAGAGAAGTCAAGGGCGTCAGCCATCCATCATAATGAAAATCCTAAGGAGAATGATCCATCAACAAAGACTCATTTGAGTACCTAAAAGACCCATGTCAGTTATAAGAAAACTCATCAGTCAAAGTCGGTTGAAAGTTCAGATTCTGAGTCCTCCAGCAGCTCGTCGAACGTGACTGAGCTTGAGGAGTCTTTATCATCAAACAGTGATGAAGGGAGGTCCAGGAAGAAACACAAACTAGTTAAAAAATATTCAAGAAAGAGAGACAGGAATGGGAGGCTTAAAAGGAATCTGGGCAAAGGGCCATCTCAGAGCCACACTCACAGGCATGTAGATCAGTTGATGATCGATCATTTTGTTTTTCAAACCGAACAAGGTATTTTTACAACACCTAATGAAGACACAATCTTCATACGTAATAGAAATTGGAGACAATCACTATTGTCTGCCAAATACTGTCCGGAAACCTACTTAAAAGGTTTGACAGCTTCAAACTGGAGAAGTATGATGGGAGTAAGGATCCAGACAGTCATCCGGAGTAGTTTAAGAACTTCATGAGGAATATTGATGATGATGAAACAGTTCTATGTAGATCCTTCTCCTAATCTTTTACGGGAAGTTCTCTTAAGTGGTACAACAACTTACCCAGGGGTGTATCAGAAACTTTGATACATTCTGGGTTGTCTTCCGAAGGAAATTTGTGGGATGTAAGGAGGTGAAGGCAATGTAGATACTATTATCCATTGTGCCAAAGAGCCAAATGAGTCCTTAAAGGACTACATAAGTCGGTTCGTAAATACTAAGAACGGATTAGCGGATTGCTTTGAACATGTGGCAATTGCTTCTTTGAGACAAGGGTTGAACTCTGGGAATCTGGCTGATTCGGTGACGAGGAAAAAGGCCATGAGTTGGGGTGGCTTGTTAAATCAGGTGGGAAAGCATATTAACGTGGATGAAACCAAGAAAACCAGGGTGCACCGTCAGGTGAGGTCCACCTCGGCAGCTCAAAACCAAAACCAGTCCGGGTATAAGGCTAAGGAGACCGGACAAGGGTCCAACAGGGCTAAACAGGCTCAATCCAACCAAAATCAATCTCAGAGTCAGCAGTCAAGGAGTAAAAGAGGTCATTGGGTTCAACCGGAGTGGTTTGCAGAATTAAAACAGAATGTTGCCATAATTTATGACAAGACGAAGGATGAAGTCCATTTCCAGAAACTAGCAGCACTACAGTCTTCCAGAGACAGTCAAAATAGTTGTTTTTGCCAATATCACAATGATATTAGCCATAACACCCAAGACTGCATTGCTCTGAAGCAGAAAGTACAAAATCTCATTGAAAGAGGTAAGTTTGGGCTTATGTCAAAAGAAAAGGTGGAAACAGGCCTGACAATGCTCCTCGAACTGGGCCTACGAACAATGCAGGAACATTTTCTCCGGAAGGGGAAATGGTGATCCTTGAAAGATTTGATGTTGATTCGGAGTACCTGGATTCTGATCCAACCCGGAATAAAATAGGGGTCATAACAGAACAAACAAAGACGGTGTCCGGACTCACTTCGAGTCACTCACTATATTCGGAGAGGATACCATGACAACACTCACTCATTCATCAATGAAGAGGCATGTTCACTCTCTAGCTACTGAATTAGAATGAGGCATGTCTTTTTATTAGTCTCAAACCCTTTTTCCATCTATAGTCTTTGATGAGTATGATTTAAGAAATATCATTGGGCCTCATGAGGATGCTGCTGTGATAGGAGAATCTAGTGGGGCAATGATATCAGACAAATTCTGATAGACACGAGCAGTTCGGCAAACATCCTCTTTTAAGTTCTTACAAGCAGATGAAAAATCCGGCCGTTATTGAACGGTCAAACAGAACCATTGTGGGCTTCACAGGAAGCTCTGCGGATGTAATCGGGGAGTTTGAGAAAGAGGTACTACTGGGCAAGGGGCCTTGTAAAAAGTTGGTCAGAGTGTTATTTGTTGTGGTAGATTTCCCCACATGTTACAATGCAATATTTTGGAGGTTTTGGCTCTCTAGAATGCATATTGTAGCCTCAATAGTCCACCAATGTTTGAAGTATGCGGTTCAAGGGCAAGTAGGTGTTGTTTGAAGTAGTAAAAAGATAGCAAGAGAATGCTATGCAACTGCACTTGCTCCTAAACGTTGGGAGCAGTCCAGGTTAATGAAGATTAGTAGTTATTGGGGCCTTCAAGAGGAGAGCGTGAGATTGATGACCTCAAAGAGGCCCCTGGTGTTTTAATACCGGTTGAAGAGATTGAAACCCACTCTCTGGTAGAGGGTAGAAGTGTTAAGATTGGCTCCAAGATGGCGCCATAATTGAAAAAGAAATTGTTGTCTTTTTTAGCAAAAAATTAGCATGTCTTTGCTTGGTGCAATGTTGTTGTGACCGAAGTACCTGCAAGTGTTATCTCACATAAGGTGTCCATCCGGAGTGATGTCGCACCTGTAGTGCAAAAAAGGAGAGCTTTCTCTAAAGATAAAGTTGATGTAATAGTCCACGAAGTCGATCGACTTACCAAGATGGGACACATAAAGGAATCCTCTATGGACTACCAATCTGGTGTTAGTCAAGAAAAAGAATGGGAAATGGCGTATGTGTATCGACTTTACTGACCTCAACAGACCTTGCCCAAAAGATCTTTATCATGTCCCCTACATAGATCAGTTGGTGGATTCAACATCTGGAAACAAGTTGTTATCTTTCATAGATGTCTTCTCTAGGTACAACCGGATACAGGTGGATCCGAAGGACCAGGATCACACTAACTTTGTTACAGACAGGGGTCTCCATTGCTACAAGGTGATGCCTTTTGGGTTAAAGAATGTTGGGGCTACTTATCAGAGGTTGGTAAACAAAACATTCGCTAGTGAGATTGGTAAGAATATGGAGGTGTACATCGATGACATGATGGTTAAGAGCTTGGAGAAAGATTTACATGTAGATGACATTCGAGAAACTTTTTCCAATTTAACATGGGTGAATTTAGAACTGAATTCAAAAAATGTGTTTATGGGGTTCGTCCGTAAATTTTTTGGGTTATGTGATAAGTGAGAAAGGAATATAGCCCGATCCGGATCAACTTAATGCCCTACTGGAATTGATCCTCCTCGGAATATTAAAGAAATTCAGAGGCTTACTGGAAGGTTGGTTGCCTTGAATCGTTTTATTTCAAGGTCTTCAGACAAGTTTGCTTCGTTTTTCTAGACCTTGAAGAGTGCTAAGAACTTTAATTGGTCTCCACAATCCAACCAAGCTTTTGTTGAAATAAAGAAACACTTATCTTCACCGAAGACCCTTTTCAAGCCCGTTCAAGGAGAAACCCTCTATGTATACTTGGTTGTGTCAGAATACGCTATAAGTGCAGTATTGGTAAGAAAGGTGGACAATTACCCTCGTCCGGTGTACTACATTAGCAAAACCTTGATAGATGCTGAGAAAAGGTATCTGAAGCTTGAGAAGTTGGCATTAGCCTTGGTGATTGTTGCAAGAAAAATGAGGTCGTATTATCAGTCTCATCCATAATTGTCCGAACATCTTTCCCATTGAAGAATATTCTCCAGAAAGCATATATATCAAGCAGGATGACCAAATGGTCAATAGAATTGGGTGATTATGACATTGATTTTTCCACACAAACTGCCATCAAAGCTCAATCTGTTGCTGATTTCCTGGTAGAATTCCATTCGGATAGGAGTTCAAAACAAGTTTCAGAAGAAAAAATAAAAAAAATAATGGGTAGTCCGAACTGATGGTGGATCAAGCACAATGGGTTGTGGAGCTGGAATTTTCCTAACCTCTTCGTATGGTGATAAAATGTATCAGGCTATATGTTTTGGATTTAGGGCCTCTAATAATGAGTCTGAATATGAAGCGACTATAGCTGGTCTCAAATTAGCTTTTCTATCTGGGGCTAAAAAAGTTAGGTTGATGAGTGATTCCCAGCTTCTTATTCATCATGTTCAGGTCCAATCTGAGGCCAAGAAGGAACATCTGATCAAATACTTACTGGTCCTTAAAGAGGTGGCAGACAACTTCAAGAGTGTTTGTTATGAGCATATTCCTAGATCAGAAAATATGCTGGCAGATTCCTTAGCAACCATAGCATACTCTGAGTCTTACCCTTGGATCCATATACAAGAATTCTCATCCATACAATCAAATCAGAATAAGGAAGAGGAGGAAATCTAGAGCATACAAGTAGTTCAACCTAAATATTGGAGATTTCCCCTTCTTCAATATATCTCTGATGGGGTTTTACCTCCGGATAAAGCTATGGAAAGGAAAATTAAACACAAAGCTCGTGGTTTTTTTAACACAAAATACCTCTCCTGCATTGTTTGGGGGTTGAAGAATCCCAAATCGTTTTATCTGAACTACACGATGGAGAAGGATCCCACACTGTGGCTACAGGGCACTAACCCGGAAGGTATTGTTGGCTGGATACTATTGGCCATCCATAATGACAGATGCTAAAGAAATGGTAAAGAAGTGTGATCCATGTCAAAGATATGACAATAAATTCATGTTAGCAGTGCCTATGGAGTCTATTTTTGAGCCAGTACCTTTTGCTCGTTGGGGATTGGATTTAGTTGGGCCTTTACCAATGGTGTTCGGAGGGTGCAGGACTGTCAATGTTGCTATTGATTACTTCTCAAAATGGATAGAGGCATCAACTTTGGCAGGAACCAATTTAAAATTTGTTATAAAGTTCATATTATCCAATATATGTTGCAGATTTGGGATTCCTCAAAATATTACCACAGATAATGGGCCACAGTTTGATAACAAGGACATGGAGAATTTCTGTGCCTCTAAGGGCATTCAGAATTGTTTCTCTTCTCCATTCCATCCACAAGCGAACGGACAGGTTGAAGTTGCCAACAAGACTATTTTGTCCGGATTAAATAAGAACCTAGAGGGGGTAGCAGGGATGTGGCCCAGCTATCTGCAAAAAGTATTGTGGGCATACCGAACTACTCCTCGGGCTGCTACAAAAGAATCTCCTTTTTCTTTGGTGTATGGGATGGATTCCATTACCCCCATTGAAGTTACCCTACCATCATACAGGGTTCATAACTATTCCGAATAGGCTAATGAGATAGCAATTAGGAATCAGTTGGACTTAATTGAAGAAAGAAAGGTTAAAGCTCACTTGAGAACAGCCCACTACCAAGTTTTGATGAGAAGCAGGTTTGCTTCCAAGGTCAAGAGAAGAGATTTTCAACTACAAGATAAAGTTTTGAGAAACGTTTTCCTACACACCAAGGAGAAGCAGTTCGGTAAGCTGGCTCCAAACTGGGAAGGCCCTTATGAGGTCTCCGAAAAACTTAAGCCTGAGATATATAGACTTTAGGACAAAGAAGGGAGGGTTTTGAAGCACCCATGGAATATTGAACATCTCAGGTTATATCTAGAATAAAATTTGTATAAATATTTACTTGTTAGATGTCAATGTAAATATTAGGGGGCATACTCTTTCCCACCCTGGTGGCACGGAGAGGTTTTAATGAGGTGTCCGTTTTTTCATTCAATAAAATGTGCTGCCTTCTTAAAACATTCGGTGTTGTTTAATTACAATTCAATTCAAGTACAAATATTTGGTTTAGCACTTTGGATCATTGATAGATCGGATTAACCTGGTTGAGTGATGACCATTAAATACATGTCATCGGAGATATTAAACACTCTCACTTTAATACTTCTGAAATAACAGGGGCTAGTTAAACATTAGCGATGAAAAGTTTAAATAAAACCGAATGTTAAATAAAAGATGGTTTGATAAATAAAACCTATTCAAACTTTAACCGAATAGGAAGAACAAAACATGCCTTGGCCGTCTAAGGACTTTAACTATTTCCAGGACTTATCTGGACTTTAACCAAATAATGTTACAAAATATTCCTTGGCCATCCAAGGACTTTAATCGTTCACAAAAGTAAGAAAATAAAAAGATGTGTAAACCTTAAGGCTTGTTCCTTTCAGATTTTCCTTTGTCACCTCCTTTCTTGGGACTTTTGAGTTCGGAACTCGAACTCTCACCAGTTACTTCCTCTTCATCAGTGGTGGAATATATTCCACTATTATAATTGTACTTGTCACCAATAGCCATAGTGTGAAATAGGATGTCGTCATATTCTACGAATTTCCATAGTGGACCAAGGGTCCTTTTCAGAAAAGTTTCATAGAAGAGCAGCACCATGTCAGACTTAACCTCAACATATCTTGTCTCTAGGGAGTCTATCACCTCATTGGTATATTTATCAATACATGCCTGGATAGCTTGCTCCTGATGCTTTACCAAGTCAGCTTTCTCCTTGGCCATCTTTGACACAATTCTTCTAAGGAAGTCTTCGCACCGGATAGGGTCTGGATGACACCATCTTTGGTCTTTAAGTCCTCCTTTGATGTTGTGAGGTCCTTTGCCAATCCAAAGTACTTAACTTGGAGTTTAGTTCTGGCAGTCTCCGAAGTGGCCAACTTGGTTTTTAGATCCTCCTTGTTCTTCTTTAATTCCTCTATCTTTTTCTTCAGATCCTCTATACTCTGGTTGGAATTGAGGAGGTTGGTTGATAAAGAATCTTTGTCTGACATGGGGGAATTGATGAGAGTGGTCTGGATTTTCACTTGTCTCTCCTGGTCAAGCACTGGCTGGATGTGACCAAGAAGGGAATGGGCCACAACATCTTGTTCTCCGGAAATGGAGAAAGACTTACCATCATAGGTTACCATGTTACCATCATCTTGTTCAATGTCTTGAAGGGCACTAATGTCCACTCTCCGGACTGCAGACCTGTTGGAATCTTTTCTTGTATAGTGGGATCAACATGGAAGCTCCGAAGGACAAAGAATTATTTCTTCTCCTAAGGTGACCTTCTTCTTTTTGGCAGCCTTTTCATCACTATTCGCTCTTCTTTTCCGGTCCTTTTTGGAGCCTTTGGTGGGTTTTGTGATTCTCCCGCCTCCCTAACAGTCTCATCCTCTACTACTTTGAGCAAGGCAGCGTTGATTCCCCCTTGGTTCCCTAAACCAGTCCTCTCTGTGGTAGCTTGGACCGGCTCTGCTGCAGCTTTCTTCTTCTTCCCTTTCATCTTGTTGGGAGCTTTGTCCCTGGAAGGTAAGGCCAATTTACCATTTTTGGCCTCCTTTCTCTTAAGAATCACATCAAGATGAGGCGGCGTAGTTAGCTCTTCCCATGAGAGGTCCTTCCGACCTGTGGTGTTCCACAGATGGGACCTCACAAGATTGGCTGAGGTGAAGCAATTGTGGAAGGCATTCCTCCAACGCTTCGCAGCCCATGTATTAAGTTTGGCACAAGTTGTTTGCCCCTCCTCCAGGTGTCCGGTGAACTCCTTCGGCAGCACTGAAAAAGGAGTGACAAATAAATCAGGAGAGAAATACTTATGAGTTAAAATGAAGAACATGAAAAATAAAGATTAAAAACTTACCAGTACTCTTCCATCTTCTAGTTACATACTCGGGTTGGTGTTGGCCTTGATCTTTCTACCATTCTCCCATGACCCACTGATAAACAGGAATTGTATCCTCCAGTTCTTCTCAGACTCTAGTAAGTCGTCTACCACCTTGAAATCGTTCCCCATATTATGATGGTAGAATGTAATGTGGTGATTCTTGTATAGACTAGCCACATTGGAAAATTTCTCCATTGGGAGAGGGATTTTGGACAACCTTGATGCCATTATTCAAGCAACGAGAGAATACCAGGCGTTTGGGCTTAGCTAGTTGGGGCAGAGCTTCATCAGGTGGAAATACCTGGCGATTTCTGGGTCCAATGGGAACCGAAGTCCCCAGTTTAGCACTTCAGTGAAGATGACCACCTCATTGAGTTTTACAGTCCATCGGAGTCTCCGGAGTGATAGGTATCCTTACCTTCACTGACTCTGGGATCCTCCATTTCGTCCGGATCCGGCCCAACTCAGAAGTGTGGGTGTAAACATAGTTGATGTTTTGAAGAGCTAGTAGATATCTAACAGTGAAATTTTTTAAGCAAGGGCCTACCTTGCCCTCTAGGCACGCCGGAAGATCCGGATGAGTCAAAAGACCTTGACTTTGTCTTTGCCCTTCGTATCAGAAACAGCATCCTCGGTTTGACCTGATGCTTCAGTTTCAAAGGGAGCCTCTTTGATGCTATCTTCCATTACTTCTTCCATCACTGTGGAAGGTTTATCAGTTGCCTTGGATAGTGGAGGATCAGCTTCTGGCACTAAAGTTTGTTCGTATGAATGAGCGTCTGTTGTTTCTAAATGTCTGGTGTCCGGTTGAGGTTAGGATCCAGAGAACTTAGCCCTTGTGGCTGCTTTAGATGCCTCCGATCGGGAGGGCTTATCTTTTGAGGCTACTTTAGATGCCTCAAATCCGGAGGGCTTTGGCAGTAAAGTAGAAGTTTGAGCTTTGTTAGATGAGTCGTACGGCGAAGGGTTAACTTCTCCGGGAATTTCTCAGCATCTGAACCCATAGCTATGAAATGGGAAGTTTTTCTGACACTTGAAACCGTTTTTTCTTTAGCAACGGAAGGTTCAGACTCCTGAACAGAAGAGCTTGAGGGGAGAGGAGAGAGGCTTGGTTTGAATAACTGTCTGGGCTTGGGATTTCTGGAAGATGATGATCCTTGGTCAGATTCTTGGGTCGGTTCACCAGACTTCTCACTTGGGGAAACTGAGAGACCGACATCAATGTGATTCTCCCTTTCAATTTGTCTCGCCCTTTCTAGCTCTGATAAGTTTAACCCGCCACCTTTAACAAGTGCGTTTCCGGATGTGAACATAAAACTTTTCAAGAAAAAGTTTGAAGATAAGAGTGAAAATCTCTCTAGAAAGTTTTTGGGTGATGAAGATAATGAAATAGTGAAAAAAGATTTATATAACAGTAGAAAAAAGTAACTATTACCTAGGTGGAGTTGAAAAGGTTTGGCAATGATTAAAGACGGTGCAGACGTGCGAAGGGTAAATGCCTAGGTAACTTTCTAGACTTAGTGGGTGCGCCGATCTAGTAAGAAGAACGGCTGGTAGGTCAAACCAGATTGTGACACGTGTCACACGATCCAATAAAAAAACTCTTAGAATTCTGGAAGAAGAAGTCAGTTTGGACAGACTTTGAACTGAGTTAATAATGAGGATAAACCTCCCAGTACGGAGTGCATAGGCAGGTCGGACAAAGTCGATACTGGCTAAGTAAAAAAATTTAGTCCTACCAAAGATATTTGACAAGGCCTAAAAAAAGGGCTACTGATGAGTTTGGATTATCCAGTTACAGCTCACTGTGTTATCCGGACAAGGGCAATTTGGACAAAAACGTATCACTGAACTATCCGGACAAGACAAAAGTAAATAAACACCTTTTTTACTAAGTTATGTGTTAATCAGCCTAAAAGATGAATGGGTCCTTAAACTTAACTCGGTTTCATAACTTCATGCGGAAGTCCATGAGTCCTTAATTAAGGGTATAAATACCTCAACCACTTTCATTAATGAAGGTAATGAACATTTAATACAACCAGGTTGCTCAAATCTCTCATTACTTTATACCAACTATAATGGTCATGATCAGGATATCTTTCTTCAGAACATTGGTCCTCATAATATGAAATGATCTTGTCTGGATTTATTACCTATTGCCCTATCCTCTTCCGTTTTAGGGTTCATCTCTCTTAGGATTGTGATTTTGGGGAAAAAGAAAAGTCTCCGGGTATCATTTCCACTTCCCACAAGCGGCGCCAATGATAGTTCTAGAAATTTTTAGAACCCGATTTGGTTTATAAGAAAAATTAGAGAGAGAAACACAAAATGATAGAGAGAGAAAATAGTGAGAGTAAATATTATTTTTTATGTACCATTTTCCCAAAAAAGGATCTTTCCTTATATAGTGGCGTTTGTGGGTCCTTCTTTACATTATTGATCTATTTAATTACATTATTACTCTTTTACATTCCTACCCTCTTAATTTTCTAATGCTTGTTAATTGAGTCCTCATTTTTCCTTGATTGTTCATTGCGGTTTACACATAATTACAAATTACTAAGTTATCTAATCAGTGTCAGCCCAAATTGATCCAGACATTTTATACCCTTATCACTAAGCTCAATATTATTTTTAATGTCATCACATTTGAATCTCGTGTCTGGTTTGTGAGCGAACATCTAGCTAGAACTAAAAAAATCCCCATCTAAACACTTTCTACGAACAACATTATCGATATTGCCAAACAGAAATGTAAGTCATGTTAATATCAAGTGACGCAGCTTATCATGCTCCATATTCAATCTATCATTTGCATACAACAAGTCATGAGAAGTTTCTTGAAAAAGATAGTGTCCTTCTAGAGTATACAACAAGCTAAATAAATACATTGCACAATAAATTAGAGAACGACACGAATAAAAACAAATCATTGTTTTTTATTATTGTGCAATATTCATGAAAAAAAGACGTAAGAAAGTATACTATCTTGTGCTTTGTTGCCGAAGGTTAAAACTCTTGACTTCATTTTTCATGGCTATACTAGATTATAAGGTTTGTTTCATTTTCCTTCATGTGGGTGTGGGGTAGCAGACAAAATTCACTAAATTTAAATGGATAAACTGACATCATCGTATGAACAGCATGGTTTTCGCACTGGTATGATGTTGTTCGCTTTGAGCCACAAGATCCGCACAACTTCAATTTTGGTCCACTTCTAAAAGACCTCATATTAGTTGAGATATATTATTACTTATATACGGTTGATCTTTCTAATGTCTTACTAATGTAGGACTTTAGCCTCACCTAACAAATCATCCTCTCGAACAAAGTACAACTTTAACCTCTTCGCAATTGGCTTCCATCCGTTCACTCTAATTCGGTTGTGTTAGAGTTCACTACATGAGTCATAGAGTTGTACAACAAATCTATTTGCTCACTCTTCTCAGACCATATTGTCTTGCTCCTTAGTGTCACTCCAATGAAGTCACACTATTTAATGAACCACGAGCATACCAAACTAGGTTATACTAGTGATTTATAAAGCAATTGGTTCATCATATTTGAAATCCCAAAATTTCACCCTCATCGTCGTGTTCTATATGGGTCTCGAGCGTTGATACCATTTTGCGGAAATATAAATACTGCATATTCCATTTTTGTATAAGTATGAACTACTTGATCTCCAAACTAGTATGGTATAATCTGTTTTGGATCTAAAAATATATACGGTTTTGTTTTTGTCAACTTTTAAAAATCAAATAGTATGAGATATTCATCCTCGTCGTCGTGTTCTATATTGGTCTCGAACGGTGATACCATTTCTCATAAATATAGATATTGCATATTCCATTTTTGTATAAGTATGAACTATCTAATCTCCAAACTAATATGGTATTATCTTGTTTGGATAAAAAAAAAATATACGGTTTTGTTTTTTATCAACTTTTAAAAATCAACTAGTACGAGATATGTTAATATTTATATACAGCTGATTATTTTTCTAACATTGAAATTTTGGTTGGAACTAACCATATTAAAACAAGAAACCTAGATAATGTGCAAAGTGGATGCATATTTGATGAAATACATAGCACCTTTGCATCCTTGTCCATAGCATCTATCATTGCATGCATTGGCTCCAACTCAGCGCAGCTGAAATCCATGTGAAGTAATTGCTAAAATACAAAGACTTACCTCTTTTAATGGTCCCAAGTTTAGTGGATAATGTAGACTCGTACAGACATAATATATGCTTGTCAAATACTAGTACTCTTCTTATTCATGCCTTTATTTAGAGCCTAGATAGGACAATACAAATTGTTGAATTATCGAAGTATTTGTACCGTTTTAAACTCAAAGTTCATATCTACTTGATATTAGTATATTGTCGGAGGATTCGATCTTTGGTTTGATAATTTCAAAATTATACCTTCAATTTCCACGTCAAGTTTATGTATAGAACTATGAGTTTGAATTGTAAAATGGTGCGACCCCATAAATTTGTTCATATAACAAATCTTTGTAGCTTGTAGATTCAAGTAAGAGAATACAAAATTGAATGATAAAATCAATTACCTACCGAAGAGGGAAAGCATATTCGAAGTGATAAGTCATACGCTAAAAGCTAAACCTACAAAAAGTGAAATTTTGTAATATACCGATATCCAAACAAAAATCAAATCTTTTTGAAGATTTCAATTTCGCCACCCAGCTGTTGACACATATCTTATGGTGGGCTTATATTGCAATTAATGTCTAAAGTGAATGGTGGCACAAAAAGACGTAAGCTTTTTAAGTATGAAAATTCAATTGTTTCTCGTAGCTTCTTAAAGTGTAAATCTTTGGAACTATTATCAATGATTGAATTCAACTTATCATTACTTATGAGTGTTATTAAGAAATCATGCCTTAAAATGACTTGGATTACAAGTAATTACTTTTTGATTAGGACTAGTAACTTAATTGTGGCCAGAGCAATAACTCTATAAATCTCTGTCTTACAATTGTATCAAACTCATCCAAAGCAAGATCAGTCTTCTCTTGAACTGCTTCCTCCTTTAGAAATTACATAAAATTTTGAGCATTTACGCTTAATCAAATAGTTGAGAAGCTAAAAATGACAAATGCGCGTGTAGCCAGATTCGTGATGGAAGTTGCTCCGCCGCAGTTTGTTAGTGTCCTCAGGCACAGAACAGCTAAAATTTTGGACACTATTAAAGAAGAGGATAGAGATTTGGAATGTCATGCTTCTTCTTTTGGAAGTTCACCAGCATCGGCATCTGCTTCTTTTTCTGCTGTCAATACTAATAAGAACTTTCTTAAGGATGTTCGAAGCGCACTTTCCACCTTCGATAAATAAAAGACCGCCCGATTTTGATGCTAAAAGGATTATGAACTTATAAGCTTGTATTTTTCTGTTTTATTGAAGTCTCTTTTGTTTTTTGTTTTTTGTTTTTACTTTGTAATGATGAGAAGATTTCTGGCAGTTTTGGTCTAGAGACCGGAATTTGTTGAGGTTTAGGTGGGAGTTATGTTAGAATCGTGTTGTGTGTTTGATGTAATGTTGAATTAAGGTTTGGCTATAAAGATGTTATGGTTGAAGTTTCCCTTGTTAAAGTATTGGCTTTTAAAAGTTTAGACTTTATATTCTTTCTTTTAAGTCGTATTTTTTGTAACGGACCTTTTTGTAACGGACCATATAACATTAATTAAAGAACTGGAAATATATGTTAAAGTAGTGGTATCTATGCTGACTATGCCAATATAAACTAAATTTGCAGTAGATATATTCTGGTAAAAGTGTAAAAACTAACAAAGCTATCAGCTGATTGAATTAGTAAGTCCCTGCGTCTCAGTTGTTTGAACATGTCACATGTTAGATATAACCAGTGGATTTCTCTGCGCACGACTCCTAGGTCTTTTCCGTACTCGGTAAAAATTAGGACTGCGCTTTCTGGTCCTCTTTTACATTGAAAAAATAGTTGCGTATGTAATTAGTCAGCCTTAGCCTTTTTTTTTTCGGAGGGAACCCGCAGCCGCTACTCAGAGTGCAATGAGTGCGCACAGGGTAAACCCTCAGTCTGACGCGATAGCCTGCAAACCAACGCCAGAAGGTAAACCACACAAGGTGACAGGCTCAGCTGAGAAAGCGTATGTAGAGGGACTCAAACTCATGACCTTTTGGTCATAAGAATGCCATACTCAACCAACTCGGCTACCCCCTTGAGGGCTGGTCAACCTTAGCCTTGTTTATTCTTAAGGTTGAAAATTTATTTTTCGTTTTCGACCTACTTCTGATTCAATAGTCTCTTGATATTCCGAAGTGCTGTATGATCTTTCTTCTCATGTTTAACCAACGTGAGATGCAGAATTTTGGTCGTACTTAACAAATCCTCCTTTCGAACAAAGTATCACTCTAACTTTTTCTCAACTTTCATCTGTCTACTCTAGTCACGTGGAGAGACGCCTGAACTCTAGAGCTTTAGGGCGGATCTATCTGCTCACTATCAGATGATATTGTGCCGCTCCTCGATCAAGCCACTTGCTTGATCGGCCATCAGGCGCTCCACCTATCCAGCAGATCATTCACCTTGAGTAGGGCTGTCAACGGTTCCCCGGAACCGAGAACCGGACCGGGACCGAACCGATAAGGACCGGACCGAGAACCGGACCGAACTTTAACGGTCCGGTTCGCGGTTCCATTCTAAAAACCGAAAACCGATAAGGAACCGAAACAAAAAACCGGTTAGGAACCGAACCGATAGAACCGATAAACCGATAGAACCGATAAGGAATCGAACCGATAAAACCGATAGGACCGAAGAAACCGATACGGAATCGAACCGATAAAACCGATAAACCGGTAGAACTGATAAGAAATCGGACTAATAAAACCGTTAAAATCGATTATTTATTATTATTATATATTCTTTTATAAATTATAGTACCAAAATTAATAGTTAATTCCCAATTTTTTAAGAAAATGAAAGATAAATTTATAAACTTTAGTTATTATATATTTATTTTAATAAAAAAAATTAAAAATCAATTTTTAATTGATTTTATTTTTTTTAAGCGGACCGAACCGGACCGAAATCGGACCGAACTCGGACCGAACCGAACTCGGACCGAACCGAAACCGGAACCGAACCGAACCGGACCGAATCGGACCGGACCGAACCGAACTGGACCGAATCGGACCGGACCGAACCGAACCGAACCGAAAGCTTAGCGGTTCGGTCCGGTTCCTCCAAAACCCGGACCGAACCGGACCGATAACAGCTCTAACCCTGAGTATGATCCTGGCTTATGGTAAAGTTTTCGACCTATGAGACATCACGTTCCGCGCGCTCCACCTATCCAGCAGATCATTCACCTTGAGTATAATCCTGGCTTATGGTAAAGTTTTCGACATATGAGACATCACGTTCACGTTTGTAGGAATATAAGTACAAATACTTTAATCTTTAGAGTAGTGTGGCCCATTAGCCCGCACGACTTTGCTTTTGGTTCACTTCTAAAATGCCTCACACTAATGGAGATATATTCTTAACTTATATACTGATATTTCTTTCCATGTTTAACCGATGTGGGATGCGGGACTTTGATCGCACCTAATACCATTTAAATAAAATAAACTAAAAACCAACATAAGATAAAAAGTACTCGTCGAAAATAAAATAATTAAAACACTTAAAATTACATTTTTAAATTTTTTATTTTAATTATTTTATCGCTTAATCTTTTGAAAGCAATAAAAAAACTAAATTGAAATTTGACATAGTAAGATAAAAATGGGAGCCATATTATCGTAAGGGAGGATTTAAATATTTATAAAAATTGTATTCTTCGTTGAATAAATATCCATTTATTTATAGAAATGATAGTCTTTTATCATCATTCATAAAATGTTTAGTTAGAACTTAAAATCACAACATTCATATAGCTTTTAGAAAAATCTTTATTTTCTATAAAAAAAAACACAACGTTTCAGGTTCGTCCAAATTAGTCTTTGCTCATTGCAGCAAAGGTGTTTTAATGGTTAAAATTTGAATTTTAAAAAAAAAATCTCATAAAGTTTTAATTTTCCCTAATTGATTGCAACAGCGAAGTCGATTTCGTCGCGATCAGCACATGACTCATCATGGTAAGCATTGGACCAAAGCATATGTTGCTTCATACTGGCCATTTCGCCGCGGTCAGCATGTAGTTGACCACGATGAACATTGTGTCGAAACACATGTCGGTCTTGCTACTTTGTTACGACCATCAACATGTTGATTGTGGAAACCCTCGGTCGAAACTATAATATGTCTGTTCATTTCGAGCTTTGTCCAACCCTCTTGTCGATTGAACAACACATAATCTAAACTTCTCTCTAGATTAATCAAATTTAATCAATATTTCCAACAATCTCTCACTTGATTAATTGAACTCTCGTATCTCCTCGTCAAGACAATTTTTACGCATAAAACAAAATATAACATTTGATCTGAATTTTACCTTAGTGTAAATATAGAAAAGTTAAATCGGAAAATATTGGTAGTCAGCTTCCTATTTGATGTAACCAAAAATCTCACACACGCAATCGTTTTATCAAAATATTTGTTAATATTACACTTAACATTATTTTGGTCGTGTGCTTTATCTACTTCAAGAACCACAATTCAAGAGGAACTCATTTTCTCATGAGAGGCTGCACCACCCTTAGATTCTCACATATACAATTCTTATTGTGTTTTTTTATCTTATAGATGTAAAGTCTACCAGTTCTCGAACTAATAGTTTGGTAAACGGATATGCTAAGTTTTCGATTCAGGGCACGAACGGGCCCAGAAAATACAAATAACACATAAGTCTGTATTCTAAAAAAACAATTAAGAGGATATACATCGTGATTTATGTTTTTTTTCATTTTTGCAAGTGATTTTGAACAAGGCAGTCAAAATCAGTAGCATTGGTAAATTAAACTAGCATCTGATTTCGACCCACATGGTCGAAGATTTCTTCATATACGTGGCTTCCAATCTATTCCGAATCCCTGTTTCAATAGGCTCTTTAGACATCTCTCGAAATACCTCATCCTCCAAATTTAATATCAAAGAATTATAAGCCGTGGATCAAAATTTGGCAGCTTTCTTCATATTCATCTCCTTCAATTTTCTTCTTCAGTGACGGTAAATATACCCTTTTTTGCAAGGAATACTTTGATCTTAATTCTCCATATTAAATTCATTTATACACTGATGAATTTATCAAGATCAAACTTTATGGATACTATCTTTATAATTATTTTTTCTTTTCCGATGATATCTTAATTTATTAACTCCACATCAGAATTGATCTTCGTTCTTTTAATTTTTGTTTATCACTAACAACAAATATTATCAAAGACTTCAAGCTCAGTACACCATTTGTTAGGATGGAATCGCAATATTTTTAATATTTTGAAACTTAACCGAGACTTAGACTTTGGTCAAGACTTAGTTGTATTGGTGAAGACAACCTGTAAGCTTCATATGAAGAAAATATAGGTTTGGCTCTTTACTCACAAACAAAAAATTGTGGAGAATATTGGTCAAACGCTTAACATAAAAGATTTAACATGATTCAGATTGTGGAGAATATTGATTTTTAGAAGAAATATTATACGAATACTCAATAACAAAAAAATAACACAACCCCTCACACAGTGTGTTATAAAGTTTCTCAAAACATAGTACATATTTAATAAAGAATTTTTTTGGCTCATGGTGTTTCTCTCAAAAAACAATTCTAACTGTTCTTCTCTTTAAAGCTCAACAACTTATTCAACGCTTTCACGCAACCCCAAAATCATACTTCTTAATAGATGTTTAAAAATTGGAGGCAAATCACTTTAGGCTCATGATAGCATATGACGTGTTGTTTTAGAAAACATTTGACATGTAGTGACATTAATCTTGTGACATACTTATCTTCTCTCTTATTCTGAATATTTTATCTTCTATTCTGTAAACTATAAAAGCATGTTCAAATCAAACGCACTTCTTTGCAAATTCACCACAAAATATCAAAACTCAATTCTATAAAAAAAACATAAAAATTTATTCATGCAGTCAAACGTTTTTAAAATTCAATCACCATAAAAATTCCAACAAATAATCTTTTGTATTTAAGTTTCAATCCTTAAAAAATTTAACCTTATAATTTTTATTTAAAATTTAGACAATTCAAACCTATATTAACAACAACAAAAAACACAAACATCAATTTATATAAAAAAAAACTATATCTAATACGTATTTTACATCAACCAGAAAAAAAAACAGTATCAAAATCCTACACTGAAACTCTACAAGTCGGTTGAAAATAACACAGGGTATTTAATATTTACTTTGTTATGGTGGCGACCAAAGTTCCACATCCCACATCGGTTAAACATGAGAATGATCAATATATAAGTAAGAACATATCTCAACTAGTACGAGGGATTTTGAAAGTGGACCAAAAAACAAAGTTGTGCGAGCCTTGAGGCCCAAAGCGGAAAATATTATACTAGTGTGGAGATTGGGTTGTTTTTATTTATATACGGAGTGAAATATGCGGTACTCGTAAGGAACGCAATATGGATAAAATTCTCGGAGGTCAAACATGATGAACCATCAACCATGTCCAAGGTGCATGATCTACTCTATACGATCTAATTAGAAGTGCATATGGATTCTTGGATGAATGCGGCGTGAATTATATGGAGTGACGCTAAGGAACATGTAAGGCCTAGTTCGGAGTGCCTATGTAGTGCTTCTAAGGATCAGGTAGAGTATAAGACGGATGCAAGTTAATTGAGATGAGGCTAAATAGTACTTTTTTTGGGAGGAAAATTTGTTAGGTTGCGACCAAAGTTCCACATCCCATATCGGTTAAACATGTGATGGATCAGTAGTATATAAGTAGGAACATAACTCAACTAGTATGAGGCATTGTGGAAGTGGACCAAAAACAAAGTCGTGGGGGCCTCCGGGCTCAAAGCGGATAATATCATACTGGTATGGAGACCGGATTGCTCTTAATTATATACAGAAGCACTATATTCCCAACAAATGGTATCAGAGTTCTAGGCCCAGATGAAACACAATGTAGATGCAATTCTCGGAGGTCGAACATGATGAACCAACAATCGTGCGTAAGGTGTATATTCTGCTCTATACAAGTTTGGAGTGCATGTGGCTCCTTGGATCAAGATGGTGTGATTTGTATAGAGTGACGCTAAAGATCAGGTCAAATTCCTATGGAATGACGCTAAGGAACATGTATGGTGGTCTTGAGTGAGCAGATAGATCTGATGTAAAGCTCTATGGCTCAGATAATCTGTAACATGATTTGAGTGGGCGAATGAAAGTCAATTGATATGAGGTTAAAGTGATATTTTGTTCGGGATTAGGAAGATGAAAACCAATTGAGATAAGATTAAATTGGTACTTTGTTCGAAAGGAGAAACTATTAGGAAACGACCAAAATCTCACATTCCACGTCGATTAAATACAATTAAAATCAATTATATATAAATAAAAACATATCTCAAATGATATGGGATTAAAAAAACAACCGTTATTATAGTAATACTAAGCAAAATTTGAAACATTAATATAATATATGTTAGGTTATCTCGACAACAAATCTTTTCAAAATTATCAAGATCTGATCCGAATTATTAAAAGTTTATTACGTCATCTTTAACAAATTTACAAATGATTAACTGAGATTTCGGTTATTATTTTTGATGGGTTGTGAATATACTTCATAAATAATATATAATAATAAACTCAAAATTAGATAGCAAGTAAATATGATCGAATGACAACATATTTGAAGTTGGTAATTTCATAACAAAAAATTCCGGTTCGAATTTTTGATCACAAACAAATTAAATCTTTTATAATGTTGTCGGTTTTTTAATTGATAAAATTAGATATAAAACCTATATTATATAAAACCCGAATATATATTTGATTAAATAAATAAACTTTTAGCATGGTTATTCATGTCATCAAATTTATTTTGGCATTGTACAAAAGACTATAAAATTTGATTAAATAAAATAATAAAGTTAAATATGAAAATCGTTCCGATCATCAAAATTAACTTAAAATCAAAGAATGAACTATTAGAAAGTTTGAAAATATTTTTAGACAAGATGGTTTAAATGAGGTTGTTGGCAAGACGAAAAACCATACTTGTTACGTTGATTTTGGCCAAACAGACTTGTAATACGAGACTATAGACCCTTGTCGCGATAAAATAAACGTTGCAGTAACAGAAAGGTTTACTGCATCGAAATTTCTTTGGCTAACCTTTGAAGCTTTTAGTGCAACTTCCTCGCGGTGCACCAAGTCGGGTTTTTAAGATTCTATCAAAAAGCAAAACTTTGAACTTTGCAGCATCAAAACATGCATGGGGTTGCCACGGAGAACATGCTTAGATTTTAAATAATAACTAAAATCGACTTTTTATCGCGACAACCAAAAGTTTTGCATGAAAATGTTGCACAATTTCATTTTGGAAGAAATGTGTTTTTCCACAATTTTTTCTAAAGTGTTTCTGAAATTTAATATCCCTATATAAATATTTATGATATGTATAAATAGACAGATGGATAAAGATGTGTAACAACAACAAAATTCATAAATCTAATAATATGTTGAATATAAAATCTTTATTATAATCAATACACGAAAAATTATGATTCCAGATTTTTAGTTGTTTATATCTAAAATCACAAAGTTGGTTATAATCCAAAATAATTTTAGAGAATCAAAACAATAAAATGGTCGAAATAATTCTTTTTAGAAATTGTATCTAATAAGTGTCTTAAACTTTAATATTTTTCGGCAACATTTTCAACGGAAGTTCAGTTTCAACTTCTTGCGTTTCCGTACTTTATTTTTTAACAATAAAAAAGAATTATTATCATTAACGCAGAAACAAATATGGTCATGAACAAAGATCAAGTTGGTAGTGCCAAGCTACGAGATGGAACATGTGGCTGAAAATTCAGAGAAAGGAGACGAACAATAGAAGAAAGATAGCTCTAACCATAGGTCAGAGTAAAAGAGACTTTAAAGAAAATCAAATTAAATTCAAAAAAGTCTGACGGTAAAATAAGGTATAAGATGCTTTATATAGCACTACCCAAAACCTTAATTCCAAATAAAGAAAATTACATAAATGTTTTAAAATAAAATAAATAAATAAAATTAACCATAAAATATTAAAACTGATTTTCGAAGGCTTTATATGTAGAATCTAGGTATCAAACTTGGTGACAAAGTCACATTTTTGAAATCTGACGGGCTCGTCGAAATCTTCGATTTGAGTACCTGTATGACCCGATTCCAATAACTGGGCGAGAAACCAGTTTGTCCGAATTCTTAGCTGCATCATCCTTCCCCGGTTGGAAAGAATTCGGCCTCGAATTCAAAACGTCGAAACATAAGATAACTCTGTTTCATCTGGTAGTCCACCTTCCTCAAAAACCATCTTATGCATACCCGTGTCAGTTTTAGTTATCTTTGAATCATTAAAATCATGTGTAGGACAGTTGTTTGCCAATGTTTTGATCTCAGTCACCGATTTGACCTGTCTTGGATTCTGTAATATAGTTTCAGCATCGACGTATATTCGACTTAGCTTCAGTTTGTCTTTGTTATCTACGCATGATACTATCACTGGTCCCATGAAACTTAAAGAAAAGTAAGGCCATAATTGCATGAACGTTCAATTGACTTCCAAAGCCAAGATATTCACATGGCCGTTTAATTCTATCGGCCCTAATTGCCTGAAATGATCCCAAACACCTCCCTTCACAGCATAAAACAATTCCACTAATGTCACTGTTATTAAATTACTATGCAATTATCACAAAATGGCTCAAGCACAGAATATATGCGAATGAAAGATTTAAATGAATACGGGATTTAACGTGGTTCGACAATTGTCTACGTCCACGGGCGCTTCACTATGATAGAAAAGGTTACAGATTTCATATTGTGTTTTGTGTCGTCCTAGTAGTCTATTTATAGGGAATTAATAGACTTACTAGACAATGGGCCTAATGGGCTCATGCCACAAGATTAAAAATGATATTATCACAACACTTATTTGTACTTCATGACAAAATACACTGTCAAGGCACAATATCACTATCACAGACATAAAACTGTACTGCCGGACACAGTAAACTATCAAAGCACTATTCGACTCATTCACAACAAATCTTCCACTTGAGGCGAATATCCTTTCTTCACTATCGACAAAGAACTTCTCTTCTTGTGACTCACCAAATGCCCTTAAGGCATTCACTCTATACTGCGAACACCGATCCAGTTTAGGCACTCCTTAAACTTTCGAACTGATACTGCCTTGGTCATTATATCTCCTGGACTATCGTGTGTAGACACTTTTTTCACATCAACAATCCTATTTGATATTATATCACGAATAAAATGATACCTGACATCTATGTGCTTTTTACGTTCATGGTACATCTTGTTCCCTGTAAGGTGTGTGGCGCTTTGACTGTCACAAAACACTTTTGTAGCCGTCCTATCCAAGCCCAAATCTGCCACCAAACCTTGCAACCATATTGCCTCTTTAACTGCTTCTGTTAGCGCCATGTACTCTGACTCTGTTGTAGACAAAGCTACAGTAGCTTGCAACTGTTCTTTCCAACTGATCGCACTCCCAGCTAGAGTAAATACATATCCTGTCAGAGATCTTCTTTTATCCATATCACCTGCAAAATCAGAAGCAACTAAACCAACCAATGATCCTGCAACATCATTCAGTGATTCACCAATATCGGTCTTGTTAAAAGTTAAGCCAACTTTCACAGTATTATTTTGAAGAGATTCAATCTCTTCCCCCGCATCACCAATCCGTCGATCTACCTTTGAACTCGCTATAGCTTCTCTGTAGCTACTAGGTTCCTGCATCTCAACTTCTTCTGCAACTGACAGAGCATATGCAACTAGATTCACATACCTTTTTGGAAGTCTAATATCTCTTCTTTCTCTGCCCAATGCTATGCTATAAGGTAGTTGTTTTGGTTCAGGCACATCATCGTCACTATCATCCGATGCTGACGCTTCACCTCCTGATTCTGGATCCACCTCAGAACCACTTGAATTAGTGGACCTGTTAGGAACTGATTCTACTTCAAGCTCCACCTATTTACTCACAACCGATCTTGATTCGACCATTTCTCCTACTTTCTTCTAACAGTCTATCGAAGCAAACTCATTAAAAGTAACATCCCTACTAATGAGAAAACCTGGAGACTTTGGAGAGGTACACCATAACCTATATCCCTTCACTCCAGTAGCATATCCTATAAATATGCACCTTTTTGCCCTCGGCTCAAGCTTACCATCTCTCACATGAGCATACGCAGGACAACCGAACACCCTCAAATATTCATAATCAGTCGATGATCCAGACCAAATCTCAAAAGGAGTTTTACAATCAATAGCCGTTGATGGAGACCGATTCACCAAGTAACACGTTGTATTGATAGCTTCAGCCCAAAAAATCCTTTCTTACACCGGAATGCGAGAGCATACTTCGTGCTTTGTCACAAAGCGTTCTGTTCATTCTTTCTGCGACTCCATTCTGTTATGGTGTTCTAGAACAAGTGCGATGGCGCACTATTCCCTCAGCTTCGCAGAACTCGTTGAACTCACGACTGCAATATTCTAACCCATTATTTGTCCTAAGACGTTTGATTTTTCTTCCTGTTTGCTTCTCAATCATCGTCTTCCATTTGACAAAGGTTGAATATGCCTCATCTTTCGTTTTCAGAAAGTAAACCCACACCATCCTTGAATAATCATCAATCAAACTCATGTAGTATCTGGCTTCGCTCTTGGATGGAATTCTGTTTGGACATCAAAGATCTGAGTGAATGTAGTACATTGTCCATTTAGTCTTTCTTACAGCCGATTTGCTGAATTTGTCTCTAGTTTGTTTACCAAACACACAGTGCTCACAAAATCCCAATGATTCTGCTTTATACCCTTTTAACAAATCTCTCTTTCCCAAAACAGCTAATCATTTGTCACTCATGTGACCAAGACGCCAATGCCACAACTTATTTTGATCCTGCCTACTTTGGCTATTACTCCCTGATTATGCTACTGCAGCATCGCCCATAACAACACTCCCCTGAAGAATGTAAAGACCCTTCTGCAAACTGCCTTTCATGCATACCATTGAGCCTTTTGTCACTTTGATTACACCGTCTTCTCCATGGTACTTGTAACCCCGAGAGTCTAAAGTCCCAAGAGAAATCAGGTTTCTCTTTAACCCAGGAACATGCCAGCATGTCAAGATTCTAACAACCTCATCAAACATTCTGATTCCGACGTTACCAATACCACCAACAACCAACAATGATTGTTCCCTAAATAGACAGTTCCCTACATTGGCTTGTATGTATCAAACCACTCCTTGAACTAACACATGTGATATGTAGCGCCAGTATCAAGTACCCAAGAGTTTTGCCCAATGACTGAACTCACGGACAATACATCTCCTCTACCACTGTTTTCACTATCATCGTAATCGTTCACACCTTCAACAATGTTTGTTGTATTTTCCTTTTGATTTCCCTTCTTACCATTCAGTTTCGGAAATATCTCCTATAATGACCCTGCTCACCGTATTCATAACATTTTGAGTGTTTTACCCTTGACTTGGACCTCCAGTTCTTCCTTCTTAAAGAACTCGCTTTGCTTCTAGATCTTCCCCTAGTCATAAGACCTTCCCCTTCCGCTTGATTGCATGGTTGCAACTTTCTCATCTCTTTTGATTTCAGTGCCCCTTTGACATCTGCTAGCGATAACTTATCATTACCATGCATAATGGTATCTACGAAGTTTTCATAGGGAGCTGGTAACAATCTCAATAAAAATAAAGCTTGATCCTCATCCTCAATATTGATATCTATGTTCTCCAAGTCCATTATAATTGATTTGAAATAAACTAAGTGCTCTGTTATGGACATACCTTCTTTCAATCTTGATGAGTCCGAATTCGAAGTGCTCCCCGGAAGGGCATCCCAAAAAATATCTCTCCGTAAACCGAACAGGATCCAAGAACTTAATTCGGACAGGACTTTTGAACCGGGTAGATGACTTCGAACACTGTAAGCCTAAGGCAGTTCGAACTATGACTAAAGTACTAAAAAACCTAAACACTATCTGACTAAGCTACCTGCACATCTGCTTAAAACTCATGGGTCTTTAAACATGACCCGGGTCCATTAAACTTGACCCGAAAGCCCATAAGGGCCCATATATCACACTATAAATACCCAACCACCAGCATTAAATGTGGGTAAGAAAAATTAATTGCTGCCAAGCTGCTCAATTCTCTCTCCACATTAAAAACACTTTAAAACACCTTTAAATACCGTCACACCACCGTGAAACTCCCTCACACCGCCTTAAAACTCCACTTGGAATTACCAGCCTACCCTCAGGCTACTTTTATCCACACCAAATCTGAAATCATACAAACGCTTCTTCAAGTATAATCGGTTTACTACTGATTTCTCTGAGTAAAGATCTCCTAGTTTTTTCCATGCGCAGGCAGCAGTCTTCTCATCACTAATCTCGCGAAGCACATTGTCTTTACACTTATTAAAATCCAATACAAATCCCTTTCTTGAAGATCTTGTTTCTCCTCTTCTTTCATCTATTCTGGTAACTTATTCTCCAAAGCCTACCACAACCCTTGCAGTACCAATGAAGATTTCAATTTAATCTTCCACAACGCAAAGCTGGATCCTCCATCAAATTTTTCAATCATGTATTTTTCAATTTAATCTTCCACAACGCAAAGCTGGATCCCCCATCAAATTTTTCAATCATGTATTTTGTTGATGTAGACGCCATTGTGAAACCCTAATTGCAAAAGCCCTAATTTCAGCACGTGGCTCTGATACCAATTTTATTATTAAATTACTATGCAATTATCACAAAATGGCTCAAGCACAGAATATATGCGAATGAAATATTTAAATGAACACAGGATTTAACGTGGTTCGACAATTGTCTACGTCCACGGGTGCCGCTAGAGAAAAGAGTTTCACTATGATAGAAAAGGTTACAGATTTCAGATTGTGTTTTGTGTCGTCCTAGTAGTCTATTTATAAGGAATTAATAGACTTACTAGACAATGGGCCTAATGGGCTCATACCACAAGATTAAAAATGATATTATCACAACACTTATTTGTACTGCCGGACACAGTACACTGTCAAGGCACAATATCACTATCAGAGACACAAAACTGTACTGCCGGACACAGTACACTGTCAAAGAAATATTCGACTCAGTCACAATAGTCACATATTGCACAAACTGGATCACATAGAACATGCATGTGTTCATTTAACTCCCCTGCTGATGCCAACATATCTTTTTCGGAAATGACAATAAAAATTTTGTTTTAAAGTTGATCAAATAACGTTCGAGCGTGCGTAACCGTAAAATATCTCTCCTGCCGATAAAACTGAAAGCAAGCTATAGATATAGTATTAAGCTGATCAAACTTGTCCGTGATTATCAAGTACTGTTTGACCAAAGCATCCAACGGGGCTGCCGAGATATGAACAAAAGCTTCACGTTTCGTTATCTTCTGGGTAGATCTAATGAATTTTTCATGAAGTTTGTTAGAACTTAGTTGAATTTCACGTTTCTCTGCCTCCAAGTTCGACTGAGCAGCAAGCAAGCATTTAACTTTGTCTTCTTTGAATCTCAGCTCAAGATGAACCTTTTCTAGTTTAGAGTTCAAACTCTCAGCAGCCAGGTTAATATCTGCAGTCTTAACCAGGTTACTGTCTGCAGTATCAGCCAGGTACCAGTATAGAGCTTTTCCATTCCTGACGTTTTGTTCAGTCTTCAATGAAGGTGTACTGTCTGCATTCTTAACAATATCCATGTATGCTTGGCTATTTACAAAAATATCAACGTAGACCTGCAATTCAGCAAACTCAGTTGTCATAGCCTTCAACGATTTATCAGCTGGTTGGAGTAGCTTGTTAGCCTTCTTATATCTAGCTGAAATATTACTTCTTTTGCCTGCTTCTCTAGTTGAAAGAGCAATTATCCCAATAGACGGTAAACCTGATTGAAATATTAAAAGCTTCCCTCCAGTACTTTGTAGTGCCAAGTAAGTTGTCTTCATTACTGGCTTATCCAAAAACGGGATGTTGTCTTTACGACTGCTCAGCTCAGACAAAACAGAAGCCAGCCTCTTGTCAATCCACACTTGTTTAAAAATGTTACCCTCCCGATCTGAATCACAGAGTTTTCCTTCTTTACAGGTATGAGAGCATTTTCCAACTTCAAATTCATGTTTCATCTGTAAAATCTTATCAATCTCAATTCTCTTATATTCAATAGTTTCTTCCAACTCCGCCATCAACTTCTGAGCATTTTCTTCCCACATTTTAGTCTCTATCGTAAGCCGTGCAATCATAACTTCTGCAGCTTCTAGTTCTTCACAATTACCAGCATTCCTTATTGGTCGCGACTTAGCAGTTTGTGAAACTTCATTAACATCATTATGTCTTTGATTTTGAATATGTGTAGTACCCGAGACCTTGGAGTTCATTGATGAGCGATTAGGTTTTGAAGATTCGTTAAAAGAGTATGATCTATAATACGAACTATTCTGACAGCCAGTTGAATCTTGTCTTTCACTCAGATTGTTCACTGTCTCATTTAAACTACTTCGAGGGGAATATTTATCCTTGATGCAGGAACCCTCCATAGAAAAAATAAATCTATGAAGTGAACCAGAAGTTGAGAAACTAGGGTCCCTACTTTGAAGTTCACTAGAAGGATTTCTACTGCGTAAATGGTTTCGAGGTGATGAACGCACACTCCTGCAGAATGTGCTATCAGAAGCATCTGACTTATTGTCCGTATCAGCATACTCAACATTCTCATCCTCCAATTGTGAATATATGGATGTCCGCTGACCATCCCTGAGCTTTGCTGTTGGAGGTGAGCACTGAAATTTAACATGTAAGACTGCCCTGCTGATAGACTTCTTCAAAAGTAATAATACAGGAAGAGAACTCTTTGAACCGGTTGATGGAATATATTTATTTAATATATTTATAGACTAACAATAATTTGGACCGACATGCAAAATAAACATATTCGATTATTGTCTTAAGGAAGTCTAAATTAAAAGTAGTCGAGTTAATTATTTAATTAACTAAATTGGACTTATAGATAAAAAGGCGTTATGGCTCGAGTGTGGTAACCGAGTTGATTTTGGGCACTGTGATGAAGAGGGCCCAAATCTCAACACTTAAGCCTGAATTAATAAATCAGGGATATAAATTGAATTATCAATTTATCGGGTTATGGTCCCGGACATAAGGAAGTAATAAAGGATGGGCTTCACAATGATGAGCTTCACATTGTAAAGTCTATAAATAAGGGGCTAGGTTTAGGTATTTCATCACTCTAAACTCTAATTAGAAATACGGTCGTTTCCTTCAGTGTATGGAAACCTTTTCCTTATTCTCTAATTTGATTTTGCAGGTTTCTCAGTTTCATAAACGGGATCTCTGGGGAACGTGGAATCGCTGAAGATTACAAACGAACAGAAGAGAATACTAGATGGAGAGCAGCAGGCAAACCCGTAAGTGTTCTTGGTTTTCGGTTTATTCATTAAGTGAATCTACAAAGGGTAATTATTTTTCCGCGATTTGTTATATATTATTTGATGCGATATTGAATAATATATAACAATTGGTATGAGAGCCAAGTTAACACTTTTTTTGGACTCGGTTGAAATAATCGAATTATGTATTGATATATAAAGATGCATGTTTTTCTTAATCGTAAAGAATCCATGTCATTGGGATTATGTGTGAATTAAATTGGTAGGGAATGGATTTAGGGATTTTATGAAAGCAATCATATATTATTGAAAAATCCGGACACCTCATTAAAACCTCCCCGCACCACCAGGGTAGGAAAGAGTATGCCCCCTAATATTTACACAGGTATTTAACAAGTAAATATTTACAAAAGAGTTTTATTCCAGAAAAAAAAATGAAATGCTCAACATTCCATGGATGCTTTAGAGCTCTCCCTTCTTTGTCTTGGAGTCTGTATGTCCCTGGCTTGACCTTTTTACAGACCATATAAGGGCCTTCCCAGTTTGGAGCCAGCTTACGGAACTACTTCTCGTTAGTATGTAAAAAAAACGTTTCTTAAAATTTTGTCCCCTACTTGAAAACCCCTTTTTGTAACTTTGGAAGAAAACCTATTCCTCATCAATCCTTGGTAATATGTAGTTCTCAGATGTGATTTAACCATTTTTTCTTCTATTAAGTCTAGCTGATTCCTAACTGCTATATCATTAGCCTGTTTGGAATAATGTTGGACTCTATGTGATGGTATAGTAGCCTCTATGGGAGTAATTGCATCCATCCCATATTCCATAGCAAAATGAGATTCTTGTGTGGAAGCCCGATGAGTAGTTCGGTAGGCCCATAATACTTATTGTAAATAACTTGGCCACTTCCCTGCAACTCCTTCCAAATTTTTCTTCAACCCGAACAGAATTGTTCAATTTACAACCTCAACCTGGCTATTTTCTTGAGGGTGGAAAGGAGAAGAAAAACAATGTTGAATTCCTCTAGAGGTACAAAAAGCTTCAATGTCTTTATTATCAAACTGCGACCCATTATATGTAGTAATCTTCGAGGGAACCCCAAATCTGTAACATATGTTAAATAAAATAAATTTAATAACTGCCTTCGAAGTGGTTCTAGCCAAATGAGCTGCTTTTATCCACTTAGAAAAATAGTCAATAGCGACTATGATTGTTCTTCATCCACCGGATGTCATACGAAGAGGCCCAACTAGATCCATACCTTATCTGGCAAAAGGTACTAGTTCAGATATGGACTCCATAAAAACTGCTGGCACATGAATTTCATTCCCATATCTTTTGGCAATGATCACACATTTTCACCATATCTTTAGCATCTGTCTTTATGGTTGGCCAGTAGTATCCTGCTAATAGGACCTTTCTAGTTAAGGCCATATAGCCACAGTGTGTAGAATCTTCTCCATCATGTAGCTCAGATAACACAACTTGAGATTCTTCAAACCCTAAACAACATAGGAGAGGTCTGCTGAAAGAATTTATTATAAAGAACCTCTCTCAATATCAAGAAATCGCGAGCCTTGTATTTGATATTTTTTACCATAGCTTTATCTGGAGGCAATATCCCATCGGAGATGTATTGGAGAAGAGCATATCTCCAATCTTTAGGTTGAATAACAAGTATATTCATATTTTATTCATTCTCTTTTTCCTGATCTGTCTGTACGGATGTACATTCTTGTACAAGAATACATGGGTAGGATTCAGAATAGGTTATAGTTGCCAAAAAGTCTGCCAAAGTGTTTTCGAGTCTAGGAATATGCTCATAGTAAATATTTTTTTATTTTGCGGCAACTTCTTTCAACATAAGCAAGTATTTAATCAACTGTTCTTTCTTTGCTTCAGATTGTCCCTGAGCGTGGTGAATGAGAAATTGAGAATCACTCCATAACCGGACTCTTTTAGCCCCACATAGGAGGGTCAGCTTAAGACCAGTTATGGCTGCTTCATACTCAAACGCATTGTTAGAAGCTCTGAACCCAATGGCGTGGGTGTTCATGCCTACACCATTTCCATGGCGTAGATCGTTCCGATCACCGGAATGTACCAGGACCGGTTTAATATTGTTTGTCGGTGTCTATTATATGTGTTTATGCAATTTTTTTGTTAGAAAAATAGATTTCCAAGTGAGTTTTAGTATTTTCAAGTACGTCTTCACATTTGCGTTTCTATTTTTAGGTTATGGAGTTAGGTATGGACTTTTGTTTGAACGAAGACCATCGGCTACTTCAGGTCGTGAAGTTTGTTAAGTTAACAATGTCTGATGATACGACCGATGCTTTTTTTGATCGAGTGCTTTGTAGGATGTTTTATGATTATGGCCGATCGGAGTTTCCAAATCCAACTCCGCGCAGTCGTGAATAAGTCAAAAGCACGTACAATCATGTGAAATCTGAACCACTACAGCTTTTGTCCAACTTTCCTTACAAAATTCAACAAGTAGCACTTGATGAGTAGAACCTCTTCAGGATAGATTTCGTTACTGGAGATATGTTTGAATATCTCTAAATTAGGGTTGGTGAGATTGAAGATGACATTGCGAACTTTGGACCTATTCAAGACAAAAAAATATACAATTTCGACTATGAAATTATATTGCACTATATATTCGCTAAGGGGAAGGTCTAATGACTAGGGGAAGATCTAGAAGCAAAGCGAGTTCTTTAAGAAGAAAGAACTGGAGGTCCAATTCAAGGGTAAAGCACTCAAACTGTTATGAATGCGGTGAGCAGGGTCATTATAGGAGAGATTGTCCGAAACTGAATGGTAAGAAGGGAAATCAAAAGGAAAATACAGCAAACATTGTTGAAGGTGTGAACGATTCTGACGATAGTGAAAACAGTGGTAGAGGAGATGTATTCTCCGTGAGTTCAGAATTTGGCCAAAACTCTTGGGTACTCGATACTAGCGCTACATATCACGTGTGTCAGTTTAAGCAGTGATATGATACGTACATGCCAATGCAGGGAACTGTCTATTTAGGGAACAATCATTCGTTGACTGTTGGTGGTATTGGTTGATGAGTCTGAAATCTGCACGCTCCCCGGACAAGGACATATCGGTCCAAGGCCTCCGGACCGGACAGATCACACGGACCGGACAGATCATTTTTGAACACTATGACCATAGGACTGTTCGAACTATGACAAAAGTACTAAAAAACCTAAACACTTCTTGACTAAGCTACTTGCTCTCCTACTTAGAGCTCATGGGTCTTTGAACATGACCCGGGTCCATTAAACATGACCCGAAAGCCCATAAGGGCCCAAACATCAGGGTATAAATACCCAACCACCTGCATTAAGTGTGGGTAATGAGAATTAACTGCTACCAGGCTGCTTAATTATCTCTCTACTCTCTACTCTAAACACATAACACCCACACACTACCATAAAACACCAACTGAAATTACTAGCCTACCCTCAGGCGATTATTATCCACACCAAATTGGCGACCACAGTGGGAGGAGAAGGTGCCTGAATCAAGCATTCAAAACCAACTAAGAAAATCTGTCCGAATGAATCCGGACAATCTAGAACTACCACCAGCTTTGCTCGAAGTGGTGGGAGAGAACGATGAATACACTGTCGAAGAGTGTGATAGGCTAAAGGGTAAAATAGAAGCTCTGAGGGCAGAAAAGGCCAAGATGGGCGTGAAAGAAAAGTCCAAAGCATCGGTTGCTCATCACACCGATAACCCCAGAGAGCATGAGTCTTCAAAAACTCATGTGAGCACCAAAAAGACTCATGCCAGTTCTAAAAAGTCTCACCGGTCCAAGCCTGTGGAGAGTTCTGACTCAAGCTCAGAATCTTCTGATACCTCTTCGGACGATGAAGGAGTTGAAAAATCTTTATCCTCAAGCAGCGATGAGGGTCGAACTAGAAAGAAACAAAGGCAGATAAAAAAGTATTCAAGAAAAAGGGATAGACATGGAAGGATGAAGAAGAATATTGGTAAAGGTTCATCACACAGCCGGAGGCATGTGGACAAGATGCTGATGGATCCCTTTGCTTTCCACAATGAACCAGGTATCTTTGTAACTCCCAATGAGGATACTGTGTTCAGTCGTTGAAGGAATTGGAGGCAATCTCCATTGTCTTCTAAAATTCTGTCCGGAAACCTCCCCAAGTGGTTTGACAGCACCAAAATAGAGAAGTACGACGGCAGTACTGATCCGGAAAACCATCTGGAGCAATTTAAAAACTTCATGATGAACTTTGATAAACTACTTTGTAGGGAATTCTCCCAATCATTCACGGGGAGTGCTCTGAAATGGTACAACAGCCTGCCTCAGGGTTGTATTAAAGATTTCGATACTTTTTGGGTAGCCTTTCGAAGGCAGTTCGTAGGGAGTAAAGAGTTAAAGGGCAATGGAGACACAATAATCCATTGTGCCCAGGAGCCGAATGAGTCGTTGAAAGAATATATAAGCCGTTTTGTGAATACCAAGAATGGGTTGGCTGATTTCTTTGAACAAGTGGCAATAGCATCCCTAAGGCAGGGTTTAAACCCAGGCAATCTAGTTGATTCAGTGACCAGAAAGAAGGCCATGACATGGGGAGGGTTGCTGAATCAGGTTGGCAAACAAATAAATGTTGATGAAACGAAGAAAACCAGGGTGCACAGGCAGGTGAGGTCTACCCCAGTGGCACCAAATCCCAATCAGAATCAGTCCGGGAACAAAGCAAGAGAGACCGGACAGGGGCATGGTAGGGCAAAAGCTCAGTCTCATCCAGCTGCTCCTGCTCAGAGTCAGCAATCCAGAAACAAGAGAGGGCCATGGGTCCAACCGGAGTGGTTCGCAGAGTTAAAAGAAAGTGTGGCCACTATTTTTGATAAAACAAAGGATGAGGTGCATTACCGGAGACCGGCAACACTGCGGTCTCCCAGAGAGCATCGCAATAACTCTTTTTGCCAATATCACAATGATATTAGTCATACCACTGATGACTGCATAGCATTGAAACAAGAAGTTCAAAACTTGATTGAGAGGGGAAAGCTGGGAGCTTACGTCAAAAGAAGAGGAGGCAACAGGCCTGACAACACTCACCGGGTTGGTCCAAGTAATGCTGCTCCGGAGGGAGCCATAGTTATAGTTGAAAGGTTTAACGTGGAATCTGAGTACTTGGATCCTGATCCAACTCGAAACAGAGTGGGTGCAATCGAGGAATGTTCTAGGTCGGTCTCCGGGCTCATTAAGTTTTTCGAGTCACTTACAATTTCGGAGGGGACACTATGACAGCTCCTACTGCTTCTTCGAGGAAGAGGCATGTTCATACTTCAGCCTCCCAGCTAGAAGGAGGCATGACATCCTATCAGTCACCAAACTCATTCCCTTTCATTGTTTTTGATGAAGATGATTTAAGAGACATTGCCGGCCCTCATGAGGATGCTGTTGTCATAGGAGCATCTATAGGGGGCAATGACATAAGACGAATCCTGGTGGATACTGGAAGCTCAGCCAATATCCTTTTCCTAACCACGTACAAGAAAATGAAAAATCCAGCTGTAATTCAGAATTCGGACAGGTCAATCGTGGGCTTCACAGGCAGCTCAGAAGATGTGATCGGAGAGTTCGAAGAAGAAGTGTTATTGGGCAAGGGCCCTTTCAAGAAAATGGTCAGAATACTCTTTATTGTGGTGGATTGTCCCACTTGCTATAATGCTATTCTAGGGAGGTCTTGGCTCTCTAGGATGCATGCAGTGGCTTCAACAGTCCACCAGTGCTTGAAGTATGCTGTTCAGGGACAGGTTGGAGTCGTCCGGAGCAGTCAAAAGATTGCAAGAGAATGTTATGCCACTGCCCTGGCTCCTCGAACGCTGGGGGCAGTCCGTATTAATGAACAATAGCAGTTTGAGGGCCTTTCTAGGGGTGAGGGTGAAATTGATGACCCCAGAGAGACCCTTGGAGTATTGATATCGATCGAAGAGGTAGAAACACACTGTTTGGAAGATGGGAAAAGTGTCAAGATAGGGTCTAAGATGCCACCTGTGTTGAAAGATGAAATGTTGAAGTTTTTGAAGAACCATCAGCACGTTTTTGCTTGGTGCAATGCTGATGTTACTGGAGTTCCATCAGAAGTGATATCACATCACCTATCTGTCCGGAGAGACGTAGCACCGGTTGTTCAAAAAAGAAGAGCTTATTCTAAATAGAAGGCTGATGTCATTGTGCAAGAAGTTGACAGGCTCTCAATACCCTTTGTGGACTGCTAATCCGGTCTTGGTTAAAAAGAAAAATGGCAAGTGGCGCATGTGCATTGACTTCACAGATCTCAATAGAGCTTGCCCAAAAGATTTGTATCCGGTCCCCCGGATTGATCAGTTAGTAGACTCCACCTCTGGGAACAAGCTGCTTTCCTTTATGGATGCCTTCTCCGGATACAATCAGATTCAAGTAGATCCAAAGGATCAAGAGCATACCACATTTGTCACTGACAGGGGTCTTTATTGCTACAAGGTAATGCCATTTGGTTTGAAAAATGCTGGGGCTACTTATCAGAGATTAGTAAACAAGGCATTTGCTGATCAGATTGGAAGAAATATGGAAGTATACATTGATGACATGATGGTGAAGAGTGTGGATGAGCAGTTGCACTTGTCCGATCTTCAAGAAACTTTTTCCAACTTGGTAAAAGTGAATTTGAAATTAAACCCAGAAAAATGTGTGTTCGGAGTGCAGTCCGGGAAGTTTCTGGGCTATATCATAAGTGAGCATGGAATACAACCCGATCCGGACCAGCTCAATGCTCTATTCCAAATGGAGCCTCCTCGAAACATTAAAGAAGTACAGCGGTTAACGGGGAGATTAGCTCCTTAAACAGATTTATCTCAAGGTCTTCGGACAGGTGTGCTCCTTTCTTTCAAACTTTGAAGGGTGCAAAGGGATTCGATTGGACCCCGCAGTGTGATGAGGCTTTCAATGAGATCAAGAAACACCTGTCCTCCCCCAAAACTTTGTTTAAGCCAGTTGATGGGGAGACGCTCTTCGTATATTTGGCAGTTTCAAGTTGTGCCATCAGTGTTGTCTTGGTAAGAGAGGTCGATGGTCATCCCCATCCAGTGTACTACGTCAGCAAAAGCTTGATAGATGCAGAAAGACGTTACTTGAAACTTGAAAAATTGGCATTAGCCCTGGTGATAGCTGCCAGGAAAATGAGGCCTTATTTCCAGGCTTATCCTATCATAGTCCGGACCTCTTTTCCTCTGAAGAATGTCCTTCAAAAAGCAGACATTTCGAGCAGGATGACTAAGTGGTCAGTAGAGTTGGGGGACTTCAACATAGACTTTGCCCCCCAAACAGCAGTTAAGGCCCAAGCTGTGGCTGATTTTCTGGTTGAATTCCACTCCGACGGAGATTCAGAGCAAACTACTGACATAAAAGATAAAAAGGTATGGGTCGTACGAACAGATGGTGGATCTAGCACTATGGGATGTGGTGCAGGAGTATGTTTAACTTCCCCATATGGAGACAAGATGTACCAGGCTATTTGTTTTGCTTTCAGGGCATCTAATAACGAGTCCGAATACGAACAGTTATAGCTGGGATAAAGTTAGCCTACATTTGTGGGGCTAAGAGGGTCAAGTTGCTAAGTGACTCACAACTGCTTATCCACCATGCCCAAGGCCAATCTGAGGCTAAGAAGGAGCAGCTTGTGAAGTATTTACTCCTCCTCAAAAATGAAGCACTTAAGTTTAAAGGTGTTGTCTATGAGCACATTCCCCGGACAGAAAATAAGCTAGCAGACTCATTGGCAACCATAGCATATACGGAGTCATATCCATGGATCCATGTGCTCGAAAGCCCTTCCATTCAAATTAGTAAGGGTAAAGAAGAGGCAGTTTTTGAAGTACAAGTAAAACAATCTCAAGACTCGAGGTTTCCTCTCCCATAATATCTCTCCGATGGTGTCGTGCCTCCGGATAAGTCACTAGCCAGAACATTGAAACACAAGGCTCGTGGTTTCATCATATTGAGAGAAGTGTTGTACAAAAATTCCTACAGTAAACCTCTCCTGCGCTGTTTGGGGGGTGAAGAGTCACAAGTGGTCCTCTCCGAATTGCATGATGGTGAGGGATCAGCCCATTGTGGGTTTAGAACTTTAACAAGAAGAGTTTTACTCTCCGGTTACTATTGGCCATCAATCATGCCAGAGGTACAGCAATGAAATTCATGTGCCAGCCAACCCTTTAGAGTCAATTTCTGAACCCATTCCTTTTGCTCGATGGGGATTGGATTTAGTAGGGCCTCTCCCTGTGGCGTCCGGAGGACGCAAAACTATAATTGTGGCCATAGACTACTTCTCGAAGTGGATAGAAGCAGCCCCTCTAGCAGGAACAACATCAAAAGCTGTTATAAAATTCATTCTATCCAACATCTGTTGCAGATTTGGTGTCCCACAGAAAATAACAGCAGAAAATGGGCCACAGTTCGACAATAGGGAAATGGAGAGCTTCTGTGCCTCAAGGGGTATACAACATTGTTTTTCTTCACCTTTCCACCCACAAGAAAATGGGCAGGTTGAAGTGGCTAATAGGACTATACTGTCCGGATTAAAGAAGAATCTAGAAGGGGCTGCTGGGAAGTGGCCTACAAGAGGTCTTGTGGGCCTACCGGACAACACCCGGGGCTGCAACACAAGAATCACCCTTTGCTTTAGTCTATGGGATGGATACATTAGCTCCCATAGAAGCAACTCTCCCCTCCTTTCGTGTTCACAACTTCTCCGAACATGCTAACGAGGTGGCAATCAGAGGTCAACTTGATTTGATAGAAGAAAGACGGGTTAAAGCTCACCATAGAGTTGTGCACTATCAGGGCTTGGTGAGAAGCAGGTTTGCTTCCAAAGTTAAAAGAAGAGATTTCCAACCGGGGGAAAAAGTATTAAGGAAGGTCTTCTTACACACTAAAGAAAATCCGTTGGGAAAGTTGGCCCCAACTTGGGAGGGTCCGTATATGGTTGTTAAAAGAATTAAACCTGGAACTTATTGGTTGGAAGACAAAGATGGCAGAGTTCTAACTCATCCTTGGAATATCGAGCATCTCCGGATGTACTTGGAATAGCATTTGTGTAAATATTTACTTGTTTGAACATCCATGTAAATATTTGGGGGCATACTCTTTCCTCCCCGGTGGCACGGGGAGGTTTTAATGAGGTGTCCGGGCTGTTGAATAAAATTTGATGCCTTCTTAAAAAATTTCTAAGTGTTTTTAAAGTTTTGTCCCTTGTCATACTATCCGGATTGAAATAACTAAGGGCTATTTAAACTCTAGCCGGAGAACTTAAACACTCTCGCTATGAAACAACTAAAGGCTACTTAAACTCTGGCTATGAAAATTAGAACAAGCAATGAAAGAAGATGATAGTTGTACAGAACAGAAATATTCATTGAAATTAATAAAATTGCCTTGGCCTTCCAAGGACTTTTAAATGATCAAAGTCGAACACAAAAAACCTATCCGGTCAAATACCGGACACCATTACAAAAAGAGTGCCTTGGCCTTCCAAGGACTTTAGTCTGGATAGAAAATAAACAAAGTGGATCATAAGTTAAGGTTGAGCCTTTGAAGTTGGCTCACCTTCATCTACTTTCTTGCCCTTAGGATCGCCTTTCTCTTCATCTGGGCTCTCCCCGGTATATTCTTCATCACCTGAGGAGTCACTAGAGTAGCCATACTTGTCGCCTTCGGCCATCGTGTGGTATGGGAGATCTTCAGGCTCAACATAAAGCCATAAGTCCCCTAGGTTCTTCTTCGGAAACTTCTCATGGAAAAGTAGAACCATGTCAGACCTCACCTTCTCAAGCAATTGCTCTTCGCTTTTAATCATCTGGTTGGCATAAGAATTGATCTTGGCTTGGATCGTAGCCTCTTGCTCCCTTAACAAAGTGGTTTTCTCCTCAGCAGCCTTGGATGCTGTATTCTCAAGAGCAATCTTGTTGGTAGTTAAGTTGGTGATGATTTTATCCTTTGCCTTGCTTTCTTCCTTTGAGGCAGTAAGGTCCTTCTCCACACCGGACAGCTTCTCCCGGAAGTCTCTGATGGTTTCCTCTAAAGTGGCGACTTTTCTGGTGCTTTCCTTCTGATTCCTCTTCAACTCCTCATTTGCTTCCTTTAACATGTCAGCATTGGAAGTGGTAGTGCGAAGGTCTTCGGACAACTTCTCCTTGTCACACTTAAGGTCTTTAATGATGTCTGCCTGACCCCGAACTTATCTCTCCAACGTAAGTACCGGCTGCACGTTACTTAACAAGGAGTGGGCTATGGTATCCTTTTCACTAGAGACAATAAAAGTCTTACCATTAAAGTTGACCGTGTTGGAGCTGCTCGGAGGAATGTAAGGCCCTGCAAAGTCGTCTCTGGGGAGGTTGAGGAAGTATTCACCAAGACCGGTGATGTCTACTCCATCAATGTTGAGATCTCCTCCCTCAACCTCATCAGTGTGAAAGTCCCCCGGAATCTCTTCGGCATGCGTTGGGTCAGAAGGTTCAGCTTGGAAAGAAGGCTCCGGAGCCCGGAGAGAAAGCTCATTTCCCTTAGAAGTCTTTTTATTCTTTGCCTCTCGGTCTGCACCATCGCTTCCCTGTTTGCGATTTCTCTTGGAAGCCCTTGGAGGTTTTGGGAGATTCTTTTCCTGCCTCTCAGTCTCTTGCTCCACTACTTGCAAGAGAGCAGCATCAATTTGGCTCTGGGCTATCCCCTCCGGGACTGTTGGAGCATCCTTCTCAGCATCAGCAGGGTTGGCATCACCCACCACCTTTTTGCCCTTCTTCTTCTTGCCTTTCATCTTGCTCGGGGCTTTTGCCCGGCCTGGCAGGAAGAGTGTCCCATCTGGTTCATGGGTCCTCTTGAGCACAACGTCTGGAGAAGGCTGGGTGGTGAGCTCCTCCCAGGTCAAGTCTCTCCGACCTGTGGTGTTCCACAGGTGAGACCTTGCCAAATTTCCACTGGTGAAAGCATCGTGGAATCGGTTCCACCAATTCTCAGCAGCCCAGGCATTAATCTTGCCACAAGTTATCTGTCCGGATTTCTGATAGTCGTTGAACTCCTTGGGTAGCACTGCCAAGGAAAAAGTGAGACCCATTAGTTCGAACTGCATTAGATAAGAAAGGGAGAAACAAAAAATATAATAAATAAAGTAGGGGACTTACAATCACTCATCCACCTGCTTCTGAGGAGGCTTGGGTTCTCTCTGGCTTTTATCTTCTTGCCATTCTCCCAGGCACCACTGACAAACAAGAACTGGGTCCTCCAATTCCTCTCTGCCTCCAGCAAATCATCCACCGCCTTGAAGTTATCCCCCATGTTAAAGTGGTAGAAGGGGATGTGGTGGTTTCTACACAGGCTAGCCACTGCAGCAAACTCCTCCATGGGCAGAGGGATCCCGGACAGCCTTGATGCCATGATGCATGACATAAGGGTATACCAAGCGTTGGGGCTCAGCTGGCTCGGATAGAGTTTGATCAGATGGAAATATCTGACAATCTCTGGGTCTAGTGGGAGCCTGAGCCCCCAGTTGAACAGCTCTGTGAACATGACCACCTCACTTAACTTGCAATCCATGGGGGTCTCCGGATGTATAGGGATCCTGATCTTTACATTTTCTGGAATACCCCATTTTGAACGCATCCTGCCCAACTCAGCAGTGTGGATGAATGCATAGTTGATTTTTTGTAGGGAGAGAAGATAATTAACGCTGACCTTGTGGAAACAAGGCCCTACTTTTCCTTCTAGGCTCTCCGGAAGATCCGGATGCCTCAAGTACAACTTTTCCTTGCCCTTGTCCTTCTTGGCAATTATTTCTTTGCTAGTCTGACCGGAAGGCTCAGACTCAAACGGGGCCTCTTCAACAGAGTCCTCCATCACTTCCTCCATGATCGTTGAAGGGATTTCAGCAGCTGTAGTGGGGGGAGGGTTCAAACTTGATTTAGCCTTATCTCCGGACTGATGGGCCTCAGTGCCTCTTTGATTTCTGCTCTCCGGTAGAGTGTTTGGAGCAGACGTTTCTGGTTGAAGGTTTGGATTGTACCCCTCCGGTCCGGACAGCCTATCCTTAGGAGCTCTAATTGGCACCTCTCATCCGGTGCTGCTATCTTTTGCCCCCGATCTTGAGGGAGTGTTTTTAGTCCCCTGGCCCTTAACCAGCCGGCCTGTCCTCCTGACAACCAGCTTCTCAGGAGAGTGCTCCGTATCCGATCCCATTGCAATGAAGGGAGAGGGTTTTTTAAGGCTAGTGGCTGTAACTCCTGGCTCGACAGTAGGCACCGATTCCTGAACTGAGGAACCAGAGATTATGGGGGAGAGGGTGTTTTGAAATAGTTTTCGAGGCTTGGTACCTTTGGAAGAGGACGAGCCTTGATCTGACTCAGATGCAGAGGTGATAGGTCTGTCAACAGGCGAGGCAGGTAACCCTGCAGCAATCCGTCTTTCTCTTTCGACTTTTTGAGCCTTCTCTAATTCAGAAAGGTTGAGCCACCCGCCTTTGACAAGAGCGTTCCTCGCTGTAAACATAAACTGTTGAAATAAGTTTTTTTCTTTAGAGAGAGAAAGCTTTGAGAGTTTTGACAGTAGTAAGTTTGAAGGAGATGGTAAAACAATAGAAATAAATTTGTATTTATAGTAAATCTAAAAAAGCAGTTGATTCCTAGGAGAATTCGAAAAGTTTGGCAATGATTAAAAGACGGCGCTGATGTCACCACCTGTAATTAAAGAGGTTGCTTTTCGAAGAAGGTGGGTTCGAAATTCAAGGTGAAAAAACGGCTAAAGCAACCAATCAGAGAGCGACACGTGTCCGATGAACTCTGGCAAAAACCATTTTGAATTCGTGAAGCTTTATCTGTCCGGATAAACCCATAGACCTATCCGGATTAAAACTACCCCTGACGTCGGACTGTTTTTCAGGTCTTTGGCAAGAATATTTGCACAAACATCTAAAAAAGGGGCTCCTGATGAGTCCGAAATCTGCACGCTCCCCGGACAAGGACAGATCAAACGGACCAGACATATCATTTTTGAACACTATGACCATAGGACTATTCGAACTATGACAAAAGTACTAAAAAACCTAAACACTTCTTGACTAAGCTACTTGCTCTCCTACTTAGAGCTCATGGGTCTTTGAACATGACCCGGGTCCATTAAACATGACCCGAAAGCCCATAAGGGCCCAAACATCAGGGTATAAATACCCAACCACCTGCATTAAGTGCGGATAATGAGAATTAACTGCTACCAGGCTGCTTAATTATCTCTCTACTCTCTACTCTAAACACATAACACCCACACACTACCATAAAACACCAACCGAAATTACTAGCCTACCCTCAGGCGATTATTATCCACACCATTGGTAACGTCAGAATCAGAATGTTTGACGGGGTTGTTAGAATCTTGACGTGCTGGTAAAGAGAAACTTGATTTCTCTTGGGACTCTAGACTCTCGGTGTTACAAGTACCGTGCAGAAGATGGTGTAATCAAAGTGACAAAAGGCTTAATGGTATGCATGAAAGGCAGTTTGCAGAAGGGTCTCTACATTCTCCAGGGGAGTGTTGTTATGGGCGATGATGCAGTAGCATCATCAGGGAGTAATAGCTAAAGTAGGCAGAATCAAAATAAGTTGTGGCATTGGCGTCTTGGTCACATGAGTGACAGAGGATTAGCTGTTTTGGGAAAGAGAGATTTGTTGAAAGGGTATAAAGCAGAATCATTGGGATTTTGTGAGCACTGTGTATTTGGTAAACAAACTAGAGTCAAATTCAGCAAATCGGCTGTAAGAAAGACTAAAGGGATAGTGGACTACATTCACTCAGATCTTTGGGGGTCCAAACAGAATTTCATCCAAGAGCACAGCCAGATACTACATGAGTTTGATTGATGATTATTCAAGGATGGTGTGGATTTACTTTCTGAAAACGAAAGATGAGGCATATTGAACCTTTTTCAAATGGAAGACGATGATTGAGAAGCAAACATGAAGAAAAATCAAACATCTCAAGACAGATAATGGGTTAGAATATTGCAAACGTGAGTTCAACAAGTTCTGTGAAGCTGAGGGAATAGTGCGTCATCACACTTGTTCTAGAACACCACAACAGAATGGAGTCGCAGAAAGAATGAATAGAACACTTTGTGACAAGGCACGAAGTATGCTCTCGCATTCCGGTGTGGGAAAGGATTTTTGGGCTGAAGCTATCAATACAGCGTGTTACTTGGTGAATCGGTCTCCATCAACAGCTATTGATTGTAAAAATCCTTTTGAGATTTGGTTTGAATCGTCGGCTGATTATAAATATTTGAGGGTGTTCGGTTGTCCTGTGTATGCTCATGTACGAGATGGTAAGCTTGAGCCGAGGGCAAAGAGGTGCATATTTCTAGGATATGCTACTGGAATGAAGGGATATAGGTTATGGTGTACCTCTCCAAAGTTTCCAGGTTTTCTCATCAGTAGGGACGTTACTTTTAATGAGTTTGCTTCGATAGAAAGTCAGAAGAAAGTAGGAGAAATGGTCGAATCAGGATCGGTTGTGAGTAAACAGGTGGAGCTTGAAGTAGAATCAGTTCCTAGCAGGTCCAATAATTCAAATGGTTCTGAGGTGGATCCAGAATCAGGAGGTGAAGCATCAGCATCGGATGATAGTGAAGATGATGCGCCCGAACCAGAACAACAACCTTATAGCATAGCATTGGGCAGAGAAAGAAGAGGAAGCTAAGGTGGGTAATATTCTCGGAGGTCGAACATGATGAACCAGTAGTCATGTTCAAGGTAAATGATCTACTCTATACATCCTATTTTGGAGCGTCCATGACTCATCAAGCGGTGGTACTTGATTGGAGTGGATAGTGGAGGTAAGGAACAGGCACAGGATGGTCGAGTGAGTAGATAGATCCGTTGTAAAAGATCTATTGATCAGGTGTAACAACTTCTGATTAGAGTGAGCGGATGAAAGTCAATTAAGAGGAGGTTAAGTGGTACTTTGTTCGAGAAGAGGATTTGTTAGGTTGGTGACCAAAGTCCCACATCCCACATCGGTTAAACATGAGAAGGATCAATGGTATATAAGTAACAACATACCTTAACTAGTATGAGGCCTTTTGGTAGTGGACCATATGCAAAGCCATGAGGGCTTTCGGGTTCCAAATCAGACAATATCATACTAGTGTTGAGATCGGTTGTGTTCTTACTTACTTATATACGGATGTGGAATATATGGACCAAACACGCATATTCCCAACACGTGGTATCAGAGCCATACCCAGACGGAACGCGATGGTGGTAATATTCTCGGAGGTCGAACATGATGAACCAGTATTCATACTCAAGGTGAATGATCTACTCTATACATCCTAGTTCGGAGCGTCCATGACTCATCAAGCGGTAGTACTTGATTGGAGTAGATAGTGTAGCTAAGGAACAGGCACATGATGGTCGAGTGAGTAGATAGATCCGCTGTAAAAGATCTATTGCTCAGGTGGAGCAACTTCTGATTAGAGTGAGCGGATGAAAGTCAATTGAGAGGAGGTTAAGTGGTACTTTGTTCGAGAGGAAGATTTGTTAGGGTGGCGACCAAAGCCCCACATCCCACATCGGTTAAACATGGGAAGAATCGGTGGTATATAAGTAAGAACATACCTCAACTAGTATGAGGCCTTTTGGTAGTAGACTAAATGCAAAGTCGAAAGGGCCTTCGGGCGCCAAAACGGACAATATCATACTAGTGTTGAGACCGGTTGTGTTCTTACTTATATACGGAGGTGGGATATATGGACCGAATACGCATATTCCTATCACGTGATATCAGAGCAAGACCCAGACGGAACGCGGTGATGGTAATATTCTCGGAGGTCGAACATGATGAACCAATAGTCATGCTCAAGGTGAACGATATAATCTATAAATCCTAGTTCGGAGCGTCCATGACTCATCAAGCGGTGGTACTTGATTGGAGTGGATAGTGGAGCTAAGGAACAGGTACAGGATGGTCGAGTGAGTACTTATCGGTGGCACTATCGGTGGCAAGATACTTATCGGTTGGGGCTGCAGTGTAGAGCTAAGCTTCTGCGAATTCTGTTGGTACGTCACTACCGCAGCTTGTACATTTTTTTGTATTTGTGCTACCAATTCAGATGCTTCAGTTTCTTTGATTCAGATCTATTTTTTCTACCTGAGCTAGTCGTGCGGAAAAAGGAAATCATGCTTCTTTGTTATCACTTGCTTCATGGGGCGGGGGAGTAGACCTAACCTATAACCAGTTAAGGCTACGCTTTCTTCGCAGTAATCGAGATCAGTTCTGGCATCCACGAAGCGCCGACTATAATCCCTTAGACTATCGCCTACCCTTTATCGATAATTTACGCTTGTGTCCCTATTAGCTCGGAAATTCTTACTCCCAACGAAGTGTTGTCTGAACATTTCCCTAAACATATTGAAATTATTTATATAACCCTAGGGTAACTGATTATTCCGCTTTGAGGCGCGGTCCTTAAAAGTCATTGGAAACGCTCGGCAACGCAGCTTGTCGTCATTATCGAAGCTCAACATGAAATTCTTAAATGTCTCTTTAAATGATTATCCAGGTCTTTCTTTCCATCGTACTTTTCCAACTTGGAGGTGACCCGACAAGATTTCATCAGACAGAGGGGACGATCTCCAATTGTGCCCAAAACCTAAAGCGCCACTCCGCAGACCTTCCGCATGAGTCGTATATAATTCTTTCTCATTTGGATTGGCGAACTGGCTCTCGACCGTGTATCCATAAGTTTGACTGCCCGACGAGGGTTGCACTTGTGGTATAGCAGCTAGCTCTCCTTTATTTACTGTAATTACTCTTTCCTTTTCAACGGATATCGGGGTACTCTTCTCAATAATATTTACGTAACGCTTTGCTAACCTGGCCAAACAGGACTTGCGACGTCGTGCATAAACCCTTTTTTCCTTCTTATGGTATCGGAATTCCCGTTCTGGGGAGAACGAATCATCTGAAGCAGAATATGTGGTATCACTATAATCTTTCCTAGAGCGTTGCTTGATTTTTCTGTCCACCTCACTTATATGCTTTAGCGATCAGTGCTTATCCCTTCGGACATCCTTCTTGTTTTTCTCATCGTCAGACGAATCCTCTATATCTTCGTCAAGCAGCCGCTCCCAGAAATTTCCTTCTCTATTCTTTCTTTCAACCAAATTCGCTTCCTTCTAATCATTAAGCTTAGTTATATCGTCCAAAAGCTTCTTCCTGGTCATGATGAGGGTCGAACACTTACTTCGACCCTGACTATTGATGAGTACGAATTATCTAGTCACAGCTCATTATGTTATCCGGACAAGGGAAATTTGGATAAACACGTACCACAGAACTATCCGGACAGGACAAAAGTAAATAAACACCTAAACACCTTTTTGACTAAGCGATGTGCTAATCAGCTTAAAAGATTAATGGGTCCTTAAACTTGACTCGGTTTCATAACTTGACCTGTAAGCCCACGAGTCCTTAATTAAGGGTATAAATACCCCAACTACTTCATTAATGAAGGTAATGAACATTTAATACAACCAAACTGCTCAAATCTCTCACTAATTTATACCAAACACTTAATACTCAAAATACTTTGCAAAACACTTTACAAAATTACCCCCAACCCAAAATAAACCAAACCAAATTGACGACCACAGTGGGAGGAGACGGTGCCTGATTCTTGCATTCAAAACCAATAGAAAAAACCTCTTCGGATGGATCCGAACGAGCAAGTAATTCCACCACCTGTGGTGGAGGTTTGTGAGGAAAGCAAAGAATGCACCGTCGAGGAGCGAGACAACCTGAGAACAGAAATAGAGGCGTTGAGGGCCATCAAACAAGCAACAATGGGTATAAAAGAGAAGTCAAGGGCGTCAGCCATCCATCATAATGAAAATCCTAAGGAGAATGATCCATCAACAAAGACTCATTTGAGTACCTAAAAGACCCATGTCAGTTATAAGAAAACTCATCAGTCAAAGTCGGTTGAAAGTTCAGATTCTGAGTCCTCCAGCAGCTCGTCGAACGTGACTGAGCTTGAGGAGTCTTTATCATCAAACAGTGATGAAGGGAGGTCCAGGAAGAAACACAAACTAGTTAAAAAATATTCAAGAAAGAGAGACAGGAATGGGAGGCTTAAAAGGAATCTGGGCAAAGGGAAATCTCAGAGCCACAGTCACAGGCATGTAGATCAGTTGATGATCGATCATTTTGTTTTTCAAACCGAACAAGGTATTTTTACAACACCTAATGAAGACACAATCTTCATACGTAATAGAAATTGGAGACAATCACTATTGTCTGCCAAATACTGTCCGGAAACCTACTTAAAAGGTTTGACAGCTTCAAACTGGAGAAGTATGATGGGAGTAAGGATCCAGACAGTCATCCGGAGTAGTTTAAGAACTTCATGATGAATATTGATGATGATGAAACAGTTCTATGTAGATCCTTCTCCTAATCTTTTACGGGAAGTTCTCTTAAGTGGTACAACAACTTACCCAGGGGTGTATCAGAAACTTTGATACATTCTGGGTTGTCTTCCGAAGGAAATTTGTGGGATGTAAGGAGGTGAAGGCAATGTAGATACTATTATCCATTGTGCCCAAGAGACAAATGAGTCCTTAAAGGACTACATAAGTCGGTTCGTAAATACTAAGAACGGATTAGCGGATTGCTTTGAACAGGTGGCAATTGCTTCTTTGAGACAAGGGTTGAACTCTAGGAATCTGGCTGATTCGGTGACGAGGAAAAAGGCCATGAGTTGGGGTGGCTTGTTAAATCAGGTGGGAAAGCATATTAACGTGGATGAAACCAAGAAAACCAGGGTGCACCGTCAGGTGAGGTCCACCTCGGCAGCTCAAAACCAAAACCAGTCCGGGTATAAGGCTAAGGAGACCGGACAAGGGTCCAACAGGGCTAAACAGGCTCAATCCAACCAAAATCAATCTCAGAGTCAGCAGTCAAGGAGTAAAAGAGGTCATTGGGTTCAACCGGAGTGGTTTGCAGAATTAAAACAGAATGTGGCCATAATTTATGACAAGACGAAGGATGAAGTCCATTTCCAGAAACCAGCAGCACTATAGTCTTCCAGAGACAGTCAAAATAGTTTTTTTTGCCAATATCACAATGATATTAGCCATAACACCCAAGACTGCATTGCTCTGAAGCAGAAAGTACAAAATCTCATTGAAAGAGGTAAGTTTGGGCTTATGTCAAAAGAAAAGGTGGAAACAGGCCTGACAATGCTCCTCGAACTGGGCCTACGAACAATGCAGGAACATTTTCTCCGGAAGGGGAAATGGTGATCCTTGAAAGATTTGATGTTGATTCGGAGTACCTGGATTCTGATCCAACCCGGAATAAAATAGGGGTCATAACAGAACAAACAAAGACGGTGTCCGGACTCACTTCGAGTCACTCACTATATTCGGAGAGGATACCATGACAGCACTCACTCATTCATCAATGAAGAGGCATGTTCACTCTCTAGCTACTGAATTAGAATGAGGCATGTCTTTTTATTAGTCTCAAACCCTTTTTCCATCTATAGTCTTTGATGAGTATGATTTAAGAAATATCATTGGGCCTCATGAGGATGCTGTTGTGATAGGAGAATCTAGTGGGGCAATGATATCAGACAAATTCTGATAGACACGAGCAGTTCGGCAAACATCCTCTTTTTAAGTTCTTACAAGCAGATGAAAAATCCGGCCGTTATTCAACGGTCAAACAGAACCATTGTGGGCTTCACAGGAAGCTCTGCGGATGTAATCGGGGAGTTTGAGAAAGAGGTACTACTGGGCAAGGGGCCTTGTAAAAAGTTGGTCAGAGTGTTATTTGTTGTGGTAGATTTCCCCACATGTTACAATGCAATATTTTGGAGGTTCTGGCTCTCTAGAATGCATATTGTAGCCTCAATAGTCCACCAATGTTTGAAGTATGCGGTTCAAGGGCAAGTAGGTGTTGTTTGAAGTAGTAAAAAGATAGCAAGAGAATGCTATGCAACTGCACTTGCTCCTAAACGTTGGGAGCAGTCCAGGTTAATGAAGATTAGTAGTTATTGGGGCCTTCAAGAGGAGAGCGTGAGATTGATGACCTCAAAGAGGCCCCTGGTGTTTTAATACCGGTTGAAGAGATTGAAACCCACTCTCTGGTAGAGGGTAGAAGTGTTAAGATTGGCTCCAAGATGGCGCCATAATTGAAAAAGAAATTGTTGTCTTTTTTAGCAAAAAATTAGCATGTCTTTGCTTGGTGCAATGTTGTTGTGACCGAAGTACCTGCAAGTGTTATCTCACATAAGGTGTCCATCCGGAGTGATGTCGCACCTGTAGTGCAAAAAAGGAGAGCTTTCTCTAAAGATAAAGTTGATTTAATAGTCCAAGAAGTCGATCGACTTACCAAGATGGGACACATAAAGGAATCCTCTATGGACTACCAATCTGGTGTTAGTCAAGAAAAAGAATGGGAAATGGCGTATGTGTATCGACTTTACTGACCTCAACAGACCTTGCCCAAAAGATCTTTATCATGTCCCCTACATAGATCAGTTGGTGGATTCAACATCTGGAAACAAGTTGTTATCTTTCATAGATGTCTTCTCTAGGTACAACCGGATACAGGTGGATCCGAAGGACCAGGATCACACTAACTTTGTTACAGACAGGGGTCTCCATTGCTACAAGGTGATGCCTTTTGGGTTAAAGAATGTTGGGGCTACTTATCAGAGGTTGGTAAACAAAACATTCGCTAGTGAGATTGGTAAGAATATGGAGGTGTACATCGATGACATGATGGTTAAGAGCTTGGAGAAAGATTTACATGTAGATGACATTCGAGAAACTTTTTCCAATTTGACATGGGTGAATTTAGAACTGAATTCAAAAAATGTGTTTATGGGGTTCGTCCGTAAATTTTTTGGGTTATGTGATAAGTGAGAAAGGAATATAGCCCGATCCGGATCAACTTAATGCCCTACTGGAATTGATCCTCCTCGGAATATTAAAGAAATTCAGAGGCTTACTGGAAGGTTGGTTGCCTTGAATCGTTTTATTTCAAGGTCTTCAGACAAGTTTGCTTCCTTTTTTCTAGACCTTGAAGAGTGCTAAGAACTTTAATTGGTCTCCACAATCCAACCAAGCTTTTGTTGAAATAAAGAAACACTTATCTTCACCGAAGACCCTTTTCAAGCCCGTTCAAGGAGAAACCCTCTATGTATACTTGGTTGTGTCAGAATACGCTATAAGTGCAGTATTGGTAAGAAAGGTGGACAATTACCCTCGTCCGGTGTACTACATTAGCAAAACCTTGATAGATGCTGAGAAAAGGTATCTGAAGCTTGAGAAGTTGGCATTAGCCTTGGTGATTGTTGCAAGAAAAATGAGGTCGTATTATCAGTCTCATCCATAATTGTCCGAACATCTTTCCCATTGAAGAATATTCTCCAGAAAGCATATATATCAAGCAGGATGACCAAATGGTCAATAGAATTGGGTGATTATGACATTGATTTTTCCACACAAACTGCCATCAAAGCTCAATCTGTTGCTGATTTCCTGGTAGAATTCCATTCGGATAGGAGTTCAAAACAAGTTTCAGAAGAAAAAATAAAAAAAATAATGGGTAGTCCGAACTGATGGTGGATCAAGCACAATGGGTTGTGGAGCTGGAATTTTCCTAACCTCTTCGTATGGTGATAAAATGTATCAGGCTATATGTTTTGGATTTAGGGCCTCTAATAATGAGTCTGAATATGAAGCGACTATAGCTGGTCTCAAATTAGCTTTTCTATCTGGGGCTAAAAAAGTTAGGTTGATGAGTGATTCCCAGCTTCTTATTCATCATGTTCAGGTCCAATCTGAGGCCAAGAAGGAACATCTGATCAAATACTTACTGGTCCTTAAAGAGGTGGCAGACAACTTCAAGAGTGTTTGTTATGAGCATATTCCTAGATCAGAAAATATGCTGGCAGATTCCTTAGCAACCATAGCATACTCTGAGTCTTACCCTTGGATCCATATACAAGAATTCTCATCCATACAATCAAATCAGAATAAGGAAGAGGAGGAAATCTAGAGCATACAAGTAGTTCAACCTAAATATTGGAGATTTCCCCTTCTTCAATATATCTCTGATGGGGTTTTACCTCCGGATAAAGCTATGGAAAGGAAAATTAAACACAAAGCTCGTGGTTTTTTTAACACAAAATACCTCTCCTGCGTTGTTTGGGGGTTGAAGAATCCCAAATCGTTTTATCTGAACTACACGATGGAGAAGGATCCCACACTGTGGCTACAGGGCACTAACCCGGAAGGTATTGTTGGCTGGATACTATTGGCCATCCATAATGACAGATGCTAAAGAAATGGTAAAGAAGTGTGATCCATGTCAAAGATATGACAATAAATTCATGTTAGCAGTGCCTATGGAGTCTATTTTTGAGCCAGTACCTTTTGCTCGTTGGGGATTGGATTTAGTTGGGCCTTTACCAATGGTGTTCGGAGGGTGCAGGACTATCAATGTTGCTATTGATTACTTCTCAAAATGGATAGAGGCATCAACTTTGGCAGGAACCAATTTAAAATTTGTTATAAAGTTCATATTATCCAATATATGTTGCAGATTTGGGATTCCTCAAAATATTACCACAGATAATGGGCCACAGTTTGATAACAAGGACATGGAGAATTTCTGTGCCTCTAAGGGCATTCAGAATTGTTTCTCTTCTCCATTCCATCCACAAGCGAACGGACAGGTTGAAGTTGCCAACAAGACTATTTTGTCCGGATTAAATAAGAACCTAGAGGGGGTAGCAGGGATGTGGCCCAGCTATCTGCAAGAAGTATTGTGGGCATACCGAACTACTCCTCGGGCTGCTACAAAACAATCTCCTTTTTCTTTGGTGTATGGGATGGATTCCATTACCCCCATTGAAGTTACCCTACCATCATACAGGGTTCATAAGTATTCCGAATAGGCTAATGAGATAGCAATTAGGAATCAGTTGGACTTAATTGAAGAAAGAAAGGTTAAAGCTCACTTGAGAACAGCCCACTACCAAGTTTTGATGAGAAGCAGGTTTGCTTCCAAGGTCAAGAGAAGAGATTTTCAACTACAAGATAAAGTTTTGAGAAAAGTTTTCCTACACACCAAGGAGAAGCAGTTCGGTAAGCTGGCTCCAAACTGGGAAGGCCCTTATGAGGTCTCCGAAAAACTTAAGCCTGAGATATATAGACTTTAGGACAAAGAAGGGAGGGTTTTGAAGCACCCATGGAATATTGAACATCTCAGGTTATATCTAGAATAAAATTTGTATAAATATTTACTTGTTAGATGTCAATGTAAATATTAGGGGGCATACTCTTTCCCACCCTGGTGGCACGGAGAGGTTTTAATGAGGTGTCCGTTTTTTCATTCAATAAAATGTGCTGCCTTCTTAAAACATTCGGTGTTGTTTAATTACAATTCAATTCAAGTACAAATATTTGGTTTAGCACTTTGGATCATTGATAGATCGGATTAACCTGGTTGAGTGATGACCATTAAATACATGTCATCGGAGATATTAAACACTCTCACTTTAATACTTCTGAAATAACAGGGGCTAGTTAAACATTAGCGATGAAAAGTTTAAATAAAACCGAATGTTAAATAAAAGATGGTTTGATAAATAAAACCTATTCAAACTTTAACCGAATAGGAAGAACAAAACATGCCTTGGCCGTCTAAGGACTTTAACTATTTCCAGGACTTATCTGGACTTTAACCAAATAATGTTACAAAATATTCCTTGGCCATCCAAGGACTTTAATCGTTCACAAAAGTAAGAAAATAAAAAGATGTGTAAACCTTAAGGCTTGTTCCTTTCAGATTTTCCTTTGTCACCTCCTTTCTTGGGACTTTTGAGTTCGGAACTCGAACTCTCACCAGTTACTTCCTCTTCATCAGTGGTGGAATATATTCCACTATTATAATTGTACTTGTCACCAATAGCCATAGTGTGAAATGGGATGTCGTCATATTCTACGAATTTCCATAGTGGACCAAGGGTCCTTTTCAGAAAAGTTTCATAGAAGAGCAGCACCATGTCAGACTTAACCTCAACATATCTTGTCTCTAGGGAGTCTATCACCTCATTGGTATATTTATCAATACATGCCTGGATAGCTTGCTCCTGATGCTTTACCAAGTCAGCTTTCTCCTTGGCCATCTTTGACACAATTCTTCTAAGGAAGTCTTCGCACCGGATAGGGTCTGGATGACACCATCTTTGGTCTTTAAGTCCTCCTTTGATGTTGTGAGGTCCTTTGCCAATCCAAAGTACTTAACTTGGAGTTTAGTTCTGGCAGTCTCCGAAGTGGCCAACTTGGTTTTTAGATCCTCCTTGTTCTTCTTTAATTCCTCTATCTTTTTCTTCAGCTCCTCTATACTCTGGTTGGAATTGAGGAGGTTGGTTGATAAAGAATCTTTGTCTGACATGGGGGAATTGATGAGAGTGGTCTGGATTTTCACTTGTCTCTCCTGGTCAAGCACTGGCTGGATGTGACCAAGAAGGGAATGGGCCACAACATCTTGTTCTCCGGAAATGGAGAAAGACTTACCATCATAGGTTACCATGTTACCATCATCTTGTTCAATGTCTTGAAGGGCACTAATGTCCACTCTCCGGACTGCAGACCTGTTGGAATCTTTTCTTGTATAGTGGGATCAACATGGAAGCTCCGAAGGACAAAGAATTATTTCTTCTCCTAAGGTGACCTTCTTCTTTTTGGCGGCCTTTTCATCACTATTTGCTCTTCTTTTCCGGTCCTTTTTGGAGCCTTTGGTGGGTTTTGTGATTCTCCCGCCTCCCTAACAGTCTCATCCTCTACTACTTTGAGCAAGGCAGCGTTGATTCCCCCTTGGTTCCCTAAACCAGTCCTCTCTGTGGTAGCTTGGACCGGCTCTGCTGCAGCTTTCTTCTTCTTCCCTTTCATCTTGTTGGGAGCTTTGTCCCTGGAAGGTAAGGCCAATTTACCATTTTTGGCCTTCTTTCTCTTAAGAATCACATCAAGATGAGGCGGCGTAGTTAGCTCTTCCCATGAGAGGTCCTTCCGACCTGTGGTGTTCCACAGATGGGACCTCACAAGATTGGCTGAGGTGAAGCAATTGTGGAAGGCATTCCTCCAACGCTTCGCAGCCCATGTATTAAGTTTGGCACAAGTTGTTTGCCCCTCCTCCAGGTGTCCGGTGAACTCCTTCGGCAGCACTGAAAAAGGAGTGACAAATAAATCAGGAGAGAAATACTTATGAGTTAAAATGAAGAACATGAAAAATAAAGATTAAAAACTTACCAGTACTCTTCCATCTACTAGTTACATACTCGGGTTGGTGTTGGCCTTGATCTTTCTACCATTCTCCCATGACCCACTGATAAACAGGAATTGTATCCTCCAGTTCTTCTCAGACTCTAGTAAGTCGTCTACCACCTTGAAATCGTTCCCCATATTATGATGGTAGAATGTAATGTGGTGATTCTTGTATAGACTAGCCACATTGGAAAATTTCTCCATTGGGAGAGGGATTTTGGACAACCTTGATGCCATTATTCAAGCAACGAGAGAATACCAGGCGTTTGGGCTTAGCTAGTTGGGGCAGAGCTTCATCAGGTGGAAATACCTGGCGATTTCTGGGTCCAATGGGAACCGAAGTCCCCAGTTTAGCACTTCAGTGAAGATGACCACCTCATTGAGTTTTACAGTCCATCGGAGTCTCCGGAGTGACATGTATCCTTACCTTCACTGACTCTGGGATCCTCCATTTCGTCCGGATCCGGCCCAACTCAGAAGTGTGGGTGTAAACATAGTTGATGTTTTGAAGAGCTAGTAGATATCTAACAGTGACATTTTTTAAGCAAGGGCCTACCTTGCCCTCTAGGCACGCCGGAAGATCCGGATGAGTCAAAAGACCTTGACTTTGTCTTTGCCCTTCGTATCAGAAACAGCATCCTCGGTTTGACCTGATGCTTCAGTTTCAAAGGGAGCCTCTTTGATGCTGTCTTCCATTACTTCTTCCATCACTGTGGAAGGTTTATCAGTTGCCTTGGATAGTGGAGGATCAGCTTCTGGCACTAAAGTTTGTTCGTATGAATGAGCGTCTGTTGTTTCTAAAGGTCTGGTGTCCGGTTGAGGTTAGGATCCAGAGGACTTAGCCCTTGTGGCTGCTTTAGATGCCTCCGATCGGGAGGGCTTATCTTTTGAGGCTACTTTAGATGCCTCAAATCCGGAGGGCTTTGGCAGTAAAGTAGAAGTTTGAGCTTTGTTAGATGAGTCGTACGGCGAAGGGTTAACTTCTCCGGGAATTTCTCAGCATCTGAACCCATAGCTATGAAAGGGGAAGTTTTTCTGACACTTGAAACCGTTTTTTCTTTAGCAACGGAAGGTTCAGACTCCTGAACAGAAGAGCTTGAGGGGAGAGGAGAGAGGCTTGGTTTGAATAACTGTCTGGGCTTGGGATTTCTGGAAGATGATGATCCTTGGTCAGATTCTTGGGTCGGTTCACCAGACTTCTCATTTGGGGAAACTGAGAGACCGACATCAATGTGATTCTCCCTTTCAATTTTTCTCGCCCTTTCTAGCTCTGATAAGTTTAACCCGCCACCTTTAACAAGTGCGTTTCCGGATGTGAACATAAAACTTTTCAAGAAAAAGTTTGAAGATAAGAGTGAAAATCTCTCTAGAAAGTTTTTGGGTGATGAAGATAATGAAATAGTGAAAAAAGATTTATATAACAGTAGAAAAAAGTAACTGTTACCTAGGTGGAGTTGAAAAGGTTTGGCAATGATTAAAGACGGGGCAGACGTGCGAAGGGTAAATGCCTAGGTAACTTTCTAGACTTAGTGGGTGCGCCGATCTAGTAAGAAAAACGGCTGGTAGGTCAAACCAGATTGTGACACGTGTCACACGATCCAATAAAAAAACTCTTAGAATTCTGGAAGAAGAAGTCAGTTTGGACAGACTTTGAACTGAGTTAATAATGAGGATAAACCTCCCAGTACGGAGTGCATAGGCAGGTCGGACAAAGTCGATACTGGCTAAGTAAAAAAATTTAGTCCTACCAAAGATATTTGACAAGGCCTAAAAAAAGGGCTACTGATGAGTTTGGATTATCCAGTTACAGCTCACTGTGTTATCCGGACAAGGGCAATTTGGACAAAAACGTATCACTGAACTATCCGGACAAGACAAAAGTAAATAAACACCTTTTTTACTAAGTTATGTGTTAATCAGCCTAAAAGATGAATGGGTCCTTAAACTTAACTCGGTTTCATAACTTCATGCGGAAGCCCATGAGTCCTTAATTAAGGGTATAAATACCTCAACCACTTTCATTAATGAAGGTAATGAACATTTAATACAACCAGGTTGCTCAAATCTCTCATTACTTTATACCAAACACTTAATACTCAAAATACTTTGCAAAACACTTTACAAAATTACCTCTAGCCCAAAATAAACCAAACCAACTATAATGGTCATGATCAGGATATCTTTCTTCAGAACATTGGTCCTCATAATATGAAATGATCTTGTCTGGATTTATTACCTATTGCCCTATCCTCTTCCGTTTTAGGGTTCATCTCTCTTAGGATTGTGATTTTGGGGAAAAAGAAAAGTCTCCGGGTATCATTTCCACTTCCCACAAGCGGCGCCAATGATAGTTCTAGAAATTTTTAGAACCCGATTTGGTTTATAAGAAAAATTAGAGAGAGAAACACAAAATGATAGAGAGAGAAAATAGTGAGAGTAAATATTATTTTTTATGTACCATTTTCCCAAAAAAGGATCTTTCCTTATATAGTGGCGTTTGTGGGTCCTTCTTTACATTATTGATCTATTTAATTACATTATTACTCTTTTACATTCCTACCCTCTTAATTTTCTAATGCTTGTTAATTGAGTCCTCATTTTTCCTTGATTGTTCATTGCGGTTTACACATAATTACAAATTACTAAGTTATCTAATCAGTGTCAGCCCAAATTGATCCAGACATTTTATACCCTTATCACTAAGCTCAATATTATTTTTAATGTCATCACATTTGAATCTCGTGTCTGGTTTGTGAGCGAACATCTAGCTAGAACTAAAACAATCCCCATCTAAACACTTTCTACGAACAACATTATCGATATTGCCAAACAGAAATGTAAGTCATGTTAATATCAAGTGACGCAGCTTATCATGCTCCATATTCAATCTATCATTTGCATACAACAAGTCATGAGAAGTTTCTTGAAAAAGATAGTGTCCTTCTAGAGTATACAACAAGCTAAATAAATACATTGCACAATAAATTAGAGAACGACACGAATAAAAACAAATCGTTGTTTTTTATTATTGTGCAATATTCATGAAAAAAAGACGTAAGAAAGTATACTATCTTGTGCTTTGTTGCCGAAGGTTAAAACTCTTGACTTCATTTTTCATGGCTATACTAGATTATAAGGTTTGTTTCATTTTCCTTCATGTGGGTGTGGGGTAGCAGACAAAATTCACTAAATTTAAATGGATAAACTGACATCATCGTATGAACAGCATGGTTTTCGCACTGGTATGATGTTGTTCGCTTTGAGCCACAAGATCCGCACAACTTCAATTTTGGTCCACTTCTAAAAGACCTCATATTAGTTGAGATATATTATTACTTATATACGGTTGATCTTTCTAATGTCTTACTAATGTAGGACTTTAGCCTCACCTAACAAATCATCCTCTCGAACAAAGTACAACTTTAACCTCTTCGCAATTGGCTTCCATCCGTTCACTCTAATTCGGTTGTGTTAGAGTTCACTACATGAGTCATAGAGTTGTACAACAAATCTATTTGCTCACTCTTCTCAGACCATATTGTCTTGCTCCTTAGTGTCACTCCAATGAAGTCACACTATTTAATGAACCACGAGCATACCAAACTAGGTTATACTAGTGATTTATAAAGCAATTGGTTCATCATATTTGAAATCCCAAAATTTCACCCTCATCGTCGTGTTCTATATGGGTCTCGAGCGTTGATACCATTTTGCGGAAATATAAATACTGCATATTCCATTCTTGTATAAGTATGAACTACTTGATCTCCAAACTAGTATGGTATAATCTGTTTTGGATCTAAAAATATATACGGTTTTGTTTTTGTCAACTTTTAAAAATCAAATAGTATGAGATATTCACCCTCGTCGTCGTGTTCTATATTGGTCTCGAACGGTGATACCATTTCTCATAAATATAGATATTGCATATTCCATTTTTGTATAAGTATGAACTATCTAATCTCCAAACTAATATGGTATTATCTTGTTTGGATAAAAAAAAAATATACGGTTTTGTTTTTTATCAACTTTTAAAAATCAACTAGTACGAGATATGTTAATATTTATATACAGCTGATTATTTTTCTAACATTGAAATTTTGGTTGGAACTAACCATATTAAAACAAGAAACCTAGATAATGTGCAAAGTGGATGCATATTTGATGAAATACATAGCACCTTTGCATCCTTGTCCATAGCATCTATCATTGCATGCATTGGCTCCAACTCAGCGCAGCTGAAATCCATGTGAAGTAATTGCTAAAATACAAAGACTTACCTCTTTTAATGGTCCCAAGTTTAGTGGATAATGTAGACTCGTACAGACATAATATATGCTTGTCAAATACTAGTACTCTTCTTATTCATGCCTTTATTTAGAGCCTAGATAGGACAATACAAATTGTTGAATTATCGAAGTATTTGTACCGTTTTAAACTCAAAGTTCATATCTACTTGATATTAGTATATTGTCGGAGGATTCGATCTTTGGTTTGATAATTTCAAAATTATACCTTCAATTTCCACGTCAAGTTTATGTATAGAACTATGAGTTTGAATTGTAAAATGGTGCGACCCCATAAATTTGTTCATATAACAAATCTTTGTAGCTTGTAGATTCAAGTAAGAGAATACAAAATTGAATGATAAAATCAATTACCTACCGAAGAGGGAAAGCATATTCGAAGTGATAAGTCATACGCTAAAAGCTAAACCTACAAAAAGTGAAATTTTGTAATATACCGATATCCAAACAAAAATCAAATCTTTTTGAAGATTTCAATTTCGCCACCCAGCTGTTGACACATATCTTATGGTGGGCTTATATTGCAATTAATGTCTAAAGTGAATGGTGGCACAAAAAGACGTAAGCTTTTTAAGTATGAAAATTCAATTGTTTCTCGTAGCTTCTTAAAGTGTAAATCTTTGGAACTATTATCAATGATTGAATTCAACTTATCATTACTTATGAGTGTTATTAAGAAATCATGCCTTAAAATGACTTGGATTACAAGTAATTACTTTTTGATTAGGACTAGTAACTTAATTGTGGCCAGAGCAATAACTCTATAAATCTCTGTCTTACAATTGTATCAAACTCATCCAAAGCAAGATCAGTCTTCTCTTGAACTGCTTCCTCCTTTAGAAATTACATAAAATTTTGAGCATTTACGCTTAATCAAATAGTTGAGAAGCTAAAAATGACAAATGCGCGTGTAGCCAGATTCGTGATGGAAGTTGCTCCGCCGCAGTTTGTTAGTGTCCTCAGGCACAGAACAGCTAAAATTTTGGACACTATTAAAGAAGAGGATAGAGATTTGGAATGTCATGCTTCTTCTTTTGGAAGTTCACCAGCATCGGCATCTGCTTCTTTTTCTGCTGTCAATACTAATAAGAACTTTCTTAAGGATGTTCGAAGCGCACTTTCCACCTTCGATAAATAAAAGACCGCCCGATTTTGATGCTAAAAGGATTATGAACTTATAAGCTTGTATTTTTCTGTTTTATTGAAGTCTCTTTTGTTTTTTGTTTTTTGTTTTTACTTTGTAATGATGAGAAGATTTCTGGCAGTTTTGGTCTAGAGACCGGAATTTGTTGAGGTTTAGGTGGGAGTTATGTTAGAATCGTGTTGTGTGTTTGATGTAATGTTGAATTAAGGTTTGGCTATAAAGATGTTATGGTTGAAGTTTCCCTTGTTAAAGTATTGGCTTTTAAAAGTTTAGACTTTATATTCTTTCTTTTAAGTCGTATTTTTTGTAACGGACCTTTTTGTAACGGACCATATAACATTAATTAAAGAACTGGAAATATATGTTAAAGTAGTGGTATCTATGCTGACTATGCCAATATAAACTAAATTTGCAGTAGATATATTCTGGTAAAAGTGTAAAAACTAACAAAGCTATCAGCTGATTGAATTAGTAAGTCCCTGCGTCTCAGTTGTTTGAACATGTCACATGTTAGATATAACCAGTGGATTTCTCTGCGCACGACTCCTAGGTCTTTTCCGTACTCGGTAAAAATTAGGACTGCGCTTTCTGGTCCTCTTTTACATTGAAAAAATAGTTGCGTATGTAATTAGTCAGCTTTAGCCTTTTTTTTTTCGGAGGGAACCCGCAGCCGCTACTCAGAGTGCAATGAGTGCGCACAGGGTAAACCCTCAGTCTGACGCGATAGCCTGCAAACCAACGCCAGAAGGTAAACCACACAAGGTGACAGGCTCAGCTGAGAAAGCGTATGTAGAGGGACTCGAACTCATGACCTTTTGGTCATAAGAATGCCATACTCAACCAACTCGCTACCCCCTTGAGGGTTGGTCAACCTTAGCCTTGTTTATTCTTAAGGTTGAAAATTTATTTTTCGTTTTCGACCTACTTCTGATTCAATAGTCTCTTGATATTCCGAAGTGCTGTATGATCTTTCTTCTCATGTTTAACCAACGTGAGATGCAGAATTTTGGTCGTACTTAACAAATCCTCCTTTCGAACAAAGTATCACTCTAACCTTTTCTCAACTTTCATCTGTCTACTCTAGTCACGTGGAGAGACGCCTGAACTCTAGAGCTTTAGGGCGGATCTATCTGCTCACTATCAGATGATATTGTGCCGCTCCTCGATCAAGCCACCTGCTTGATCGGCCATCAGGCGCTCCACCTATCCAGCAGATCATTCACCTTGAGTACGGCTGTCAACGGTTCCCCGGAACCGAGAACCGGACCGGGACCGAACCGATAAGGACCGGACCGAGAACCGGACCGAACCTTAACGGTCCGGTTCGCGGTTCCATTCTAAAAACCGAAAACCGATAAGGAACCGAAACAAAAAACCGGTTAGGAACCGAACCGATAGAACCGATAAACCGATAGAACCGATAAGGAATCGAACCGATAAAACCGATAGGACCGAAGAAACCGATACGGAATCGAACCGATGAAACCGATAAACCGGTAGAACCGATAAGAAATCGGACTAATAAAACCGTTAAAATCGATTATTTATTATTATTATATATTCTTTTATAAATTATAGTACCAAAATTAATAGTTAATTCCCAATTTTTTAAGAAAATGAAAGATAAATTTATAAACTTTAGTTATTATATATTTATTTTAATAAAAAAAATTAAAAATCAATTTTTAATTGATTTTATTTTTTTTAAGCGGACCGAACCGGACCGAAATCGGACCGAAACGGGACCGGACCGAACTCGGACCGAACCGAACTCGGACCGAACCGAAACCGGAACCGAACCGAACCGGACCGAATCGGACCGGACCGAACCGAACCGAACCGAAAGCTTAGCGGTTCGGTCCGGTTCCAAAAATTAGAACCGAAAGCTTAGCGGTCCGGTCCGAACCGAACCGATAAGCTTAGCGGTCCGGTCCGGTTCCTCCAAAACCCGGACCGAACCGGACCGATAACAGCTCTAACCTTGAGTATGATCCTGGCTTATGGTAAAGTTTTCGACATATGAGACATCACGTTTCGCGCGCTCCACCTATCCAGCAAATCATTCACTTTGAGTATAATCCTGGCTTATGGTAAAGTTTTCGACATATGAGACATCACGTTCACGTTTGTAGGAATATAAGTACAAATACTTTAATCTTTAGAGTAGTGTGGCCCATTAGCCCGCACGACTTTGCTTTTGGTTCACTTCTAAAATGTCTCACACTAATGGAGATATATTCTTAACTTATATACTGATATTTCTTTCCATGTTTAACCAATGTGGGATGCGAGACTTTGATCGCACCTAATACCATTTAAATAAAATAAACTAAAAACCAACATAAGATAAAAAGTACTCGTCGAAAATAAAATAATTAAAACACTTAAAATTACATTTTTAAATTTTTTATTTTAATTATTTTATCGCTTAATCTTTTGAAAGCAATAAAAAAACTAAATTGAAATTTGACATAGTAAGATAAAAATGGGAGCCATATTATCGTAAGGGAGGATTTAAATATTTATAAAAATTGTATTCTTCGTTGAATAAATATCCATTTATTTATAGAAATGATAGTCTTTTATCATCATTCATAAAATGTTTAGTTAGAACTTAAAATCACAACATTCATATAGCTTTTAGAAAAATCTTTATTTTCTATAAAAAAAACACAACGTTTCAGGTTCGTCCAAATTAGTCTTTGCTCATTGCGGCAAAGGTGTTTTAATGGTTAAAATTTGAATTTTAAAAAAAATCTCATAAAGTTTTAATTTTCCCTAATTGATTGCAACAGCGAAGTCGATTTCGTCGCGATCAGCACATGACTCATCATGGTAAGCATTGGACCAAAGCATATGTTGCTTCATACTGGCCATTTCGCCGCGGTCAGCATGTAGTTGACCACGATGAACATTGTGTCGAAACACATGTCGGTCTTGCTACTTCGTTACGACCATCAACATGTTGATTGTGGAAACCCTCGGTCGAAACTATAATATGTCTGTTCATTTCGAGCTTTGTCCAACCCTCTTGTCGATTTAACAACACATAATCTAAACTTCTCTCTAGATTAATCAAATTTAATCAATATTTCCAACAATCTTTCACTTGATTAATTGAACTCTCGTATCTCCTCGTCAAGACAATTTTTACGCATAAAACAAAATATCATTTGATCTGAATTTTACCTTAGTGTAAATATAGAAAAGTTAAATCGGAAAATATTGGTAGTCAGCTTCCTATTTGATGTAACCAAAAATCTCACACACGCAATCGTTTTATCAAAATATTTGTTAATATTACACTTAACATTATTTTGGTCGTGTGCTTTATCTACTTCAAGAACCACAATTCAAGAGGAACTCATTTTCTCATGAGAGGCTGCACCACCCTTAGATTCTCACATATACAATTCTTATTGTGTTTTTTTATCTTATAGATGTAAAGTCTACCAGTTCTCGAACTAATAGTTTGGTAAACGGATATGCTAAGTTTTCGATTCAGGGCACGAGCGGGCCCAGAAAATACAAATAGCACATAAGTCTGTATTCTAAAAAAACAATTAAGAGGATATACATCGTGATTTATGTTTTTTTTCATTTTTGCAAGTGATTTTGAACAAGGCAGTCAAAATCAGTAGCATTTGGTAAATTAAACTAGCATCTGATTTCGACCCACATGGTCGAAGATTTCTTCATATACGTGGCTTCCAATCTATTCCGAATCCATGTTTCAATAGGCTCTTTAGACATCTCTCGAAATACCTCATCCTCCAAATTTAATATCAAAGAATTATAAGCCGTGGATCAAACTTTGGCAGCTTTCTTCATATTCATCTCCTTTAATTTTCTTCTTCAGTGACGGTAAATATACCCTTTTGTGCAAGGAATACTTTGATCTTAATTCTCCGTATTAAATTCATTTATACACTGATGAATTTATCAAGATCAAACTTTATGGATACTATCTTTATAATTATTTTTTCTTTTCCGATGATATCTTAATTTATTAACTCCACATCAGAATTGATCTTCGTTCTTTTAATTTTTGTTTATCACTAACAACAAATATTATCAAAGACTTCAAGCTCAGTACACCATTTGTTAGGATGGAATCGCAATATTTTTAATATTTTGAAACTTAACCGAGACTTAGACTTTGGTCAAGACTTAGTTGTATTGGTGAAGACAACCTGTAAGCTTCATATGAAGAAAATATAGGTTTGGCTCTTTACTCACAAACAAAAAAGTATAACAAATGAACATAAAGTGTCAAATCAAACGCTTAACATAAAAGATTTAACATGATTGAGATTGTGGAGAATATTGATTTTTAGAAGAACATTGATTTTTAGAAGAAATATTATACGAATACTCAATAACAAAAAAATAACACAACCCCTCACACAGTGTGTTATAAAGTTTCTCAAAACATAGTACATATTTAATAAAGAATTTTTTTGGCTCATGGTGTTTCTCTCAAAAAACAATTCTAACTGTTCTTCTCTTTAAAGCTCAACAACTTATTCAACGCTTTCACGCAACCCCAAAATCATACTTCTTAATAGATGTTTAAAAATTGGAGGCAAATCACTTTAGGCTCATGATAGCATATGACGTGTTGTTTTAGAAAACATTTGACATGTAGTGACATTAATCTTGTGACATACTTATCTTCTCTCTTATTCTGAATATTTTATCTTCTATTCTGTAAACTATAAAAGCATGTTCAAATCAAACGCACTTCTTTACAAATTCACCACAAAATATCAAAACTCAATTCTATAAAAAAAACATAAAAATTTATTCATGCAGTCAAACGTTTTTAAAATTCAATCACCATAAAAATTCCAACAAATAATCTTTTGTATTTAAGTTTCAATCCTTAAAAAATTTAACCTTATAATTTTTATTTAAAATTTAGACAATTCAAACCTATATTAACAACAACAAAAAACACAAACATCAATTTATATAAAAAAAACTATATCTAATACGTATTTTACATCAACCAGAAAAAAAAACAGTATCAAAATCCTACACTGAAACTCTACAAGTCGGTTGAAAATAACACAGGGTATTTAATATTTAATTTGTTATGGTGGCGACCAAAGTTCCACATCCCACATCGGTTAAACATGAGAATGATCAATATATAAGTAAGAACATATCTCAACTAGTACGAGGGATTTTGAAAGTGGACCAAAAAACAAAGTTGTGCGAGCCTTGAGGCCCAAAGCGGAAAATATTATACTAGTGTGGAGATTGGGTTGTTTTTATTTATATACGGAGTGAAATATGCGGTACTCGTAAGGAACGCAATATGGATAAAATTCTCGGAGGTCAAACATGATGAACCATCAACCATGTCCAAGGTGCATGATCTACTCTATACGATCTAATTAGAAGTGCATATGGATTCTTGGATGAATGCGGCGTGAATTATATGGAGTGACGCTAAGGAACATGTAAGGCCTAGTTCGGAGTGCCTATGTAGTGCTTCTAAGGATCAGGTAGAGTATAAGACGGATGCAAGTTAATTGAGATGAGGCTAAATAGTACTTTGTTTGGGAGGAAAATTTGTTAGGTTGCGACCAAAGTTCCACATCCCATATCGGTTAAACATGGGATGGATCAGTAGTATATAAGTAGGAACATAACTCAACTAGTATGAGGCATTGTGGAAGTGGACCAAAAACAAAGTCGTGGGGGCCTCCGGGCTCAAAGCGGATAATATCATACTGGTATGGAGACCGGATTGCTCTTAATTATATACAGAAGCACTATATTCCCAACAAATGGTATCAGAGTTCTAGGCCCAGATGAAACACAATGTAGATGAAATTCTCGGAGGTCGAACATGATGAACCAACAATCGTGCGTAAGGTGTATATTCTGCTCTATACAAGTTTGGAGTGCATGTGGCTCCTTGGATCAAGATGGTGTGATTTGTATAGAGTGACGCTAAAGATCAGGTCAAATTCCTATGGAATGACGCTAAGGAACATGTATGGTGGTCTTGAGTGAGCAGATAGATCTGATGTAAAGCTCTATGGCTCAGATAATCTGTAACATGATTTGAGTGGGCGAATGAAAGTCAATTGATATGAGGTTAAAGTGATATTTTGTTCGGGATTAGGAAGATGAAAACCAATTGAGATAAGATTAAATTGGTACTTTGTTCGAAAGGAGAAACTATTAGGAAACGACCAAAATCTCACATTCCACATCGATTAAATACAATTAAAATCAATTATATATAAATAAAAACATATCTCAAATGATATGGGATTAAAAAAACAACCGTTATTATAGTAATACTAAGCAAAATTTGAAACATTAATATAATATATGTTAGGTTATCTCGACAACAAATCTTTTCAAAATTATCAAGATCTGATCCGAATTATTAAAAGTTTATTACGTCATCTTTAACAAATTTACAAATGATTAACTGAGATTTCGGTTATTATTTTTGATGGGTTGTGAATATACTTCATAAATAATATATAATAATAAACTCAAAATTAGATAGCAAGTAAATATGATCGAATGACAACATATTTGAAGTTGGTAATTTCATAACAAAAAATTCCGGTTCGAATTTTTGATCACAAACAAATTAAATCTTTTATAATGTTGTCGGTTTTTTAATTGATAAAATTAGATATAAAACCTATATTATATAAAACCCGAATATATATTTGATTAAATAAATAAACTTTTAGCATGGTTATTCATGTCATCAAATTTATTTTGGCATTGTACAAAAGACTATAAAATTTGATTAAATAAAATAATAAAGTTAAATATGAAAATCGTTCCGATCATCAAAATTAACTTAAAATCAAAGAATGAACTATTAGAAAGTTTGAAAATATTTTTAGACAAGATGGTTTAAATGAGGTTGTTGGCAAGACGAAAAACCATACTTGTTACGTTGATTTTGGCCAAACAGACTTGTAATACGAGACTATAGACCCTTGTCGCGATAAAATAAACGTTGCAGTAACAGAAAGGTTTACTGCATCGAAATTTCTTTGGCTAACCTTTGAAGCTTTTAGTGCAACTTCCTCGCGGTGCACCAAGTCGGGTTTTTAAGATTCTATCAAAAAGCAAAACTTTGAACTTTGCAGCATCAAAACATGCATGGGGTTGCCACGGAGAACATGCTTAGATTTTAAATAATAACTAAAATCGACTTTTTATCGCGACAACCAAAAGTTTTGCATGAAAATGTTGCACAATTTCATTTCGGAAGAAATGTGTTTTTCCACAATTTTTTCTAAAGTGTTTCTGAAATTTAATATCCCTATATAAATATTTATGATATGTATAAATAGACAGATGGATAAAGATGTGTAACAACAACAAAATTCATAAATCTAATAATATGTTGAATATAAAATCTTTATTATAATCAATACACGAAAAATTATGATTCCAGATTTTTAGTTGTTTATATCTAAAATCACAAAGTTGGTTATAATTCAAAATAATTTTAGAGAATCAAAACAATAAAATGGTCGAAATAATTCTTTTTAGAAATTGTATCTAATAAGTGTCTTAAACTTTAATATTTTTCGGCAACATTTTCAACGGAAGTTCAGTTTCAACTTCTTGCGTTTCCGTACTTTATTTTTTAACAATAAAAAAGAATTATTATCATTAACGCAGAAACAAATATGGTCATGAACAAAGATCAAGTTGGTAGTGCCAAGCTACGAGATGGAACATGTGGCTGAAAATTCAGAGAAAGGAGACGAACAATAGAAGAAAGATAGCTCTAACCATAGGTCAGAGTAAAAGAGACTTTAAAGAAAATCAAATTAAATTCAAAAAAGTCTGACGGTAAAATAAGGTATAAGATGCTTTATATAGCACTACCCAAAACCTTAATTCCAAATAAAGAAAATTACATAAATGTTTTAAAATAAAATAAATAAATAAAATTAACCATAAAATATTAAAACTGATTTTCGAAGGCTTTATATGTAGAATCTAGGTATCAAACTTGGTGACAAAGTCACATTTTTGAAATCTGACGGGCTCGTCGAAATCTTCGATTTGAGTACCTGTATGACCCGATTCCAATAACTGGGCGAGAAACCAGTTTGTCCGAATTCTTAGCTGCATCATCCTTCCCCGGTTGGAAAGAATTCGGCCTCGAATTCAAAACGTCGAAACATAAGATAACTCTGTTTCATCTGGTAGTCCACCTTCCTCAAAAACCATCTTATGCATACCCGTGTCAGTTTTAGTTATCTTTGAATCATTAAAATCATGTGTAGGACAGTTGTTTGCCAATGTTTTGATCTCAGTCACCGATTTGACCTGTCTTGGATTCTGTAATATAGTTTCAGCATCGACGTATATTCGACTTAGCTTCAGTTTGTCTTTGTTATCTACGCATGATACTATCACTGGTCCCATGAAACTTAAAGAAAAGTAAGGCCATAATTGCATGAACGTTCAATTGACTTCCAAAGCCAAGATATTCACATGGCCGTTTAATTCTATCGGCCCTAATTTCCTGAAATGATCCCAAACACCTCCCTTCACAGCATAAAACAATTCCACTAATGTCACTGTTATTAAATTACTATGCAATTATCACAGAATGGCTCAAGCACAGAATATATGCGAATGAAAGATTTAAATGAATACGGGATTTAACGTGGTTCGACAATTGTCTACGTCCACGGGCGCTTCACTATGATAGAAAAGGTTACAGATTTCATATTGTGTTTTGTGTCGTCCTAGTAGTCTATTTATAGGGAATTAATAGACTTACTAGACAATGGGCCTAATGGGCTCATGCCACAAGATTAAAAATGATATTATCACAACACTTATTTGTACTTCATGACAAAATACACTGTCAAGGCACAATATCACTATCACAGACATAAAACTGTACTGCCGGACACAGTAAACTATCAAAGCACTATTCGACTCATTCACAACAAATCTTCCACTTGAGGCGAATATCCTTTCTTCACTATCGACAAAGAACTTCTCTTCTTGTGACTCACCAAATGCCCTTAAGGCATTCACTCTATACTGCGAACACCGATCCAGTTTAGGCACTCCTTAAACTTTCGAACTGATACTGCCTTGGTCATTATATCTCCTGGACTATCGTGTGTAGACACTTTTTTCACATCAACAATCCTCTTTGATATTATATCACGAATAAAATGATACCTGACATCTATGTGCTTTTTACGTTCATGGTACATCTTGTTCCCTGTAAGGTGTGTGGCGCTTTGACTGTCACAAAACACTTTTGTAGCCGTCCTATCCAAGCCCAAATCTGCCACCAAACCTTGCAACCATATTGCCTCTTTAACTGCTTCTGTTAGCGCCATGTACTCTGACTCTGTTGTAGACAAAGCTACAGTAGCTTGCAACTGTTCTTTCCAACTGATCGCACTCCCAGCTAGAGTAAATACATATCCTGTCAGAGATCTTCTTTTATCCATATCACCTGCAAAATCAGAAGCAACTAAACCAACCAATGATCCTGCAACATCATTCAGTGATTCACCAATATCGGTCTTGTTAAAAGTTAAGCCAACTTTCACAGTATTATTTTGAAGAGATTCAATCTCTTCCCCCGCATCACCAATCCGTCGATCTACCTTTGAACTCGCTATAGCTTCTCTGTAGCTACTAGGTTCCTGCATCTCAACTTCTTCTGCAACTGACAGAGCATATGCAACTAGATTCACATACCTTTTTGGAAGTCTAATATCTCTTCTTTCTCTGCCCAATGCTATGCTATAAGGTAGTTGTTTTGGTTCAGGCACATCATCGTCACTATCATCCGATGCTGAAGCTTCACCTCCTGATTCTGGATCCACCTCAGAACCACTTGAATTAGTGGACCTGTTAGGAACTGATTCTACTTCAAGCTCCACCTATTTACTCACAACCGATCTTGATTCGACCATTTCTCCTACTTTCTTCTAACAGTCTATCGAAGCAAACTCATTAAAAGTAACATCCCTACTAATGAGAAAACCTGGAGACTTTGGAGAGGTACACCATAACCTATATCCCTTCACTCCAGTAGCATATCCTATAAATATGCACCTTTTTGCCCTCGACTCAAGCTTACCATCTCTCACATGAGCATACGCAGGACAACCGAACACCCTCAAATATTCATAATCAGTCGATGATCCAGACCAAATCTCAAAAGGAGTTTTACAATCAATAGCCGTTGATGGAGACCGATTCACCAAGTAACACGTTGTATTGATAGCTTCAGCCCAAAAAATCCTTTCTTACACCGGAATGCGAGAGCATACTTCGTGCTTTGTCACAAAGCGTTCTGTTCATTCTTTCTGCGACTCCATTCTGTTATGGTGTTCTAGAACAAGTGCGATGGCGCACTATTCCCTCAGCTTCGCAGAACTCGTTGAACTCACGACTGCAATATTCTAACCCATTATTTGTCCTAAGACGTTTGATTTTTCTTCCTGTTTGCTTCTCAATCATCGTCTTCCATTTGACAAAGGTTGAATATGACTCATCTTTCGTTTTCAGAAAGTAAACCCACACCATCCTTGAATAATCATCAATCAAACTCATGTAGTATCTGGCTTCGCTCTTGGATGGAATTCTGTTTGGACATCAAAGATCTGAGTGAATGTAGTACATTGTCCATTTAGTCTTTCTTACAGCCGATTTGCTGAATTTGTCTCTAGTTTGTTTACCAAACACACAGTGCTCACAAAATCCCAATGATTCTGCTTTATACCCTTTTAACAAATCTCTCTTTCCCAAAACAGCTAATCATTTGTCACTCATGTGACCAAGACGCCAATGCCACAACTTATTTTGATCCTGCCTACTTTGGCTATTACTCCCTGATTATGCTACTGCAGCATCGCCCATAACAACACTCCCCTGAAGAATGTAAAGACCCTTCTGCAAACTGCCTTTCATGCATACCATTGAGCCTTTTGTCACTTTGATTACACCGTCTTCTCCATGGTACTTGTAACCCCGAGAGTCTAAAGTCCCAAGAGAAATCAGGTTTCTCTTTAACCCAGGAACATGCCAGCATGTCAAGATTCTAACAACCTCATCAAACATTCTGATTCCGACGTTACCAATACCACCAACAACCAACAATGATTGTTCCCTAAATAGACAGTTCCCTACATTGGCTTGTATGTATCAAACCACTCCTTGAACTAACACATGTGATATGTAGCGCCAGTATCAAGTACCCAAGAGTTTTGCCCAATGACTGAACTCACGGACAATACATCTCCTCTACCACTGTTTTCACTATCATCGTAATCGTTCACACCTTCAACAATGTTTGTTGTATTTTCCTTTTGATTTCCCTTCTTACCATTCAGTTTCGGAAATATCTCCTATAATGACCCTGCTCACCGTATTCATAACATTTTGAGTGTTTTACCCTTGACTTGGACCTCCAGTTCTTCCTTCTTAAAGAACTCGCTTTGCTTCTAGATCTTCCCCTAGTCATAAGACCTTCCCCTTCCGCTTGATTGCATGGTTGCAACTTTCTCATCTCTTTTGATTTCAGTGCCCCTTTGACATCTGCTAGCGATAACTTATCATTACCATGCATAATGGTATCTACGAAGTTTTCATAGGGAGCTGGTAACAATCTCAATAAAAATAAAGCTTGATCCTCATCCTCAATATTGATATCTATGTTCTCCAAGTCCATTATAATTGATTTGAAATAAACTAAGTGCTCTGTTATGGACATACCTTCTTTCAATCTTGATGAGTCCGAATTCGAAGTGCTCCCCGGAAGGGCATCCCAAAGTAGATCTCTCCGTAAACCGAACAGGATCCAAGAACTTAATTCGGACAGGACTTTTGAACCGGGTAGATGACTTCGAACACTGTAAGCCTAAGGCAGTTCGAACTATGACTAAAGTACTAAAAAACCTAAACACTATCTGACTAAGCTACCTGCACATCTGCTTAAAACTCATGGGTCTTTAAACATGACCCGGGTCCATTAAACTTGACCCGAAAGCCCATAAGGGCCCAAATATCACACTATAAATACCCAACCACCAGCATTAACTGTGGGTAAGAAAAATTAACTGCTGCCAAGCTGCTCAATTCTCTCTCCACATTAAAAACACTTTGAAACACCTTTAAACACCGTCACACCACCGTGAAACTCCCTCACACCGCCTTAAAACTCCACTTGGAATTACCAGCCTACCCTCAGGCTACTTTTATCCACACCAAATCTGAAATCATACAAACGCTTCTTCAAGTATAATCGGTTTACTACTGATTTCTCTGAGTAAAGATCTCCTAGTTTTTTCCATGCGCAGGCAGCAGTCTTCTCATCACTAATCTCGCAAAGCACATTGTCTTTACACTTATTAAAATCCAATACAAATCCCTTTCTTGAAGATCTTGTTTCTCCTCTTCTTTCATCTATTCTGGTAACTTATTCTCCAAAGCCTACCACAACCCTTGCAGTACCAATGAAGATTTCAATTTAATCTTCCACAACGCAAAGCTGGATCCTCCATCAAATTTTTCAATCATGTATTTTTCAATTTAATCTTCCACAACGCAAAGCTGGATCCCCCCATCAAATTTTTCAATCATGTATTTTGTTGATGTAGACGCCATTGTGAAACCCTAATTGCAAAAGCCCTAATTTCAGCACGTGGCTCTGATACCAATTTTATTATTAAATTACTATGCAATTATCACAAAATGGCTCAAGCACAGAATATATGCGAATGAAATATTTAAATGAACACATGATTTAACGTGGTTCGACAATTGTCTACGTCCACGGGTGCCGCTAGAGAAAAGAGTTTCACTATGATAGAAAATGTTACAGATTTCAGATTGTGTTTTGTGTCGTCCTAGTAGTCTATTTATAAGGAATTAATAGACTTACTAGACAATGGGCCTAATGGGCTCATACCACAAGATTAAAAATGATATTATCACAACACTTATTTGTACTGCCGGACACAGTACACTGTCAAGGCACAATATCACTATCAGAGACACAAAACTGTACTGCCGGACACAGTACACTGTCAAAGAAATATTCGACTCAGTCACAATAGTCACATATTGCACAAACTGGATCACATAGAACATGCATGTGTTCATTTAACTCCCCTGCTGATGCCAACATATCTTTTTCGGAAATGACAATAAAAATTTTGTTTTAAAGTTGATCAAATAACGTTCGAGCGTGCGTAACCGTAAAATATCTCTCCTGCCGATAAAACTGAAAGCAAGCTATAGATATAGTATTAAGCTGATCAAACTTGTCCGTGATTATCAAGTACTGTTTGACCAAAGCATCCAACGGGGCTGCCGAGATATGAACAAAAGCTTCACGTTTCGTTATCTTCTGGGTAGATGTAATGAATTTTTCATGAAGTTTGTTAGAACTTAGTTGAATATCACGTTTCTCTGCCTCCAAGTTCGACTGAGCAGCAAGCAAGCATTTAACTTTGTCTTCTTTGAATCTCAGCTCAAGATGAACCTTTTCTAGTTTAGAGTTCAAACTCTCAGCAGCCAGGTTAATATCTGCAGTCTTAACCAGGTTACTGTCTGCAGTATTAGCCAGGTACCAGTATAGAGCTTTTCCATTCCTGACGTTTTGTTCAGTCTTCAATGAAGGTGTACTGTCTGCATTCTTAACAATATCCATGTATGCTTGGCTATTTACAAAAATATCAACGTAGACCTGCAATTCAGCAAACTCAGTTGTCATAGCCTTCAACGATTTATCAGCTGGTTGGAGTAGCTTGTTAGCCTTCTTATATCTAGTTGAAATATTACTTCTTTTGCCTGCTTCTCTAGTTGAAAGAGCACTTATCCCAATAGACGGTAAACCTGATTGAAATATTAAAAGCTTCCCTCTAGTACTTTGTAGTGCCAAGTAAGTTGTCTTCATTACTGGCTTATCCAAAAACGGGATGTTGTCTTTACGACTGCTCAGCTCAGACAAAACAGAAGCCAGCCTCTTGTCAATCCACACTTGTTTAAAAATGTTACCCTCCCGATCTGAATCACAAAGTTTTCCTTCTTTACAGGTATGAGAGCATTTTCCAACTTCAAATTCATGTTTCATCTGTAAAATCTTATCAATCTCAATTCTCTTATATTCAATAGTTTCTTCCAACTCCGCCATCAACTTCTGAGCATTTTCTTCCCACATTTTAGTCTCTATCGTAAGTCGTGCAATCATAACTTCTGCAGCTTCTAGTTCTTCACAATTACCAGCATTCCTTATTGGTAGCGACTTAGCAGTTTGTGAAACTTCATTAACATCATTATGTCTTTGATTTTGAATATGTGTAGTACCCGAGACCTTGGAGTTCATTGATGAGCGATTAGGTTTTGAAGATTCGTTAAAAGAGTATGATCTATAATACGAACTATTCTGACAGCCAGTTGAATCTTGTCTTTCACTCAGATTGTTCACTGTCTCATTTAAACTACTTCGAGGGGAATATTTATCCTTGATGCAGGAACCCTCCATAGAAAAAATAAATCTATGAAGTGAACCAGAAGTTGAGAAACTAGGGTCCCGACTTTGAAGTTCACTAGAAGGATTTCTACTGCGTAAATGGTTTCGAGGTGATGAACGCACACTCCTGCAGAATGTGCTATCAGAAGCATCTGACTTATTGTCCGTATCAGCATACTCAACATTCTCATCCTCCAATTGTGAATATATGGATGTCCGCTGACCATCCCTGAGCTTTGCTGTTGGAGGTGAGCACTGAAATTTAACATGTAAGACTGCTCTGCTGATAGATTTCTTCAAAAGTAATAATACAGGAAGAGAACTCTTTGAACCGGTTGATGGAATATATTTATTTAATATATTTATAGACTAACAATAATTTGGACCGACATGCAAAATAAACATATTCGATTATTGTCTTAAGGAAGTCTAAATTAAAAGTAGTCGAGTTAATTATTTAATTAACTAAATTGGACTTATAGATAAAAAGGCGTTATGGCTCGAGTGTGGTAACCGAGTTGATTTTGGGCACTGTGATGAAGAGGGCCCAAATCTCAACACTTAAGCCTGAATTAATAAATCAGGGATATAAATTGAATTATCAATTTATCGGGTTATGGTCCCGGACACAAGGAAGTAATAAAGGATGGGCTTCACAATGATGGGCTTCACATTGTAAAGTCTATAAATAAGGGGCTAGGTTTAGGTATTTCATCACTCTAAACTCTAATTAGAAATACGGTCGTTTCCTTCAGTGTATGGAAACCTTTTCCTTCTTCTCTAATTTGATTTTGCAGGTTTCTCAGTTTCATAAACGGGATCTCTGGGGAACGTGGAATCGCTGAAGATTACAAAGGAACAGAAGAGAATACTAGATGGAGAGCATCAGGCAAACCCGTAAGTGTTCTTGGTTTTCGGTTTATTCATTAAGTGAATCTACAAAGGGTAATTATTTTTCCGCGATTTGTTATATATTATTTGATGTGATATTGAATAATATATAACAATTGGTATGAGAGCCAAGTTAACACTTTTTTTGGACTCGGTTGAAATAATCGAATTATGTATTGATAGATAAAGATGCATGTTTTTCTTAATCGTAAAGAATCCATGTCATTGGGATTATGTGTGAATTAAATTGGTAGGGAATGGATTTAGGGATTTTATGAAAGGCATCATATATTATTGAAAAATCCGGACACCTCATTAAAACCTCCCCGCACCACCAGGGTAGGAAAGAGTATGCCCCCTAATATTTACATAGGTATTTAACAAGTAAATATTTACAAAAGAGTTTTATTCCAGAAAAAAAAATGAAATGCTCAACATTCCATGGATGCTTTAGAGCTCTCCCTTCTTTGTCTTGGAGTCTGTATGTCCCTGGCTTGACCTTTTCACAGACCATATAAGGGCCTTCCCAGTTTGGAGCCAGCTTACGGAACTACTTCTCGTTAGTATGTAAAAAAAACGTTTCTTAAAATTTTGTCCCCTACTTGAAAACCCCTTTTTGTAACTTTGGAAGAAAACATATTCCTCATCAATCCTTGGTAATATGTAGTTCTCAGATGTGATTTAACCATTTTTTCTTCTATTAAGTCTAGCTGATTCCTAACTGCTATATCATTAGCCTGTTTGGAATAATGTTGGACTCTATGTGATGGTATAGTAGCCTCTATGGGAGTAATTGCATCCATCCCATATTCCATAGCAAAATGAGATTCTTGTGTGGAAGCCCGATGAGTAGTTCGGTAGGCCCATAATACTTATTGTAAATAACTTGGCCACTTCCCTGCAACTCCTTCCAAATTTTTCTTCAACCCGAACAGAATTGTTCAATTTACAACCTCAACCTGGCTATTTTCTTGAGGGTGGAAAGGAGAAGAAAAACAATGTTGAATTCCTCTAGAGGTACAAAAAGCTTCAATGTCTTTATTATCAAACTGCGACCCATTATATGTAATAATCTTCGAGGGAACCCCAAATCTGTAACATATGTTAAATAAAATAAATTTAATAACTGCCTTCGAAGTGGTTCTAGCCAAATGAGCTGCTTTTATCCACTTAGAAAAATAGTCAATAGCGACTATGATTGTTCTTCATCCACCGGATGTCATACGAAGAGGCCCAACTAGATCCATACCTCATCTGGCAAAAGGTACTAGTTCAGATATGGACTCCATAAAAACTGCTGGCACATGAATTTCATTCCCATATTTTTTGGCAATGATCACACATTTTCACCATATCTTTAGCATCTGTCTTTATGGTTGGCCAGTAGTATCCTGCTAATAGGACCTTTCTAGTTAAGGCCATATAGCCACAGTGTGTAGAATCTTCTCCATCATGTAGCTCAGATAACACAACTTGAGATTCTTCAAACCCTAAACAACATAGGAGAGGTCTGCTGAAAGATTTTTTTATAAAGAACCTCTCTCAATATCAAGAAATCGCGAGCCTTGTATTTGATATTTTTTACCATAGCTTTATCTGGAGGCAATATCCCATCGGAGATGTATTGGAGAAGAGCATATCTCCAATCTTTAGGTTGAATAACAAGTATATTCATATTTTCTTCATTCTCTTTTTCCTGATCTGTCTGTACGGATGTACATTCTTGTACAAGAATACATGGGTAGGATTCAGAATAGGTTATAGTTGCCAAAAAGTCTGCCAAAGTGTTTTCGAGTCTAGGAATATGCTCATAGTAAATATTTTTTTATTTTGCGGCAACTTCTTTCAACATAAGCAAGTATTTAATCAACTGTTCTTTCTTTGCTTCAGATTGTCCCTGAGCGTGGTGAATGAGAAATTGAGAATCACTCCATAACCGGACTCTTTTAGCCCCACATAGGAGGGTCAGCTTAAGACCAGTTATGGCTGCTTCATACTCAGACGCATTGTTAGAAGCTCTGAACCCAATGGCGTGGGTGTTCATGCCTACACCATTTCCATGGCGTAGATCGTTCCGATCACCGGAATGTACCAGGACCGGTTTAATATTGTTTGTCGGTGTCTATTATATGTGTTTATGCAATTTTTTTGTTAGAAAAATAGATTTCCAAGTGAGTTTTAGTATTTTCAAGTACGTCTTCACATTTGCGTTTCTATTTTTAGGTTATGGAGTTAGATATGGACTTTTGTTTGAACGAAGACCATCGGCTACTTCAAGTCGTGAAGTTTGTTAAGTTAACAATGTCTGATGATACGACCGATGCTTTTTTCGATCGAGTGCTTTGTAGGATGTTTTATGATTATGGCCGATCGGAGTTTCCAAATCCAACTCCGCGCAGTCGTGAATAAGTCAAAAGCACGTACAATCATGTGAAATCTGAACCACTACAGCTTTTGTCCAACTTTCCTTACAAAATTCAACAAGTAGCACTTGATGAGTAGAACCTCTTCAGGACAGATTTCGTTACTGGAGATATGTTTGAATATCTCTAAATTAGGGTTGGTGAGATTGAAGATGACATTGCGAACTTCGGACCTATTCAAGACAACATAATATACGATTTCGACTATGAAATTATATTGCACTATATAATGTTGTTGTTAATCTCACCTTGTTGTGAGATGTTTTTATTTATATTATGTATCAAACGTATCATTTTGAAAATTGCTAAACAATCGGAGTTTGCTTTCTATAAATATTGCATTGTTGTGAGTTTTTTTTATTTATACTATTACTACTAATAATATTACTAATGATAATAATAATAATACCAATATTATTACTACTAATATTAGTATCATTATTACTGCTAATATTATTACTTGTATTATTATTATTGACCCGCTCGATCATCGAGTATAAACTATACTCTTTGTGAGTCTTGAAATGGTGAGGGTAGTCCGAAACAAGCGAAATTTCGCATTGGGTCACCTCTTGCAATATGTAAGAAGTAGAAAAGTCATTTAAACCGGTATTTCGAATTAGTCTAAGCCACTTAGCCATAGGTATGGCGACGAACTCAATCTCCACAACACATATTGGTGTAATAAGACGCCACATTTGTGGCGTCGTAGGGGCTCTATACTCTAGAGGTTGGCGTCGAAGAACACAAAAAACGGAATTTTTTAAAAATCTGTTTTTTCGCAAAAATAAGAGGGGAATGCAATGTACCTGCTGGACGTCCATGCTAGTATGTATGAGAAGTGGTTCCGACTCTTTTCCGATCATGTTTTGAAGTTTTTGAAAAAATAGATAAATGGGTTGCTGAGTTTTTACGTTTTTGGTAGTTTGGAGAAGATGAATTATGAAAGGTGTTTGCAACTTTATGGAGTAGTTTGGAATCCTCAAGTTGTAATTTATTTGACTTCTAAAGGCTTTTTAAAAAAATTTCCCTCATGATAATTTTATAAATATTAGAAAACAGAAATAGACGACTTCACGAAATAGTTTTGCTTTTTTTTTTAGCAATTCCAGTTTTGTAATGCATTGAGATCCAAACAAAAAACAAATCCCTTTGAACTTTATATTCTTACTTTATTTCGTATTCTTATTTTTAACTGACTATTAAACATTAATTAGAGAACTTGCATTACATCATCATAGTATTACAATTCGAGTTTTTGTAAAAAATAAAATGCTCTTGAACTAATCAAGAACAATCTACTAGTTTTTCTATTGGCTATTCCAACGTAAACTAAATTTTGCAGCATCTATATTCCGATAAAAGTGTAAGAAACTAGCAGGCTATCAGCTGATTGAATTAGTAAGTCCCTGACTTTCAGTTCTTTGAACACCATCTCTTTGCATTGTTTCCAAGTGTTACTTGCACATGACTTCTTTCAAGTCTTTTTAATATATCGGTAAAATCAGGACAACGCTTTCCGGCAAAAATCTCCTCTGTTACATTGAGAAAAAAGACTTATGTCTGCAAGTTGTCTGGTTTGTCAACCTTAGCCTTGCTTATTTTTGAAGGTTTAAAACCTATTTTGCGTTTTCTGGATGCTTCTGATTCAATAGTCTCCTTGAGTTTCTCGAGCGCTAATGTACAAGAAACAGAATCTAGTGAGCAAAAGATATTGTGGTGCAAGAAATATTTTAATCTAACATGCTATAGAGATGAAGGTAGATGGACCGTAAATGATCATCCCTACGCTAGACAAAGCCATATGTTCCCGAGAATTTTCTACACTCTAAACAGATACAACAAGCCTTACAGTAGATTATCAGATTTTTAGTAGCTAGGAATTGGATTTGGAAATTGTGTATATTCTATCTTCTCCCTTTCCTCGAGATGTGTAAAATCATATCCACTTCAACTTTGTTAATTGGTCCAGAAAAGTATTTAATATATCAGTACTCAAACTAAGAAGCTGCAATATCCTTCAGAATTTGTGTTTACTGAGTTATACTAACTCTGTTAACGCATGGTTTGTTTGTGAAAGAGTGTGCATGTTTCCTTATAAAAGATGCAAGGATCAGCTTAATGACTTCTAAAGTGAGAGAAATCATCAAAGTGTGGAAAGAAAGAATATACAAATGCATTTGCTACGCAATTGGATTACATAGAACAGGAAAGTCATCAAATTACCAGCGGCATAAGTATCACGAAGGGATTCAATTGATTCGGCAGGAAGATTGTAAACAGGACAAGAATCATTGTCAGCTTTTCTCAACAGCTTCTTCAGACGCTTAACCTGAAATGAGTTTGGAATAACCTCAGAAATTAGACTACCGTATGGAAACGAAGTCAATATAGATTCAGTATGGTCTTCAGGATTACTGCTCATTATATGGAGAAAAAAGGCACTATTATGAATGGAAAAGAACATCCAAAAACCTAACTAATTTATGTTGATACACCATTAACTAGCATTGTTATGAATGGCAAGATGTGCTCATGAAAGTATCAGAAATGCAATGACGAGATCCTGGAGGTATAAATTACTGCAAGCTCACTGGCTATTTATTTATAATTCACTGTGGACAAGGTTCATGCTTTTATGCAAGGTATACTTAATTCCAGCTCATTGCGTGGCTCTACCTTAGTCCTGGTCGAGCCTTATACAAAATATGCACACAAAACTGCTAAAATAAATAGACTATCAGTCTGGGCTTTCTCTATCTTAAAGCAACACATGCCTTTAAAGCAAGTAAATTGAGAACTGGCTATTACTGCTAAAGACTATTTCCACTGGCGCAAATTAGTTTGTATCTCATTTAGTTTAGTCAATTTATTGGTAGAACCGAATTAAATTGAAATAAAACTATCATGGACCTTCAGCAATAGCATCCTACCCTAGCGAGGCCAAAACCACGCTACCCACTATCTGTTAATAAATGAACAAAAAACTATAGGAAAACCATACACCTGGATAATATATCCATCAGGCAAGAGTAAATTCACCTCAGTTTTACGCAGCAATGTGAAGCAACACCCAGTTTGGCCGGCCCTAGCCGTCCGACCAGCTCGATGAATGTAAGTCTTTATGAAAGCAGGCATATCATAATTAATGACATTTCTCACCCCTTCAACGTCCATTCCACGAGTCATTGCATCAGAAGATACAAGTACTTGTACCTCACCTTCACGGAATGATTTCAATGTTTTGCTGCACAGTCAAATTATACAATTCACTCAGCTATATGGATAAAAGCAAAAAAATATACAAGAAGTTCTTCGGAACCTCTATAATTACCATCTGTAGCAATTAAGTTCATAAACAGATATTCAGATGTTTAATGTGAGTTATAAGTTTCAAAACCATCATTTTGTACATTTATCTATCATAAATTGTGGAGTTCACTAGTGAGACAATTAAAAGTTCATGAGCACTATACAGGACATTGCCACAACTATAGTGAAAAGAGCAAATAAATTATTACTAACAGGCACCAGTTCAGTGTTGGTTTAGTTAAAACCTCTGTACCGCTGATAAATATTTCCTGCCAGTTAAACTATTTAATTATTATTCAGATTTGAGAATAATTACACCGACCTGGAAAGCTAGAAATTCTCAGTAAAACCCATTACTTGTAGAAATCAAAATACAGGATGCTAAAAGAGTAGATGTAGTTAATCGATATAAACCAGAATTTACCTTCTAACAGACTGGCGTTGAAGTCCAGAATATTCTTTTATTTTAATTTTAAGATCACCAAAGAAGTTGAGTAAGGTGCAAAGTCGATGAGTTGACTCCACCGAGGAAGTGAAAACAATGCACTTTTCCCCTCCTAAATTTTGTAAAAGAGCAACCAAGTATAGGGGCTTCAGCTTTGATTCACAAAACTGTAAAAAAAAAATAAGAAGTTAATAATTATGTCAGAGAAAATAACACATATTTAACATTCCTAAACAGATTATTTTACCAAATTTACTTTTGCCACGACCCTAAAGGCTTGATAAATTTTCAGTTAAATACATATATATATATAGTATACATCCTGCTTCAAGATTCAATATGTTAATCACTGCAAGGAATATCAATGAGTCAAAGAGCTAGAGCTAGTTTATGACATCATATGTGGAAGAAAATATTTGAGGTCTATCACTAGCTTGAAAATGCTATGCAAAACAGCAGATCATAAGCACCTCAGAGACCAGAAATCCTAGAATAGATAAAATAGAAGCAATATAAGATGCAAAATAATTTTAGAAAGGAAGAGCTAAATGTAAAAACTTATGAATTAGCTGGACTCAGTTGATAAAAGTACCACATCAGATAATCTTAAGGACTTTTGATAGGTATTAGCATGAAGTCATTAAATTAAGAAAAAAAAACTGTGCTGCTAGTGCATAATTACACACGACAACCATCAAAAAGGGCATACCAGTTTATAAGAATTCAATTTTTCAGGGAGTTGGTAACGACTTTGTCCAGTTGTCAAGAATAATGGATGGTGTAGATCCAGCTGAACTAACTTGCTAGGGTCTTGGGTTAAAGTGGCTGATAGAGCCATCTTTACGAGCCGAGGATAAGTTTTACCTTTGAAACCCCTTTCAACACCACTGCAACACATTCAAGAACGAGTTAGGAGAAGCTTAATAATCTCTGTATATGACAACAATACATGCATACATCCTTCTTTGCATATAAAAGTTCTGTCTCTACACCCTAAACATTCATAATGCTTAGAAAAGTCATGCAGTGACTTCAAAGAATCATTAAACACTTATATAGGATGAGAGAATAGAATATACTAAGTAGAGTCTGGGATATTGATATTTCAGAGATATACACACACAGGCACAAGCATGATTGGCAACTTTACTGAAATGAGTAATAACAATTTTGATGTATATACAACATCTAGAACGAATTGCAAGGCAACTTGCTAAAAGGTGACAAATGGACTTTTCAGAAATTCAACTCTTGATTTAGCAAAGGAAGCAAATGACCAATGAACTAACCATCTCCGTATGGTCTTTAAAGAACCAAATGTAGAAGGAGAAAAAGTAGTAGTAGAAGGAATGAGGTTTTCATTATTCGAGTGCGTCAACTGAAGCACTGTTGGCAGCCACGACTGGTATGACTCCCTGAGCAATCGATCTGTTTCATCAACTATCTGAAACAATCAACTTATTAGCATATCTATCTCTCAAAATCTAAACATATAAAGATAATTTCCCTTGCCTCAACACTACTGTAAGCAAGTTAATCAGCTCAATCACTAAGTCAACTCTAACAAGTAATCAGGTTTTGAAAGTGTTCCAAATATATGTCTCTTGTGCATGGACCATGTATTCTCTATGTCTGGACAACCACTAGCCCTGGGGAGATCATGTTCCCAATTAATTATTATGATTATCTCTCCAATTGTCATAAAAGATATGCAGCACAACATTGAACCTAATCGACAATCGACCACTTGTATGGTCTCTTCTTAGGACTGTCCATATTTAACTTCACCCGCAAACCCGACATGAAACAATTAATGTTAGGGTCAAGATATTTACGACCCAATAGAATTTAGGGCGGTGCCGATTTGTAACACCCAAAGCTGACAAAAAAAAACACTAAATACTTAAGGATTTGCTGGTTTCCCGGGTTTTAGTAGATGTTTCGGGTTCGGCATAGGGTTTTTTAGCTTTAGTCGTGTTTTCAGGTCGAACTGGTTCCGTTCGTGTTAACCGTGCTTGTAACTTGTCGGGCTTTGGGTTTGCCAGATAGCAGGTTCTCGGGTTTGGATGGGTTTCCTGTCAACAGTCTTTTTACCAAGCCTGAAGCAAACCGACACGAGCTTTACCCATGACACGGTATTGACAGCCTTACTTCTTAGGCCATATTGATAAACCATACAAATTATGCCCTTGGAGAAGTTCCTATGCATTAGAATTCTCAAGTATCAAACCTAACTTTTGAAGAAGAACAATATTAAGGAACCAAAGAACTTTAAATTACTGAGAAAATTATGCTTACAAGATAACGAAGATGTTCAAGTGTGAAACCCTTGGTGCTATTTATATGGTCCATAAGCCTCCCCGGAGTTGCTATTAATATGTCTACTGAACTCTGCAGATGCTGAGCAAAATCATCAGGATCATAGCAAATGCCTGCCTCAAGCTTAGGTCTCTTGATGAGTTCTGAGATTTCATCGGCAATTGACGATTGACCCACAGCCAAACCAACAGATAAGCCCATGGCAGGTGCTATTGAAGTGAAAACTTCCTTGACCTGAATTAAGATTGTAATACATGGCACTGTTCAATATGCTGTACAAGTCTTACCATTTTTAAGTAACACTCGGTTCAAAATTGGAAGATACATAAAAGGTGAAACGGAAGTATTTATACACACATATACAAAGAGAGGGATGATACCTGTAAGGCTAAATCACGAGTAGGCAACACAACCAGAGCTCGTAAACACTTGACCGCACTGGTTGAAAGCCTTTGGACAATTGGCAAAGCATAAGCCAAGGTTTTTCCACTCCCTGTCGGTGAATTCACGCAGATATCTCTTTCAAAAGCACCTGGCCCAATTGTCTCTTGCCAAACTGCAACTTGAACCGGGAAAAGCGAAGAGACACTCATGTTCTCCAAAGCCACCTTCAACCTGTTAAAAGCAGAAATTCAAATTAAAGCAGCATGTAGACGGCTTAAATAACTGCAACAAAACCCAATTAACAACTAAACGAAGAATTCCAATGCAGTTCTGTAGAAAAACTTACTTAGGGTCAAGACAAGGGAGTATATCAATTGGGCACTCTTCAATCAGGCTAACGTCGATAGGGCTTCTCATCCATGGCAGCACAGGCACATTTTTCTTCATCGGCTCGATCATTCCCATTTATGTTTCAAACTACAGCTCGAAAACTGATACAAGCAAGAAACTACAATGCTCCGTATATAGAGCTGGCTCGAACTAAGCTAAATAAGAAAGCATCTAACTGAGAGAGAGAGACGCTGAAAGAGTGTATTAGGTCCATGTTTTTATATTTATACAAGGGCAAACAAGTATTTTAGAAGCGGTAGTAAATAATAAAAGATGGGCCCGTTCTTTTAAAACAAGACCCGCTATGAGTGAGATCTCTTTTAATTTTTAAAAAAAAACTTAAAAATACAGTTCTCTCCTTAACGAGTGTTTATATGCGAGGGAGAAGATAATTTTTTAAGTTTTTGAAAAAAAATTCAAGCTTTTGAAGTCTCACCAAATTTTCGGGCTAAAGAGTTGTGAGCCTGAGAGACTTTTGGAACTTGTTTCAAAGAAGGCCGTTGATATACTAGACTTTCCGTACTGGTTATCGATGATTTGGAAACACTAAAAGAAGAAGGTTCTCTCGAGGCTATAAGATCGATTAAGGAGGCGATTCGTAGCAAACATCATACAATTGCTTTTGGTTCTAGTACCTTGCTGAGAAGTCTCCACACAGGACCAGTGACCAAACTGTCTTTGAGCATGTGAATGGATCAATCTTTGAGCGATGCAGAAATATGCAGAAGTTGTCTGGGATGAAATAAATATTCAACGAGTTTGGAATTTGAAGACTTTTTCATACTTTCCTTGAATTCGGGTGACATTCTTTTTAACTAGGGAGCAAAAGCAATTAGATTCTATTGGTGATTGTATTTTGATCTCTCATTCAAAATTAATTTCCATATTTGATTAAAAAAATCATTAGAAAGATACATATTAAATAATTTAGGTAGATATAGATTAAATTATGAGATTTTATAATTTTAGACTACTAAAAAAATATACAGATTGGATAACTGCCTAAGTAAATATAGATTATCAAAATAAAATCTGTAAATTTAGACTACCAAAATAAAATCACCTAAATAAATACAGATTATCAAAATAAAATCTCTAAATTTAGACTACCAAAATAAAATAATTTAGACTAGGTTTTAGATCAATGGTTGGAAAGCATTTTTTTTTAGATAATAGATATTTTTAAAAATAACTGTGAAATAGCGTATCTGTTGGGGATGATCAAGGTTATATAGAATGCTTAATCCAAAACTTCTTACAAATAGTTCTATTTTATTTTTAAAATATGTTTATATGAAACTAAGTTATACTTAAACAAACATATTAGCCCTTATATAAAACTAAGTTATACTAAAAAGACATGTTAAGGTTATCCAATTTTTTAAAAAACAACAAAATTTTAATTTTAAGGACATAAAACTTAAAAACTAAAAATTCTCCCATTCGTACGTAGAGAACTATTACATTCAAATTTTAATTTGAATCGATTGTTGGAGTAAAAATCGTAGAATCCAAATAGAATAGTTAAAATTAGTTAAGTGTAGGATTAGAATCGATTTGAAAATGATTTCAAAGTGAGAAGAAATTTGTGTTATTCCTTGCTATTTTGGTAAATCTTTGAGTTTTTTCGCAGACGGGATTCGAGATTTTGGTAAATCTTTGAGTTTTTTCGCAGACATGTTTTGGGATTCGAGATTGTCTTGTAATAATAGAATTGGAGTGTAGAATTAGAATTTTAATTCACTAAATAAGTAAATTTGTTATTATGTTATAAGTGAAACACAAAATATTTTATGACTAATTAAATATATTTTTTGATTTTTTTAATTCACTAAATAAGTAAATTTTAATGTAGTTTTTATAATTAAATATATAAATTTATTAAAATATTATAAAAAATCAACTACCAACTCAATAAATTATATGTAAATTATCTATTTTGAATTATATGTGTACTATATTCCCGTTATAAATTTAAATTTATAGTATATAATAATAATAAAATCAAATTTAAATTATATTAAAATTGTTTCATAATTACTTGAATGATATTTGAGTCACTGCATATATAGATTAATAAATTAATTTATATTATTACTAATTAAATACTTATACAAAAATAAAAATGATATTAAAATAATTTTAATAATATTCTTTTACCCACTATATAAATAAATTCATTAATTATGGTTTTTTATAATTAATTAAATAATTATATTAAATCGGCTATGGTTAATTATCGTTAAGACTTTAATATTATGTGACAAATACTCACACTCTCTCCATACCAAGTGTGTGGTCTAATGTTTTTTTAAAGGAAGGTGAAGAATTTTATTTAAAAATGTCATTAATGAGTTTCACTTTCATGGCTACATTTTATATAGTATTAATTCAATTTTAAGTTTTAAATTTTAGTTATTTGGTTTAGAAATAATAGTTCTTTTTTATATATAAATATGATTTTGTTTTAATCACGATTGTATGTTTGTTTCACAATATCCAATTCACTTACTAAGTTCTGAAAAAAAAAAAGTTAAAATATTCTTTTTTTGTCACAGGTAAAATAGTGAAAGACTAAAAAACAAAAAAAAACAAATTTATTTTTAACCTTCTAAGGTATCGTTTAGCCATACTCATAACAAAATCAAAATTTCCCGTCCTAGGCTATATTTAGGATCATTTTTGTTGGATATAGACACCGCTGTATCTCGACCCGATTTTATTAGATTTCAATCTCGTTTTTTATATTTTTATCCTTTTATATACATAATATTTTTAAAATATAGTGAAGATATTTTAAAATGTCATCTTTAAAATAATATATTTGGAGGTCTATATCCCCTTAATTTAGGTCTAAGATATATCATAGCACATGTTTCCTTAAACAAAATCGAAGGGGAAATAGTGATTCCCTTGTAAAATAGGTTGAATTCACAAATAATTGATCTAGAGATAATTTAAGTTGAATATATCATTGGATATAAATAAAATTAAACTATTTGTGAAATCATAATTTATTACAAAAATCAAGGTTAGACAATGTTTATATTTATGGTGTTGAAAGTCTAATTTTCATAAGACAAAATCTAAAGTGCATTATTGATTTTAAAAAGAATAATTATCTTGTCGAGGATTAACAATCAAATAAATAAAACCAAACACATAAGAAATATTTAAGATGGTTCAAAATGTAAAAAAAATCATACATTCACATGCAACAAACACCTTTTTATTAAACATGTAGGTTACACAAAGTCTCTCAAATACTTCGTGTCTATATTTCACCTCATTTCTCTCTCAAAGACCTAGAGTTTTTTCTCAGTTAGGAGATTTGTTGTTCACGTCACTATAGTCATAAGACATAATCTATATATAGGCTTATGGGAAACCCTAATTATTAAAAAAAAAACAGAACAAATCTCTTTTACCAACGGTTATAATAAAGTCATAATCTCTTAAAATAGGAAACCTCATAAATATTATACCAAATGAATATGAAACTAATTAATATAGAAGACACAATTAATATAAAATCCAATTAATGTTGAATATTAATATATGAGATCCAATTAAATAGGAAACTTAGTAAATAAAAGAAGTCAAATTCAATTAAGAACAAAATGCATCAATATTGAAGAGTTTGTCGGAGGTAAATTTGACAAATTATTTTGGTTCAGCTTTCATGCTTTGCTCTAGCTTGATTCAGACCATCTTATTTTAGACAAACACATCAAATTTGACTCAATAGTAATTATTCGCATTAACTTGTTTCAGCCTTTATATTCTAATAGACGTTTATGCATCTAAGTCATGACTTAAGATTCACCCATAGAGTTTAACAGTTCTTGCATATACATGTAAATTAGTTTGGTTTATTTTGGGCTGAGGGTAGTTTGGTAAAGTTTTTTGTGAAGTTTAAAGTATTTAGTGTTTAGTGTAAAGAGTAGTGAGATAATTCAGCACCTTGCCTGTATTAAATGTTGATCACCTCATTAATCAGAGTGGTTGTGGTATTTATACTCTTAATTAATGACCCATGGTCTTATGGGTCAAGTTATGAAACGAGGTCAAGTTTAAGGACCCATTAGTCTTTTAAGTAGATTAGCAAATAGCTTAGTTAAAAGGTGTTTTACTTTTGTCATGTCCGGATTTTTTAGTGCCGTGTCATTGCCCGAATTACCCCTGTTTGAATTATGCAGTGGACTATGTCTGAAGTTTCCAAACTCATCATAAATGACATATCTAACTATGCTCATCTAGTCATTCGGTAGTGCCTCTTTTGACAGTTACTTTTAGCCTCCACCTAACAATTCTCCATCTAGGCTTATAGTAACTCCAACATTTGTTGCACCTAATTATTTCAACTTTTTAGATACCAGTTCACTCGTATTCCATACTTGAGCAAATTTTAAGCAGTTCATGAGTATCCAAAGTGATAAGAAGCAACTTTCAAGTAAAAGATGATGAGTCCGAATTCAGAATACTCCCCGGAAGGGCAGATCAGTGTAATTCTCTCCGAACACCGGACAGACCATTTGGACCGGACAGATCACTTCGAACCAATGTGAGCCTAAGGCTGTTCGAACTATGACAAAGGTACTAAAAAATCTAAAACACTTCTTGACTAAGCTACCTGTCCTCCTGCTTAGAACTCATGGGTCTTTAAACATGACCCGGGTCCATTAAACTTGACCCGAAAGCCCATAAGGGCCCAAACATCACACTATAAATACTCAACCACCAGCATTAACTTCTGGTAATGAAAATTAACTGCTACCAAGCTGCTTAATTATCTCTCCACCTTGAAACACCCTTACACCACCTTGAAACACCCTTACACCACCTTGAAACACCCTTGCACCACCCTGAAACTCTACTTGAAATTACCAGCCTACCCTCAGGCTATTTTTATCCACACCAAATTGGCGACCACAGTGGGAGGCGACGGTGCCTGAATCAAGTATTCAAAACCAAGCAAAGAAACTCTGTCCGAATGAATCCGGATAATCCAGAGCTCCCACCAGCTTTGCTCGAAGTGGTGGAAGAGAACGATGAGTATACTGTCCAAGAGCGTGACAGGTTAAGGCTTGAGATAGAAGCTCTGAGGGCTGAAAAGGCCAAAATGGGCGTGAAAGAAAAATCCAAGGCATCGGTTGTTCATCACACCGACAACCCTAGAGATCCTGAGGCTTCAAAAACTCATGTGAGTACCAAAACGACACATGCTAGTTCTAAAAAGTCTCACTGGTCCAAGCCTGTGGAGAGCTCTGACTCAAGTTCAGAATCTTCGGTCAGTGAGGAAAATGAAAAATCCTTGTCCTCTAGCAGTGATGAGGGTCGAACCAAGAAAAAGCAAAAGCAGGTTAAGAAGTATTCGAGGAAAAGAGATCACCATGGAAGAATGAAAAGGCATATTGGAAAGGGGTCATCTCACCACCAGAGGTATACGGACAAGATGTTGATGGATTCTTTTGCTTTCCACGATAAGCCAGGTATCTTTGCAACTCCTAATGAGGATACCGTGTTCAGTCGTGGAAGGAATTGGAGGCAGTCTCCACTGTTTTCTAAAATCCTGTCCGGAAACCTCCCTAAGAGGTTTGACAGTACTAAGATGGAGAAGTATCATGGCAGTACTGATCTGGACAATCATCTGGAGCAATTTAAGAACTTCATGATGAACTTTGATGATGATGATAAACTACTCTGTAGGGCATTCTCCCAATCTTTCACGGGGAGTGCTCTGAAATGCTACAACAGCCTGCCTCAGGGTTGTATTAAAGACTTTGATACTTTTTGGGTGGCCTTTCGAAGGCAGTTTGTGGGGAGTAAGGAGCTGAAGGGCAATGGAGACACAATAATCCATTGTGCCCAAGAGCCAAATGAGTCATTAAAGGAGTACATAAGTCGTTTTGTAAACACAAAGAATAGGTTGGATGATTGCTTCGAACAGGTGGCAATAGCATCCCTAAGACAAGGTTTGAACCCAGGCAACCTGGCTGATTCAGTGACCAGGAAGAAAGCCATGACCTGGGGAGGATTGCTAAATCAAGTTGGCAAGCAAATAAACGTTGATGAAACAAAAAAAACCAGGGTGCACAGACAGGAGAGATCCACCCCGGTGGCACCAACTCCAAATCAAAACCAGTCCGGGAATAGAGCAAGAGAAACCGGACAGGGGCATGGTAGAGGAAAAGCTCAGTCTCAGCCAGCTGCTCCTGCTCAAAGTCAACAATCCAGAAACAAAAGAGGGCCATGGGTCCAACCGGAGTGGTTCGCAGAACTTAAAGAAAGCGTGGCCACCATTTTTGATAAAATAAAAGATGAGGTACACTACCGGAGATCGGCAACCTTGCAGTCTCCCAGAGAGCATCGTAACAACTCCTTTTGCCAATACCACAATGATATTGGCCATACCACTGATGATTGCATAGCATTGAAACAAGAGGTACAAAACTTGATTGAAAGGGGAAAGTTAGGTGCATACGTTAAAAGAAAAGGAGGCAACAGGCCTGACAACACTCACCGGGTTGGTCCAAGTAATGCTGCCCCAGAGGGGGCCATGATAATAATTGAAAGGTTTGATGTGGAATCTGAATACTTGGATCCTGATCCAACGCGAAATAAGGTGGGTGCCATAGAGGAGCATTCTAAGACGGTCTCCGGGCTCATTAAATTCTTCGAGTCACTGACGATTTTCGGAGGGGACACAATGACTGCTCCTACTGCTTCTTCAAGAAAGAGGCATGTTCATAATTTAGCCTCCCAGCTAGAAGGAGGCATGACATCCTATCAATCTCCAAACTCATTCCCATTCATATTTTTCGATGAGGATGATTTGAGAGATATTGCTGGCCCTCATGAGGATGCTGTTGTCATAGGAGCATCTATAGGGGGCAATGAGATAAGGCGAATTCTGGTGGATACTGGAAGCTCTGCCAATATCCTTTTTCTAAACACTTACAAGAAAATGAAAAATCCAGCTGTGATTCAGAAGTCGGACAGGTCGATTGTGGGTTTCACGGGCAGCTCAGCCGATGTGATCGGGGAGTTTGAAGAAGAGGTGTTATTGGGCAAGGGCCCTTTCAAGAAAATGGTTAGAATACTCTTCATTGTGGTGGACTGTCCCACTTGCTATAATGCTATTCTGGGGAGATCTTGGCTCTCTAGGATGCATGCAGTGGCTTCGACAGTCCATCAGTGTCTAAAGTATGATGTTCAGGGACAGGTTGGGGTTGTCCGGAGCAGCCAGAAGATTGCAAGAGAATGCTATGCCACTGCCTTGGCTCCACGAACGCTGGGGGCAGTCCGTATAAATGATCAATAGCAGTTTGAGGGTCTTTCTGGTGGAGAGGGTGAAATTGATGACCCCAGAGATACCGCTAGAGTGTTGATTCCGATTGAAGAGGTTGGAACACACTGCTTGGAAGAAGGAAAAAGTGTCAAGATAGGGTCCAAAATGCCACCAATGTTGAAAGAAGAAATGTTGAAATTCTTGAAAGACCATCAGCACGTTTTTGCTTGGTGCAATGCTGATGTTACTGGAGTTCCATCAGTGGTGATTTCCCATCACCTATCTGTCCGGAGGGATGTGGCACCAGTGGTACAAAAAAGGAGAGCTTTCTCAAAAGAAAAGGCTGATGTCATAGTGCAAGAAGTTGACAGACTCACAAAGATGGGGCATATTAAAGAATCTCAATACCCTTTATGGACTGCCAATCCTGTCTTGGTGAAAAAGAAGAATGGCAAGTGGCGTATGTGTATTGACTTCACAGACCTCAATAGAGCTTGCCCAAAAGATTTGTATCCGGTCCCCGGATTGATCAGTTAGTAGACTCTACTTCTGGGAACAAGCTGCTCTCCTTCATGGATGCCTTCTCCGGGTACAATCAGATCCAAGTAGATCCAAAAGATCAAGAGCATACCACGTTTGTCACTGATAGGGGGACTACATTGTTACAAAGTGATGCCCTTTGGCTTGAAAAATGTTGGGGCTACTTATCAGAGGTTGGTGAACAAGGCTTTTGCTGATCAAATTGGAAGAAATATGGAGGTTTATATTGATGATATGATGGTGAAAAGCGTAGATGAGCAGTTGCACTTGTCCGACCTCCAAGAAACTTTTGCCAACTTGGCCAAAGTGAATTTAAAACTAAACCCTGAAAAGTGTGTGTTCGGAGTGCAGTCCGGGAAATTCTTAGGGTATATCATAAGTGAGCATGGAATACAGCCCGACCCGGACCAACTCAATGCCTTGTTCCAGATGGACCCTCCTCGAAACATTAAAGAAGTACAGCGATTAACGGGGAGATTAGCTGCCTTAAACAAATTCATCTCCAGGTCTTCGGACAGGTGTGCCCCTTTCTTTCAAACCTTGAAGGGTGCAAAGGGGTTTGAATGGACACCGCAGTGTGATGAAGCGTTCAATGAAATCAAGAAACATATTTCCTCTCCCAAAACTTTGTTCAAACCAGTTGATGGGGAAACTCTCTTTGTGTATCTGGCTGTTTCAAGTTGTGCCATCAGTGCAGTGTTAGTAAGAGAGGTCAATGGGCATCCTCACCCAGTGTACTACATCAGCAAAAGCTTGATTGATGCTGAGAGACGTTACTTGAAACTTGAAAAACTGGCATTGACTTTGGTGATAGCTACAAGAAAAATGAGGCCCTACTTCCAGGCTCATCCAATCGTCGTCCGGACATCTTTCCCTTTAAAGAATGTCCTTCAAAAAGCAGACATTTCAAGCAGAATGACAAAGTGGTCAGTAGAGTTGGGGGACTTCGACATAGACTTTGCTCCCCGGACAGCAGTAAAAGCCCAAGTTGTGGCTGATTTTTTGGTTGAATTCCATTCTGATAGGGATTCAGAGCAACCTACTGATTCAAAAGACAAGAAAGTGTGGATTGTCCGGACAGACGGAGGATCTAGTACCATGGGATCTGGGGCAGGGATATGTCTCACTTCCCCCTACGGGGACAACATGTACCAAGCTATTTGTTTTGCTTTCAGGGCATCCAATGATGAGTCCGAGTACGAAGCAGCCATAGCTGGATTAAAGTTGGCCTATATCTGTGGAGCTAAAAGGGTCAAGCTACTAAGTGACTCCCAGTTGCTTATCCACCATGCTTTGGGCCTATCAGAGGCTAGAAAGGAGCAATTGGTCAAATATTTACTCCTCCTAAAAAATGAAGCGTCAAAGTTTAAGGCTGTTCTCTATGAGCACATCCCCCGGGCAGAAAATGAGCTAGCAGATTCATTGGCAACAATAGCATATACGGAGTCCTACCCATGGATCCATGTGCTTGAAAGCCCTTCTATTGAACTTGGTGAGGGTGGAAAAGAGGAAGTCTTTGAAATACAAGTAAGTCGGCCTCAAGACTGGAGGTCTCCTCTTATACAGTATCTGTCCGATGGTATTGTGCCCTTAGATAAATCACAAGCCAGAACGTTGAAACACATGGCTCGTGGTTTCATTATGTTAAGAGAAGTCCTGTACAAAAAGTCCTATAGCAAACCTCTCTTACGTTGTTTAGGGCATCATGAGTCACAAATGGTTCTCTCCGAATTGCATGATGGTGAGGGATCAGCCCATTGTGGATTTAGAGCTTTGACAAGAAGAGTGTTACTCTCCGGATATTATTGGTCATCAATCATGAAAGATGCTAAGGAGCTGGTGAGAAGGTGTGACCCATGCCAGAGGTACAGCAATGAAATTCATGTACCAGCCATTCCATTGGAATCAATTTCTGAGCCCATCCCTTTTGCTCGATGGGGATTGGACTTGGTTGGACCTCTCCCTGTGGCTTCCGGAGGGCGTAAAACCATAATTGTGGCCATCGACTACTTTTCAAAGTGGGTAGATGCAGCTCCCCTGGCAGGGACAACCTCGAAAGCTGTCATAAAATTCATTATGTCCAACATATGTTGCAGATTCGGTGTCCCACAGAAGATAACAACAGACAATGGGCCACAGTTTGACAACAGAGAAATGGAAAGCTTCTGTGCCTCAAGAGGTATTCAGCACTGCTTTTCTTCACCTTTCCACCCTCAAGCCAATGGGCAAGTTGAAGTAGCCAATAGAACAATACTGTCCGGTTTAAAGAAGAATTTGGAAGGGGCTGCTGGGAAGTGGCCTAGTTATCTACAAGAAGTCTTATGGGCCTACCGGACAACACCTGGGGCTGCAACACAAGAATCCCCCTTTGCTTTGGTCTATGGAATGGATGCAGTAGCCCCCATAGAGAAGACACTCCCTTCCTTTCATGTTCATAACTTCTCCGGACATGCTAATGAGATGGCAATTAGAAATCAGCTCGATTTGATCGAAGAAAGACGGGTTAAAGCTCATCTTAGAATTGCACACTATCAGGGCTTGATGAGAAGCAGGTTTGCTTCTAAAGTTAAAAGGAGAGATTTTCAACCAGGAGATAAAGTATTAAGGAAAGTTTTCTTGCATACTAAGAAAAAGCTCTTCGGAAAGCTGGCCCCAACCTGGGAGGGTCCGTATACTGTGGTTGAAAGAATCAAGCCTGGGACTTATTGGTTGGAAGATAAAGATGGTAGGGTTTTAACTCACCCTTGGAATATTGAACACCTTCGAATGTACTTGGAATAACACTTGTGTAAATATTTACTTGTTTAAACATCCATGTAAATATTTGGGGGCATACCTTCCCCTCTTCGGTGGCACAGAGAGCTTTCAATAAAACTTGGTGCTTTCTTCAAAATTCTCTAAGTATTTTCAAAATTTTATCTCTTATCATACTACCCGGACTAAAAGATCTAAGGGCTATTTAAATTCTAGCCGGAGAGTCTTAATACTCTCACAATACAATAAAACTACTTAAACTCCAGTTATTTAAACAAATAATGAAAGAAGAGGATGGTTGAGCAAAATAAAACATTCATTCATTCAACAACTAAAAATTGCCTTGGCCTTCCAAGGACTTTTTGAACAAGTTTGGGCACAGTACAAAAAAATCTGTCCGAATAATACGGACACCATCACAAAAAGAGTGCCTTGGCCTTCCAAGGACTTTAGTTCGAATGAAAGATAAGCAAAATAAATTTTAAATTTAAGGTTGAGCCTTTGAAGATGGCTCGCCCTCGTCTGTCTTCTTGCCCTTGATATTGCTCTTCTCTTCGACTATCTTTTTTCCCTTGGGATCAATCTCTTCTTCGCCTGGGCTCTCTCCGGTTTCCTCTTCATTATCAGATGAGGACTCGCCGGAATAACCCTCGTCAATCATAGTATAATATGGGAGGTCATCATCATCCACATAGCGCCATAAGTCCCCCAGTCTCCTCTTCGGGAATTTCTCGTGAAACAGGAGGACCATATCAGACTTCACCCTTTGAATCATTAGCTCCTCGCTTTGTATCATCTCCCTGGCATAGGCGTTGATCTTGGACTTGATCATGGCCTCTTGGTCCCTCACCAAATCAGCTTTCTCTTCAGCAGCCTGAGTCACTGCATTCTCTAAAGCGATTTTGTCAGTGGTCAGGTTGGTGATGATCTTCTCCTGGCTGCAGTTTCTCCCCTTGAGATTGTCAGGTCCTTCTCCAGTCCGGACAGCTTAGCCCGTAGATCTTTTATGATCTCTTCCAAAGAAGCAACTTTTGTGTTGTTTTCATCTTGATTCTTCTTTAGCTGATCATTTGCCTCCTTAAGCAAATCAACCTTAGTAGCAGCAGTCTGGAGGTCACCGGACAGCTTCTCCTTCTCAGACTTGAGGTCTTTGATGGTGTCTGCCTGACTTCGGACTTGCCTTTCCAAAGTAAGCACTGGCTGTACATTGCTAAGTAGAGAATGGGCTATAATATCCTTCTCGCTAGAAACCATGAAAGTCTTACCGTTAAAATTGACCGTGTTGGAGCTGCTCGGAGGAATGTAGGGCCCTGCGAACTCATCTCTGGGCAGGCCAAGAAAATATTCACCAAGTCCACCCAGACCGGTGATGTCCATTTCATCCAAGTTAAGCTCTCCCCCCTCAACTTCATCTGTATGGAATTCCTTTGGAATCTCTTCTTGAAAGTCCCTTGGGATCTCTTCGGCCAATGTTGGGTCAGTAGGGAAAGAGGGCTCCGGGTCCCGGAGAGCAATCTCATCTCCTTGGGAAGTCTTTTTCTTCTTAGCTTCCCTATCAACACCTCCACTTGCTTGCTTGCGAGTCCTCTTTGAAGCTCTTGAGGGTTTTGGCAGATTCACTTCCTGCTTTTCGCTCTCCTGCTCCACCACTTGTAAAAGGGCTGCATCAATTTGAACCTGGGCCAGTCCCTCTGTGTCTGTTGGGGCCTCCTTCTCAGTATCACCTTCCGCCTTCTTGCCTTTCTTCTTTTTGCCTTTCATTTTGCTTGGGGATTTGGCCCGAGCAGGCAGGTAGAGTGTCCCATCCAGCTCATGGGACCTTCTCAGCACAATGTCTTCATCAGGCTGGGCGGCAAGCTCTTCCCAGGTTAGGTCTCTCCGACCTGTTGTGTTCCACATATGGGACCTTGCTAGGTTTCCAGTGGTAAAGGCCTTGTGGAAACGGTTCTCCCAGTTCTCTGCAGCCCATGCGTTGATTTTGCCACAGGTAGTCTGTCCGGCCTTCAGGTAGTCCCCGAACTCCTTTGGCAACTCTATTAAAACAAAAGAGAAATTGGTTAGTACAAAGAAGAAAGGAGAGATTCGAACAGAAGTTTAAAATAAAAACTTACGGTCACTCCTCCATCTACTCCTGAGGAGGCTTGGATTCTCTCCGGTCTTAATTTTATTGCCGTTTTCCCACGAGCCACTGACAAACCAGAATTGGCTCCTCCATTTGCTCTCTGACTCCAGGAGATCATCAACAGCTTTGAGATCGTTCCACATGTTGAAATGGTAGAAGGGGAACTGATGGTGCTTGCACAGGTTGGCCACTGCAGCGAACTCTTCCATAGGAAGAGGGATCCCGGATAGCCTGGATGCCATTATGCATGACATCAAGGTGAACCAACCATTGGGGCTTAATTGTGATGGGCAGAGTTTGACCAAGTGAAAGTAGCGCACTATCTCCGGGTCCAGTGGGAACCTGAGTCCCCAGTTGAATAGCTCCGTAAAGAAGACTATTTCATTCTTTTTACAATCCATCGGGGTCTCCGGATCGATGGGAATTCTTATCTTTACGTTCTCAGGGATCCCCCACTTTGTGCGCAATCTACCCAGATCTGAAGTATGGATGAACGCATACTTGGTCTTCAGCAAGGCCAAAAGATACTTGAACTCAACTTTATGAAAGCATGGCCCCACTCTCCCTTCAAGGCTCTCCGGCAGGTCCGGACGCCTCAGATATAAGTTCTCTTTGACCTTCTTGGCAACAACAATAGCAGTATCAGCCTGTCCGGAGGACTCAGACTCAAAACGGACCTCCTCAGTGGAGTCCTCCATCTTCTCCTCCATAATTGTTTGGGGAGCTTCTGTAGAAGTAGTCCGGGGAGGGTTGAAGCTTGGCATAGCTGACCCTCCGGACTGTTGACTGCCCGTATTTATTCGACTTCTCACCTCAATTTGAGTTTCTGAGGCAGAAGATTCTTTCGGGGGTAGTGGGCTGCTGGCCTCTAGTCCTGACGGCCTCTCTCGGGGAGCTATAATAGTTGCCCCAGACTCAGATTCACTGTTTTTTTCCCCCAATTTCGAGGGAGTGTTTTTAGAGGATAACCCTTTGACTAACCGGCTTGGCCTTTTGATGACTAGCTTATCCGGGAAGTGGTCAGAGTCAGACCCCATGGCAATAAAAGACGATTTTTTCCTAACACTGGTAGCAGTAACTCCTGGTTCAACAGTTGGGATTGACTCTTGAACTGAGGAGCCAGAAACTATGGGAGAAAGGGTGGATTGAAAGAGCTTTTTAGGCTTAGTGCCTTTGGAAGAAGATGAACCTCCATCTGATTCTGCGACAGAAGAGGCTGCTTTCTCAACAGGCGATGATGGTAGCCCTGCTGCAAGTCTTTTTTCTTTCTCGACCCTTTGTGCTTTCTCCAACTCCGAGAGGTTAAGCCAGCCGCCTTTGATCAGTGCTGTTCTTGCTGTAAACATAAACAACCAAGGAAGTTTTGAGTTCTAGAGAGATAAAGTTCTGGGTGAAATTGCAGAGTGAAATTTGAAAGAGATAATGAGACAGTGAAAAGTGAATGAGAATTTATCGTAAATGTGAAAAGAAGGAGTTGATTCCTAGGAGAATCCGAAAAGTCGGGCAATGATTAAAAGACGGCGCTGATGTCATTATTTGCAATTAAAGAGGTAACTTGTTCGAGAAAGTGGTGCGAAATTCAAGGTGAAAAAACGGCTGGAGTGACCAATCAGAGAATGACACGTGTCCCATTAACTCTGGCAAAAACCGTTTGGAATTCGTAACGTTCAATCTGTCCGGGTATACCCACAACTCTCTCCGAATTGAAAACCACCTCCTATAATCGGACTGTTTTTTTAGCTCTTTGACAAGGACACTTGTTCAAACACCTAAAAAGGGGCTCCTGATGAGTCCGAATTCAGAATACTCCCCGGAAGGGCAGATCAGTGTAATTCTCTCTGAACACCGGACAGACCATTTGGACCGGACAGATCACTTCGAACCAATGTGAGCCTAAGGCTGTTCGAACTATGACAAAAGTACTAAAAAACCTAAAACACTTCTTGACTAAGCTACCTGTCCTCCTGCTTAGAACTCATGGGTCTTTAAACATGACCCGGGTCCATTAAACTTGACCCGAAAGCCCATAAGGGCCCAAACAACACACTATAAATACTCACACCACCTTGAAACACCCTTGCACCACCCTGAAACTCTACTTGAAATTACCTGCCTACCCTCAGGCTATTTTTATCCACACCAAAAGGTAAAGTTATAAGGAAAGTGTTTTTATATACAAGGAAAAAAGTTCAGAAAACTGGCTTTGAAATGGGAGGGACCATATATTGTCTATGAAAGGATCAACTAAGGAACATAAAAGCTACTGGACAAAGAAGGAAACCTTTTAAAGAAACCTTAGAATGTTGAGCATCTAAGGTTATATTTACAATAAACCAATCTTGAAAATATAAATATTATGGGGCATACTTTTTCCTACCCTGGTGGCGCAGGGAAGTTTTAATGAGGTGTCCGAATCACAATCAATCTATCATCTTTTGCTTTTAAAGAAAAGTATTTTTGCATATCATTGCATTAAATGTTATTGTCTTCGAATGAATTACTTTCGAATAGCTTGGTTGGATTAAAAGTTATTGCCTTCGAATGACTTGGTTGGATTAAAAGTTATTGCCTCCAAATGGATTACCTTCGAATGGCATGGTTAGATTAAAAGTTATTGCCTTTGAGTGACTTAGTTTGAGAAACATTTATTCCAAGTTTAGATCATCTTTGATGGAAGTAAAATATATTGAAACATGCAACTCATAAAAATTGAAATAACATCAACTACCTCGGGTGGTCCAACGACCAAATAAAAAAATCTGATGTTGGATTACAAAATGCCTTTGGCCTAGCCAAGGGCTTGCATAAATTTATCTGACCCAAATGCAACAAACAACATGTATATATCAAGGACTTTAATTCAAACATATATAACACATTAACAGATGTTCACTTTAAGGCTCATTCCCTTCGGTTTGCTTCTCTTCTATCTTCTCTTCTTTTTTTGTTTCTTTATTATTTTCTGGATGCTCCCCATCTGAATCCTATTCTGTGTCTTCATCAGAATCATACTCATCGGTGTCATCGGAATAAACGTTAAATTTATCACCGATCGACAGACTGTGATAAAAAATGTGGTGATCTGGCACATACCTCCATAACTCCCCAAGAGATCGGTTAGGGTATGTCTTATGAAATAACATCACCATATCTGACTTAATGGATTTATCCTTCTCTTACATAGACTTTAATACTTTATCAACATATGCGTCTACAACATCAGCTATGCCTTGGGTAGTCTTTTTTTAGAGATGTGATTTCATCTTCTTTTTTCTTAAAAATATCTTTGAGCTTTTTCTTCACTACAGATAAATGTTGAATGGTATTTTTATCCTTAGTCTGCTGATCTTTTAAAAAAGTGATTTCCTTGGAATTGGATCTTTTAAAGATGTGATTTTTCTGCCATTTTCTCTAGTACCACTGATAAAAACGAACTGATTCATCCAAGGTTTGTCAGCTTCTAAGAGGTTATCTACCACTTTAAAGTCATTTCCCATATTAAAATAATATAAGAGGATATGACCATTGCGACACAAACCAGCCACAATGGTTACTTGTTCTGTGACCATCAATTTTTTTTGATAGCATGAAAGCTATGATGCTAGCTAATAGTGTGAACCAAGCATTAGGACTTAGTTGACTTGGACATAATTTTACAAACTGGAAATACCTCATTATCTCTGGATTGAAGGGAAACCGAAGGCCTCAATTGAGCATATTGGTATAAAAGACCAACTCTCTTGCTTTGTTGTCCGTCGGAGTGTCTCCAAGTTGAGGCGCTCTATTTTGACTGATTCATGAAACTCCCTTTTTTCTTCTTCTGAATCCCTTCCAATTCAGATTCGTGAAAGTAAACATATGATATTCTTTGTAAAGCTAGAAGGTACTTGACACTAACCTTGATAAAAATGGGCCCAAGTCGCCCAACAAGGCAATCAGGGAGTGGTTCGGATTCGGGTAAGACAACCTTACCTCTTTTTTCTTGTATTACTTTCTCAATGTCCCCAGTTTGGCCTGATATTTCTAAAGGGATGTCTTCACCACTATCTTCCATGTTTTCTTCCATTACTTGTGGTCTTTGTTCCATGGTTTGACTAGGCTGAGAACTTGGATTCTTTTCTTCAATATGAGGAGGTTCAATTGATGAAGATTTAGGATTTCCTCCTGAAATCACTTATGAAGGAAGTTCAGTTGTGATAGCTTCTCCTGAGATTGGAATTTTCTATTGGGGTTTGCTAGCATCAGTGGAAATTTTGACTGGTTCTTTCTTTTCTTTATCCAATGAGGGAGTTTTAGTTTTAGCTTTAAAAAGTCTGGTGGCTCTGTGAGGAGTACTTTCGCCAATATCTAATCCCATTGCGATAAAGGTTGAAGAAGGTTTACGACTGCTAACTACTTTTATTGAGGATTTTTAGTTGACCGATGATATTTGTCATGAGTTGTAAAAGATTGAGAAAATGGGCTAGGTTTAGAAGTGATTGGTTATTTATTATATGAGGAAACTCTACCTTGTTATGAAATTTGAGTCACAACTATTCCATCTGGTGAAGCGGGTAATCCGGCATCGATTATGGCTTGTCTTTTTTCTTCTTCTAACTTAGATAGATTGAGCCAACCTCATTTGATTAATGCAGTCCTTGTTGTAAACATATAAGTTCTGAAAAATGTTGAAAAGAAGAAATTATTGATGAACAAAGTAGAATAGGGTGAAATCTAATTTGTTAGATTAGATGCTTTCTCTATCTAAAATTATAGATTGAACTATTTCTCACTCTAGTAATAAAAACAGTAAAAAATATTTCCCTTACAAAGGTGAGAAACAAACACCTAAGTATTTAACTAGGGGAAACGAACCAATAATAATAAATAAAATGGGCTATTAAATATAGTCACTTTCCTTTTTTGGTATTAGATACAATTACCAAGGGTAAAACCATTCAGTAGGTCAATTAATTGTTTGACACATGTCTCAAAAAATAAATTGTGCTAAAGTCATGACGTTTTAATAAGACTGTCTTGGATATATCCTTCAGATGCAGTTAGGAAATCATTTAACATGTTAGGTCTCCTAAAATAATTTGGGAAGATCTAAAGGGCCTAAATGATAGGGTCGCATTACGTTAAAGGTCAAAAGTACTAAAGATGGTCAGATTTCTCTTATAGATGTCGTTCGGACGAAACAGTTAAATTTGAAAAATAAGCAGTATGTTTAGTGACTCAACTAGGTGTCTAGGAGCTTGTGAGATTGATCCGAACATATGACCCGACTCGAATGGCCCATGGATCCAAAAAGGCTATAAATAGTTTTGACAAACAACATTAAATGGGTTGGACCTCTCTCTCTCTGTGTGTGTATTAGATACAAGCACCTATATTATCTCTTTACTATCTACTTAGAATTTAATATTACACAACTTAAATAACTCCCAAAACTACCCTAGCCAGTTTTTACCACCACCATTCAAAAATTGTATAAATACATAAAGACTAAGGCATATAAATGTTGATGAGTCCGAATTCTGCATGCTCCCCGGACAAGGACAGATCGGTCTAAGGCCTCCGGACCGGACAGATCACACGAACCGGACAGATCATTTTGAACACTATGACCATAGGACTGTTCGAACTATGACAAAAGTACTAAAAACCCTAAACACTTCTTGACTAAGCTACTTGCTCTCCTACTTAGAGCTCATGGGTCTTTGAACATGACCCGGGTCCATTAAACATGACCCGAAAGCCCATAAGGGCCCAAAGATCAGGGTATAAATACCCAACCACCTGCATTAACTATGGGTAATGAGAATTAACTGCTACCAAGCTGCTTAATTATCTCTCTCCTCTCTACTCTAAACACTTAACACCCACACACCACCATAAAACACCAACTGAAATTACCAGCCTACCCTCAGGCAATTATTATCCACACCAAATCGGTTCCCCCAGTTCTCAGCAGCCCAGACATTGATTTTGCCACAAGTGACCTGCCCGGCTTTCAAGTGGTCACTAAACTCCTTGGGCAGTTCTGCTAAAACAAAAGTAAGACAAATTAGTATAAACTAGGTCCAAAAGGAAAAGGCAAGAGAAACAAAAATATAAAGGCAAGATACTTACGGTCACTCCTCCACCTGCTTCTAAGGAGGCTTGGGTTCTCTCCGGCTTTTATCTTCTTGCCATTTTCCCAGGCACCACTGATGAACAGGAACTGGGTCCTCCAATTCCTCTCTGCCTCTAGCAAATCATCCACCGCCTTGAAGTTATCCCCCATGTTAAAGTGGTAGAAGGGGATGTGGTGGTTTCTACACAGGCTAGCCACTGCAGCAAACTCCTCCATGGCCAGAGGAATCCCGGACAGCCTTGATGCCATGATGCATGACATAAGGGTATACCAAGCGTTGGGGCTCAGCTGGCTCGGACAGAGTTTGATCAGATGGAAATATCTGACAATCTCTGGGTCTAGTGGGAGCTTGAGCCCCCAGTTGAACAGCTCCGTGAACATAACCACCTCACTTAACTTGCAATCCATGGGGGTCTCTGGATGAATAGGGATCCTGATCTTTACATTTTCTGGAATACCCCATTTTGAACGCATCCTGCCCAACTCGGCAGTGTGGATGAATGCATAGTTGATTTTCTGTACGGAGAGAAGATAGTTGACGCTGACCTTGTCCTTAGGCTCTTCGGCAGATCCAGATGCCTCAAGTACAACTTTTCCTTGCCCTTGTCCTTCTTGGCAACTATCTCTTTGCTAGTCTGACCGGAGGGCTCAGACTCAAACGGGGCCTCTTCAACTGAGTCCTCCATCACTTCCTCCATGATCGTTGAAGGGATTTCAGCAGCTGTAGTGGGGGGAGGGTTCAAACTTGATTCAGCCTTATCTCCGGACTGATGGGCCTCATTGCCACTTTGATTTCTACTCTCCGGTAGAGTGTTTGGAACAGACGCTTCTGACTGAAGATTTGGGTTGGACCCCTCCGGTCCGAACAGCATGTCCTTAGGAGCTCTAATTGGCACCTCTGATCTGGTACTGCTATCTTTTGCCCCCGATCTTGAGGGGGTGTTTCTGGTTCCTTGGCCTTTAACCAGCCGGCCTCTCCTCTTATCAACCAGCTTCTCAGGAGAATGCTCCGTGTCCGATCCCATTGCAATAAAGGGAGAGGGTTTTCTAAAGCTAGTGGTTGTGACTCCTGGCTCGACAGTAGGCACCGATTCCTGAACTGAGGAACCGGAGATTATGGGGGAGAGTGTGGTTTGAAATAGTTTTCTAGGCTTAGTGCCTTTAGAAGAGGACGAGCCTCTATCTGACTCAGATGCAGAGGTGATAGGTCTGTCAACAGGCGAGGCAGGTAACCCTGCAGCAATCCGTCTTTCTCTTTCGACTTTTTGAGCCTTCTCTAACTCAGAAAGGTTAAGCCACCCGCCTTTGACAAGAGCGTTCCTCGCTGTAAATATAAACTGTTGAACTAAGTTTTTTGCTTTAGAGAGAGAAAGCTTTGAGAGTTTTTAAAGAAGTAAGTTTGAAGGAGATGGTAAAACAGTAGAAATGAGTTTGTATTTATAGTAAATCTGAAAAAGCAGTTGATTCCTAGGAGAATTCGAAAAGTTTGGCAATGATTAAAAGACGGCGCTGATGTCACCCCCTGTAATCAAAGAGGTTGCTTTTCGAAGAAGGTGGGTTCGAGATTCAAGGTGAAAAAACGGCTGAAGCAACCAATCAGAGAGCGACACGTGTCCCACGAACTCTGGCAAAAACCGTTTTGGATTCGTAAAGCTTTATCTGTCCGGATAAACCCTTAGACCTGTCCGGATTAAAACTACCTCTGACATCGGACTGTTTTTCAGGTCTTTGGCAAGGATACTTGCACAAACACCTAAAAAAGGGGCTCCTGATGAGTTCGAATTATGCATGCTCCCCGGACAAGGACAGATCGGTCCAAGGCCTCTGGACCGGACAGATCACACGAACCGGACAGAACATTTTGAACACTATGACCATAAGACTGTTCGAACTATGACAAAAGTACTAAAAAACCTAAACACTTCTTGACTAAGCTAATTGCTCTCCTACTTAGAGCTCATGGGTCTTTGAACATGACCCGGGTCCATTAAACATGACCCGAAAGCCCATAAGGACCCAAAGATCAAGGTATAAATACCCAACCACCTGCATTAACTATGGGTAATGAGAATTAACTGCTACCAAGCTGCTTAATTATCTCTCTGCTCTTTACTCTAAACACTTAACACCCACACACCACCATAAAACACCAACTGAAATTACCAGCCTACCCTCAGGCAATTATTATCCACACCAAATGTCATATTCCTCGATAAAATATTACGGTGATGAATATCAACCACGTGGAATCCATCTCCTCTTCACACAAGCACCATATGTTTAGATTTTAACCTCATCTCTTTCATTATATTATCAAACTCAATGAATCTCGCCTCATACGCCATTATATATTTGGCATTTCTTTCCATAGATGGTTGAATGATTTTAGACCATCTTATACTAATAAATTTAATATGTCGGCACAACATCTCACATGGAATAACATACCTTCAGAGAAAAAATTACTTATCATATTAAACTTTACTTTTAGCCTAGTAAGACATGCATCACTAGAAGTAGCCTTACCTATAGAGATCGAAACAACAATGTTCATAATCCTTCATCCATCAATCTCTCTAGTTAACTCTCGACCAAGAACCTCGTCACTATGGGGGTAGGGGCATGCAAAAAAAGCCAATAATCTAGTGTGTGGTTGTCACTTATTGTCTATGAAGTGGGAAACAAAAGTTATGTAGTGCATCTTCTCCTCTCCACTCCACCAATAGTTAGTAGTTTTCCTGATCTGACTCACCCTCGTCATCAGGTTTTTTATTTTCTCATTCTCTTTAATATAATATGCCATGCAATCGACTGTCACATGATGTTAATAAATCCTCTTACAACCAAAATAGATTTTGGTATAAACCTTGTTCCAGACCATTCTCTCTAAATGGACAAATGGGGTATCATACGTTAATACCGTTTCAAGGACAACCTTTCTAAAATTGACAGGGTAACATATCAAAATAATAAGACTTGTGGTACCCTTCTTTTAAAATAAATTATTATCGACCAAAGTTTGTGTACTTATCGTGGTCTTGGAATTTTTTTCATTGTGATAAATCTTCTAGTGTTTCTAACAGAAAAATGTACCTCTATCTTCCCATCCACTTGCCTATCAAAATTGGAATCTATATCCTCAATTTTCCTTTATCTCAAGTTGATATCCAGTCTCACAATCATCAACAAAATAAAACTCGAATGATCCATCAAAGTAATTAAAAAAATCTTGAAATGACGTTAAAATATATATTAATTAAAGAAAATTACTTTAAGAATCTTAAAATGAATAACATAATTAAAAACCAAGAATGTGTAGTTCGATAGAAACTAAGAATCATATTTGTAGGCTTTTAGCCAATTATCTAATCAAACAGACTTAACAATACTAAAAATATAACCAACAACTAACCAAAAAAATCAAAATCAATGTAAAGTTAAAATCTAATAAAATATTCAACTATAAATCTGAATAAAATGTTTAAAAATGATTTTAAGTTCAATAAAGATGATTTATGGTGTAAATCTCAACAAAATATTTTAAAAACTTGATTTTAAGCTCAAAGTCTAATAAAATTCAAATGTCCATCTTAACAAACTATTGAAAAAACAATAAGTAAACAAACATATAACCTAAGAAAAAATGATTGATGAATCACAAATCCAATAGATGAGATGAGATGAAAATCAATTAATCAGCGCAGATGTGAAGAAGAACGAGATAGATCTCAAATCAATTTGATGGAAATAGCCTTAAACAGAATAATGGGAATTGAGCCACGATCGCGAGCTCTCGCATGTTGTGAAATGTTTAGAGTTTCTAAAATTTATTAGGATTATTTAGGTTTATTCATACAAATATAAATAAGATAAATAAATAAGTTTCGGTTGTATTTATTCTAATGTTTGGTACCAGTTCGCGATTCTCTAGACTCATTAACGAGCCTAATTGTATTAATTCAACAGATTTGATGAAAACCTGACCACTTGAGACATATTCAAATAAAGATGTGGGAAATAATGAAAATATCCTTTTTTTATTGGCAAAAAATATACAGCGAATATAACAAGAAAATCACGACCAAAAAGAGGTCATACTGAAGAACATCGAATAATTATTAATCCTTGATTTAACAATAAAGCTTATACTCACTCAAGAAAATAAATAAGGGAAAACCTTAACGGGAGTCGTGCACTTTCGAAAAATTACTTCTTTTTCAAATTTGTTCTCGAATCATATATGTTCACAGCCATAAACGCCTTAGTAAAAGGAGGTTGGTTGGACTTATCAGAGTTAGAGAAGGCACAAAAATTTGCAAGAGACGAAAGCATTGCTGCTGGTCTTCCTGTTTCACCTGGTGAAAGAAATAATCAACCACAATTGAATACAAATCAGGGTTCATCTTCTTCAAGAACTTCCAAGGTTAGGAAATTCCATTTGTAGCAAAACTTTCACCCCTTCCACCAGGTTGTTCTGTCCAAGAGTCCCAAAATCCTTTGCCCAAGGAGAAATATGTATCTAGAATAAGAAAGCCCTTGCCTTTCATCACAATGGGGTCAGATGCAGAAAAATCTCCAGACAAACTAACTCCGCGCTGAGTCACGCGTCAATCTAAGTCAAAATCCACCATTTTATCTTCAAATTCCTCCAGTTCAGAGGCAATAAAACTTGTTCCAAAGGCTAAATCATCTGGGCAACAACCCCTAGTAGAAACCAGAATATCTGAACTACCATCTGTACAACCATCCGAACAACTATCTGTACAACCATCTGAACATCCTTCCATAGTAATGGAAGAAACTATGGAAGACAATATAGATGAAACCCCTTTTGAGGATGAGATGTCCGGTCAAACAGAAGATACAACTTCAGATCGAAAGGGCAAGATCAAGGTGGGTATGACTCATCCGGATGCACTTCAGGAGAGTCTGGACGGTAGACTGAGACCATACTTCAAGAAGGTCAACGAGAAGTATTTGATGTCCCTTCAAAATATAGCCTACGTGTATACCCATATTGTTGAGCTGGGTCAGATTCGTACTAAGTGAGGAAATCCCGAGTCTGTGAAAGTAAGAATTCCAACCACCCCAGAAACCCCAATGGATTGCAAGCACAATGAAATGGTGGTGTATACAGAAGTGTTGAACTGGGGATTCCGGTTTCCTTTGGATCTAGAGATAGTTAGATACTTCCATCTGATCAAGTTGTGTCCCAGCCAACTACTGGCCTGTATCATGGCATCCAGGCTGTCTAAGATTCGACTACCAATGGAACAGTTTGCTGCTGTGACAGGCTTGTGTAATAATCATCATATCCCCTTCTACCACTACAACATGAGGAATGATTACAAGGTAGTGGACGATCTCCAGGAGTCTGAAAAACCGTGGAGGACGTAGTTCTTATTTATTAGTAGGGCTTTAGAAAATGGAAAGAAGATCAAGGCTGACACAAACCCAAGCCAGCTGACCAGTCGCTGGAAGAGGACTGGTGAGTTTCTTTTATTTCTTCTTTCATCTTTTAAGCGTTAAGTTTTTTAATCTGAATTGACTCATACTTCTTTTTAGTGCTTCCGAAGGATTTTTTGGATTATTTGGAGGCAGGTCAGGATACTTATGCCATGCTGAATGCTTGGGCCTTAGAGAAGTTGGACAATGCTTTTCACAATTGCTTCACATCGGGGAACTACGTGAGGTCTTATTTGTGGAACACCAAAGGGAGAAGAGACCACTATTGGGAAGAGCTAACCAACCTTTCTCCTGCAGATGTCATTCTAAAACAGACAAAGGCCAAAGATGCCAAACTTCACCTCCCGTTCTGGGCCAAAGCCCCCAGTCATTTAAACAAGATGAAAAGCAAGAAAAGGAAGAAGGCCAGAACAGACCCACCTCAAACAACTACTGAAGGGACCGGTTCAGAGAACCAAGAAGGTATTAATGCTGATTTATCGGAAGCAATAGAAGTGATTGTGAAGGGGGCTGGTGGGTCAGACAACCCATCAAAGATTTCGAAGAAGAACAAAAAGCGTAAGGCGAACAGTGATGAGAAAGCTGCCAAAAAGAAGAAAGTTACTCTGGGAGCAGAATAATCTTTTGTCCTCCTAAATTCCCTCCTCCAGCTCCTACCGATCCTACCATGCAGGAGGAAATCCCAACCAATTTCCATTCCGAACAGGTTGCCGGCGATAGTAACAAAGAGGTAGACCTTGACGCTTTTCAAAACATTGATATTTATTTCAATGACTTTGAAAAAGATGATTTTGCGGGGCCTTACCGTCCTCTCAACTCTTCTAATGTGGTGACTGATAATGGCGAGACTTATGCAATATCTGGTGAGCAAGATACTTTGAGCCATGCCCTCTTGGGCTATATCCGACCAATGCTTGATATGGAGAGAAAGGTAAGGGATCAAACTGTCACCATCAACACCCTAACTAGAGAGAAGCAAGACTTGTCAACCAATCTTCTTAGCGCTTAGCAGAGAATAAAGTTATTGAAGAAGGAGAAAGAAGATTTAGCTGCAAAACTTCTTAAGTTAGAAGCAGGCAGGAAAGAGCTTCAAACCAAATACTCAGACCTGGAGACTTCTTCTTCAAAAGATATCACAGCTTTGAAGGAGCAATTGCAAACTAAGGACAATACTATCCAGAAGTTGTCCAATGATAAAGATAAGTTGGAGAATACTGTTCAAGAGAAAACCAAAGAGAAAGAGGCCCTGGAACACCAACAAGCTCAAGCCATAACTGCACGGATAAAGAAGTATGCTAATGAAATAGTGGACTCTCTGGAGAAGAGGGATGATGAAATCAAGTCTGATATGGCCCTACTGTTCCATGAGACCTTTCCTAAGAGGACCCTTGGTCCTTTGTGGAAATATGTGGACTATGACGACATCCCATTCCATACCTTGGCAGATGGTGACAAGCGCAACTACTCTGGTGGAATAGATTCCGATGACGATGAAAAGATGGGTGCAAGTTCAAGTGCTGAACTCATAAGTCCCAAAAAGATGGCGGTGAAGAAACATCCGAAGGGAACAAGCCCTAAGGTTATATTATGTACTTTTTTGTTTTGAAATAGTAAATTATTTGGATGGCCAAGGCATTTTTTGTACCATTGATCGGTTTGAGTCCAATCAGATTCTAATTATCACATTCCCCTTTGTTTAAATTTTGTTTAAATCTTATATGGCCAATGTTTAAATAACCTTTAATATTTCAAAAGTGTTGAACAAAAGTATCCAATATCTCTGATCACATGTGTTTAATAAATGTGATCAAGTGTTAAGCATATCCGATCAACTCAAGAAGACTTGGGAGCCGTTGTGACGAATAAATATTTAATATCCGAATTGAAACAAAATTATACCAGACTTTTGAAGAAGGCATCATATATTATTGAAAAACCCGGACACCTCATTAAAACCTCCCCGCGCCACCAGGGTAGGAAAAAAGTATGCCCCTTAATATTTACATCGATATTTATAAAGTAAATATTTACAAAAGAGCCTTATTCTAAGTATAACCTGAGATGCTCAACGTTCCATGGGTGCTTTAGAGCTCTCCCTTCTTTGTCTTGGAGCGTGTATGTTCCTGGTTTAATCTTTCCACATATCACATAAGCTCCTTCCTAGTTCGGAGCTAGCTTACCAAACTTCTTTTCGTTGGTGTGTAAAAAGACTTTTCTTAAAACTTTGTCCCCTGTTTGGAAATCCTGTCTTATAACTTTGGAAGCAAACCTGCTCCTCATCAAGCTTTGGTAATGTGCTGTTCTCAGATGTGTTTTAACCTTTTTTTCTTCTATCAAGTCCAACTGATTCCTAACTGCTATATCATTAGCCTGTTCAGAATAGTTTTGGACTCTGTGAGATGGTAAAGTAGCTTCTATGGGAGTAATTGCATTCATCCCATATACAAAAGCAAAATAAGAATCTTGTATGGAAGCCCGATGAGTAGTTCGATAGGTCCACAATACTTCTTCTAAATAACTTGGCCATTTTTTTGCATCTCCTTCCAAATTCTTCTGTAATCTGGACAAAATAGTTCTATTTACAACCTCAACCTGGCCATTTACTTGAGAGTGGAAAGGAGAAGAAAAACAATGTTGAATTCCTCTAGAGGTATAATCAAACTGTGGCCCATTGTCTGTAGTAATCTTGTAGGGAACCCCAAACCTACAGCATATTTTCGATAAGATAAATTTAATAACTGCCTCCGAAGTGATTCCAGCGAAAGAAGCTTCCTCTATCCACTTAGAGAAATAGTCAATATCAACTATGATTGTTCTACATCCAACTGGTTCAGATATGGACTCTATAGGTACTGCTGGCACATGAATTTCATTCCCATCTTTGACAAGGATCACATTTTTTCACCATTTCTTTAGCATTTGCCATTATGGTTGGCCAGTAGTATCCTGTTAACAAGAATCTTCGGGACAAGGCCATACAGCCACATTGTGCAGAACCTTCCCCATAATGTAGTTCATATAATACAACTTGGGACTCTTCGAACCCTAAACAACGTAGGAGAGGCCTGCTGAAAGAATTTTCGTAAAGAGCTTCTCTTAGTATCAAGAAACCGCGAGCCTTGTACTTGATATTTTATGCCACAACTTATCCGGAGGTAATATCCCATCAGAGATGTATTGGATAAGAGAATATCTCCAATCTTTAGGTTGAATAACAAGTATGTTCATACTTTCTTCATTCTCTTTTTCCTGATCTGGTTGTACGGATGGACATTCCTGCACTAGAATCTATGGGTAGGAATCAAAATACACTATAGTTACCAAAGAGTCTACCATAGTGTTTTCAGATCTAGGAATGCGCTCAAAGAAAATATTTTCAAAGTTTGCGGAAACTTATTTCAACATAAGCAAGTACTTAACCAATTGTTCTTTCGTTTCTTCAGATTGTCCGTGAGCATGGTGAATAAGCAATTGAGAATCACTAAGTAATCAGACTCTCTTAGCCACACATAGGAGAGTCAACTTAAGACCAGCTATGGTTGCTTCATATTCAGACTCATTGTTAAAAGATCTGTACCCAAAACATATGGCCAGATACATTCTATCACCATATGGAGAGGTTAGGAAAATTCCAGCTCCACAGCCCATAGTACTTGATCTACCATCAGTTCGAACTACCCATTATTTCTTAGAACAATTTCCTGATTCCTGTCCGGAGGATCCATGAGCATAAAATTTTACCAAGAAGTCAGCCACTGATTGGGCTTTAATTGTTGTTCGAGGGGCAAAGTCAATATCGTAATCACCCAGCTCCACAAACCATTTGGTCATTCTGTTTGATACATCAGCCTTCTAAAGAACATTTTTCAAAGGGAAAGATGTTCGAACAACAAATGAATGAGCTTGGAAGTAGGGTCTCATTTTTCTTGCTGCAATTACTAAGGCTAACGCTAATTTTTCCAATCTCAAGTATCTTTTTTCAGCATCCAACAGTCTTCTGATGTAATACACTGGACGAGGGTAATTTTCCACCTACCTCACTAGCACAACACTTATTGCATATTCTGATGTAGCTAGATACACATAGAGATTTTCTCCCCAGACAGGTTTGAAAAGAGTTTTGGGTGAGGATAAATGCTTCTTTATTTCAATAAAATCCTGGTCACACTGTGGAAACCAATTGAAGTCTTTAGCATTTCTCAATACTTGGAAGAATGGAGCGCATTTGTGTGATGATCTTGAGATAAACCTATTCAACGCAACCAATCGTCCTATCAGCCTTTTAACTTCTTTAACATTCCGAGGAGGGTCCATTGCTAATAAGGCATTAAGTTAATCCGGATCAGGCTGAATTACCTTTTCACTTATTATGTAGCCCAATAATATTCCAGATCAAACCCCAAATATACACTTTTCAGGGTTTAACTTTAAATTCACAGCTTCTAAATTGGAGAATGTCTCTTGAAGGTCAGATATTTGTGAATCTTTCTCCAAGGTTTTAACCATCATATCATCTATATAGACGTCCATGTCTCTGCCAATCTGATTAGTGAAAGCTTTATTCACCAACCTCTCATAAGTGGCCCCAACATTTTTCAATTCGAAGGGCATCACCTTATAATAACGAAAACCTATGTCTGTAATGAAAGTAGTGTGATCTTAATACTTAAGATCTACTTGTACTAGTTGTAACCCGAGAAGGCGTCCATGAAGGGCAATAGTTTGTTTCCAGATGTAGAATCCACCAACTGATATATCCAAGGAATATGATAAAGATCCTAAGGGCATGTCTTATTGAGGTTAGTGAAATCAATGCGCACACACCATTTTCCATTCTTTTTCTTGACCAACACAGGGTTGGCAGTCCACAAAAGGTACTGAGATGCTTTAATGTGACCCATCTTGGTTAACCAATCAACTTCTTCGACAATCACATTTGCTTTTTCCTTAGAAAAAGACCTCTTCTTTTGTACAAGTTATGCAATATCACTCCGAATTGACAACTTATGAGAGATAATACTAGATGGCACTCTAGTAACATCATTGTTACACCTTGTAAAAACATGCTGATTATTTAATAAAAAGGATAACAACCGGTGCTTTAATTCTGGTGCTAGCTTGGAACCAATCTTAACATTCGTGCCCTCTACGAGAGAGTGGGTTTCAACCTCTTCGATATGTATTATAACACTGGGAGCCTCCCTGGGATCATGAATTTCATTTTCCTCAGCAGAAGGCTCAAATAGATGCTAATATTTGTTAATTCTCCCTGAATATCTTTTGACTGCTCCGAACAACACCTACTTGTCCTTGGACACTATACTTCAAATACTGGTAGACCGTAGAGGCCATAACATGCATTCTGGAGAGCCAAGATCTCCCAAATATTTCATTGTACGATGTTGGGCAATCCACCACAACAAACAACACTCGTACCATTTTTTTAAAGGACCCATTGCCCAACAATACTTCCTCTTTGAACTCCCCGATCACATCTGTAGAAATTCCTGTAAAGCCTACAATGGTTCTGTTCGAACATTGTATAACCGAAAGGTTTCTATTTTTCTTTTAGGAGCTTAAGAACTTGATGTTTGCCAAACTGCCCGTATCAATCGAAATTCGGCGTATATCGTTTCCTTTTATTCAAGCTCATATTACCACCGCATCTTCATGAGGCTCTGCAATGTCTCTCAATTCATCCTCATCAAAAACTATAAATGGGCATGTGAATTGGAATTTTTAGGTGGATATTCCACCATCCAACTAGGTGGCCAAATTGTGGACATGCCACTTCCTTGATGTAGTGGAAGGTGAAGTCACTGTATCTCCTATGAAAAATGGTTAGTGATTAAAAAACGTTGATCAGTCCGGAAACTGTCTTGGTTTTATCTGTAATCACCCCCACCTGATTTCGACTCGGATCAGGATCTAGATACTCTGAGTCTACGTCAAATCTTTCAATAATCACCATTGCACCTCTTGTGTAGATGTCCCGGGATTGTTTGAAGGCCCCGTCCGGGGAGCATTATTTTGTACATTATCCAGTCTGCTTCCCCCTTGCTTTTTAACGTAGGCCCCAACTTTCCCCTTTCAATGAGGTTATGGACCTCTTGCTTTAATGTAATGCAATCATGAGTATAATGGCATATGTCATTATAATATTGACAGAAGGGAGTGTTCATGTTTTCTCCGGGGGACTGCAACACTGTTGGTTTTTGAAAATGCACTTCATTTTTAGTCTTATGATAAAATGTAGCCACATTCTCTCCCAACTCAGCAAACCACTCAGGTTGGACCCAGGGCCCCCTCTTACTTTTGGTTTGTTGGCTCTGAGTTTGGTTGGACTGATTCCGCCTTGACTGGGTGGACTCTGCCGACCTCGTTCGCCTTATAACCGGATTGGTTAGTGGCAAGATGAGTTGTTGTTGTTGTGGTAGACCTTAGTTGACGATGTACCCTTGTTTTCTTGGTCTCTTATAAATTTATTTGTTTTCCCACTTGATTCAACAAACCACCCTAGGTCATAGCCTTCTTCCGAGTCACAAAATCGACTAAATGCCCTGGATTTAAACCTTGCCTAAGGGAAGCAATTGAAACTTGTTCAAAGCAATCTGCTAGCCCATTCTTTCTATTCATAAAACGACTTATGTACTCCTTCAGGGAATCGTTTGGTTCTTGAGAACAATGGATAATGGTGTCCCCATTACTCTTGAGTTCCTTACTTCCAACGAATTTCCTCCGAAAGGCAACCCAGAACGTATCAAAATTTCTTATACACCCTTGAGGGAGACTGTTGTACCATTTGAGGCCACTTCCTGTGAAAGTTTGGGAGAAGGCCTACACAGTAGCTTGTCATCATCATCAAAATTTATCATGAAGTTCTTGAACTGTTCCAAATGGTTGTCCGGATCTTGACTCCCATCGTATTTATCCATCTTGGAGCTATCAAACCTTTTAGAAAGATGTCCGGAGAGTATTTTTGCGGACTAAGGCGATTGCCTCCAATTGTTGCTCCGACTGAAAACAGTATCTTTATTGGGGGTTAAAACAAATACCTGGTTCGGACTGAAAGGAAAAAGGATCAATCGGAAACTGCTCAATATGTTTGTGAGCAGACCCCTTACCCTTACCATGGTGCTTCTTAAGCCTGGCATGTCTATCCCTCTTTCTCGAATGTTTTTTAGTCAGCCTCATTTTCTTTTTAGATTTCCCCTCATCACTGCTTGAAGATAATGATTCCTCAAGTTTTGCCTCATTTGAGGATCTGCTGGAGGACTCAGATGTACAACTCTCAACAGGCTTGGATTGGTGTGTATTCTTGGAGCTGAGATGATTTTTCAAAGATTGCTCATTTTTTCCAAGATTGTCAGTACGGTGAAGTACTGACGCTCTAGATTTTTTCTCAACTCTTTTTTCTGCTTGTTTCATTTCTCTCAGTGCTTCTATTTCATCCCTCAGCTGGTCTCACTCCTCGATGGTATACTCTTTGTTTTTCCTTGCACCTTCCACCTCCGAAGGTGGAACATTCTGCTTATTCAGATTCATTCAAACTACTTTGTTTACTTGTTTTGAATGTGAAATTCAAGCAGCATCGTCATCCCACCGTGGTCACCAATTTGGTGTGGTTTATTTCTGTCTAAGGGTAATCTCGTAAAGTATTTTGGATGTTTTGTGGAATTTAATGTTTAGAGTGGTGAGTAAAAAGATAATTAACCTGTCTGCTAGTAATAAATTCTGATTACCCTCATTAATAAAAGTGGTTGGGGTATTTATACTTAATTACTGACCCATGCGCTTAATGGGTCGGATCGTGAAGTCGGGTCAAGTTTAAGGACTCAATAGTAATCTGGTTTGAAGTGACTAGCAGCTAGCTTAGTCAACATTTAATACATTTGTCCTGTTCGGAATTTTATAATAGCGGTCATGGTCCGAATTTCCTATCTGATTAATTCAAGACATAGTAACTCATATATTAGAAATCATCAGTAACAAAGACGATTTATATTATCCAAATACAAGTCTGTTAAGGGTGTGATTGCTACGAATTACAAGCATGCGATTTATTTGCAATAATTATTACTTATCTCTTGACCAAATAAATTGGTGGTATATACGATGACCATGCTAACATTGCGAGTTTTAATATGCTTTTAACCTATATTTTCTAGATAGATTTTCGTACTTCTTGCAATTTACGAGACATAAATAGATTGTTAGACATATTTTTATCCTATAAAAAAACATTCATGCCACAAATAACCCAAAGACATGGTAAGTCTAATTTGTTTCTTACAGTGTCAAATAAATATTTTTAAGACACAACAATCCATCATATTCAATATCAAACCAAGACTTTGAGAACATCAAAACATGCCGACACATAATACTAAATATTATTTAATCTTAACAAATTTAAGATCCACTTAAATCTTTAAGTCCTATCTCCACCACCGTCTCAACATCAGGTTCGGGCTCTTCGACTACTGGTGCTGCCTGGTCTGGCCTATTAAACGAGGCCTTAATGTTTTTGGTTGTGTTTGCAGTGGTTGCAACGTCCTGTTTGGTGATTTCTTCTTTCCACTAACCCTTCTCTACTGCTTCCAAGTTCTTTGAATAATATGCCTTGTTCATGGCAGAGTCATTTCCCACAGTTTCAACATGTGCTCCGTTTTCTGTATTTTATGGTTAATCCTCCTGTTGTTTGGTAAATTTGAATTCACCATTTTTTTGTTCGTCGAACTTTTTATGTCCGTCCACTACTAACTCATTTCCATCACTTTCGTTAGAACCCACTTGTTGTCCCTGTTCTAGTGTCAATCCTTCCGATCCCACCACTTCAGTTTGTACGCCCACCATATTTGTTTGGGTTGCTAATGTGCCACGTTCTACATTCTCTCCCTCCACATCCCCTTGCTCATTTGCAAGAACATCACTAAATACGGTATGACCTATCTCATTGGCATGGGTATCTAAAACTGTTATTGTTGGTGCACTTTCTGACTTCTCACCCGCTGCAAATTTTAAAGTAGTATCTGATGTAGGTTCAATAGGTAATACATTTGTTGTACATGTATTCTTCACCTCCTCCCCTAGTTGTTCATCTTTGATTATATCTGCCCGGACTTCAGTTGGGACAATCAGTGTTATAACATCCTGAGTTCCATGTTCACTCGCAATTTCGAGTAACTTCACCTTTTCATATTCTTAAATTTTTATCTACATCCTCCATATCCTTAAATTCTTCCGCTGTATCCTCCACCTAATCATGTTAGGCTACAGATATTGTTTAGGTCTCTGAAACATCTTGGCTCTCCTTCTGCCTAAATCTATGCTTAGAGATTGGTAAACAATGGTTTTTTTATTACCTTCTCGCTTGTATCCGCATCCACCCATTTAGTATCCTCCTTATATTCACAACAAAACGACATTGATAAGGTGTTGAGAAGATCATCATTATCAGCATCTACGATGTTCTATGCTACCTTCAACTTTGCTTTCAACTTATTTAACTGTGAATGCAGTCCTTCAACTTGTGTCCAAAGAAGCATGTTAAATATTATACGTTAAATTTTATACATGTAATCTCCAAAAAATGCATATTAATACTCACTTTTTTCTTTTTCCGTTCAAGCCAAAACTTCAACCGCTTATTTTCAACTTCCAAATGGTATATCGTGCAACGCTTTTTCACCATAACGTTGTCACATGACACCAAACGTGATAGTCCAGCGAAACTTGCAATAATGACCTTTGTTTCCTTCTTTTTTTCTTTCTCTTCGCTTTTGTTGGATTCAAGTTCTTCTTTCCCAAGAATTCCTGCAGTGTAACTTCATACTCCTCTCTTGTCGCTGGTGGTGGTGTGTTTTCCTCAAACTGAATGTCTGATCACTTTCTACAACTTGTTCCAGCCTCATCTTGGAACAATTTTTTCTGTCTTTTGCATGTTCTATGAGAAACAGTTTTCTTGATTTCCGACTACTTACCTCACACGTGTGTGCTTGTTCTTCAGAGCCCCGCCCTAATTCGCCGCTTCTAAAAGCTTCCCATTCAGCCTCTGTCAACGGTAGCTCACTCTCTATAACCTAACAAATCATCATATGCCAATTAACTATTTAATAGACATTTAGTTTCGCAATTGCGATTGCATCATAGTTTGACTGGAATGCATGCAATTTACGATTACCTACATTGTGATTGATGTGAAGTGCAACATCACTACCGATGAGTTCTGAATTTTTGGTTACTATACACTGAGTAAATCCACTTATCCGTAGAGGGAAAATTTGGACCATATCACACCACTAAATATCCAAATAGGACAAATGTATTAACTTTTGACTAAGCTGGTTGCTAATCAACTAAAAACTATATACCTAGCGGGTATTTAAATTCGACCCGGTTTCATGACGCGACCCAATAGGCCCACGTGCCTGTAATTAAGGTATAAATACCCCAACCACTCTCATTAATAAGGGTGATCAGAATTTAATACTAGTAGACAACTTAATTATCTCTCTACTCCACACACTAAATACAAAACATCACAAAATTATCAAAACATTCTCTAGACATTTTACCAGTCTACCCTCAGCCAAAAATAAACCAAACCAAATTGGCGACCACAGTGGGAGGTGACGGTGCCTTAATTTTACATTCAAAACCAGTAAGGAAAACAGTTTTGATGGATCCGAATGGGCAAAATACTCCACCTCCTAAGGTGGAAGGTGCAAAGGAAAATAAGGAATACACTATCGAGCAGCGAGACCAGTTGAGGGTTGAAATAGAGGCGCTAAGAGCCATAAAACAGGCAGAGAAAAGTATCAAAGAGAAATCCGGAACGTCAGTACTTCACCATACTAACAACCCTGGGGAGAATGAGCAATCACTAAAGACTCACCTCAGTTCAAAGAAAAACACCGGTCTGAGCCTGTTAAAAGTTCTGGATCTGAATCCTCTAGCAGCTCCTCAAATGAGGCAGAGCTTGAAGAATCATTGTAATCAAGCAGTGATGAGGGGAGATCTAGAAAAAAGATAAAGCTAACCAAAAAGTACTCAAGGAAGAGGGACAGACATGGTAGACTCAAAAGGCACAAGGGAAAAGGCTCATCCCAAAAGCATGTTGATCAATTGTTGATTGATCCCTTTGTTTTTCAGTCCGAACCAGGTATTTTTGCAACTCCTAATGAAGATACTGTTTTCAATCGTAATAAAAAAAAATGGAGGCGGTCGCCTTTGTCTGCAAAAATACTGTCCGGACAACCATCTTGAACTATTCAAAAACTTCATGATGAACTTTTATGACGATGATAAGATTTCATGCAGAGCTTTCTCCCACAATTTTACGGGAAATTCTCTTAAATGGTATAACAGCTTACCTCAGGGATGTATTAGAAACTTTAATATATTTTGGTTTGCTTTCCGGAGGCAATTTGTTGGGAGTAAGGAACTGAAGGGTAATGGGGACACCATTATCCATTGTGCGCATGAACCAAATGAGTCTTTGAAAGATTAGATAAGTCGTTTCGTGAATATAAAAAACGGACTAGCAGACTGCTTTGAGCATGTGGCAATTGCTTCTCTTAGATAGGGATTGAATCCTGAGAACTTAGCTGATTCTGTGACCTGGAAGAAGGCTATGACCTGGGATGGTTTATTAAACCAAGTGGGAAAATAAATTAATGTTGAAGAAACAAAGAAAATGAGGGTGCATCATCAAATGAGGTCCACTATACAACAACTTCTCTAGCCACTAACCAATCCAGTTACAGGGCAAAGGAGACCAGACAAGGGTCTAACAGGTCCAAGAAAAATCAATCCAACCAGACCCAGAGCCAACAAACCAGAATTAAGAGGGGTCTTTAGGTCCAACCTGAATGGTTCATTGAATTGAGGGAAAATATAGCCATAATCTATGATAAAACCAAGGATAAAGTACACTTTCGAAAGTCGGGGGCATTGTAGTCCCCTAGAGAAAACCGGAACACTTGTTTTTGCTAATATCACAATGATATAGGCCATAATACTCAGGAGTGCATAGCATTGAAACAAAAGATCCAAAACTTGGGGGCATACGTTCAAAGGCGAAGTGAAAACAGATCGGACAATGCACATAATAATGCTCATCGGACAGGTCCTTCGAACAATCCTGGAACATCTTCTCAAGAGGGTGCGATGATTATCCTTGAAAGATTCGATGTAGACTTTGAGTATCTGGATCCCGATCCAACTCAAAATAAGGCGGGGGTGATAACGGAAAAAACTAAGACAATTTCTGGACTGATTAGCTTCTTCGAATCATTAACTATTTTTGGACAAGATACTGTGACTGCACCTACCCCTTCATCATGGAAGAGGCATGTCCATAATTTGGCTAACCAGTTAGAAGGTGGAATGTCTTCCCATCAGTGTCAATCCCCATTCCCATTCATAGTCTTTGATGAAGACGACTTGAGGGATATTGCAGGGCCTTGTGAGGATGTGGTGGTTATATGAGTTTCTATAGGGGAAATGATATACACCAAATTCTGATTGATACGGGCAGTTCGGCAAACATTCTAGGAATCCGGCTATTATTCAACGTTCGAACAAAACCATTGTGGGCTTCATAGGGAGTTCTGCAGAGGTAATTTGGGAGTTTAAAGAAGAAGTGTTGTTGGGCAAATGACCTTTTAAAAAGATGGTAAGAGTACTATTTGTTGTGGTAGATTTCCCCACATTGTACAATGCAATTTTTGGGAGGTCTTGGCTTTCCAGAATGCATGTTGTGGCCTTTACATTCCATCAGTGTTTAAACTATGTGGTTCAGGGACAAGTAGACATTGTCCGAAGTAGTCATAGATAACCCGGGAGTGTTATGCAACAGCTTTTGCTCCTAAAACATTGGGGGAAGTCCAGATTAATAAAGATTAGCAGTTACTGGAGCCTTCTATTGAGGAGGGTGAGATTGATGATCCCAGAGAGGCTCCCAATGTTATAATACCTATTGAGGAAGTTGAAACTCATTCCCTTGCAGAGGGCAAGAATGTCAAGATTAATTTCAAATTGGAACCAGAATTAAAGAAGAAATTGTTGTCTTTATTGGTGGATAATCAAAATGTGTTTGCATGGTGCAAACGTGATGTAACCAGAGTACCAGCAGATATTATTTCACACTAGGTTTCTATCCGATGTGATGTTGCACGTATTGTACAAAATAGAAGAGCTTTTTCCAAGGAAAAATCATATGTAATTGTTCAAGAAGTTGACTGACTGACCAAGATGGGATATATTAAAGAGTCCCAATATCCTCTATGGACTGCCAATCCGGTGTTAGTCAAGAAAAAAAATGACAATGGGGTATGTACATTGATTTCACTGGCCTCAATAGGGCTTTCCTTAAGGATATTTATCATGTTCCGCGAATAGATTAGTTGGTGGATTCTACATTTGGAAATAAATTGTTGTCCTTCATATATGCCTTTTTAGGGTATAATCAGATACAAGTAGATCTGAAGTATCAAGATCACACTACTTTTATCACAGATAGAGGTCTCCACTATTACAAGGTGATGCCCTTCAGATTGAAAAATGTTGGGGCTACTTATCAGAGGCTGGTGAACACAATATTTGCTAATTAGATTGACAGAAACGTGGAAGTATACATAGATGATATGATGGTTAAAAGCTTAGAGGAGAATTTACACATAACTGATCTTCGAGAGACATTTCCCAACTTAGATACTGTGAATTTAAAGTTAATTCTAGAAAAATGTGTGTTTGGGGACCGATCTGGGAAATATATGGGCTACATAATAAGTGAGAAAAGAATCTAGCCTGATCCAGATCAACTTAATGCCTTATTAGCAATGGATCCTCCTCAAAATGTTAAACAAGTTCAAAGGCTCACTGGTAGGTTGGTTGCTTTGAATAGATTTATTTCAAGGTCATCCGACAAGTGTGCTCATTTTTTCCAAATATTGAGAAATGTTAAAGACTTCAATTGGTCCCCACAATGTGACCAAGCCTTTATTGAAATAAAGAAACACTTATCTTCACCCAAAACTCTTTTAAAACCTGTTCGGGGAGAAAAGCTGTATGTATACCTAGCTGTATCAGAATGTGCTATAAGTGTTGTACTAGTAAGGGAAATGGAAAATTACCCTCGTCCGGTGTACTACATCAATAAGAGTTTATTGGATGTTGAAAGAATATATTTGAGGTTGGAGAAGTTAGCATTGGCTTTAGTAATTATAGCAAGAAAAATGAGGCCGTATTTTCAAGCTCATTCTATTGTTGTCCGAACGTCTTTCCCGTTGAAAAATATTCTCTAAAAGGCTGATGTATCAAGTAGAATGAACCAAGTGGTTAGTGGAATTGGGTGACTACGACATTGGTTTTCCCCCTCGAACGATAATTAAAGCTCAATCGGTGGTTGACTTCTTGGTAGAGTTTTATGCTGATAGATCTTCTGGACAAGATTCAGAAGAAAATTTCAAAAAAGAATGGGTGGTCTGAGCTGATGGTGGATCAAGCACTATAGGTTGTGGAGCGGGAATTTGCTTAACCTCCATGTATGGTGATAAAATGTATCAATTTATATGCTTTGGATTCAGGGCCTCTAACAATGAGTCTGAATACGAGGTAGCTATAGCCGGTCTTAAGTTAGCTCTTTTCTGTGGAGCTAAGAGAGTCTGATTAATGACTGACTCTCAATTTCTTATCCATCGTGCTCAAGGACAGTATGAGGTCAAGAAGGAACAGCTGGTAAGTACTTGCTCACATTGAAAGAAGTGGCAGCCAATTTTAAAAGTATTTGCTATGAGCATATTCCTAGATTGGAGAACACAATGGCAGACTCTCTAGCAACTATAGTCTATTCTGAATCGTACCCTTAGATTCTTGTACATGAATGTTCATTCATACAGTTAGATCAAAAGAAAGAAGATGAAGAAAATATGTGCATACTTGTGATCCAACCTAAAGATTGGAGATACATACTCCTTCAATACATTTCCGATGGGACATTGCCTTCAGATAAAGTTGTGGCAAAAAAGATTAAATACAAGGCTCGTGATTTTTTGATAATAAGAGAAGTTCTCTACAAAAAATCTTTCAGCAGGCCTCTGCTACGCTGTTTGGGGTTTGAAGAATTCCAAGTTGTCTTATCTGAATTACACGATGGGGAAGGTTCAGCACATTGTGGATACATGGCACTGACTCGAAGAGTCTTGTTAGCTGGATACTATTGGCCAACCATAATGGAAGATGCTAAAGAAATGGTGAAGAGATGTGATCCATGTCAAAGGTATGGGAATGAAAATCATGTTCCAGCAGTACCTGTTAAGTCTATTTCTAAGCCAATACCTTTTGCTAGATGTGGGATGGATTTAGTTGGACCTCTTCCTATAGCATCCGGGGGATGCAGAACTATCATAGTCACAATTGACTACTTCTCCAAATAGATAGAGGCGGCTCCTTTGGTTGGAACCACATCGAAAGCTGTTATTAAGTTCATCATATCCAATATATATTTTAGATTTGGAGTTCCCCAAAATATTACTACACATAATGGGCCACAGTTTGATAACAAAGACATGTAAGCCTTCTGTACCTCTAGAGGAATTCAACATTGCTTTTCCTCTCCTTTCCATCCTCAAGCGAATGGCCAAGTTGAGGTTGTGAATAGTACCATCTTGTCTGGGTTAAAGAAGAATTAGGAGGGAGCTGCTATGAAAATGGCCAAGTTATTTACAAGAAGTGTTGTGGGCCTACCGAGCTACTCCTCGGGCTGCCACACAAGAATCTCCTTTTGATTTGGTATATGGGATGGATGCAATTACTCCCATAGAGGTTACTTTACCATCACATAGGGTCCAAAACTATTTTGAACAAGCTAATGATGTAGCAGTTAGGAGTCAGTTGGACTTAATAGAGGAAAGAAGGGTTAAAGCACATTTGAGAACATCACATTACCAAGGCTTGATGAGGAGCAGGTTTGCTTCCAAAGTCCAAAGAAGAGATTTTCAAATCGGAGACAAAGTTTTGAGGAAAGGCTTTTTGCATACTAAAGAAAAAAGTTCGGTAAATTGGCACCGAAATGGGAAGGCCCTTATATGGTTTGTGAAATGGTTAAATCAGGGACATATAGGCTTCAAGACAAAAAAGGAAGAGCTTTAAAGCATTCATGGAATGTTGAGCATCTCAGGTTATCAGGGGGCATACTCTTTCCTACCTTGGTGGCGTGGGGAGGTTTTAATGAGGTGTCTGGTTTTTTCAACAATACACGATGTCTTCTTCAAAAGTCTTATGTGATTTTACTTGAATTTAATTCAAGTATAAATTACTTATTCAACATCCCGGCTCTCAAGTTTTCTTGATTAGATCGGATATGCATAATATTTGGTCATAAATATTGAACACATGTGATTAGAGATATTAAATACTCTCGATTCAACACTTCTGAAATTCTAGGGGCTGCTTAAACATTAGCCAAGTAAGATTTATAACAAAGTATTAAACAGAAAGGAAATTGAATAAATTAAACCTGATCGGACTCAAACCGACCAATAGTACAAAAAATGCCTTGGTCATCCAAGGACTTAAGTTTTCAAAAGTAAAAGTTACACAATAAAACCTTAGGGCTTATTCCCTTCAGATTTTTCTTCACCACAATCCTTCTTGGGACTCTTGAGTTCGGCACTTGAACTCTCACCTGTTCCTTCTTCATCATCAGTTGTGGAGTCTATTACACTGGAGTAGTTGTGCTTGTCACCATCTACTAGAGTATGGAATAAGATGCCCTCACACTCTACATATTTCCATAAGGGACCAAGAGTTCTCTTAGGAAAGGTCTCATTAGACAGCAACACCATGTCGGATTTGATTTCATCATCTCTTTTCTCTAGGGAATCCACTATCCCATTGGCATACTTCTCTATACCTCCAACGATAGCTTGTTCATTTTGGCGTTCCAGGGTCTCTTTCTCTTTAATCTTCTCTTGAATAGTGCTCTCTAACTTGGTCTTCTCATCGAATAAAGTTTGGATAATACCATCCTTAGTGTACAACTGCTCCTTTAAAGCTGCAAGGTTTTGTGAGGAAGATGTCTCAAGGGTGGAGTAGCTCAATATTTGGCCGCCTCCAATGCGATCAGTTTGGCTGCCAAATATTCCCTTTCATTCTTCAACACTTCTATGCTTTGCTGAGCACTTGGAAGATTATATGACAAGGTTTGCTTGTCAGTGATTAGAGAATTAATGGTGCTAGTTTGAGTTGTTACCTGCCTCTCCAAATCAAGTATTGGTCTGATGTAAACGACGAGGACATACCTCAAAGTATCTTGTTCTCCGGATATAGAGTAGGACTTCCCATTGTAAGTTACCATGTTGGAAGAGTTGGAGGGACAATAAGGACCTGCAAAATTATCTTTCTCCAGATCATTAAAGTAAATATTGATGTCTTGAAAGGCTTCAAGGTCCACTTCGTCATTGCTTCCACCAGAAATATGTCTGAACTGAAGATCTGTTACAATTTCCTCTTGCAAGGTAGGGTCAGCAGGAGCTAGGGGTGGAATTTATGTTGGGGGAAGAATTATCTTTGCCCCCAGAGTGAGCTTCTTTTTCTTGGCAGCTTTCTCACCACTGTTGGGTTTGCGCTTCTCGTCTTTCTTAGGAGGCCTTGGTGGGTTCTTTGACCCTCCAGATTCCTTTATAGTTTGAACCTCCAATGCCTTTCGTAAGGCCACATCAATGCCATCTTAATTATCTGAAAAAGTCCCCTCTATAGCTGTTTGAGCTAAGTCTGTTGAGGCCTTCCTTTTCTTGTTCTTCATTTTGCTTGGGGGTTTGGCCCTGGAAGGCAGGTATAACTTGGCATATTTAGCTTATGTCCTCTTCTGGATCACCTCAGCAGAGGGAGGGGTGGTTAGCTCTTCCTATGAAAGGTATCTTTTTCCTGTGGTGTTCCACAGATGAGATATCATGAAATTTCCTGACTTGAAGCAATTATGAAAGGCGTTCCCCCAGTTCTCTGAAGCCCAAGCGTTTAGCTTCACACAAGTGTTCTTTCCTGCCTCCAAGTGGCCCAAGAACTCTTTCGGTAGAACTGGGGAGAGATATCATTTAGTCAAAATGAGAAAATTGCAACTTAAAAAATGAAAAGGAAAAGAGAGATAAACTAACTAGTTTTCTTCCATCTACTGGTCAGAAGGCTGGGGTTCGTGTCAGCCTTGATTTTTCTGCCATTCTCCCAAGTCCCATTGATAAAGAGGAATCGCGTCCTCCAGGGCTTTTCGGACTCCAGTAGGTCATCCACCATTTTGAAATCATTCCCCATGTTGTAATGATAGAAGGGGATATGGTGATTCTTGCATAAGCTTGCTACAACAACAAACTGTTCCCTTAGGAGTGGAATTTTCGACAACCTGAATGCCATGATGCAGGCTAGGAGAGTATACCAGACGTTGTGGCTCAGCTGGCTGGGGAATAATTTGATCAGATGAAAATATCTGACAATCTCTGGGTCTAAGGGGAACCAAAGTCCCTAATTCAGTACTTCCACCATCTCATTTAACTTACAGTCCATGGGGGTCTCTGGAGTAACAGGGATGCTCACCTTTACAGACTCCAGGATCCCTCATGTAGTTCAGATGTGACCCAACTCATCCACGTGGGTGTAGACATAATTGATGTTCTTCAAAGCCAACAAGTACTTGACACTAACCTTTTTAAAACATGGACTTACCTTGCCCTCTAAACTCCCCGGAAGAGCGTCCGAATGAGTCATACCTACCTTGGTTTTACCTTTACGATCTAAGGTTGGATCCCTTGTTTGACCGGATGCCTCGGTATCGAATGTGGCTTCCTCTATGTTGTCTTTCATGTTCTCTTCCATCACTGTGGAAGGTTGTTCAGCTATTTTTGAGGGAGGCTGCTCTGGCTCCTTTAATGATGGTTGTACAGTTGGTTGTCAGAAGGTTGTGCAGATGTCGTTCTGAAATTATGGTATCTGGTGGAGGCTGCTTTCTAGAGGATTTAGCTTGTGAAACAACCTTTGTTACCTCTGAACCGGAGGGTTTTGAAAGTGGATGTGGATTTGTTTTTTGATTGACGTGTAATCCGACGAGAATTTATCTTCTCTGGTGATTTTTCTGTGTCCGAGCCCATTGCGATAAACGGTGAGGGTTTCCTAACACTAGAAACAGATTTTTCTTTGGGAATAGGGTTTTGAGATTCTTGAACTCAAGAACCGGATGGGAGAGGTGAAAGGTCTATTGTGAATGGAAACTTTCTCGTTCTGGAGTCTTTGTTAAGAAGACGACCCTTGATCGACGTTCTGATTTGGCTGGTTACCTTTCTCGCTTGGAGAAACGGGAAGACCACCAGCAATACGTTTATCTCTCGCTACTCTCTATGCTCTTTCTAATTCAGACAAGTTCAACCAACCTCCTTTAACTAAGGCGTTTATCGCTGTGAACATATATGTCTCAAGAACAAGTTGAATGTGAAGTTAGTTTTCTCTCTAGAAATATTTGAGTGTGGAAGACAATAAAACAGTGGAAAGGTTTATATATAACAGTAAAAATAGTAGTTACCAAGGAGAAGATGAATAGAATTTTTGCAATGATTAAAGGTTGTGCAACGTGTGAAAATTGAAACCTAGGTAACTTTCTAGACCTAGTGGGTGCGACAATCTAGAAGAAAACACGGTTGGGAGGCCGAATTAGATATTTACATGTGTCCCACGATTCAAGAAAAACTCTTTGAATTCTGAGAAGGAATCATCAGTTCTGATAAAATTCGAACAAGGTCACTTGTGAAAAACAATACTTCAATTCGAACAACATAGGTAGATCAGACGTGGTTGGTGTTAGTTTTGTGAATTTTAGCCCTTCCAAATATTTTTTTGTAAGACCTAAAAAGGGGTTAGTGATGAGTTCAGAATTAGTGGTTACTATATACCGTGAGTAAATCCACTTATCTGAAAAGGGACAATTCGGACCATATCACACCACTAAATATCCGAACAGGATAAATGTATTAACTTTTGACTAAGCTTGTTGCTAATCAATCCGGTTTCATGACCCGACCCAATAGGCCCACGAGTCAGTAATTAAGGTAGAAATACCCCAACCACTCTCATTAATGAGGGTGATCAGAATTTAATACTAGTAGACAGCTTAATTATCTCTCTACTCCACACACTAAACACAAAACATCACAAAATTATCAAAACACTTTCTAGACATTTTACCACTCTACTCTCAGCCAAAAATAAATCAAACCAACTACATATTTACTACGACATGGATTGTGATTGATATTTGGTTATCATTGCGAGATAACATTCCCTATATGGTTACAATTTTTGTATACTATGTTATTGCTAGATACGTTATAGTAAAAAATTGTTAGATACGTCATATTAAACCATCAGTTTTGCAATCAAATTTATCTTACATGTGCGTCTCTTAGTTGGCTAACCATCTGGATAATTTCCATAATTGACTCCTCCCTCTCCAATCCCCACCATTTATAACATCTAAGTATGATGTGTGGCCTTGGTATTTGAACCTCCATTAAAGTGTGCTCCATAAAAAAGGACTGCATAAAAAAAACCAACATTTAAAGAGGGTTTTAATAACTAACGTAATAATATAAGCCATTGTACTTACGAATAGAACAACAATGCATCTGATACCTCTAGCGGGATTTCCGCCAAGAATATATTTATAAAGTGACGTATGCAGCTTCTCAACTATAGCTCTCGACGAATCATAGCCGTTCATTTTAACCATATCCTCCGTGAAGTATACTGTTGTCCAAACCACTATATCCCATGAAACTGAAAAGAACAACGTCCTTCGCCTCATCCTCCCCTCCGTCCCTAATTAATTTCTCTATAGATTGCTGCTACCCAAATAACAACATACTACATTACTGCAAGAATACATAAAAAACATAATATTTGAGAATTCATTTACCTTTATCAATGAATTCGATACAGAGTTGTCATTCGTCGGTCCATTCTTCCTTGCGCAGGGACTCAAAAAATACTTATGCATTAACCGAGAATTGTTCTCAGTCCCTTCAGCATACCGACCAATAAAGACCCCTATTTTATTCAAAGGCATCTCCTCATTCCTATGTTTCAGCCCAAAAATGGCACCACGTCCCTTGTAGTTAGCTTCACAAACTTACGCCCTATTTTGAAGCCTTCGCCTTAACATCGTAAAAACTGGCAATTTCCTCGATCAGTTTGTGGAACTTCTTCAACTTCAAAACCCCGTTCCTGACGTTGAACGATGTTTTTGGAAACGTATATAATGGAGTCTCTCTACTCACTTTTATGTGTTCAGCCGTAATTATATTTTTTTCTGAGAATGTTAATTATACTCACTAGACCAGACCTGTAGAATACGCCTTTCGTAGTCACGTTTTCCTATACAAAACGCAATCGCGAGTTACGAAGTAATTTGAAAACTGAACATTTCCACATACATCACACACATCTTATACACTGACTACACTTACACCCAATGCGATTGTAGCGATATTTTTATTACACATTGCGAGACATTACCAAACATCTCCTCATTGCGTTTTACTAACAAAATAAAAACATTACCACAGCTACAGACATTGCATGACATAGCTTAAGGATACTTCAATAACTACAGATATTGTTAGACACATCCACATCACGCACGACCATCCTCTCCGAAACCCTGTCCCAATTTCAACACACAGGCTAACAAGACATCAACGATGAACCAATACTTCTCATAGAAAACCTAATAAGAACAAAAAACTATCACTTCCAACACCGATAATTTCATACAAAAACCTTAAAATAACAAAGAAACACAAAAAATGTGTAACTGATGAAATAAAAAACATACAAATAACAAGTAACTGGTGTATCAACTGACGTTTCTAAACCAAAACACCTCTGCAATCGTAAACAACAAGGTTCAACTCACTTTTTTCGTGAAACAATACCTGCAATAGTTAAACAACCACCTAAGTACACATTCTGTAATCGGAAGGTTAAAACAACGTCGGAAATTCTGTGGGACGACGTCGTTCACCGACGACGATGGCTTTGACCATGTTAATCGGAGACGTCGACGGTATAGTATGCCGCTACTATTGAGAAGAAAGTTGTGTTGAGACTGAGTTTATGAGTTCCGTATTGGGTCTCGTGTCTCTCTCGCTTCAAAATTAGAAAATTGAAATTAGAGAGAATGGTAACCCAAAAATCTGGCTTAGGAGTAAAAAAAAGTGGGTTCCAACCAAAATGACCCATTTGATACCATAAATCATATTTTGGTCGAATATTGGATTCATGTACTTTATGAAACTATCCCATTATTGGGTACTAGTTTCGTATTACATACTTAAGAAAGTATTTATAGGTTGTTTTCTCTTAATTTTATTATCGTATAAAACTTTAGATATATTACTGAGTTATTTTTGTACGAAAAAGAAGATTAAAGAAAATAAAAATTGAGAAGATGAAAGTATATATATATTAAACAAAATACATCATCAACTATAAAAAGTACGATTTTATTAACAAATATTAAAATGATGAAATTTAGAAAAATAAAAAAATAAATTAAAGTGTAATATTGTTTAATTTCTAAATTTTAAAATATATTTTAGTGTATCTTCTAAATAACAAAGTTTTTTTTATATGTTTCAAAATATTTTCTTGATTATTAATATATTAAAAAGAATTCATAAAACAATTGTGTTTATGAAAAAAAATATTGAAATAATTTTTAGTTCTTTTTTCAATAAAATAATTAATTTATATTATAAATTATGTAGATTTTATTTTCTTCTATCTTAAAAAAATTTGTTTGAATATAAATTTATTTGTTTGTTGACATTACATATTTTGCTCTAGTCGCATCCTCTAAAAATATTTTTAATAAAAAATTTATTTAATTTTCATGTATTGTTTTAAAAATTGATTTTATCTCTATTTACTTTTGAAAAATATATTTTAAATTACCAATTTGAGTACATTTCAATGTATTTTTATAAATATTACATTAAATTTTTCTATATCGATATTTTTTAAATATTTTTTTAAATAATATGTTAAAAATTATTTTTATTCTTATAAAATAATTACTTTTATATTGATAAAAAAAGAAAATTAAAAAACAAAACAAATGAAGAAATTAAAAATACATAAAAAATGAAAATTAAAAAAAAGTAAATAATGGCGTGGCTTGTTAAATGGCTCTAACAATTTAACAAAAGCGTTAATTTTTATTGTTTTTTAGCTAACTAGTCATTTAACATCTTCAGTAATTTTATGATGATGTTAACAAAAACATGTAACATGTCTAGTGTACATTTTCCTAACAATTTAATAATGCATCTGAATATTTATTACAACTTGTACATTTGTTCAATATTTGATATACTTGAACTCTTATTTTCTTAATTAACGGTAACCTGGATTCCAGTTACCTGCATCAAAAGCAAGTCTATCCCATCATATCCCACCTTTCTCTTCTAGTTTGGGCAACCTACAAGCTGCCTTTCCAGATCCTTAAACCCTTCTTCTGATTTTGCTATTTCAAGCTTAAGAACTCTTCTTACCCTCCCTTCTTTCTGATCTTCGTACAATTTTGTCCCCCTACTACATCCCTAGCAGTAACCAGCTAACCCTCCCCCTGTCTATCCTTAACCCTAAGCCTGGACATGTTTCACCATCCTGTCCTATTAAGCTCTTCCCTATACCCAGACCTATCCCTCAACCCAAGCACAATCCCAAACCATATTTATCAAACCCTAAACCGTACAATCCAGTTATTCTCAAACAATTCACAAATCACAAATCCTACACTATATTCTACAGCCAAATTGCATACCTCTTTCCTCATCCAATGGAGCTCCCTGCCTCACTTAGACTAGAAAAAACCCTCTGCAAAATTGGGTGCATTCTCACCAATTCGTCTGGTTGGCTTCTCTTCCTCCCTAGCCTCCTTTCCCACTTCTCCCATACAAAATGGGGATGTCCTTCTCTCCGACCAACCAGCTAACCCTGATGCTCTGAGCATCCCTGTAGCCTCCTTGGATGCCCTAAAAAGCCTTCATAGCATTTCAAACCAGCACGAAGCATATGTCAAGAACGCCTTGGCCGAGGCCAGACACCACATGGAGTCCGGCCAAGGCCACATATTATTTCAGAATAAGGAGTCACCGGTCATGAAGACGTTCCTTTCCTCGCCGACAAGTACAGAATGTGTGATGCCCCCTCTGACTTTCTCCTATGCTCAAGAGAACCATCCATCGACCCTTTTGGAAGATCAATCGATCGATGAAGGGATGCTACCAGTTTCCCATGATCTGTATAGGAATCTGGTAGCTTCTATCGAAGGACTACCCCCTTCGATCCTGAATCCGGCTTGTCCTCCTCAGAAAGGCAAAGTTCCCTACAGACCCAGAATCAACACACCCTGCCCTGAACGCATCCAAGATCCATTTCGCCTATGCTTCGCCAGCTTCGAGTCGTTCGGTGCCGTCAACCGGTGAATCTTCTCAGGGAGTCTCTATTGGGGGAGCGAGATGGCCCGTAGATTCTCCTCCTGCTATCCAAATCAACAAATTTCACCCCTCCCTGACTTATCCCTCTCTTGGCGATCCTGGAAACCCTAATTCTAAGCAGCTCGACAACACTTCTTCTGTCAAGTCGGGTCATTCGATCCCCCTCCTGGGCTATGGAATTTGGGAGCAGAGTTTGGGCCAATCATTGGTTACGAACCCGAGACCACTGTTGACAATGGATCAACATCAATTAAACGAAAATTTGGGCCAGCAATCCAAAGTGATGGGCCATCAATCTCTTGTTTTGGGCCAGCGTGAAGAGTCATATTTTGTAGACCAACGATTTGGATTTTTGGGTCGGGCTTCAAAATTTATGGGGCGAACTGAAATCATCTCCCATATTGAGCCTTTGGAAAATAAGGGAAAATGATTACTTGGAGCTGGATCTACCTATAAACCTTATTCCATTATCCAGAACTTCGGTAATGCTGGCAAATGCCCGAAAGGAAGGAAAATCCTTAACAAATTGGCCCAAATTCACAAAACCCGTTCAAAAATTCCAACCCTCCTTCAATGAATTCTAACTCCCTAAGTTTGAAATCTAAAATAAATGCTCTCTATACCCCATCCTTTGCTAGCATTGTAGTGCGTCACATAGACAATCGTTCCCCATTGGTTATTGGGTTTAACCATATGGACCATGATGGAGTGGATTTCATTCTAAATGAGTCGGCTATGGGATCCTCAGACTTATGGAAGGCTTGTCTATCGGGGTATTTCCTTACTCAACCCCAAAATTTCGCTCTCCTTAAAGCCAATGTGGAGTCTCTTTTGAGAAAATTTGGTCTTAAGGATTTTAAGCCTCTTCCCGAAGGGTATTATCTTTTCAAATTTGAGTCGGAAGGAATGGCTAAAAAGGTGTTAGATCTTGCCCCGTGGCACTTTGGTGGGAACTTGATCATTTTAAAAAATTGGGCCCATCTTTCCACTCTTATCAAAGATCCCCACAAGGAGATCCTTATCTGGGTCAAAGTTTTTAACTTACCTTTGGAACTTTGGACTACGGAGGGATTTAGTAAAATTGGATCGGTTTTAGGAAGTCCTTTATATGTGGACTATCAAACGGAAAGAATGGAAAAACTACGATTTGCCCGTATATGCATTATGATTTCTGCGGGAGCCGAAATCTGTTCGAATCTTACTTTCAAGATAAGCGGCAAGCTCATCACGGTGAATTTTGAATATCAATGGCTTCCCCCTCAGTGTGCGAATTATGTTGTTTTTGGTCATTCCTTGCACCTTTGCAAAAAAGGAGTGCCCATTCCATCATCCACTTCAGATGATTCTAATCCTTCTGAGATTGAGCCGAATCATTCTAGCGGAAAGCAGCTGGAGTCACTTGAGGAACCCGAGGAGCTGGAAAGTGGGGAGGAGGTCGATTCGCCTCCTAAAAGGCACCATCTAGCAGAGACCAAGGCCAAGGGCACTATGGAGTTGTCCTCTGACAGGACCATCGTCTAAAGCACTGTAAGAATCCTAATTCATGAATATTGCTTCTTGGAATGTTAGGGGATTAAACGATCCTGTTAGACAAAAAGATGTTACCGAGTTTATTATTAGTGATAGTATATCCTTATTAATTCTAGTCGAAACTAAAGTACAATTGCATAAAGTTGATGCCATAGTTAGAAATATGGTCCCCTTTTGGCATGTCTTTACTAATCATGCTACCCACCACCTAGGTAGAATTTGGATTATATGGAACCCTAGTGTCATTACCATATCTAGAGAATCCCAATCCTCGCAGTATATACACTGTATAGCTAAATGTCATAACTTTAATGCTACCTTTAGATTTACTGCTATTTATGCTTTTATTGACGTTGTAGATAGATCTCCCATGTGGAGAGATCTGTCTACCATATCAATGGTAAATAATCGTATTCCTTGGGTCTTGCTGGGGGACTTTAACGTCATTCGACACCCAAATGAGCGTTTGGGATCCTCCGATAATTAGACTGCTTCTATTGATGACTTTAATAGTTTTTGCTCCAGTTGTGAGCTTAGTGATCTCCGATCCAGTGGATTTCACTTCACCTGGATTAATAAACAACCTAATAATCCGATTTTATCAATGATTGATAGAGTCCTTATCAATCCTGTCTGGGACGATATTTTCCCAATGTCCTATGCGCACTATGGTTTTTTTCCGCTCTTCTGATCATACAACTGTAACGCTTAACCTTGGGTTTCCTCGCCCCAAGCGTAAAAATCCATTCAAATTCTTCAATATGTGGCAATCTCATCCGCTATTCAAAGAGATTGTTAATTCTAGCTGGAATAGCCCAATTGCTTCTTCTGGGATGAGTCTGGTCGCTGATAAACTGCGTAGATTGCAGTCCGAGCTTGTAGGCCTTAATCGTAAAGAGTTTAATGACATTGGATCCAGAGTCATTAATGCTAAAAAAAAGGATCTTTCAAGCTCAATCCAAACTTTCTTGTGATCCTCTCAATCCTTCTTTAGTCTCGGAAGAATGTGCAGCTTCTACATCTTTTATCTTTCTTAGTAGAGCCGAGGAATCCTTTCTTAAACAAAAATCTAGAGAGAATTGGATCAAGATTGGAGACAAAAATACAAAATTCTTCCACAATAGCATTAAATCCCGCCTCTTTAAAAATAAGATTTTTTCTATCTCTAATGAGAATGGAGTAACTGTCTCTACTCTGCTAGTGTCTCTCAAGTATTTGTGAAATACTTTGAGAACTCTCTTGGGACCAGGCATTCTGATGAATATCCTGGCCTAGAAACTATATCTTCTCTTCTCACCTCTAAAGTTACCAATACAGATAAGGATTTTATGACTCGTGAGATTACTCGTGAGGAAATAAAATCGACTCTATTCAATATTGACAATAACAAAGCTTCGGGTCCTGATGGGTTCAACTCTTGTTTCTTCAAATCTAATTGGAGTATTGTTGAACATGACATCTGTAATGGTTTCCTCGAATTATTTCATTCTAATACTTGGGAGGCCTCCTGGAGCTCCACTTTTATTGCTCTCATCCCTAAAAAAGATTCTCCTTCAGCTCCTACCGATTTTCGTCCTATCGCACTCTGTAATGTCAGCTATAAGATCATTTCCAAGATCTTAGCTAATCGTATTAAGGATTATTTTCCTTACCTGATTGATAATTCCCAATCGGCTTTCGTTAAAGGAAGAAATATTTCTGATAATATCCTTTTATCTCAAGAACTCTTGAAGGGGTACCACTCCAATGGTAGGGATAAAAAGGTTGCTCTAATAATCGACTTAATGAAAGCCTTTGACAATGTCAGATGGCATCTAATCCTAGATATTCTAGTTGCCATGCATTTCCCTGCTAAAATGATCACCTGGATCATCAATTGTATTTCTTCTCCTTCCTATTCTATAAATATTAATGGATATCCTCATGGCAATTTCAAACGAAAAGGACTCAGGCAAGGAGATCGCTCTCCCCCTTTCTCTTTGTCCTTGTCATGCAGGTTCTATCCAGTATTCGTAAGGAGAAAAGTACTGATAGGAACTTTCGATTTCATTGGAAATGCCAAAAGCTTAGAATCATTAATCTATGCTTTGCTGACGATCTCATGATTTTCTGTCATGGTGATGTGAACTCCCTTCTTCTCATCAAAGAATCCCTTGACGAGTTTTATACTCTCTCAGGATTAAAAGTCAATTCCTCCAAGAGTCAGATCTTCTTTAACGGTATTGACGAGTCTCGTCGACTGGATCTTGGAAACATCTTGAATTACCTAAAAGGATCCCTTCCTATCAAATACTTGGGGGTTCCCCTACTTACTAGTCGTCTCACTCATTCTGATTGTCGCCCTCTGCTCCACAAAATTACTTCTAGAATTGAATCTTGCACCACTAAGCATCTTTCTTATGCTGGTAGACTTCAGCTCATTAAGGCTGTTCTTTTCGCCAGTCAGGTCTACTGATCATCCATCTTTATCCTCCCCTCGAGAATTATAAAAGAATTGACTCAGTACCTCCGTCGCTTTCTTTGGTCTGGCTCCGCTATGAAAATTTATGGTGCAAAAGTTACTTGGGACACGGTAACTTTGCACACTATGGAGGGCGGCCTTGGGATTCTAGACCTCAAAATCTGGAATCAGGCGGTTGTCCTGAAACACCGTTGGTCGATCGTAAGTAACAACACTCATTCCATTTGAAGTGACTGGATAATGATTGAAAAAATTAAAAATAATTTTTTTTGGAACTTCCCGATGGGATCTTCGCCCTCCTAGATCTGGAGGAAAATTCTTCGTCTTCGCCCTTTGGCTTGTAATTTGTACAGGATAGCTATTGGAAATGACGCAAATACCTCCTTCTGGTACGATGCTTGGCTCATTCCTTCTTCGCTCGCTTCCCAGTATGGAGAAAGTATCATCAAGGACTCTAAACTGGGGAAAAATCTCAAGGTCTCGCAAATAATCTTCAATAGAAGATGGAGTTGGACGTCCAATATTAGAACTGCGAACGCCCGAAGTCGTGCCAGTCTGTTGGAGATCCAAATTCTCATTAGCTCTATCCCCCCCCCCTCCCCCCCTTATATCCTCTAATGATATTCCATTCTGGAATGCAAAGGAAGGATGCACTTCATTCTCCATCAATGACACGTACCAAGCCATTCGAGTGCCCCACCCTAAAGTAGGGTGGACAGGGTTAGTTTGGAATAAATCCAATATTCCACGACATTTTTTTATTCTCTGGCTCGCTATTAAGGGCAAGCTTGTCACTAAAGACAAGCTCCTCAGTTGGGACTACAATATCCCAGCTGATTGTATGCTCTGCAACTCTGATAACGAGACTATTCCGCATCTCCTCTTTGATTGTAGTTTCACTTAGAGTATTTGGTCAAACGCTAGTTCTAAATTAGGTTTTCCCATTATCGCCTCCTGTTGGCAATCTTGGGTTTGTGAAGCGTCAAATTGGTCTCAATCTCAAAACCATTCAATTTGGCAGTCTTGCTTCACCGCGGTAATTTACCACGACTGGAAGAAGAGGAACCAAAGAACTTTTGGGTCCCTTCCAGCCATTGCCTCTATGGTTTCTCACCGATTTTTTTTCAGATCTTCGGTTTCGATTCCAGGGCACCAATACTGGAGGGCCTTTCTAATATTACTAATTATTATACTTTTTTGCAGCGATCCTTTTTACAGAGCATAGTTCGGGATCTGATACTTCATTGATGTATGGAACAACTGTGGATGCTGCTGAGGATGTCTAATTGTTTGAGTTATTCACTAGTCTACTTGTCATGAACGAGTTCTACTTTCTACTACGTCTCGGACGTTATTTTTTGTTATTTCGTATTGTATCTCAAATGACTCCTTTTAGTTGTTTTGTAGATGTATTTCGAGGGGGATGCCCCAGATCCTTGTATGAACCTTATTTCAATTATTTAATGCTTTTAAACACCAAAAAAATATAGATGGTTAATATTGTTAGAGCTATTAAACATAAATGAATAAATATTTTATTGATCGTTATTAATTAAATTTTTATTTATACAATTTATAATTAGAAACGAAATTTTTCAATATATTATAGAATTTTAATACTATCTTATTTTAACCACATAGATATCATTGATGTTTTCAAAGATATTTTAGTGAAGTTATTTGTCACGATAATATTCGTATGAGATTATTTGTGACAACAATTTTCGTATGCTAGTGTTTTAGAACAGAATAAGAATGATTAGAGATAGAAAGATAAAAAATGAATAATGTAGTAATAATTGACTAATGATTGGACCATTTTCTCCAAAAGAGGTTGTCCTTTATAGAGTACAAGTGGTAAACCCTCAATATACATATTTACCCATTCTAATGTGAATCTTTATACCCCACCACTTTACTAATTCTAAATATACGTATTAGTTATTACACATGACCCCCTCAATATTACATACTTGTCTAGTTTATCCTCAATACTTTATTACATGAATTTCACTCCTTTATTACATCCACTTCTTTCTTTATCTGATTTTGTTTATTCTTCACAATATTTTATCCCCTTATCAGTAGCCTCTTAGTCCTTGTGAAGATATTTGGACAAGGACTAATTCATAGAAGCGGAATTTTATTCCTTATGTATCTCCTTGGAAAATTCTATCACAAGGTCTCCTCGAAATATTCTTCCCTAGGCTCTTCATCAGATTATTCTTCCACTGGTACTTCTTTAGACTCATGACTTCACCAATGGTGATGATGAATTCATACTAACACGTCATTTATTTTAGGCTGCGGGTAGTGTTTGACAAGTGACGTGTATGCTACGCCCTGTTTATATGTCAGAAACGTTTTAGACTGATGATGTCATCTGATTCCACGTGTCGATTGCTTCCTGACACATAAAATCATGCCTTCCAAAAGAATTTGCAGATTAAGAGGCGTGTCAAAAGACCTTTACATTTCTCGATACTCATGTGCTTAAAATTATAAGGAGGGTAGTTGTCCCAAAACACTCTTCATCTTTTCTAGGTACATGTTATCTAAGAAAATCCTTTCCCATACTTGGGCATTCATAACCATTAGTAGACCACAATCTCTGTACAAATACTCGATTCCGCTCACAATTTCAAGGTTACACACATTTTCCATTTTTAGAGAGATAAAAAAGTTTGGTTTGGAGAGAGAAACAAATTGCTCAATTAAACTCTTTCTTTAACTTTCCATGCCCAAGGAATCCAAAGGGCTTGGAAGATACAAACTTTAAGAGTGGTTAATATTAGAAAAAGAGCTTAAGAAAGAAATTCTACCGGCTTAGAAGAGGAACCTATGCTCTTACGAATTCTTCAAACAATATTTTTTGGTCAATGCCCCCTATCCAGAAGCATTCTGAAGTATGAGGAACTTCAGGTGATAATATTACATCTGATCCTCCTATTAGTCACTGCAAACAGATAGGCCATACCAAGGGATCTTCATACAAAATACATGGATATCTAGACGTATATCTTGATCAATCTCAAAGAAACAGAGTGGCAAGTCATGGTTGTAGTAGAGGTGGTAGTGGCCGAGATTATCGTGGCAAGGATGGTTCCGTTCGAGGATGTGGTGGACTGCAAAATGCTGCATATGGTTCTTTCTCAAGAATTTTACACGACAAAGACAAGCAAGGGGGGGGTCAGTGGTTTCGTCTCTCACTCTCGAATTGTGAAATATCTTACAAAATATGTCCGTTTTTGTGAAGATGGTTCATTGGAATAACTATGAGGTATATATCTTACCAAATGTTAGATAATTTACACATGAGCTACACATCATATGATAAGTAATTTGCATTCTTTGAATAACATTCATGATATTCAGGATAGCTAGATTCGCCTGCCAAATGAGAAATGGGTTGTTGATGCAAAAACGAGATTTATGCAATTACATAATATTTTAATTTTAGAGAATGTTTTATTTTTTCCAAATTTGATCTATGATTTGCTTTTTATATCTCGATTAATTAATTAATGAGGCTAATTGTATTATAATTTTTTTTGGACATGCATTATTTAATACCGAGCGACGAAGATGGTGATTAGTATAGGTAGACAGTTTGGTGGACCTTTCTACTTACAACATGCAGATATACACAGTGTGCATGTCTCTTCTCAGGAGAGTTCATTTGATATATAGCATAAGAGGCTAGGACATTTATCTCATAAAATATTATCCTTCTTTCGTGTAGAAAAAATTGACAAATTTCTTATATTAAATAATAACGCCTGTGATATTTTCTTGCTTGCTAAACATGTCCGTAATAGTTTTTGTTTGAGTTCTAATAAGAGTATAAATATTTTCATACTTATTCCTATTGATATTTATGAGCCTTACCGTACACCCAGTTTGGATGGTTTTACCTATTTGTTTTAACAATTATTGATGATTTTTCTCGTTGCACTTGAGTTTATTTGTTGAGGTACAAATCAAATATTTCCACTATTTTCTCTCAATTTTTTCGTACGATTGAGCACCAACTTGATCGTTCATCAAACATATTTGAAGTAATTGTGGGTTAGAGTTTAAATTCTTTTTCGTGTTCTATAAATATGCTGGGATAATTCATGAGACTTCATGTAGTAGGACATCCTAAAAAAATAGGCATCTTGAACGAAAGTATATGTACATTTTAAATGTTAGACGTGCTTTATGATTTCAAGATTCATTGCTAATTAGATTATGGAGGAATGCATTCTTACCAATGCGTACTTTATTAATCGCACTCCTTCGATTCTCTTGAAAAGATAAACTTCATATGAACAATTATTTGATAAAGCTACGCCTATGAATCATATTCAGGTATTTGGTTGTAAGTATTATGTTTATAAGCAGAGTCGTGGTGGTGAAAAATTTGCAACGAAAAGTGTTCATGTAATATTCATGGGATACCCCTTTGGGTAAAGGGGATGACATGTGTATTTTCCGGACACTAGAAAGATTATTGTATCTCGTGATGTTATATTCTATGAAAAATATATTATATTTCAAGAATCCACTGTTATTTTAAGTCCTATACCACTAGATCCATTTCCATATTTTGTTGATGAAGAGCCTATGTACATCCCGAGAACTACGACAGCTGAACCCATAACGGGTATAACACATTGATCAAGTTGTTACAACCAAACCAAACCCTACAAGACAGGCTCTACATATCCAAATTAATGATAAAGTACAGCATATTGGATGTATAAATCGGATGAAGAACGATAACGTACGATTTCATAATTATGACATGTACACAATACGACGAGAGACTCAAAGTTTTAAGTATCAATTACATGCATATATCTTATATAATAAATTCTTAGTAAAACATCAGGGGTTCATGGTTTTTCTTGATAAAAATGTGGAACCTCGATCTTATAAACAAGTTGTTTAGTCTATGAATGTTGAAAAGCAATGTCTGAATAAATTGCAGCTTTGAAGCCAAATAACACGTGGGATATGGTTCATTTTGTTTCGAATAAGAAATCCTTAACGTGCAAGTGGGCATATCGAATCAAATGTCTCTTCGATGGACAAATAGAAATGTTGAAAACATGACTTGTCATCATGGGAAATGAACAACATGAAGGTCTAGATTATATTGAAACATTTGCTCCAGTCGTCAAAGTCACTACCGTTCGTAAACTTCTCTCTATTTTCGTTGTTAAAAAATAAGAATTACATTAGATGGATGTTCACAATGCATTCTGCCACAGTGCTCTGCATGAAGAACTTTGTATGCTCATCCCTTCCGATTTCCAACCAACACAAAAATATCTTGTCTATAAGCTTAAAAGATCTTGTTGATTTTCTGAATTTTCTAGTGCACTGTGTACCTATGGTTTTAATCAGTCACCCTATGATTATTCTTTTTTCTTTTCTTATAATCATGATGAGTTTATGATTTATGTCATGATGCATGTTAATGACTTAGCTGTCACAGGAAACAATTCTTGTATTATCAGACAATTTAAGAAATACATGTCTCATTGTTTTTACATGAAGGATTTATGCATTCTAAAATATTTTTTAGGTATTGAAGTTACTTGCAACTCTTCTAGCATTTTTTGAGTTAATGAAAATATGTGTTTGGTGTCATTTACTTGGAGCTTGTCCTCTTGGTGCACCGCTTGATCAATATCATCGATTGTTCATAGCTACCGAGGATCATCTTGCTGATCATTTCGATATCTGAAGGGTTCTCCAAGACTTTGTATTCTTCTTAGATCAGACAGTGATCTTAAACTCACAATATTGTGTGATTCTGATTGGGCTGCTTGGCCACTCACCCAACTTTCTTTATCTGGACGGTTCTTCCAAATTGGGGACCCTTCAATCTCGTGGAGGAGAAAAAAACAACTTATTATTGCTCGTTCTTCACCTGAACCTGAATATTGATCTATGGCTCTTCTCACATGTGAATTAAAATGGTTAAAGGGCCTCACAACGGTTGAAATATTTCATTCACTTCTATATTATTTTCAGTCTAAGCGATATGGGATATAGGGCCAAGTTAGGACACCAAGTTTATTCTAACATTCCCCCATTGAACTTGATCCGCTCTACTGAGCACGGTTGTATTAAACATGACAAACATTCCGCCTAGATACAACAAGGGGCATTATCTCGTCGCTATAAAATTACCCACATCGTTAGCGGAGGGTACGACCTCATCACTATGATACTATGAGAGACCAAGTATGGATTAACATACCATTTTATCAATTGAAATTGGGTTTCCAAGCGTAAGTCTATGCCTTCTCATCCTTTATTTATTCTTTAAATATATTTTTTATGGATAAAACAAAGGTTTTATTCGCCGAAAGTATGTGGTTTTGATGGAACAAGCTTCCAAAGTTTATCATTTCACTCATGTATACTTTACACGAAGAATTTGTAGCCACAACGGTTTCTGGTCAGATATCGATATTCGAGAAGGCTTATATGTTTGCGTTTCTTCTGAGGATAAAACCAAGGCTCATGATGCTTGCAAATAAATTTTGTAAGAATTATTTTCTTAGATTAGAAACAAAAATGATGATATAATTTTTAAGAGTCGAAATACTTCGGTAACCATAGTTAATATTTCTGACAATATTATTATTACCACTAAAAATAAATTAAATGAAAATATTGTACCTCTGGTTTTTATAGTCGAGTAACGAAGTACTTCTTTAACTCTACAACCTCTTATGCTTTAAATCATTTAGTAGAGAAAATTACTTCAGAGGCTTCATATCTTACCCATTCCTTTCCTGAAGGTGCTCATTCTGAGTATGTATTTTTTTAATGATATAGGCAGGCGAAACGTATTCACCATGATCATCTTCATTCATGTTTTTTCGAAAAAAGTTGTTATTTTTTATGCTATACGCCGAAAAAAATATATGGTTTTAACGTGAAAGATGTAGAGGTCCTTTTAGAATCTATGATGAAGCCTCATTTTGAAACTATAAGATTAAAAACAATCATTGAAGCTAAGGTGATCACCAAGCGACTTCGTGATAAGTTTTTTCATTTTTTATTTTGAAAGAACAAGAGCAAAGATATTACGAAGTCTGTAAGGTATTCATCTTTATAAATAGCTTTCGCAGTTTATAATGAAATTGTTGATGAAATATCTTCAGAAACAAATTTTGTATTGGTTAATCTCACATATTCAATAATTATTTCGGTTGTTGAAACAACTAATAAAATATGAGATCAAAGGAATATGGTCTTGTCATTTTGAAAGCTCGTGTTGACTCTTTCATTATTCCATAATATTCTATCATTATTAATGATGATCCCTCAAAGGTTGTCTAGAATGTTCCAATAATACCTTCTATTTTAAATACAAATGTTGTTGATATCCTGACTATGGATCCAAATGGTGGCTTATCCAACTTGGATATATTTATGACCGATATTGTCACTTCAACACAATATATTTTCTCTTGTAGAAAATTCTAAAGATATTAAGTAAGTTTGTTACGTTAGTCGGCTAGAGAAAACTCTCCATTCACTTTTCTCCTATTGACCTAACAAAGAGGCATTTAAACTTAAGATTTGAAGTAAAATGAGGTTTGCTTTTTAATTTATTAAGTATAGTTCAGTGTTTTCTGCTGAAATACAAGAATTAATTATATACTATGTATATGTCACCTTATGTTTCAGGTTATTTTCAATGATTTAACCATTCTCTATCAAGGTAATGTGTATCCTATAACTTATATTTCCTGTCTTTAGGTCATTTTTATGGTTTTATTGAACTTGTGGAATGAGATTCTAATTTAAAAGTTGATCTTGACGCTAGTATTGAGAGTGAAAAACAACGGAAGGTCACGTTCGAAGCTTGACAAAATTTGGAAAGTCTGTTGAACCTTAAATTGGTGTCTAATTATGAAGAACTAAAGAACAAATATTTTATGTTATCTTGATTTTGAATGCATTTCTTTATACCAAAACTCGCTCGTTTCGTTGTCAGTTTGGTAAGAAAAAATTTAAACTGTGACTTATGCATAAGGTAAAGTTGTGTCGGTTTGTAAAGAGAAATTGATTGTTTCTAAGGCCGAACTTACAACTATTAAGGATTTTGGTTATCTAACAAAGAACTCCTTAATGCCAAGATCAAAGCCGATGTTATAAAGTTAAGACTACTGGAGCAATTGGATGCTTTAAACTCAAGGTTTAACTTAATTTTAAAAAATTTGCTGACTAAACGTGAGTGCCATATGCAAGATGTTATTGCATATCAAGCAACAATGGTTACTTCTACTTGTGAGGGTGTTATGAATATCCATGTCCCATTTGTCCTCTACACTTTCTACCAATCATGATATAAGAAAAAGTAATATTAATTATCCAAAGACTACAAGAAAATGATAACAACATGTGATGAACAAATAATAAACCAATCATTCGACCAACCCTACAAGGCTACACAAAAGGCCGCATTGGCCCTTGACGATACACATAAAACTAGCAAATATATATATATATATATATATATATATATATATATAAAATTTCTTAGAATATAGTAACAGTAACAAATCAAAAGTAGTTTTAAGTTTGTCAAAATTTTGAAAATAAAAATATTAAAAATAGATGAGCTTGAAATGTTTTTTAAAAAAACTAAATGCTTGTACATGGTTATATTCTCTAATGTTTTTCCTATCTCGAATCAGCTATTATAAAACTAATAACACAGTTTTAACTTTCTTAATTATAGTATTTATATCTCAAATAATATATAAATATTCATGCTTATTAAAATATGGCTTTATATGATAAATAAAACATAGTTATAAATTTTAAATTGTACAATTTTGAAAAAAAAACATGTTTCGAAGTAAAATATTTACCCAAATATATATGAGGTCTTAAGGTCGGTAAAAAATACGTACTAAACCCATTGAATGGATACACACTAAAAATTTAAGAATAGTCCATCCTGATTTATCTCTCATAAGAAACTTATTTCATCCTTTTGTTAGAGCCATAAACAAAGATTAACTTCTCTAAAAGATAATTAAATTCAGAGTTTGGATTATTTGTGAAAATATATCTACATACCTTAAGTGCAACCTCATTAGGATACTCATTTCTTGAGAACACCTTTCACTAGCGAGTATGAATCTACAAATGCACCCCATACTTACGACCCAGTTTCATCTATAGTATTAGTTGTAATGCAAATAATATGATTAAAAATTGATTCGCAAAACTGTTTTTATAAGGTTGTATTATGTTAGGACGTCATTTCCCTAGTATGGGAAAGGAAAAGATTCATATGACTATGGTAAATGCGTTCGTAAAATAACTAATTAAAAGGTGTCTTTCAAATCAGTAATGCAGGTTAAGGCGTTGGCAAAATAACTAATTAAAAAACATCGTCAAAACTGTGATTATGGTAAAGGTGTCGATAACATAACTAACTGAAAAATATCATCAAATTTATCATTAAATATCATTTAGATGGAAATAGAGCGTCGATAAGATAACACAAAAGTGAAAGCATCGGCTAAAGGGAGAATATTTGAGACCGCATGATGTAAAACACTTAGCTTTAATACAAAGAATGATGGGTTTGAGAAGAAGATAGAAGCATCATAAAAAGAAAGTACACGATGATAGGCAACCGATGCTAAAAGTAAAAACTAAATAAAGATGAAAATAATTTAAAGATAATTGAAAATTTCAGATGAGTGCAATATATTACTAAAATACCCCTGATGGTTAAAGGGTAAAATAGTAATCTTTTATAATATAGACCGTGAGTTTTAATAAGATACATGTAGACCATCCCTATAATTTAGAAGATGGATTATCTATAAATTAAAAAATTTAATCATTCTAAAATCGATTGATTCATTGACTACTAAAATTACTCATGATCATTTATAGTCTTAACTCTTTGAAAGATACATGAGAAGAAAATCTCTTCATTATTTTTTATTAATAAAATGATAGAGGATCAAGTGAGTATAACTAGTATTAAAAGTTATCATTCAAAAAGATCTAAAATAAAAATAATTTAAACTCTTGTGGCAACTCACAAAGTTTGTCATGATTTTTAAAAGCAAAAAATACAAGAATTTGCATGTTTTAAAGCAAAATGAGAAACAAATGTGTTCATTGTGGTAAATTGAACAATCTTACATTTAAAAAATCTCAGAAGATTGATCGCCGTGCCCAACGTGTTGTGCATAATGATGATGTTGTATTTCATCGTAACTAATTTTTTTTCGTTTATCACAATAATCACGAATGTATATTTATCTGACATTTTGAAATCTAAATCTTGACGTATCTTAAATTATCGTTTATAAATAGCATAAGATGAAAAATATTAACAATTAATATTTCTTAATTTGTTAAGTTATCATAAATAAATTTACTTACTAAAACTTTATCGATAAAGTTACAAATTTATAAATATTCCTCTATAAATTTAAATGTTAATTACAGTTCGAAAGAAATTTTTAATAAAACTTCAAATAAAATAAAATTATATTTTTTTGAAAAAATATTATATACCTATCAAATCCATCCTCCGATGAAGAGGTTTTCGATCAAATTTTTACCATTAAATTTTATAAAGCTTTTTATCAATATTTAATTTAAATATTTTTATTTTTTAAACTAAATAGATGGTAGTAATAAAAAATTTAAATATTATTCTAAATTATTTATAACATCTAATTTCGGAGACAACATGATTACAACGTCAAATATAATACTATAATTTGAAATATGCATTTGTTATAAAACTTAGAATAACATTTGTGATTTTTATTGTGATTTATTTTAACAAAAATAACTTATTTTATTATGATTTTTGTTATAAAATATTTTTGTTTTATTTTTCAGAAAGTTAAATAGTTCAATATATTTATAAATCTTAGTTTTATTATATAAAAATTGTGAGAAATCAATTAAATTAAATGATTGAGAATGAAATAAAACAGTACTTGTATTTACAAGTACGGGTTATGTCCATAAGACTATATATCAATCTATAGATTTATAGTTTTTACCTATCCCATATTATAAACCTTAATTTGATTGAATAATTTTCATTTGAAATCAATTAAATGAAATGAAGAATAGTAAATCCATTTAGTATACGAAAATATAATATCAAAAAAATATTAGTTAGGTTATTGATTAAGTACCAATCTCATGAATCACACTTAGAATCTTATATTTAAATATATTAATAGAATAATGTACGCTAATCATTAAACTATCATTGTAATAAACAATTTCTATAAATCAATGTATTGACTTCTATTTCTTTTATAATCTTTGCTCTCTCCGCAGGGTTATATTGACTTCTATCTCTTTTATAATCTTCGCTTCTCCGCAGGTTATATGGTTTTGTTTTTTGATTTCTTTTTTGTCTTGAGTTTCTCGTTTACGGTAAATACACAATTACAGTATTAAAATAAGTTCAACACTCATTTAAGATCAAAAATAATTTTTTAAAATAATATTATAATTGTGAATGTTTATTTTTTAAATTGAATCAATAAGAGTTGTCAAAAACTTTATACCGGATATAAATATAAATATTGATAATCCTATATTGATAATTTGAACGATAACATTCATAATATGATACCATTGACAATATGAGATGTTTTTCAATGTTTTTTATAATGTTTTTTTTAATGAAAGTACTAACTTTATTAATTTATTATTTTATATCCAAAAACGCATTTAGAATATTTGTAAATTCTTGTGATTTTAAAATTTCGAGATCAATTGTTTCTAATAAAAAAACAAAATAAAATAAGAATGATCACATTTTTCCAAGCTTATCTGCTTTTTAAAAAACAATCTAATGTCTTTTTTTTTGCGGCCCAAAATAATGTAGATAAATTTATGTTTGTTTTGGATGTATCAATATAATTATTTGTTCTCTAAAACAGAGAGATAAGATAATAAAAAAAATGTTGAGTAGTGTCGAAAGAATTACAATTTTTAGTTTGTTCACTTTTCTTATAGTTATTCCTAGTTCATCATGTCAAGATATAGAGTAAATGTGTTATGTCGAGAGAAGTATTTGAAGAATAAGATATAACTGATACTAGAAATTTTAGTATAACTAAAGAAGATAAAAGTAGCATAATAAAGCTTGACATTAGAGACTTCATATTTTAGAAAGCTATGATCATCGCAATTATCAAAAGGAATCGAATATTTGTCAACATCTCAAGTAAATAAATATGTCTACCAAAATGTATCTCTAATTCTATTGGTAATTTGATTTAAAATATTGCTTATGAAAATGGCATTCTAGGGGTCAACTCTTACTATGGTGGTTGCTCACCATTATATCGTTTTAAATAACAGCTCATTTGCTAGATCAAGAGTCGGTTAAGGGATTGTGAGATGTCTTATTTAGATTTTTTATCTCACAAACTAGAGCCAGAGTTACATACTATAAGAGTGAATTTCATAGAACAAGCTTGATAAGCCAAAGGGTTGATTATGGATGTAAGGTCTTTGTAAAAGTTGGTAATGGCCAAAACTGTATAATTGAAAAAGTTGATAACTCTAATATTCATATATTTGATAGGAAACACCTAGCTCTTACAAATATTTTACATGTTCCAACCATTTTTAAAAAACTTACTCTCTATTTCTGAATTAACCTCAACCAATTCTCCTTATGTTGACGTTTCAAAGATTTATGTTTTGATAAGGACTTGGACACATGGAAGATTCTGTTAATATGAAGAGCTAAATGAGGCTATTGTTTCACGGAGAAGTAACATAAGTATCAAGAGTCTAGTCCATGTGTTCTTATTTATGAGTAAATCCTAGGGAATATGCAGTATGTGTCAAATTTAGAAGGTTGCCATGTGAGATTAGACCATATTTTATTTTTAACTTTTATCCAAATATTTAAACTAATATAATGTTCTGGTTGATGCTTAGTGTGGGTTATTTCTGATCAAGGGTAATTTTGTAAAGTGTTTTGGGAATTTAATGTTTAAGGTGAAATGTAGAGAGATAATTAAGGCGTGTGCTAATATTCAATTCTGATCACCCTCATTAATGAAAGTAGTTGTGGTATTTATACTTAATTAATGATCATGGGACTTTCAGGTCAGATTGTGGGTTTGGGTTGAGTTTAAGAACCCATTAGCCCAAGATATGAAATGACCAACACCTAGCTGAGTCATGTTCCACTAATTCTATCATATTCGGTTGCTTATGCTATTGGTTAAGTCCGAAGTCCCCTTCGGATAGGTGTACGTAGTAGTGTCAAAATTATCCGACTTTATCAGTAGCCCCTTTAAGTCTTGCAACGAATCTTTGGAAGAGCTAACTCAAAAACATAAAACTCAATATATATTCGAAGTGATCCCACTTTGATCGATTTGTCTTCTCCTAGGTAAACTCCCACATTTTCATTGTTATATAAATTGATTTTACAGTTCTATTGTTTTTAAGAACACAAACATTTCTAGAGAGAGAAAGCTTAGTAGTCTTCTTAAATAGTGTCTCGGTATATTTATGTTCACAACCAGAAACACATTGGTAAAAGGAGGTTGGCTGAATTTATCTGATTTGGAGAAAGCAAGAAAAGTTGCAAAAGATGCAAGAATTGCATCTCGTCTCCCTGCCTCTTTTGGTGAAGAAATCAATCGAGAAAAAACCAACACAGACCAAGGCTCATCATCCTTGAAGACATCAAAAGTCAGAAAATTACCTTTTGTCCCAAACCTATCTCATCTTCAGTTAGGGTCTTCTGTTCAAGAGTCCCTGAAACCCTTTACCTAAACAAAAGACAGTTTCTAGTGTTAGGAATCCTTTGCCTTTCCTAACAATGGGTTCGGATGCTGAGAAGTCCACCACGAAAAATACCCCTCGCTGAATAACTCGTCAATCCAAAGCTAAAACTGCTTATAGTTCTTCGAAACCTGCTAGTTTGGAGACGATAAAGCCCTTGGAAGAAACTAAGCCATTCGAACAACACTCAAGCGTAATGAAAGGGATCATAGAGAATAGCCTAGAAAATACTCCTTTTGAGACGTCCGAACAGACAGAGGAAACTGCAGCATATGGGAAGGGCAAAGTTAAAGTGGATCTGCCCAATATTGAGTCACTTCCGGAGTGTCTGGAAGGGAAAGTGGGGCTAAACTTTCAGAAAGTCAGCGTGAAGTACTTGATAGCCCTACAAAACATTGTTTATGTATACACCCATACTGATGAGTTGGGTCATATCCGAACAAAATGGGGCTTCCCCAATTCTGTTAAGGTGAGAATGTCAGTCACTCCGGAGACTCCTATGGATTGCAAGTCTCATGAGCTAGTTGTATACACGGAAGTGCTGAATTGGGGACTCTGGTTTCCTTTCGATCCAGATATAGTCAGGTACTTTCACCTGATAAAATTATGTCCGATCCAACTAAGTCTGAACGTATGGTACAATTTACTGGCTGGTATAATGGCATCAAGGTTGTCAAAAATCCCACTACCCATAGAAAGTCAACTGAGGGAATAAACAGCTACTATAACCTCCCTGACTACAGAAAACCAAAGCTTGACGAATAGTCTCTCTACCACTCAGCAAAACATAGAGTCCTTAGAGAAGGAAAAAGAGGATTCAGCTGCTAAACTGCACAAGTCAAAAGATGCTCCGAAACATCTCCAGACCAAGTATTCCAGACTGGAAACTTCTTCCTCCAACGAGATCAAAACTTTGAAGAAGCTACTAGAAGCTAGAGATAGTACTGTCAAGACTTTATCCGAAGACAAAGTCACCTTAGAGAATCTTCTTAATAAGAAGACAGAGGAGAATACATCCCTAGTAAACAAGAAAGCCGAAACGATAGCTGTAGGAATAGAGAAGTATGCTTCTGAAGTGGTGGAATGTTTGGAAAAAATAAATGATGGGATTAAGCCTGGCATGGTCTTGTTTTTTAACAAGAATTTTCCAAAGAGGAACCTTGGTCCTTTGTGGAAATTTGTGGAATACGAAGACCTTCATTTTTATACAATGGCAGATGGTGACAAGCATGACTACGCAAGTGGAGTAGACTCCAAAGATGATGAAAGAACTGGTGAGAGTTCGAGTGTTGAACTCAAACTTCCTAAAACAGATAAAGGTAATGAAGATACCGAAGGGAAAAAGCCCTAAAGTTTTGTTGTTATTTTGTGTTTTAAAACAAAAGTCCTTGGATGACCAAGGCATTTGTTGCATTTTTTAAATTTCTATTTTATGAACGAAAGTCCATGAAGGGTGAAGGTATTTTGTGAACCATGGATCGGGTCTATTTCTATCAGGCTTTAATATCATATTTTTCATTGTGCGAATCTTGTTTATCTCTTCGTAGCCAATGTTTAAATAGCCCTCAATATTTCAGGTCTGTTAAATAAGTGCTTAATAACCATTAAATGATTCCAATCACAAATGTTTAATGAATGTGATCAAGTGTTTAACATATCCGATCAACTCAAGGATGTTTGAGAGGCGGGGTGTTTATTGAGTATATAATATGTGATCACCTCATACTATGGTTAAGTCAATAAGAATTTTGCACCAGACTTTTGAAGAAGGCATAAAATATTATTAAAAAACTCAGACTCCTCGTTTAAACCTCCCCACGCCACCAGGGTAGGAAAGAGTATCCCCCCCTATATTTATATTGACATTCAAAAAGTAAATATTTACAATAGAGTCTTATTCTAAGTATAACCTGAGATATTCAACGTTCCATGGGTGCTTTAATGTTCTACCTTTTTTGTCTTGAAGTATATATGTTCCTCGTTTGACTTTCTCACATATCATATAAAGACCTTCCCAATTCGGAGCCAGCTTGTCGAACTGTTTCTCTTTGGTGTGCAAAAATATTTTTCTTAAGGCTTTGTCCCCCAATTGAAAATCTCTTCTTTTAACTTTGGAGAAAAATCTTCGTCTCATCAAACCCTGGTAATATGTTGTTCTTAAATGTGCTTTAACTCTTCTTTCTTCAAATCAAATCCAACTGATTCCTAACTATAATATCATTTGCCTGTTTGTAATAGTTTTGGATTTTGTAAGATGGTAAAGTAGAATCTATGGGTGTGATTACATTCATCATATAAATAAGGTCAAAAGAAGATTCTTCTGTAGCAACCCGAGGAGTAGTTCGGTAAGCCCACATTGCTTCTTGTAGATAACTTGGCCACTTTCTTGCAGCTCCCTCTAGATTTTTCTTCAGCCCAGACAAGATTTTTTGATTAGCAACTTCAACTTTCCCATTGGTTTAAGGGTGGAAAGAAGAAGAGAAACAATGTTGAATTCCTCTGGAGGTGCAAAATATTTCCATGTCTTTATAATCAAATTGTGGCCCATTATCTGTGGTGATGTTCTGGAGAACCCCAAATCTGCAACATATGTTAGATAAAACAAATTTATTAATTTCCTTAGAAGTGGTTCCAGCTAGGGAAGCTACCTCTATCCACTTAGAGAAATAGTCAATATCAACTATGATCGTTCGACATCCAATAGGTGCCATGGAAAGAGGCCCAACAAGATCTAACCCCCTTTATAAAAAAAGTATTGGTTCAGATATGGACTCCATAGAAACTGTTTGCACATGAATTTCATTTCCATATCTCTGGCAATGATCACACTTTTTTACCATAACTCTGGCGTCTGCCATTATGGTTGGCCAGTAGTACCCTGCTAATAAGACCCTCCTGGTTAGGGCTTTGTAGCCACAGTGTGCAGAACCTTCCCCGTCATGTAGTTCAGATAACATAATTTAGGATTCTTTAAATCCTAAGCAGCCCAAGAGGGGTCTGCTGAAAGAATTCTTGTAAAGAATATCTCTTAATACCAGGAAACCACGAGCATTATATTTAATTTTCTTAGCCATGGCTTTATCCGGTGGCAAAATCCCATGGGAAATAAACTGAAAAATATCATACCTCCAGTCCTTGGGTTGAATGACAACTATGCTCATACTTTCTTCATTCTCTTTACCTTTTTCTTGGCCCGTTTATATTGATAGACACTCTAACATCATATCCAAGGCTAAGATTCAGAATAATTTATGGTTTCCAAAGAGTCTGCTACAATATTATCTGATCTAGGGATACGTTCATACGGGATACTCTTGAAGCTTGCAACAAATTATCTTAGCATAAGCAAGTATTTTTTCAATTGTTCTTTATTTGCTGTAGATTTCTCTTGAGCGTGGTGAATAAGTAGTTTTAAGTCACTCATTAATCGGATTCTTTTGGCCCCACATATAAGGGCTAGCTTAAGAACAACTATAGTTGCTTTGTATTCAGATTCATTATTAGAGGCTTTGAAACCCAAAACATATAGCATGGTACATAGTATCACCATAGGAAGAAGTTAAACAAATTCCAGCCCCACACCCCATAGTACTAGATCCACCATCTGGTTTTCTTATAAAGTGACGTCGTTTGGGGCGCAAAATCAATATCATGATCACCCGACTCAACTGATCACTTGGTCATTTTTCTTAATACATCAGCTTTCTGAAAAATATTCTTTTAAGGAAAAGATGTTCGAACAACAATGGAATGAGCTTGGAAGTATGGTCTCATTTTTCTTGCCGCAATTACCAAAGCCAAAGCCAACTTTTCTAACTTCAAATATCTTCTTTCAGCATCAAACAGACTTTTGCTAATATAATAAACTGGACAAGGGTAATTATCTACTTCTCTTACTAGCACAACACTTATTGCATATTCTGATACAACTAAGTATATGTAGAGATTTTCCTCCCTAACAGGTTCAAAGAGAGTCTTGGATGAAGAAAAATGATTCTTGATTTCAAGAAATTCCTGATCACACTTTGGAGACCAATTAAAGTCTTTGGCATTTCTTAACACTTGGAAAAATGGAGCACATTTGTCTGATGGTCTTGAAATAAACTTGTTCAACGCAGCCAATCGTTCGATCAATCTTTGAACTTCTTTGGTATGCCGAGGATGATCCATAGCTAATAGAGCATTGAGCTAATCAGGATTAGATTAAATTTCTTTTTCACTTATTATATAACCCAAGAATTTTCCAAACCGGACCCTAAAATCACACTTTTCAGGATTTAACTTCAAGTTCACAGCCTCTAAGTTGAAAAACGTTTCTTGAAGGTCAGATATGTGCACATCTTCTTCAAATCTCTTTACCATCATATCATCTATATAAAGTTTCATATTCCTACTAATTTAACTACCAAAGGCTTTATTTACTAACCTTTGATAGGTGGCCCGGACATTTTTCAATCCGAACCACGTCACTTTATAACAATGAAGACCTTTGTCTGTAATAAAATTTGTGTGATCTCGATCCTTCGGATGTACTTGTATTTGGTTGTACCCAAAAATACATCCATAAAAGACAACAGTTTGTTCGTAGAAGTAGAGTCCACAAATTGATCTATCCGAGCAACATGATAACGATCCTTGGGACATTCCCTATTAAGATCAATGAAGTCGATACACATGCGCCATTTGCCATTCTTTTTCTTGACCAAAACAGGGTTGGCAGTCCATAAAGGGTACTGAGGCTCTTTTATATGGCCTATCTTGGTCAGACGATCAACCTCTTGAACAATCACATCTGCTTTATCTTTAGAGAAGGACCTTCCTCTTTGTACAATTGGTCCAACATCAGTTCGTACGGACAACTTATGACAAATTATATCAGCTGGCACTCTGGTAACATCATCATTGCACCATGCAAATACATGTAGATTATTCATTAAAAAGACAACAGCCTGTGTATCAAACTTGGTGCCAACTTGGTACCAATTTTAATACTTTTTCCCTCAGCTAGGGAATGAATTCCAACCTTCTCTACAGGTATTATGACACTGGGAGCCTCCTTGAGATCATCAATTTTATTATCATCGGTGGAAGGCTCCAATAGCCGCTAATCTTTGTTAATTTTGACTGCTCCGGACAACACCTACTTGTCCTTGGATAAAGTATTTTAAAAATTAATGGACCGTACAGGCCACAACACGCATTCTTGAGAGCCAAGATCTCCTAAATATTGCATTATAAGATGTTGGGAATTCCACCACAATAAACAATACCCTTACCATTTTCTTAAAAGGTCGTTTGCCCAGTAATACTTCTTCTTTGGATTCTCCAATCACATTTGTAAAACTCCCTCTGAACCCTACAATGGTTCTATTCGAACGTTGTATAACCGAAGGGTTTGTCATCTGTTTGCATAAGCTTAAATTAAGATGTTTACCGAAATTGTTGTGTCAATCAGGATTCAACGTACATCATTTCCCCCTATCGATGCCCCTATTACGAAAGTGTCTTCATGAAAACTATGAAAAGAGCTGGAGTTTGGTGCAAGTGTGTGGAAATTCTTCCATCCAATTGGGTGGTCAAACTGTTGACATGCCTCTTCCTTGAAGAACTAGATGGTGCAGTCACAATATCTCCCCTAAAAATAGTTAAAGATTTAAAATACTTAACCAAACCAGACACAGTAGTAGTTTTGTCTGTTATTACCCCCACCCAATTCCGACTCGGTCCAGATCAAGGTACTCAGAGTCCACATCAAATATTTCAGTGATTACCATAGCATCTGCCTATCTAGATATTCTAAGATTGCTTGAAGAAGTAGTTCGAGGAGTATTGACATTGGATTGTGCATTATGTGGTCTACTTCCCCCTTTTTTTTAACATAGGCCTCCAACTTACCCCTTTCAATGAGGTTCTGGGCCTCTTGCTTCAAATTTATGCAATCATGGGTATCATGCCCTATGTCATTATGGTACTTACAGAAACAGGTACTCCGGTTTTCTCTAGAGACTGTAACGCTGATGGTTTTCTAAAATGTACTTTATTTTTAGTTTTTGTCATACATTGTAGCCACATTTTCTCCCAATCCGGCTGATGTACTTTTTAAGGGACTCATTCGGCTCCTAAGCGCAATGAATGATGGTATCTTTATTTACCTTAAGCTTCTTGCTTCCAACGAACTGCCTCCGGAAGGCAACCTAGAATATGTAAAAAACATTTATAGATCCTTGAGGTAGACTATTATAACACTTGAGGGCACTTCCTGTGAAGGTTTGTGAGAAGGCCCTACACAACAATCTGCCGTCGTCATCGAAGTTCATTATAAAGTTCTTAAACTGCTCAAGATGGTTGTCCGGATCTTTACTCTCATCGTCTTTTTCCATCTTAGAGCTGTTAAAACTTTTAGAAAGATGTCCGGAGAGTATTTTTGCAGATAAAGACGATTGCATCAAGTTCTTGTTACGGCTAAACACGATATCCTCATTTGAAGTAACAAAAATACATGGTTCAGATCGGAAAGAAAAGGGATCAATCAGCAAGCGGTCAATATGCTGGCTGAACCCTTTATCTTCTCATTATTATTTTTGAGTCTGCCATGCATATCCTTTTTTCTTGAATGATTTTTAGTAAGCCTTATTTTCTTTTTCGACCATCCTTTATCACTACTGGAGGAAACTGATTCTTCAAGCTCTGCATCATTAAATGAGCTGCTAGAGGATTCCAAACTGGATCTCTCCACATGTTTAGATCGATACGTTTTCTTGGAGCTGAGATGAGTCTTTAGAGACTGTTCTTTTTCTCTAGGATTGTCAGTATGGTGAAGCACCGACGCATCAGATTTCTCTTTAACTCCTTTCTCTGCTTATTTTAGCGCTCTCAATGCCTCTATATGAGCCCTCCACTGATCGCGCTCCTCAAAAGTGTATTCGTTTTTTTTGTTACTCCCACCTCAAGAGGTAGAACCTTCTGTGCATTCAGATCCATCCGAACTACCTTGTTTGTTAGTTTGAATATGAAATTCAGGCACTGTCGTGCTTCCACTGTGGTCGCCAATTTAGTGTGGGTTATTTCTGAGCGAGGGTAATTTTATAAAATATTTTGGGAATTTAATGTTTAAGGTGAAATGTAGAGAGATAATTAAGGTGTGTGCTAGTATTAAATTCTGATTACCTCATTAATGAAAGTAATTGGGATATTTATACTTAATTAATGATCCATGGGCCTTTCAGATCGGATTGTGGGCTTATGTTAAGTTTAAAAGCCTATTAGCCCAAGATATAAAATGAACAGCACCTATCTGAGTCATGTTCGACTAATTCTATCCTGTTCGGTTGCTCGTGGTACTTGTTAAGTCCGAACTGCCCTTCGGATATGTGTAAGTAATAGTGTCAAAATTATCCGACCTTATAAATGTTAATGAAAAATTGTATGTTTTCTCATCATTGCCAACTAGGGAAATCTCATAGGCTACTATTTTTCTATTTTTAACTCTCTTACAACAAATATTTTAGATCTTATACACACAGACCTTTAGGGGTCTGCTCCAATCTTAACAAAAGATGGTTTAAATACTACATTATGTTTTAGATGTTTTTTCAAGGTTTGTATAGACTTATTCTTCGAATAAAAAATGTGACGCTTTAAAAATATTTTTACAGTTTCAGGAAATGGTTGAGATAAATTTTAAATAAAAAAATAAATTTTACAGACTAATAGTGGTGGTGAATATCAATATTTTCTATCCCAAACCACTTAGTCTGGTATCTAGTTAAGGCACTCATGTGCACACTCCTCTGCCCAGATTGGCAGAGCAAAGAGAAATCCTAGACATATAGTTAGGACTGGCCTTACCTTCTTGGCTTAGTCTCAAATACCCTTTTCCTTTTGGTTTGAGGCTACATCTACTGCAGTATATCTCATAAGTAGCCTACCTACTGTCTTTCTACAATATAAGTCTCCATATGAAAATATTTATTCTAACTACCTAACTATTCATTTTAAGAGTATTTGGTTGTGCTTGTTATCATTGTTTAAGACTATTTCAAAAACCTAAGTTTATGTATCATTCTACCAAATTTGTATTCATAGGTTATTCTGCTATTCACAAGGGTTATAAGTTTTAGCACCATCTAGTAAAGTATATGTTTATAGGCATGTCGTGTTCTATGAGTTAGAATTTCCCTATGCTAAACGGTCTCTATAATCTAATCAAAATCAATCATCTTTGTATAATCTGAGTTTGGGTTGGTTTAATAGTTTCCTAACTCTTGATCCTATAAGTAGTGGCTCAATGAATTGAAGTTTACCTAAGTCTACTTGTGACATAAGAAACTTGGTTCCTATCTTGATATCTTGCCAAACACACCATCATATTTTGTTATTTCTGGTTATTTCTCTCCAGTCACATGTCATGTATCACAAACATAAAATAAAGATATTCATCAACCTTTAATAAATCTATCTAAACATATATAACCATTACTTTATTCTTAAGATATTACACACTTTAGATAAGATGTTACACCTAATTCACTCAGACTTCACATAAATCATTCATTTCCTACTCATTCAATTTCAACACTCTCTAGGATAAATCATCTACATGTCACTAATCTACATCCTATGAATACCATAGGAAAATCTGGTATACCAAAACCTATAAATATATTTACTAGCTTTGTAACTACTTATAATTGTTTACCTAGAGAACCACACACTTTCAAATAAGCAGTGTTTGATTCTAACTAGCTTAGTGCAATGCACACAAAGTACAAAGCCTTGCAGTCCAATAACACTTGGACCTTAAGACATTGGTCACCTATTATGAACTTGGTTGGTTTTAAGTGGGTTTATATGATAAAATATGATATTGTTCAATTCAAATATATAAAACTTTTTTGGTGGCTAAAGGTTATCATAAGTGTCAAGGGGTAGACTTTGATGAGACTTTTAGTCATGTGATCAGTGCATCCATTATACGTTTAATCCTAAGAATTGTTATGTTAAAGAACTGGGTGATTCACCAGCTTGACATTAATAATAGCTTTTGAAATGGTTCCCTAGGTGAGATAATGTACATGGCACAATTTCAAAGCTTTATTGATCATCTGAAAGCATACTATGTGTTTAAGCTAAATAAGGCATTTTATGGTCTAAATCAAGCACCACGAGCATTGTATTCTAAACTGCGTGACGTGCTGGTTACTTGGAGGTTTTCAGAACTCTACAACTGGTAGTTTTATTTTTTCTATGCTACTAATCAAGAGACAATATTTTTTATGGTATATATGGATGATATTATTGTTACTAGAAATATAACTAACTTTCGACACGAGTTTATTAATCAGCTTAATGCAGTTTTCTCACTCAAATATATAGGTAGTCTTCATCGATTTCTATGAATGAAAGTTACAAGAGACTTTACTAGACTCTATCTAACTCAAAATAGATATACATAAAATTTGTTTACCTTTGTTGGAATGAACTCTTCCAAATCTTATCATGCTCTAATGTTTGTTGATTAATTTCCATATCTTCTGTAAGGTACTCCACTTCTCGATCCTACGCTATATCTAAAATTGTTAGGTTCCTTACAGTTATAGTATTTACTACACAGAAACCTAACATAATTTGCTGTAAAAAAACTATCTCAATACTTAAAAGCTAAGAATAATCTAAATCTGCAATATGTCAAGCGTGTGTTGACTGATGTGGATCGAATGGGTTTGGATTACACATCAAACCATCAGCTCAAATGTGTCGTACTAGATTTTTCTATGCTCACTGGAAAGCTCGTCTGACTACCAGAAATCAGTTGGAAGATATTGTATTTTCCTTGAAAACTCTCTAGTTTTATGGCATCCAAAAAGTGTCACGTAGTTGTCAAATCAAACACAAAATCGAAATATCAATTAAATAAAATGAGTAATAATTAATCCATTTATAATTATATCGTTTTAAGTACCGATACAGATTCATTCACCATTTCAAATACCAATGCAGATTAATGTATGAATGATATCGTTTTTAATTTATATAAAAGTTTGTACTCCCTCTGTTATAATATAAGACGTTTTAGAAAAAAATATATGTTTCATAATTTTTATAGATCTTACATCGCTAGATTTTACACCCATTTGATATATCTCTCACCTAATTTTGGACAAATTTGCCCTTCCCAGAAAACCTAGGTATATAAGGGTTTTATAAATCTCTTACCATTTTCTCTTTTTTTTTTCTCTCTCTCTCTCTCTAAAAACCTCTCAAGCACCCAAATTTGACCGAAAATCAGACTTTGTTATTTCAATAATCTGAATTCCTAACAACATCGATGTAAGAAATACAAGCCTCCCACTATAGTTTTTTTAGTTTTCATCATGCATAAACAGTAAAAAATAGGGTATTTCGGTTTCGTTTTAAAAAGTTGGATTTTTGTATAATTTGAAGTATTATTTTGTTAGAATAATGTTGTATTGTTGTTAGTCTTGTTAGGATTTATGCTTTTGTAGGAAATTGTAGTGTTTTGATAGACTTTGGATTATGGATCTCGAATGTCTCTGGTCGCACGTTAGTGCTACCAGAAATCATCTCATCGTACGATCGTGCGACCAGGGAGAGGGTAAGTCGCTTGCGACATATGAACTTAGTTGGTCTCATGCAACCTTGAGACACACCCTGTCGCATGCGACAACGTCTCTTACAATTTTTTTGTTTGTTTCAAAATTATTTCGTACTTTATGTTTTTTACAAGATGGGTCGTATCAAAATTACGGTGAAAATCCGTTTAAAAAGGATAAAGTTCGTGTGCACGAGGCGCGTCGGGAAAAAGAAGCTAATGTTTCCCCTGAGCATCTGGAGGTTGGTCCCACCGATGGAAAATCTGCTGGTAGTCGGACGAAACGATGCATCCGTCGTCGTCCAACTGATAATGAGATTCGTTTGGTTGTCGGTAGCAGTGGTGCACGTTCGTCTTCGCAGGAACTTGACCTATCTTACGTTGAGGAGGAACCAGAGAGACCGGAGGCACCGGAGGCAGCTGATGCACGTTACGAAGACGATGCACCCGACGTACCTTGCGCACCCGAGGTCGAGGATCCCGAGTTATTGTCGGGGATGCCACATGTCCCAGCTCTTTATCCCGATTACACCTTTACGAGGCGTTTAGTGTTTATCACCGAGATGTAAGTTTTAATTCTCTAACTTTAATGTAGAATTTATTTATTATTTTATTAGTCACTTACATGTTTCATACATATTGCAAGATATGATCTCCTTGTGATACTTCAATATGTACGATAGTGTCCAAAAATGGGACTTCAAAAATCAGAGCAGGGTACGGGCGAAGGCGATGGAGACTATCTTTGGCCCTCTCGTCGACGCACTCTCCCGTTGGCATACTAACCTGCATTTGGTTGAAGCATTCCTCGAGCGATGGCATGAGGAGAAATCTTCATTTCATTTCTCATTCGAAGAGATGACTGTGACTTTGGATGACGTCCATGTCATCACTAGACTACCGGTTATGCCTTTTGATGTTTTATCGTTTGATGACGAGATTGAACGGAGCCAGACATATGCTACCATGTTAGCTGTACGACCAACAAAGTTGAATAAGAATCTTAGGAATGCTAGTAACATAAATCTTAGTTGGCTGCGCAACACATTCACGCATGACAGATATAGTAGTAGTAAGATCACATATGAGAGAGGGGATCATGCCACCCGTACCCACATAGGTGCCATCATTTGCGCCAATAAAACTGGAAATTGTATTCCTTTAGATTACCTTCACTTCGTGAACTAGTACCACGTTATGAATCGGTTCAACTGGGGTCAGTTTGTATTGGCGCAATTGTATAACACCCTTAGTCAGGGATCTTTGCATGGTACGGGGGAATTTGTGGTTTCATATAACTACTTGAGGCGTGAATATTTGCTCACTTTATTCATTTTTGAGCTCCACTATGTAGCGATTACCAGCTAGTTATGCCCATATGTGTCGACATGCGCCACTTAAGATCGACGTTTCACAGGATGTGCGCAGGGAGTTGAGGCATACACTATTGACGTGCACAGAGTCAGATGTAAGTAGTATTTATTTTTTAAGGTTATGTTTTTTAACTACTATAGTTGTCTAACATGTTTACTTATTTATTTACATGTGGTTTTCCTTCCATATGCGTATTTACGGGACGAACATCCGTTCTATGAGGTCAGCTGGGTTGAGTTGACGCTAAATACGCTTGACATCATTGTTCCATTCTATCCCGACCCTGTCACTCGTCAGATGGGATTTATACAGCTCATTCTGAAACAGAGACGATAACCTAACTCCATCGATATACCTTTCTCATCTATCATATTATAGTAACTAATATGTAAAAATTCTGCCCTTCGCACGGTAAATTTAAAATTTAATGATTAGAATTATATCAAATTTATTATTTTAAACACATAAAATTAATAAAAATAGAACTAATTACTTATATAAATACAAAAAGTTTGATAAATAATTGATATGAGCATTTGTTTATATATCAATAAAATCGTTCTTATATAACCGAGTATCCGAAGTTTATTTAGTGTTGTCTAAAAAACTTTAAAATATTGTCTAAAAACTTTGAGAATGGACTTGTCGCACATGTCCTTATTCTTTACCTTAATTTCACAATCTTTTTCATTTAGCTCCATCTACTTAAACAAAAAATAATTGAAACTACATTATAAACAATGTCCTATGGAAACTATTAGAAAGCATACATATAGGAGCAAAGAGATTTGAAGAATATGTTAAATTATTTCTTGCTCGGATCCATCATAAACAAAAAATTATATAAACCCCACTGTCTGATATAGAGTAAATTTAACAATAAAAACCTAATAAACTACAAATTTCAAGTAACCTCAATATGAAAAATCATACGATACTAGAGTTGTTAGTTTATTATCGTGTAGAAATAAAGCCAATTCACTGTGAGTTTCAACCAAGTTTTTCCACAAAACATTCATAACCACCTGATATTTATTAAATTAATAAAAATTATGTATCCATTTAAATATTTTTTCCTAAACATATGAATGACATATGCATGCTAATATACTTCTTTATATTATGCTAATAATAAAAACGTTGTAGAAAATCTAATAAACTACAATATTTCAAGTGACCGCAATATGAAAAAATATAGGGTATTAGAATTCTTAGTTTGTTACCTTGTAGAAAGAAAGTCATATCACTGTTAATTTCAACCAATATTTCCCACAGAACATTCATAACCACCTGATGTTTATTAAATTAATAGAAATTATGTATTCATTTAAAAAAATTCTAAACATATGTATGGCCTATGCATGCTAATATACTTCTTTTATATTACGCTAATAATCAAAACGTTGAAAACCTACCATTACATTGAAGTTGAATGGCGAAGCTCAAGAATTCCTTAACTCATAATGAGTAAATAATTTGTTAAAAGAAACATTGGTTGATAAAACAGTATCTACATACTCTATACTTCGACAACATAATAATGGTTACATACTCCTAAGAGGTTCATACTTTGACTTTAAATATTGGATATGTTTTTAGTTTTGATGTCGTTGTTGACATATTCTTTAACTAAATTATTTTTACTCTTTTTTTAGGTTTAATATTTTGCTTTATATGTATATATGTGTATATCAATAGACAATCTAGAGTTTGAATATATCAATAGACAATCTAGAGTTTGAATATATACGACTTTAACAAATCTCAACTTTTTATAGTATTCTAACATGTTTTGCTTAGTCCTGATTTAATAGATATTTAAAAAAAATCTTCGAAGTTATTATGATTCACCAAAATCTCATATCATCAATACACAAAAATATGTTTTTTGTATATTATTTCAAAGTTTTTTTGAGAGTATCATTTTATTTTGTTAAATGACAATAGACCAAAATTAGTTCAACATTCTTCATCTCTTTGGATTTGTAACACAATAGACTTATAGTGTTTCGAATTCAACTTATTAATCTCACATCTAGTACCTCTTATTGTCGTGGCTATCGTATAATTATCAAATTACCAATAACATTTAGTGAAATTGTTGTTCCAATTATCATAGTTTTTTGTTGGTAAGACACTCAAGCATTATTTTGTCAACTCCTGACCTAGTCATCGCCAACACCAACCTCGATAATACAAATTCGGTTACATATGATAATTTTTTTTACCAAAAAAATGAAAAAATTGGAACTTGAAATGAATAACTCATTACCAATTCTTATTACATTTAAAATATTAGCTCTATTACCTGCTATGTTATCATATATATATATATATATATATATATATATATATATATATATATATATATATTAATGTAAAGGATAAATGATAAAAATGTATTTAATAAAATAATAATAATATTATACACCATAGTAAAATATTCATTAAATAAAAATATCAATAACGGTAACTATATCATTTTAGAATCAAATATACAATAATACTTTTAATGTTTATAGCTTCATTTGCATCATTAATATTATTTTTTAAGGTGTCATTTAAATTTCATTAGACACAAAATTATGTCATCAATTTTTTTGATATTTAAAGTGAAGTTTAAAAAATGCATATAATTAATAAAATAAATTAGCATCAAGTTCACCTTGACTTGCATCATATTTCGAAGTTAAATTCTTACTTGATTATTCAGCAACTCATGGCTTAATCGTGACCATTTAATTATCAAATGTCTTCTTCAAACGAGATTTCCGCTAACTACATCAATTATGATAAGGAAATTTCTTTCTCGTATTTGTACCAAAAAGTTAAAGCTAGAAACTGATCAAGAGTAATTTTATGAAACAATAAATCAATTCATTATATAATGATTAGATCTAATATTTATAGATAATCTATCTCCTCAATTATAGAGATGGATGACATGTGTATCTCATGATACATGCGAACCATCTATTACAAAATGTTACTATTTTACACCTAAACCGTTAAAGGTATTTTAGCAATACACTACACATATTTCAAATCTTCAATTATTTTGAAGTTCTTTCCATCTTCATTTGGTTTTTACTTTTAGCGTCGGTTGTCCATCATCATGTAATTTTTTGATGCTTTCATCTAGAGTTGTTATTGGGTCTCTCAACCCGTTAACCCGCTTGGGACCAGTCCGGTAAGGTCCGCCCAAGATTGTTTCAGGTAGCTTAGAGAGCGGGTTAGGAGTTGAAATCCTGGACCGACTCTCTTATCGGTCTAGACCGGTCCGCCCAATGCCAACCCAGTAAAGGAGATGTATAATTTTTTTTCTAATCTAGGTATGATTTTAACTAAAATCTTAAAAAATTATGATAAACTAACAGACCGACCCGTTAAGAGTTGGACCGGACCAGACTAACTCTTAATGAGTCGGCATGTGTCCATAATATTTAGCTCCATTCACTTAGTAGTCTAAGCTGGACCCATAAAGTAGCTTACCGAACCGGTCTCGGTCACGTCCAAACCCGGACAGACCCGGCCCTATAACATGAATACTTTCATCTTATTCCCAAACTCATCATCCTTTGCATTAAGTCTAAGTATTTTCCATCATTAGCTACTAAATATTATCCTTTTAGTCGACGCTTTCACTTTGTGTTATTTTATTGATGTTCTCTTTCCATCTGCTACTCGAAACCTCCATCTAGCAAACACTTTAATGACAGGTTTAATGATGTTTTTTACTTACTTGTTTTGTCAACGTCTTTACCTTAATGATAGTTTGACGATACATTTTATTTAGTTATTTTGTCAACGTCCTTACCTTCATGACTAAAAGACACCTTTAGTTAGTTATTTTGATAATGTCTTTACTTTAGTGATATGCATTTTTTTCCCAAATAAGGGTAATGACGTCCTTGTGGAATATAACCTTATCAGAACTCTCCTTAGTTCTGAAATATATCTATATTTTTAAGAATTATCAATAATATAAGAAAGGTAAAATTCATATCCCTTTTTAATTTTAATTCAGCGTCATCTACCTCAATCATTAAATTTTTTATGCACGTTTAATTAATTTAAAACAAACAATTAATGACATAACAACACTTATTTTTCAACTTATAACATTATGTTTCCAACACCTCTCACACTTCATATGGACCGCTTATCTTACTTTAGAATGACCAAAACATTTAACAAATTGAAGATCATATCAACCCTGGAACCAAGATAATGTAAAAATAAACATCATCATACCTAAAGAACCTTTTAAAAATTTAATAAAAATGAAGATGATCAAGACGTTGATAGAGATATTACCCTTTGAATTGACTACTTGATTCATTTACCGATACATTTGCCGACATTAATTTATCTAAGGACGTTACAATTTCTAATGTTAATGGCAAACTCGAATCCAAATTATTCGAGTTAGTTGGTGAAGCTAAAAGATGTTGCATAACAAAAAAATATTTTTTTTATATATTATTATTTTTACTCATATGTTTTCGTAAAATTTACTTACTATGAATTATTTTAATTTTTTAGAATCTAAGGCTATTTCGAAATAATTTCAGATGCAATTTCTTAAACCAACTTTTCATCGATACTCAACCAATATGGGAAGATTAATATCATAATCTTTTCACACAATAAAATCTATTGCACTATTTATTTTGGCCGTTGGAAAATAATGGATACTACCACCAAATCCATGTTAAATAGAAACAATTGTCGATGCTTTAAAACATAATCTTGGATCTCACTTGTCAAGTTGAATATAGTCTCATACGTCAAATTATTGTTTTTCCCTTTTATACACCACATACCGCCAATAATCTCTCTTGTGTTGATGGCTTCAATTATTTATTTTTGCTCGCTTTCCATGTACCATTATAAATATTTATCTAAACTACATTTTGACGAAAGATTAAGCCAATGTATTTTTCTTAATGACGTGAATTTTTATCTTCTATATATCTGTCTTCCAAAGAACATATGAAGATCATTTTTAAGGACATACTTAGCAGTTGATTTTAAGGACACGCTACAAATTTAAGAATAGTCCATCCAGATTTATCTCTCATAAGAACCTTCTTTCATCCTTCTGTTGGATCCACAAACGAAGTTGGATCCCCACAATAGAATTCGCCCCCTCATTTGGCTATCCAGTCTATACAATGATTAACTTCTCTAAACATGGTTGAATTCGAAGTTTGAATTATTCATGAAAATCTACCTACATACCATAATGCATTTTCATGAGGATACTCATTGTTTGCGACCACCTTACACTAGTGTGTGTACCTCTAACGAGTATGTCTTTACAAAATTCACCGCATACTTACGACCCAATGTCATCTATGATATAAATTGTAACACAAATGATATGATTAAATTTTGATTCATAAAACTATTTTTTATAAGGTTGTTTTATGCTATGACGTCATTACCCTTATTTGGGAAAGTAAAATATTCATATGACTAAGGTAAAGGCGATGGTAAAATAACTAAGTAAAAGGTATCATCAAATCAGTCATGCAGGTAAAGATGTTGGTAAAGTAACTAATTAAAAGAAATCGTCAAAATTGTTATTAAGTTAAAGGTTTCGATAAAATAACTAATTGAAAAACAATCATCAAATTTATCATTAAAGTATCAGCTAGATGGAAAGAGAGCACCGACAAGATGACACGAAAGTGAAAGCATTGGCTAATGGGAGAATATTTAGGACATCATGATGGAAAAAACTTAGACTTAATACAAAGAATAATAGGTTTGAGAATAAGATGGGCAGCTGACACTAAAAGTAAAAACTAAATAAAGATGGAAATAATTTAAAGATAATTGAAAATTTGAGATAGATTTAATATATTACTAAAATACTCTAACGGTTAAGGAGAAAAATACTAACATTTTGTAATATATAACTAACATTTTTCATAAGATACATGTATCATCATCCTTATAATTTAGGAGATGGATTATCTAAAATAGAATATATATTTTTTATTGTAAAATGGATTGATTCATTGGCTAATAAAATTGCTCATGATCATTTCTAGTCTTAACTATTTGGCCCAAATATGAGAAAGAATTTTCTTCATCATTTTTAATTGATAATTTGATGGAGGATCAAATGAGTACAACTAATATTAAAAATTACAAGTCGAATATATCTAAAATAAGAATAATCTAGATTGTTGTGGCAACTCACAAAATTTGTCATGATATTTTTAGAGCTGAATATAAGAATTTGCATGTTTGGAGACAATATGAAAAACGAAGGTGTTCATTGTGGTGAACTGAACGTGGTGATTCATTATTGTATTATATGCACGATGATGATGTTGTATTTCGTCGCTACCAATTTTTTCCGTTTATTGCGACAATCACAAATGTATGTTTATTTGAAATTTTGAAATTTAATTTTTGATGTGTTTAAAATTATCTTTTATAAATAGCATATAATATTATGAGATGAAAATACCAATAATTAATATCTCTCAATGTGTAATGTTATTATAATTGTTTATTCAGATTTATAAGTCTTTGTATGTAAATTTAAATGTTAGTTACCGTTCGAACGAAATTTCTAATGAAATTTTAAATAAAATAAAATTATATTTTTTCGAAAAAAATATTATATATCTATTAATTTCATCATTTGATGAAAACGTTGCTGATCAATTCTTTATCACTAAATTTTTATATGGTTTTTTTCTTATGTCAATTTTTAACATGAAAATACAATTAAATAACTATGTGTATAAGATGTCAAAAAGTGCCGACAACAGAGATATTATATTTTTAGTTGAAAATTCAACATTTGAATTGCATTTGATCAACTTATGTTATTTCTCTCTAAGAACATAGTCCTGAATTCTTGATTCTGCCTATAATGGAAGCTTGTTCTCTGGTAAAGAAACTGATTCATTCTCATCATGGAGGAACATGAAATCACACCCCTGCTTAACTCTGGTGTGGTTAATTTACGTCTGAGGGTAATTTGGTAATTTGTTTTAGAGTTTGTGAAAGTTGGTATGTGTTTAATGTTTGGAGTAGAGAGTAGAGGGAGAATTAAGCAGCCTGGTTGCAGTTAATTTTCATTACCCATATTTAATGCAGGTGGTTGGGTATTTATACCCTTACATCTGGGCTTTATGGGTTTTCGGGTCATGTTTAATGGACCCGGGTCATGTTTAAAGACCCATGAGTTCTTAGTAGGAGATCAAGCAGCTTAGTCAAGAAGTGTTTAGGTTTTTTAGTACTTTTGTCATAGTTCGAACAGTCCAATGGGCTAAGTGTTCGAAGTGGTCTGTCCGGTCTGGTGGCCTTGGTCCGATCTGTCCCTGTCCGGAGAGGAAGCAGTTTTCGGACTCATCAGGCGCCCCTTTTTTAGGTGTTTGTTCAAATGCCTTTGTCAAAAACCTGAAAAATAGTTCGATATCACGGGCAGTTTTATCCGGACAGGTCTTTCGACTTGTGTTGTGGCTTTATCCGGACTGATAAAGCTTTGTGAATCCAAACGGTTTTTTGCCAGAGTTTATGGGACACGTGTCACTTTTCAGTTGGTTTCTTCAGCCATTTTTTCACCTTCAATCTCGCACCCACCTTCTTCGAAAATCAACCTCTTCATTAAAGAGGGTGACATCAGCGCCCTCTTTTAATCATTACCAATCTTTTCGAATTCTCCTAGGAATCAAACTCCTTTTTCAGATTTAATATAAATTGAAAAGCTTTCTACAGTTTCACCATCACTCTCGTTTTTACATTACAATTTCTCAAAGTTTTTTCTCTCCAAAGCAAATTTTTACCCAGATTGTTTATGTTTACGGCTCGGAACGCTTTGATCAAAGGCGGGTGGCTTAACCTCTCTGAATTAGAAAAGGCGCAAAAGGTTGAAAGGGAAAGGTGCATTGCAGCAGGCTTACCCGCTTCGCCCATCGACAAACCATCAATTTCACCCACAGAATCAGACCAAGGTTCTTCCTCCATAAGGGGCATCAAACCGAAGAAGTTAGTTCACACCAATCTTTCACCTATTATATCAGGCTCCTCGGTTCAAGAGTCGGAACCCATCGTTGAAACAGAGACGATAACCTAACTCCATCGATATACCTTTCTCATCTATCATATTATAGTAACTAATATGTAAAAATTCTGCCCTTCGCACGGTAAATTTAAAATTTAATGATTAGAATTATATCAAATTTATTATTTTAAACACATAAAATTAATAAAAATAGAACTAATTACTTATATAAATACAAAAAGTTTGATAAATAATTGATATGAGCATTTGTTTATATATCAATAAAATCGTTCTTATATAACCGAGTATCCGAAGTTTATTTAGTGTTGTCTAAAAAACTTTAAAATATTGTCTAAAAACTTTGAGAATGGACTTGTCGCACATGTCCTTATTCTTTACCTTAATTTCACAATCTTTTTCATTTAGCTCCATCTACTTAAACAAAAAATAATTGAAACTACATTATAAACAATGTCCTATGGAAACTATTAGAAAGCATACATATAGGAGCAAAGAGATTTGAAGAATATGTTAAATTATTTCTTGCTCGGATCCATCATAAACAAAAAATTATATAAACCCCACTGTCTGATATAGAGTAAATTTAACAATAAAAACCTAATAAACTACAAATTTCAAGTAACCTCAATATGAAAAATCATACGATACTAGAGTTGTTAGTTTATTATCGTGTAGAAATAAAGCCAATTCACTGTGAGTTTCAACCAAGTTTTTCCACAAAACATTCATAACCACCTGATATTTATTAAATTAATAAAAATTATGTATCCATTTAAATATTTTTTCCTAAACATATGAATGACATATGCATGCTAATATACTTCTTTATATTATGCTAATAATAAAAACGTTGTAGAAAATCTAATAAACTACAATATTTCAAGTGACCGCAATATGAAAAAATATAGGGTATTAGAATTCTTAGTTTGTTACCTTGTAGAAAGAAAGTCATATCACTGTTAATTTCAACCAATATTTCCCACAGAACATTCATAACCACCTGATGTTTATTAAATTAATAGAAATTATGTATTCATTTAAAAAAATTCTAAACATATGTATGGCCTATGCATGCTAATATACTTCTTTTATATTACGCTAATAATCAAAACGTTGAAAACCTACCATTACATTGAAGTTGAATGGCGAAGCTCAAGAATTCCTTAACTCATAATGAGTAAATAATTTGTTAAAAGAAACATTGGTTGATAAAACAGTATCTACATACTCTATACTTCGACAACATAATAATGGTTACATACTCCTAAGAGGTTCATACTTTGACTTTAAATATTGGATATGTTTTTAGTTTTGATGTCGTTGTTGACATATTCTTTAACTAAATTATTTTTACTCTTTTTTTAGGTTTAATATTTTGCTTTATATGTATATATGTGTATATCAATAGACAATCTAGAGTTTGAATATATCAATAGACAATCTAGAGTTTGAATATATACGACTTTAACAAATCTCAACTTTTTATAGTATTCTAACATGTTTTGCTTAGTCCTGATTTAATAGATATTTAAAAAAAATCTTCGAAGTTATTATGATTCACCAAAATCTCATATCATCAATACACAAAAATATGTTTTTTGTATATTATTTCAAAGTTTTTTTGAGAGTATCATTTTATTTTGTTAAATGACAATAGACCAAAATTAGTTCAACATTCTTCATCTCTTTGGATTTGTAACACAATAGACTTATAGTGTTTCGAATTCAACTTATTAATCTCACATCTAGTACCTCTTATTGTCGTGGCTATCGTATAATTATCAAATTACCAATAACATTTAGTGAAATTGTTGTTCCAATTATCATAGTTTTTTGTTGGTAAGACACTCAAGCATTATTTTGTCAACTCCTGACCTAGTCATCGCCAACACCAACCTCGATAATACAAATTCGGTTACATATGATAATTTTTTTTACCAAAAAAATGAAAAAATTGGAACTTGAAATGAATAACTCATTACCAATTCTTATTACATTTAAAATATTAGCTCTATTACCTGCTATGTTATCATATATATATATATATATATATATATATTAATGTAAAGGATAAATGATAAAAATGTATTTAATAAAATAATAATAATATTATACACCATAGTAAAATATTCATTAAATAAAAATATCAATAACGGTAACTATATCATTTTAGAATCAAATATACAATAATACTTTTAATGTTTATAGCTTCATTTGCATCATTAATATTATTTTTTAAGGTGTCATTTAAATCTCATTAGACACAAAATTATGTCATCAATTTTTTTGATATTTAAAGTGAAGTTTAAAAAATGCATATAATTAATAAAATAAATTAGCATCAAGTTCACCTTGACTTGCATCATATTTCGAAGTTAAATTCTTACTTGATTATTCAGCAACTCATGGTTTAATCGTGACCATTTAATTATCAAATGTCTTCTTCAAACGAGATTTCCGCTAACTACATCAATTATGATAAGGAAATTTCTTTCTCGTATTTGTACCAAAAAGTTAAAGCTAGAAACTGATCAAGAGTAATTTTATGAAACAATAAATCAATTCATTATATAATGATTAGATCTAATATTTATAGATAATCTATCTCCTCAATTATAGAGATGGATGACATGTGTATCTCATGATACATGCGAACCATCTATTACAAAATGTTACTATTTTACACCTAAACCGTTAAAGGTATTTTAGCAATACACTACACATATTTCAAATCTTCAATTATTTTGAAGTTCTTTCCATCTTCATTTGGTTTTTACTTTTAGCGTCGGTTGTCCATCATCATGTAATTTTTTGATGCTTTCATCTAGAGTTGTTATTGGGTCTCTCAACCCGTTAACCCGCTTGGGACCAGTCCGGTAAGGTCCGCCCAAGATTGTTTCAGGTAGCTTAGAGAGCGGGTTAGGAGTTGAAATCCTGGACCGACTCTCTTATCGGTCTAGACCGGTCCGCCCAATGCCAACCCAGTAAAGGAGATGTATAATTTTTTTTCTAATCTAGGTATGATTTTAACTAAAATCTTAAAAAATTATGATAAACTAACAGACCGACCCGTTAAGAGTTGGACCGGACCAGACTAACTCTTAATGAGTCGGCATGTGTCCATAATATTTAGCTCCATTCACTTAGTAGTCTAAGCTGGACCCATAAAGTAGCTTACCGAACCGGTCTCGGTCACGTCCAAACCCGGACAGACCCGACCCTATAACATGAATACTTTCATCTTATTCCCAAACTCATCATCCTTTGCATTAAGTCTAAGTATTTTCCATCATTAGCTACTAAATATTATCCTTTTAGTCGACGCTTTCACTTTGTGTTATTTTATTGATGTTCTCTTTCCATCTGCTACTCGAAACCTCCATCTAGCAAACACTTTAATGACAGGTTTAATGATGTTTTTTACTTACTTGTTTTGTCAACGTCTTTACCTTAATGATAGTTTGACGATACATTTTATTTAGTTATTTTGTCAACGTCCTTACCTTCATGACTAAAAGACACCTTTAGTTAGTTATTTTGATAATGTCTTTACTTTAGTGATATGCATTTTTTTTCCCAAATAAAGGTAATGACGTCCTTGTGGAATATAACCTTATCAGAACTCTCCTTAGTTCTGAAATATATCTATATTTTTAAGAATTATCAATAATATAAGAAAGGTAAAATTCATATCCCTTTTTAATTTTAATTCAGCGTCATCTACCTCAATCATTAAATTTTTTATGCACGTTTAATTAATTTAAAACAAACAATTAATGACATAACAACACTTATTTTTCAACTTATAACATTATGTTTCCAACACCTCTCACACTTCATATGGACCGCTTATCTTACTTTAGAATGACCAAAACATTTAACAAATTGAAGATCATATCAACCCTGGAACCAAGATAATGTAAAAATAAACATCATCATACCTAAAGAACCTTTTAAAAATTTAATAAAAATGAAGATGATCAAGACGTTGATAGAGATATTACCCTTTGAATTGACTACTTGATTCATTTACCGATACATTTGCCGACATTAATTTATCTAAGGACGTTACAATTTCTAATGTTAATGGCAAACTCGAATCCAAATTATTCGAGTTAGTTGGTGAAGCTAAAAGATGTTGCATAACAAAAAAATATTTTTTTTATATATTATTATTTTTACTCATATGTTTTCGTAAAATTTACTTACTATGAATTATTTTAATTTTTTAGAATCTAAGGCTATTTCGAAATAATTTCAGATGCAATTTCTTAAACCAACTTTTCATCGATACTCAACCAATATGGGAAGATTAATATCATAATCTTTTCACACAATAAAATCTATTGCACTATTTATTTTGGCCGTTGGAAAATAATGGATACTACCACCAAATCCATGTTAAATAGAAACAATTGTCGATGCTTTAAAACATAATCTTGGATCTCACTTGTCAAGTTGAATATAGTCTCATACGTCAAATTATTGTTTTTCCCTTTTATACACCACATACCGCCAATAATCTCTCTTGTGTTGATGGCTTCAATTATTTATTTTTGCTCGCTTTCCATGTACCATTATAAATATTTATCTAAACTACATTTTGACGAAAGATTAAGCCAATGTATTTTTCTTAATGACGTGAATTTTTATCTTCTATATATCTGTCTTCCAAAGAACATATGAAGATCATTTTTAAGGACATACTTAGCAATTGATTTTAAGGACACGCTACAAATTTAAGAATAGTCCATCCAGATTTATCTCTCATAAGAACCTTCTTTTATCCTTCTGTTGGATCCACAAACGAAGTTGGATCCCCACAATAGAATTCGCCCCCTCATTTGGCTATCCAGTCTATACAATGATTAACTTCTCTAAACATGGTTGAATTCGAAGTTTGAATTATTCATGAAAATCTACCTACATACCATAATGCATTTTCATGAGGATACTCATTGTTTGCGACCACCTTACACTAGTGTGTGTACCTCTAACGAGTATGTCTTTACAAAATTCACCGCATACTTACGACCCAATGTCATCTATGATATAAATTGTAACACAAATGATATGATTAAATTTTGATTCATAAAACTATTTTTTATAAGGTTGTTTTATGCTATGACGTCATTACCCTTATTTGGGAAAGTAAAATATTCATATGACTAAGGTAAAGGCGATGGTAAAATAACTAAGTAAAAGGTATCATCAAATCAGTCATGCAGGTAAAGATGTTGGTAAAGTAACTAATTAAAAGAAATCGTCAAAATTGTTATTAAGTTAAAGGTTTCGATAAAATAACTAATTGAAAAACAATCATCAAATTTATCATTAAAGTATCAGCTAGATGGAAAGAGAGCACCGACAAGATGACACGAAAGTGAAAGCATTGGCTAATGGGAGAATATTTAGGACATCATGATGGAAAAAACTTAGACTTAATACAAAGAATAATAGGTTTGAGAATAAGATGGGCAGCTGACACTAAAAGTAAAAACTAAATAAAGATGGAAATAATTTAAAGATAATTGAAAATTTGAGATAGATTTAATATATTACCAAAATACTCTAACGGTTAAGGAGAAAAATACTAACATTTTGTAATATATAACTAACATTTTTCATAAGATACATGTATCATCATCCCTATAATTTAGGAGATGGATTATCTAAAATAGAATATATATTTTTTATTGTAAAATGGATTGATTCATTGGCTAATAAAATTGCTCATGATCATTTCTAGTCTTAACTATTTGGCCCAAATATGAGAAAGAATTTTCTTCATCATTTTTAATTGATAATTTGATGGAGGATCAAATGAGTACAACTAATATTAAAAATTACAAGTCGAATATATCTAAAATAAGAATAATCTAGATTGTTGTGGCAACTCACAAAATTTGTCATGATATTTTTAGAGCTGAATATAAGAATTTGCATGTTTGGAGACAATATGAAAAACGAAGGTGTTCATTGTGGTGAACTGAACGTGGTGATTCATTATTGTATTATATGCACGATGATGATGTTGTATTTCGTCGCTACCAATTTTTTCCGTTTATTGCGACAATCACAAATGTATGTTTATTTGAAATTTTGAAATTTAATTTTTGATGTGTTTAAAATTATCTTTTATAAATAGCATATAATATTATGAGATGAAAATACCAATAATTAATATCTCTCAATGTGTAATGTTATTATAATTGTTTATTCAGATTTATAAGTCTTTGTATGTAAATTTAAATGTTAGTTACCGTTCGAACGAAATTTCTAATGAAATTTTAAATAAAATAAAATTATATTTTTTCGAAAAAAATATTATATATCTATTAATTTCATCATTTGATGAAAACGTTGCTGATCAATTCTTTATCACTAAATTTTTATATGGTTTTTTTCTTATGTCAATTTTTAACATGAAAATACAATTAAATAACTATGTGTATAAGATGTCAAAAAGTGCCGACAACAGAGATATTATATTTTTAGTTGAAAATTCAACATTTGAATTGCATTTGATCAACTTATGTTATTTCTCTCTAAGAACATAGTCCTGAATTCTTGATTCTGCCTATAATGGAAGCTTGTTCTCTGGTAAAGAAACTGATTCATTCTCATCATGGAGGAACATGAAATCACACCCCTGCTTAACTCTGGTGTGGTTAATTTACGTCTGAGGGTAATTTGGTAATTTGTTTTAGAGTTTGTGAAAGTTGGTATGTGTTTAATGTTTGGAGTAGAGAGTAGAGGGAGAATTAAGCAGCCTGGTTGCAGTTAATTTTCATTACCCATATTTAATGCAGGTGGTTGGGTATTTATACCCTTACATCTGGGCTTTATGGGTTTTCGGGTCATGTTTAATGGACCCGGGTCATGTTTAAAGACCCATGAGTTCTTAGTAGGAGATCAAGCAGCTTAGTCAAGAAGTGTTTAGGTTTTTTAGTACTTTTGTCATAGTTCGAACAGTCCAATGGGCTAAGTGTTCGAAGTGGCCTGTCCGGTCTGGTGGCCTTGGTCCGATCTGTCCCTGTCCGGAGAGGAAGCAGTTTTCGGACTCATCAGGCGCCCCTTTTTTAGGTGTTTGTTCAAATGCCTTTGTCAAAAACCTGAAAAATAGTTCGATATCACGGGCAGTTTTATCCGGACAGGTCTTTCGACTTGTGTTGTGGCTTTATCCGGACTGATAAAGCTTTGTGAATCCAAACGGTTTTTTCCCAGAGTTTATGGGACACGTGTCACTTTTCAGTTGGTTTCTTCAGCCATTTTTTCACCTTCAATCTCGCACCCACCTTCTTCGAAAATCAACCTCTTCATTAAAGAGGGTGACATCAGCGCCCTCTTTTAATCATTACCAATCTTTTCGAATTCTCCTAGGAATCAAACTCCTTTTTCAGATTTAATATAAATTGAAAAGCTTTCTACAGTTTCACCATCACTCTCGTTTTTACATTACAATTTCTCAAAGTTTTTTCTCTCCAAAGCAAATTTTTACCCATATTGTTTATGTTTACGGCTCGGAACGCTTTGATCAAAGGCGGGTGGCTTAACCTCTCTGAATTAGAAAAGGCGCAAAAGGTTGAAAGGGAAAGGTGCATTGCAGCAGGCTTACCCGCTTCGCCCATCGACAAACCATCAATTTCACCCACAGAATCAGACCAAGGTTCTTCCTCCATAAGGGGCATCAAACCGAAGAAGTTAGTTCACACCAATCTTTCACCTATTATATCAGGCTCCTCGGTTCAAGAGTCGGAACCCATCGTTGAACCAGGTTTAACAGTTACAAGCTTTAAAAAACCCTCCCCTTTCTTAGCTATGGGGTCAGACGCTGAAACCTCTCCTCAGAAATTAGTTGACCGAAGAAAAGGCCGGCTGGTCAAGGGTCTAGCTTTTAAGGGCACCCTTCGAAATCGGGTGCCAAAGACAGCAGTGCAGGGTCAAAAGTGCCCATTAGAGCTCCTAAGGACAGGCTGTCCGGTCCGGAGGGCACTATCTCAAGTCCCCGGAAGGAAACATCTACATCAGAGCCCCAACCGGAGACCATGAACCAAGAAAACACTGAAACTCAGCAGTCCGGAAGCCAGGCTGAGCCAAATCTAAACCTTCCCCTTACCACTGCTACTGTAAACCCCTCATCAATCATGGAGGAAGTAATGGAGGATTCTATCGAAGAGGCCCCATTCGAGTCTGAGCCTTCCGGACAGACTAGTGGTGCTGTTGCTGCCCAAAAAGACAAGGGCAAAGAAAAGTTGTGCTTGAGGCATCCGGATCTGCCGGGGTGTCTTGAAGGAAGGGTGGGGCCTTGATTTCACAAGGTCAGTGTTAAGTACCTCCTTGCCCTGCAAAAGATCAACTAGGCATTTATTCACACAGCTGAGCTGGGCCGGATGCGTACGAAATGGGGAATTCCGGAGAATGTGAAGATAAGAATCCCAATAAACCCAGAAACTCCCATGGATTGCAAGTTGAGTGAGATAGTCATTTTCACGGAGCTGTTTAACTGGGGGCTCAGATTCCCCTTGGACCCGTAGATCGTCAGATACTTTCATCTGATAAAGCTCTGCCCAAGCCAGCTGAGTCCCAATGCCTGGTACACCCTTATGGCCTCTAGGCTCTCCGGGATCCCTCTGCCAATGGAAGAATTTGCTGCTGTGGCCACCCTCTGTAGGAACCACCACATCCCCTTGTATCACTTCAACATGGGGGATGACTTCAAGGCAGTGGATGACTTGCTAGAGTCGGAGAGGAATTGGAGGACTCAATTCCTCTTCGTAAGTGGTGCTTGGGAGAACGGGAAGAAAATCAAGGCCGGAGTCAACCCCAGTCTCCTCACCAGCAGATGGAGGAGTGATGGTGAGGCTCCTACCTTATATTTTTATCTCTTCTTTTATCAAATTTGTTTAAACTAATTAACTTTGTCTTCTTCTTATCAGTACTGCCCAAGGACTTCAATGACTATGTAAAGTCCGGGCAAACCACTTGCTCCAAGATCAATGCTTGGGCTGTTGAAAGGTGGGGAAACCGGTTCCATGATGCCTTCACGGCGGGAAACTTAGCAAGATCTCATCTTTGGAACACCACAGGTCGGAGAGACTTAACTTGGGAAGAGCTCACCACCTAGCCTCCTCCGGATGTAGTGCTCAAAAGGACGTATGAACCGGATGGGACACTTTACTTGCCAGGCCGGGCCAAGGCCCCGAGTAAAATGAAAGGCAAAAAGAAGGGCAAGAAAGTGGTGGGTGGAGCTAACCCTGCTGAGGTGGAGGAGGATGTTCCAACGCATCCGGAGGGGCCAGCCCCCAGCCAAATTGATGATGCTCTCTTGAAAGCGGTAGAGCAGGAGAGTGTTAGGCAAGAGGTTCACTCCCCAAATCCTCCAAGGGCTTTCAAAAGAGACCGTAAACGGGGAGCTGAAAGCAAAGACCGGGAGGCCAAGAAGAAAAAGACCTCTAAGGGTGACGAACTTTCTCTCTGACCTCCGGAGCCTCTCCCCCAAGCTGACCCCACTGACCCAACAAAAGCAGAGGAGATACCTGGTGACTTCCAAACCGATGAGGTCGAAGGGGGAGGTCTTAGCATTGATGGGGTAGACATCACTGGTCTTGGTGGGCTTCACGAGTACTTTATCAATCTCCCATAGATGATTTTGCTGGGCCTTATCTCCCTCCTTGCACTTCAAACACAGTCACTTTTAATGGTAAGACCTTTACTATTTCAAGTGAAAGAGATGTTATAGCTCACTCTTTATTAAGCAATGTTCAGCCGGTGCTTGCGTTGGAGAAACAAGTTCGAAGTCAGGCAGATCTTATCAAAGACCTCAAGTCTGACAAAGAGATGCTGTCCGATGACCTTTTTACTGCCACTTCAAATGCTGCCATTCTAAAGGGAGAAAACGAAGAGCTGAAGAAAATCCAAGAGGTGAGTACCACAAAATTTGCCACTCTAGAAGACACTACCATGGAGCTCCAGGAGAAGTTATCCGGACTGGAGAAAGACCTCAACTCTTCAAAAGAGGAGACCAAGGCCAAAGATCAAGTTATCCACAACTTGACCAGTGACAAGATTGCTCTTGAAAATGCAGTGTCCCAAGCTGCAGGGGAGAAAGCTGATCTTCTAAGGGAGTAGGAGGCCAAAATCTAGGCCAAGATTGATGGTTATGCCAACAACGTGATAGACACTCAAGAGCAAATGTATGCCAAGGTGAAATCAGACATGGTCCTGCTCTTCAATGAGAAGTTCCTGAAGAGGAACTTGGGGGATTTATGGCTTCACGTAGAGCCTGAAGACCTCCCATATCACACAATGGCTGAAGGCGACAAGCTTGGCTTCTCCAGTGCATCCTCATCTGATGACGAAGAGAACACCGGGGAGAGCCCAAACGAAGAGAAAGATGATCCCAAGGGGAAGAAGAAGATAGATGAAGCCGAGCCATCTTCAAAGGCTGAGTCTTAAATTATGAATTACTTTTTACTTTTCATGTTATCTAAACTAAAGTCCTTGGAAGGACAAGGCACTCTTTTTGTAAGTGTGTCCGGTGTCTGACCGGATAGATCCTTTACTCTGTTTGACAATTCGAAAGTCCTTGGAAGGCCAAGGCACTTAAATTATTTCAATGAATATCCTTGTTTTGCACAATTCTCACATTCTTTCATAGTCTGTTTCAATTTTGGTGGCTAGTGTTTAAATAGCCCTTAGTTATTTCATAGTGAGAGTGTTTAAATTCTCCGATGACGAATGTTTAAGTGGTCATCACTCTTTTATTTCAATCTGGATGGTGTGACAAAAGACAAAGTAAGAATACTTCGGAAATTTTTTAAGAAGGCATCAAATTTCATTAAAAACCCGGACACCTCATTAAAACCTCCCCGCGCCACCAGGGTAGGAAAGAGTATGCCCCCAAATATTTACATGGATGTTTAAACAAGTAAATATTTACACAAATGCTACTCCAACTACATCCGGAGATGTTCGATATTCCAAGAGTGGGTCAAAACTCTTCCATCCTTGTCTTCCAGCCAATATGTTCCAGGTTTAAGCCTTTCAACAACCATATAAGGTCCTTCCCAAGTCGAGGCCAATTTGCCGAGCAGCTTCTCTTTAGTGTGTAAGAAGACTTTCCTTAATACCTTGTCCCCTGGCTGGAAATCTCTTCTTTTAACTCTAGAAGCAAATCTGCTTCTCATCAAACCCTGTCAGTGTGCAGCTCTAAGGTGAGCTTTAACTCGTCTTTCCTCTATTAGGTCGAGTTGACCTCTGATTGCCACTTCGTTAGTGCATTCGGAGAAATTGTGAACACGAAATGATGGGAGAGTTGCTTCTATGGGAGCTATTGCATCCATCCCACAGACCAAGGCAAAGGGTGATTCCTGTGTTGCAGCCCCAGGTGTTGTCCGGTAGGCCCACAAGACCTCTTGTAAATATCTAGGCCACTTCCCAGCAGCCCCTTCCAGATTCTTCTTTAAACCGGACAACATAGTTCTGTTAGCCACTTCAACCTGACCATTTGCTTGTGGGTGGAAAGGTGAAGAGAAACAATGTTGTATACCCCTTGAGGCACAGAAACTCTCCATTTCCCTATTGTCGAACTGTGGCCTATTATCTGTCGTTATCTTTTGTGGAACACCAAATCTGCAACAAATGTTGGATAGAATGAATTTTATAACGGCTTTTGATGTTGTCCCTGCCAGAGGGGCTGCTTCAATCCACTTTAAAAAGTAATCGATTGCAACAATTATAGTTTTTCGCCCTCCGGACGCCATAGGGAGAGGCCCCACTAAATCCAACCCCCATCGAGAAAAAGGTATAGGCTCAGAGATTGACTCTAAAGGAATGGCTGGGACATGAATTTCATTGCTGTATCTCTGGCATGGGTCACACGTTCTCACCAGCTCTTTAGCATCCTGTATGATAGATGGCCAATAGTAGCCAGCCAGTAAAACTCTCCTTGTTAGAGCCCTGAATCCACAATGAGCTGACCCCTCGCCATCATGCAACTCAGAAAGGACTACTTGAGATTCATCTTCCCTCAAACAGCGCAGAAGAGGTTTACTGTAAGACTTTTTATACAGAATGTCTCTTAGTATGATAAAACCACGAGCCTTGTGTTTCAGTTTTCTTGCCAGTGATTTATCTTGAGGCACGATGCCATCGGAGAGGTATTGCAGGAGAGGAAATCTCCAATCCTGAGGTTGTTTCACTTGTACTTCAAAAATTTCTTCTTCTTTACCCATATTAAGTTGAATGGAGGGGCTCTCCAGTACATGGATCCATGCATACGACTCTGTGTATGCTATGGTTGCCAATGAATCTGCCAACTCATTTTCTGTCCGTGGTATATGTTCATAAATAATGCTTTTAAACTTGAGTGCTTCATTTTTAAGAAGAAGTAAATACTTCACTAGCTGCTCCTTTTTAGCCTCAGATTGACCTTGGGCATGGTGGATAAGAAGCTGGGAGTCACTCAATAGCTTGACCCTCTTAGCCCCACAAATAAAAGCTAACTTCAAACCAGCTATAGCTGCCTCGTACTCAGACTCATTATTGGATGCCCTGAAAGCAAAACATATAGCCTGGTACATTTTGTCACCATATGGAGAAGTCAAGCACACCCCGGTTCCACATCCCATAGTGCTGGATCCACCATCCGTTCGGACGACCCAAACCTTTTTGTCTTTCTTCTCAGTAGTCTGCTCTGAATCTCTATCAGAGTGGAATTCAACTAAAAAATCAGCCACAGCTTGGGCTTTAACTTTTGTTCGGGGAGCAAAATCTATATCTAAATCCCTCAATTCTACCGACCACTTAGTCATCCTACTTGAAATGTCTGCCTTTTGGAGAACATTCTTCAAAGGAAAAGATGTTCAGACGATAATAGGATGAGCCTGGAAATAATGCCTCATCTTTCTTGCAGCTATCACCAGGGCCAGTGCTAGTTTCTCAAGTTTCAAATAATGTCTTTCTACATCTATCAAGCTTTTGCTGATGTAGTACACTGGATGGGGGTAATTATCTACTTCTCTCACTAACACAGCACTGATGGCACAACTTGAAACTGCCAAATATACGAAGAGTGTCTCTCCATAAACTGGTTTAAATAAGGTTTTAGGAGAGGACAAATGCTTCTTGATTTCACTGAAAGCCTCATCACACTGTGAGGTCCAGTCAAATCCCTTCGCACCCTTCAAGGTTTGAAAAAACGGGGCGCATCTGTCCGAAGACCTTGAGATAAATCTGTTTAAAGCAGCTAATCTCCCCGTTAATCGCTGTACTTTTTTAATATTCTGAGGAGGCTCCATTTGAAATAAAGCATTAAGCTGGTCCGGATCGGGCTGTATCCCTTGCTCACTTATTATATAACTTAGGAACTTCCCGGATTGCACTCCGAACACACATTTTTCTAGATTTAACTTCAAATTCACCTTTAACAAGTTGGTAAAAGTTTCTTGGAGGTCTGCCAAGTGCAATTGCTCATCCACACTTTTCACCATCATGTCATCGATGTATACTTCCATATTCCTTCCAATTTGATCAGCAAAGGCTTTGTTCACAAATCTCTGATAAGTAGCCCCAACATTTTTCAATCCAAACGGCATTACCTTGTAGCAATGAAGACCCCTGTCAGTGACAAATGTGGTATGCTCTTGATCCTTCGGATCTACTTGGATCTGATTGTATCCGGAGAAAGCATCCATAAAGGATAACAGCTTATTCCCAGAGGTGGAGTCTACTAGCTGGTCAATCCGGGGAACTGGATACAGATCTTTTGGGCAAGCCCTATTAAGGTCTGTGAAGTCAATGCACATACGCCACTTGCCATTTTTCTTTTTCACCACGACCGGATTGGCAGTCCACAAAGGATATTGAAACTCCTTGATATGCCCCATCTTTGTGAGCTTGTCAACCTTTTCTACAATAACATCAGCCTTTTCCTTGGAAAAAGCCCTTCTCTTTTGAACCATTGGTGCTACGTCTTTCCGGACAGATAGGTGGTGTGATATCACATCTGCTGGAACCCCAGTAACATCTGCATTGCACCAAGCAAAAACATGCTGATGGCTTTTCAAAAACTTTAGCATCTCTCTTTTCAGATCGGATGGCATTCTGGACCCTATTTTGACATTCTTCCCTTCTTCTAGACAATGTGTTTCTATCTCTTCGACTGGTATCAATACTTCAGGGGTCTCTCTGGGGTCATCAATTTCACCCTCACCCCCAGAAAGCCCCTCAAATTGCTATTGCTCGTTGATACGAACTGCCCCCAATGTCCGGGGAGCCAGGGCTGTAGCATAACATTCTCTTGCAACTTTTTGACTGTTTCGGACAACTCCCACCTGTCCTTGAACAGCATATTTTAAACATTGGTGGACTGTCGAAGCCACTGCATGCATCCTAGAAAGCCAAGACCTCCCTAGAATAGCATTATAGCAAGTGGGACAATCTACCACAATAAAAAGTATCCTGGACATCTTCTTGAAAGGGCCCTTGCCCAACAAAACTTCTTCTTCGAACTCCCCGATCACATCTACTGAGCTGCCAGTAAAGCCCACAATTGATCTGTCCGAACTCTGAATTACGGCTGGATTTTTCATTCTCTTGTTAGTGGTTAAGAAAAGGATATTGGCTGAGCTTCCAGTATCCACCAAGATTCGTCTTATGTCATTGCCCCCAATAGACGCTCCTATGACAACAACATCTTCATGAGGGCCAGCTATATCTCTTAAGTCATCTTCATCAAAAACAATGAAGGGGAACGGAATTTGCGATTTATAGGAGGTCATGCCTCCTTCTAGCTGGGTAGTTAAAGTATGAACATGCCTCTTCCTCGAAGAAGTAGTAGGAGCTGTCATAATATCTCCTCCAAAAATTGTAATTGACTCAAAAAACTTGATGAGCCCGGAGACCGTCCTAGAACATTCCTCAATTGCACCCACTTTATTTCGAGTTGGATCAGGATCCAAGTATTCAGATTCCACATCAAACCTTTCGATTATAACCATGGCTCCCTCTGGAGCAGCATTACTTGGACCAACCCGGTGAGTATTGTCAGGCCTGTTACCCCCTCTTCTTTTGACATAAGCCCCCGGCTTTCCCCTTTTAATCAAGTTCTGAATTTCTTGTTTCAAAGCTATACAATCATCAGTGGTATGGCCAGTATCATCGTGATACTGGCAGAAAGAATTATTGCGGTGTTCTCTTCCTTTGTTTTATCACAAATGCTGGCCACACTTTCTTTCAATTCTGCGAACCAATCCGGTTGAACCCAAGGCCCTCTCTTATTTCTGGATTGCTGACTCTGAGCAGGTGCAGCTGGCTGAGATTGAGCTTTAGCCCTGCCATGCCCCTGTCCGGTCTCCTTTGCCTTGTTCCCGGACTGATTCTGATTGGGGTTTGGTGCCACCGGGGTAGACCTCACCTGCCTGTGCACCCTGGTTTTCTTTGTTTCATCAACGTTACTCTGTTTTCCAACCTGATTCAGCAACCCTCCCCAAGTCATGGCCTTCTTTCTGGTCACCGAATCAGCCAAATTCCCAGGGTTCAAGCCCTGTCTTAAGGATGCTATTGCCACTTTCTCAAAGCAATCAGCCAACCCATTCTTGGTGTTCACAAAACGACTGATATATTCTTTTAAGGACTCGTTTGGTTCCTGGGCACAATGGATTATTGTGTCCCCATTGCCTTTTAATTCTTTACTCCCAACAAACTGCCTTTGAAAGGCCACCCAAAAAGTATCGAAATTCTTGATACAGCTTGTGGTAGGCTGTTATACCATTTTAGAGCACTCCCCGTAAACGATTGGGAGAATGCTCTACAAACTAGCTTGTCATCATCATCAAAGTTCATCATAAAGTTTTTAAATTGCTCCAAATGGTTATCTGGATCAGTACTGCCATCGTACTTTTCCATTTTAGTGTTGTCAAACCTCTTAGGGAGGTTTCCAGACAGAATTTTGGAAGATAATGGAGATTGCCTCCAATTCTGACCACGACTGAACACAGTCTCCTCATTAGGAGTTACAAAGATACTTCGTTCAACGTGGAAGGCAAAAGGATCCATCAGCATCCGGTCTACATGCCTCCGGCTGTGAGATGTCCCTTTGCAAATATTCTTCGTCAACCTTCCATTTCTATCCCTTTTCCTTGAGTATTTTTTTATATGTTTTTGCTTATTTTTAGTTCGACCCTCGTCGCTGCTAGAGGATAAGGATTATTCAACTCCCTCATCATCCGAAGAGCTATTAGAAGACTCTGAACCTGAGTCAGAGCTCTCCACTGGCTTAGACCGGTGAGACTTTTTTGAGCTGGCATGAGTCTTTTTGGTACTCACATGAGTCTTTGAAGGCTCATGCTCTCTAGGGTTATCGGTATGATGAGCAGTTGATGCTTTTGATTTTTCTTTCATGCCCATCTTAGCCTTTTCAGCCCTCAGAGCTTCTATCTCGCCTTTTAACCTATCGCGCTCCTCGATGGTGTACTCATCGTTTTCACCCACCACTTCGAGCAAAGCTGGTGGTACTTCCAGGGCGTCCGGATTCATTCGGACTGACTTATTTTGTTGGTTTCGAATGCTTGATTCAGGCACCTTCGTGCTCCCACTGTTGTCGCCAATTTGGTGTGGTTAATTTATGTCTGAAGGTAATTTGGTAATTTGTGTTAGAGTTTGTGAAAGTTGGTATGTGTTTAATGTTTGGAGTAGAGAGTAGAGGGAGAATTAAGTAGCCTGGTTGTAGTTAATTTTCATTACCCATATTTAATGCAGGTGGTTGGGTATTTATACCCTTACATCTGGGCTTTATGGGTTTTCGGGTCATGTTTAATGGACCCGGGTCATGTTTAAAGACCCATGAGTTCTTAGTAGGAGAGCAAGCAGCTTAGTCAAGAAGTGTTTAGGTTTTTTAGTACTTTTATCATAGTTCGAACAGTCCAATAGGCTAAGTGTTCGAAGTGGCATGTCCGGTCTGGTGGCCTTGGTCCGATCTGTCCCTGTCCGGAGAGGAAGCAGTTTTCGGACTCATCAAACTCGAGTCACCTAACAAGATCTCTTTCGGGAAACTTGGCCTCGTTTGATTCTGATTTCCCCTACTCAGGAAAGCTTCTTAATGTTATTCTCATTATGATCCTTCAGGAAATGAAAACCACTATTCCACAATGCTTGGTGACAATGGTACCATTAGGAATAATCGTACTTTCGAAGATTCAAACAAAAAAAATTCAAAAACCAGGGATTCTTCTTCATATGCAGATAATCTGAAGCCAAAGATGCAAGATTTACAGCACAATAATGTATCCATATCCCATAACAATGATCATTCTATTATTATGTTTGATGCCAAAGATAAAGAAACCATGATTAAACTCTCAAATCACTGGTTAATAGAAAAATTTACAAGTGGAAAACCTTCACTTGAAAGAATCATAAGCTTTCTGGGAAATTCAAGTTTGCTGGTTACTACAATATTTCGATATGTGACTACAAACACATCTTTATTGAATTTGAAAATCAAGAGGATTTCAAGAAACTATGGAATATAAACGTTTTAACTATTGGCAACAAAACCATGAAACTTTTGAAATGGACTCCCCAATTCAATCCAAATCAAGAATGTCCTTTTACACCAGTGTGGGTTACCCATCCTAGCCTTCCCGAATTTATGTTTAATGAAGCTGCGATAGGTGAAATTTTTAAAGCTTTTGGTTCTCCTCTCATAATCTGGGTGCCTTCAAAAAGCAAAACTGTCGTGGAATCTTGGAGTAAATAGATATTTCTAAGCCACTAATCTAGAAATGTTTGATAAAGTTTGGTGAAGAAGACAGCCTCTGGATCAAGATTTTCTATGAAAACCTTCCAAATTACTGTAATTTTTGCTCTCACATTGGCCATACCAAAACAAACTGCAAACAAGGCTTTACTCTAAACAATGTTATGAATAATTAGCTACCTCTTAATCCTAAAGCAGTGAATGAATCCACCTCTAAACTGAAATCCATTATAGTCCATAATGATAAAACTACTGACAATAAATAAGATTATATGGCTAACAATGATGACTCTACGGAATGAAGTTATTTAAAGTCTAACTTGGGAAATGTTAAATTATCCCCTGATAAGCAAGAAACTTCTTCAAGAATCAATGACTCAAGCTCCACCTCCTTACCCAAAGATTCAGAAATCAGTGAGGCCTTACGAACTATAGACAGGAAAACCTTTTTTTATCTCAACTTCCTTCTAAAAGTATCTTATCTCCTTCCAAAGAGAGTGTTCATAGCCTTTCATGATGTCATGTCCATGAAATCAGAGACAAAAAAGTTGAATTTAGAAAGATTGAAGCAAAGAAAAACAAGAAGATCAAAAGTTGGAATACAATTGGACCATATTCATCTAAATTGATTAAGCTCAAGAGAGCCACCAAAACCTCTTCTTCCATCAAATGATTGTATCCATTCTTAACTAGAATGTGAGAGGGTTAGGGAACAAAAATACAACGAAGAGGCTGGAATCTCTAATCAAATCTATTAAATCAAGTCTTTTAGCTCTTCAAGAACCCATGATCCATCCTTCTAAACTTCAAATGGTATCTCAGAAACTGAAATTCATTGGCTAATAGTAATATTAATAACAAAATTTGGGTAATGTTGCATCATGATTTTAAGGTGGAGCTGTTTCTCAATGATGAACATATACTGCATTTAAATATCCATCATACCACCCTTGACAAAGCTTTTAGATTATCCGTAATATATGCAAAATGTAGAAGAGATCATACAAGGTCTTTTTGGGACACTCTTAGGGCTATTGATGAACCTTTGAAAGAATGGATCATATTCGGGGATTTCAACACTACTATAAACATTCAAGAACAACTATCATGTACTACTATTAACTTGAAAAGCATTTAAGACTTCAAGAATGCTATTATGGACTGCAATCTTTAGGATGTTGGGTTCACGGATCTAGGTTTACTTGGTATAAAGGCAGGAAATGGAAACGGCTTAATAGGGTGTTGTTCATTTCTCCCGGGATGAAATATTTTGATAATAAAATTGTTAATCACCTGACAAGGAATTATTCTGATCACTCCCATATATCTGTCTCTATCTCCTCTCATCTTGAGAAGATTAAATCCTCTTTCAAATTATTAAATATGTGGGTAATGCATCATAGGTTTATGGAGATCGTTGAAAACAGTTGGGTTGAGGAAATTGATGGGAATCCCCTTCAAAGATTCTGGTTCAAGCAAAAAAGACTTAAAGCTGACCTGAGAGATTGGAACAAGAAGTTTTTTGGTAATGTGTATGATGCTATTAAGAATGCTGAGAAAGATATTAACTTCAGAGAGTCAAACTATCAAATCTCTCATTCTCCTAATGACAAGATCCTTCTTGATGAGGCTAGGAATTCTCATCTATCATTACTGAATAGAGAGGAAGCTTATTGGAGACAAAAATCTCATTCTCTGTAGTTGAAGATTGTGATAGAAATATTGTTGCTTTCCATAATTTTATCAAAAAACAGGTAAACAAGAACATGATTAACAGAATTCTGGATGATGATCAATGGCTTGATTCTCAGGAGGATATCATTAATTCTGCTGTGAACTACTTTATGTCTCTATTTTATGTTAATATGAGTGATAATTATAACAATAATCTAAGAGATCTTATCACTAAGGTGGTAAAAAATGATGATAACTCAAATCTGCTAGTTAATCCTGAAAAGAATGAAATACAGGGTATCGTTAACTCTCTTAGCTCAGTTTATGAAGCAGGTCCTGATGAATTTAATGGTGAATTCTATAAAGTCTGTTGGCCCATCATCTTCAAAGACCTATGTGAAGTAATCCAAAGTTTTTTCAAGGGTTTTCTTCTGCCAACAGGCATTCAAGCCATTGTTATTTGTCTAATTCCATAAGACCGATCACCCTAACACGTGGCAGGAGTTCAGGCTTATTAGTCTAACTATAATGTTGAGCAGAATCATTGCTAAAACTATCAAAAATAGACTTGCTATCATTCCTCATAATCTAATATCTGAAGAACAAAGAGCATTCGTGAGAGGCAGAAGTATTCATGAAACCATCTTGATAGCTCAGGAGCTTAGTCAAGACCTTAACTCAAAAACTAGGGGAAGTAATGTGATATCCAAGACTTACATAGCCAAAGCCTTTGAGAGAATAAATCACATGTTTCTAGTAGAAATTCTCTCTTCATTTGGGTTTAATACTAATGTTTTATCTTTGGTGAATAAATGCATAAGAAACATTCATTCATCAATCATCATTAACGGGGGAATGAAGGGGTACTTCAACAACACTCAAGGTCTGAAACAGGGAGATCCACTCTCTCCTAGTCTCTTTATTTTGACTGAGGAATACTTAATCAGAGGGATAAAGAAGATTTCTGAAAACAATTCTATTTCAAGATTCAAATCCAGAAAAAACCTCAACATTGCTTGCCTTGCATTTGCTGATGATTTTATGATCTTTAGCAATGGATCAGTCTCCTCCATCAATCAGAAAAAAAATAGTTTCTAAATCACTATTAAAGAGTTTCAGGCCAGATCATCAACAACAGCAAATCAAAGATCATTGTCCCAGCTAACATGCATATTCAGAGAATTCATACAGTAGAAAATATTATGGGATTTAAACATACCAACCTTCCTTTCAAATATTCGGCCTCAATTATCAACTCTTCAATCAGGATTAGCAACTTTGAAGACATGATTTCAAATATAAGGAACATTATTATTGAATGGGACAAGACCTCTTTTTTCTTTGCTGGTAGAGTGACGTTAATTCAAACTATTATTTTCTGCCTTCGTCGCCTTCTTGATCCAACATACTATTCTTCCCGACATTGTAATTAAGAAGATAGAGAGACTTAACAACAATTATTTATGGGGGAACAAAGACAATAATCATACCATTACCTGGTCTAAATGGGATAGGCTTTGCAAACCTCACGAGGAGGGAGGTCTGTATTTAAGGAAGCTTGAAGATGTGCAGCTAATCTTCTCCTTGAAGCTATGGTTTATATTCAGAGCTTAGAACATTTTACGGGCTTAGCTTATTTCATCTATATACTGTAATAACATTCACCCAATCTTCGCCCCAATCCTTTTAAACAAATCTAAAATCTGGACAAGAATCTGGGAGGTTAGAGACACTACAGAAAAGTATATCTACTGGAATCCTGGGCTTGGGAACATGAACTTTTGGTTAGACCTCCAGTGCTCCAAAAACCCTTTCATTTATTTCAATGACACTTATGATAGAAGTTGGTTGTGAGATGTCAATAGAGAAAAAGTAAAGAGCTTGTGTACAGAAGGAGATTGGAACATTCAAAGACTCAATCACAGTGTCACTTCCATTGAAATTGACAAAATCAAGAAAATCTTGCTGAGCAACAACCCCGATACAATTAACTCGTCTATTTTTTTAGATGGTTCATTCAACTCTAAAGAAACTTGGAAAGTTATCAAGAAGAAAGGCAATATATCCAATTTATTCCAAAAGACCTGGAACATTGTCACTTCAAAGAAAGGCTCTTTTCTTATTTGGAGGACTCTTTCAACTAGATTCCCATGCACCCAGTTCTTAAATGGAAGCACTTCCAATTGGCTTCTAAGTGCCAATTTTGTTACAATGAAGAAACAACTCACCACATTCTTGTCCAGCGTTTTCATACTTGGGTAGTTTGGGTTTACTTCAGTTCTTTCTTTAAGATTCATCTCACCTCATTCCATCGTGGTATTGGTCTACCTCAAATAAATGTGACATTCAAACGATCTTGCCCTCAATCATTGTGTGGGTCATCTGGACAGCCCCCAACAAAATGAAGCACCAGAATCAAAATTTTAATTCTTCAACCATGATTAATCATGTTCTTTACATCATTTCTGGCCTTGACAACGCAAGACTTCTCAAGAGCTCTCACTGGGGTAAGGATTTCAAAACTTCATTAAGCTTGGGATGCGTAAATTGTCTCAAAATAGCAAAATCCCCTTATTCCTTAAATGGAAAAATCCTAAAGCAAATCGATTTAAACTTAATACCGATGGAGCTTGCGATATTTATGGAGAAGCTAGGCGTAGGTGGCCTTGTTAAAGACTATGAAGGAAACATTCTTCTAGGATTTGGCAGACTTTATGGGAAAAAATCTTTCAATCGTTGTTGCGTGCAGAACCCTGCTTGATGGGCTTCAAATCTGCCGCAAGATGAACATAATCAATCTGGATATGGAAACCAACTCCAAAATCCTTGTGGAACTCTTGCTTTACGGGAAGGTTACTTGGTATTTAGATCCCCTTATCACGTTCCGCAGAAAACTCATTGCTCCCCCGATGACTATCACCCATATCTATAAAGAACAGAAAAATGCAGCAGACTGGATCTTCAATATAAGGAAATCGATGAATTTTAACCAGGATGATTCCCCGAATCTTTTGAAAGCTATAACTCTGCTCGGGAGCCTAGGAATGGGATATCTAAGATTGAATCTCTCTCACTAATCAATTGTTGATCTGCATCAGTTTATTTGGCTTTTTCTTAATGATAGTCGCTTCTCTCTAAGGGTGAATCGTCTCCATTTAAATCCTTAACCTAAGGTTCGTCTATTCTTCACTCAAGATGACAGTTTCATTTTAAAATTTGGTTTAATTGTAATAATATTCTTTTGAACCTTTTATTTAGATGGTTGTATTTTAAATTGATATTAATAAAGCAATGAAATTGATGAATTTTTTTTAAAAAAAAATACCGATGAACCAAGAATAGGTTCAACTTGAATATTGCTTATTTTTAACTAAATCAAAGATAGTAATAGAAACTTTAAAATTTATTTAAAATTAATTTTATAACATCTAAAATTTAGAAACAAAGTGATTACAACGTCAGATATAATACTATAATTTGAAATATGACATTTGTTATAGAACCTAGAAAAACTTATGTGATTTTTATTGTGATTTATTTTAATAAAAATAACTTTTTTTATTATGACTTTTATCATAAAACATTTTTGTTTTGTTTTTCAGAAAGTTAAATAGATTAACATATTTCTAAACCTTAGTTTTATTAAAAACAGATTGTGAGAAATCAATTAAAAATTTAAGATTGAGAATGAAATAAAGCAGAATTTGTATTATACAAGTAGGGGTTATGTCTATAGCCTTATATATAGATCAATTTGAAATAGGAATATGTTTTAACTGAAAACGAATTAGTAACCGTTCTTCTCCTTCTCTTCGGCTCCATCAATCATCAATGGAGGAACAAAGCAAGAAGTCCAACAATCAAGATACTAACATAGGTAGCCGTAGTAGTAGCAGCAACAGTAGTACTTATTTGGAGACTAGTAAAGCAAAGACCCCAGTATGGCTATTGAAATGTCCTTCTTCTGTCTCCCGTTCTTTCCAGCCTCCTTCATATGCCGCTCCTTCGCGTCCTGTCGCCAAAGTTATAGTCTCGATCGATCCTCTCCTTCCCGATGACGAGACTGACTCTTCGTCTCCTGAATTTACAATGGAAATGATGGGCACCAAATATGGAAACTCGGCTGATAGAAACAGGCCTAAGCGATATAACCTCAATATGTCTAAAGACTTTATCCCGATGGCCGTGTTTTCTGATTCGTCACAAGGAAAGTTCGCAGTTGAAGGGAAAATAATGAACAAATTTGACATGAGACCGCATCAAGAAAACATAGAGGAGTATAGAAAACTTTGCCGCCAGAGGTCAGACAAGTCTATGGCAAGAAACAGACAGACACAGGTGATTGATGATGACTATGGGGTTAATATGCGGCCAAAGCTACAGATTGGACCTACTGACAAGAAGAATATAGGACGTCGGACGTCAGCTATGAGAAGAACAAGAAGGGACCGAAGAACAAGAAGGGACCGCACTGAAATGGAAACTATCATATTTAACTTGTTCGAAAAACAACCTATCTGGAGTCTGAGACAACTCATCCGCGAGACTAATCAGCCTGAACAATTCCTTAGGGACTTAGTCAAAGACCTGTGTGTCTACAACTTCAATGGACCTAACAGAGGATGTTATGAGCTAAAGCCCGAGTACAAGAAAGCAACTGCCGAATCCAGTAGTAACGAGTTTTCGCTTTAGAGATAAATTGATGTAAGTCAATGATTGGTATATTGAACGATAATAGGGATTTCTTTGACGATATGAGGCGCTTCTTTAATGCCTTTTCTTTTTTACGAAAAGTATTAATTTCTTCAACTTGTTATTTCATATCCGAATATGCGTTCCGAATATTTTTAAATTCTTGTGAAATCCTCGAGATCAATTGTATCCTAATAAAAATACAAAATAGAGTAAGAATGAACACACTTTTTAGCTTATGGTTTTTTTCTTCTAAAAACCCTAATGTCTGTCTCTTGCAGCCTAAAAGAAAGGTAAATAAATTTACGTTCGCTTTTGACATATAAATGTAATTATTTGCTCTCTTAAAAAGAGGAATAAGATAATAATAAAAAAGGAAAATGTTAACTGGTGTTGAAAAGATCACCATTTTTAGTTTGTTGACTTTTCTTCTAGCAATTCTGGCTCACCATGTCCAGATACAGAGTAAAGGTGTCATGGTGAAGGAAGTATTAGAAGAAAAAGATAGAGATGATACTCGAAATTTTAGTAGAACCAGAGAAAATGAGAGACATAAAAAAAATGAGCTAAACCTACGCAAAGATTTGTTGTCGTAAAAGAAGTGTTGAGTTTAGTCTTGGATCGAGTTTCTTCAGCTTATTGGTTTGCACCCCAACTCTTAATAAATATATGTCTTGTGTATACTACAATAGACTTAGTTAAAATCATGTGTTGCATAACAAATTTTGTTATATGGTAATAAATTCAATACCAGCTATCAATAAATTACACGTGTAAACATGTGATTAATTGAGTAATTTGTACACTAATGTTTTTACATAAAAATCTTTATGCTTCAAGATTTAATCTAAGACTTGGTATTAAGCAATCCATGGCTAACGACACCTTATATTTTTAGTTATTTTCAATCTGACCGAATAACACGTCTCTTTATTCAAATGGGTAATAATAGTAGCATAATAGAGTTTGAGAGAGCGAACTTCGTATTTAGGAAAGTTATAATCATCACAGGAATTAAAGGGAATCGGATGTTTGGCTATTAATAAATTTATCCACCAAAATTTATCTCTGATTCTATTGGTAATTTGATTTAAAATCATGTTTACGAAGAATGATATTCTATGGATCCGTTAATATTTTGGTGGTTCTTCACCGCTGTATTCTCTTAAATAACAATTTAGTTTCTAGACCAAGAGTCTACTAAGGGATTGTGGGATGTCTTATTCAGACTTTTTATTTCATAAAGGAGAGCTAGAGTCACATACTATAAGAGTAAATTTCATAGAACAAGAAATAGAGGACAAACTATGCAAGATTACTTGGCCAAGATGAAATTTATTACTCATAATTTAGTTTTTTTTAGCAAGTTGTACTATCACAATTTATGATTTAGTCTTACAAGTATTTGATGGCTTAGACTCAGACTATACTCTTATAGTCGCAAGTCTAGCGGACAATGACATTATTAATTGGGTTGATCTACAAACGTTTCTACTGAATTTTAAAAGCAAATTTCATCAACTTTATAGCCTATAATCTGCTATGGTTAAGATGACTTTAGCAGTATCAACAACAACTCATACAAAGGAAATAACGAGTGACAAAGCGGTAACAACAATAATAACTACACAAAAAGGTCCAAGTTCTTGTTAGGATCGTGGATACAGAGGCAAAATTCAATTAATAACAAAGGAATGTATAATAATACTTACAAGAGATGTGGAGATAAATACTCTCCAAATAGACCAACTTGCAAGATTTATGGCAATTATGGACATGTAGTTACAACCAGTTATTATATGGATGATCCAACTGCAATGGGTTCATATATACTAGTGAGTTAGACATAAGTGTTTTTTAGTGACTCAGTAGTCAAACAATAATACAAAATGGTATGTAGATTTGGAGCAACACATCATATTACTCACGACTCAAGCTTGATAATCCAAAGGGTTGATTATGGAGGTAAGGTCTTTGTAAAAGTTGCTAACGGTCAAAACTGTTTAATTGAAAAAGTTGATAACTCTAATATTCATATAGTTGATAGCAAACACCTAGCTCTTAAAACCATTTTACATGTTCCAACCATTTTTAAAAACTTACTCTCTATTTCTGAATTAACCGCAACCAATCCTGCCAATGTTGAGGTTTTTAAAGATTTCTGTTTTGATAAAGACTTGGACACGTGGAAGATTCTGTTAATAAGAAGAGCTAAAAGAGGACACTATTTCATTGAGAAGTCACATAAGTATCAATATTTTATTTCACATGTTCTTGTTTATGAGTCAATCATAGGGAATATGCAGTCTATCAAATCTAGAAGGTTGTTATTCTTTGAATAACAAAAATTATGCTTTAAAAACATTTATAGTTTCAAAAAAATGGCTGAGATAAATTTTGAAAGGAAAATTAAAGTTTTACAAAGTGATGGTGGTGGTGAATATCAAGATTTTGTATCCCACACAACTCAGTATGGTATTTAATTAAGGCATTCATGTCCACACTTCTCTGTCCAGATTGGTAGAGCAGAGAGAAATCATAGACATATAGTTAAGACTGACCTTACCTTGCTCAGTCTCAAATACCCTTTTTCCTTTAGGTTTGAGGGTTTCTCTACTACAATCTATCTCATAATTAGGTTACTTACTATATTTCTACAATAATATTTTAAACCACCTAACTATTCTTTTTAAAGAGTGTTCTGGTGTGCTTGTTATCCTTGTTTAAGACCATTTCAAAAACATAAGTTTCAGTATTATATTATCAAATGTGTATTCCTAGGTTATTTTTCTATTCACAAAGGTTATAAGTTTTAGTATTATTTAGTAAAGTCTATATTTATAAGAATGTTGTGTTTAATGAGTTAGAATTTCCATGTGCTAAAAGGTTTATATAATCTACTAAAAATCAATCATCTTTGTATAGTCTGAGTTCAGGTTGGTTTAACATTTTCCCTACTCTTGATCCTATAAGTAGTGGCTCAATGAAATGCAGTTTACCTAATTCTACTTGTGACATAAGAAACTTGGTTCCTATCTTGATATCTTGCCAAACACACCATCATCTTCTGTTATTTCTGGTCATTTCTCTTCAGTCACCTGTCATGTATTACAAACAAAAAACAAAGATATTCATCAACCTTTAATCAACCTAAACAAACACAACCATTACTTTAATCTCTAGATATTACACACTTTATAAGATGTTACACCTAACTCACTCACACTTCACATAAACCATTCATTTCCTACTCATTCTATTTCAACATTCTCTATGACATATCATCTACATGTCACTAATATACATCGTATGAATACCATAAGAAAATTTGGTTTGTCAAAACCTAAAACTATATATTTATTGGTTTTGGAACTATTTTTAGTGGTCTACCTAGAGAACCAACTACTTTCTAATAAGAAGTCTTTGATTCTAACTGGGTGAGTGCAACTGACACATAGTTTAAAGCCTTGCAGTCTAATAACAATTGGACCTTAAGACATTGGTTATAAGTGAGTTTACATGATTAAACATGATGTTAATGGTTCAATTAAGAGATATAAAGCTTGTTTGGTGGCTAAAGGTTATCATCGGTGTCCAATGGTAGACTTTGATGAGACTTTTAGTAATGTGGTCAAGGCATCCACTATACGTTTAATCCTAAGAATTGTTATGTCAAATAATTGGTAGATTCAACAGTTTGACATCAACAATGACTTTCAAAATGGCTCTCTAGGTGAGATAGTGTGCATGCCATAATTTTAGGGCTTTATTGATCATATAAAAAACCACATCATGTGTGAAAGCTAAATAACGAAATATATGATCTAAATCAAGCGCTCGGGCATTATATTCTAATATACATGAGGTATTGGTTAATTGGGGTTTTCAAAACTTTAGAGCTGGTAGTTTTATGTTTTTCCCAATGATACTAATCAAGATACAGTAATTCTTATGGTATATTTGGATGATATTATTGTTACTAGAAATATAACTAACTCTTTACACAACTTTATTACTCAACCTTTTCCAGAAACTTGAAAAAGATCTATCTTAGGATAGGTAGCATGAATTTCCCGAAGAAGTGTGATGGTATTCTCCGCCTTACCATTATTAATGGCTGCTAATATATCCTTCGAACGTTCGTCTTCTGCAGCAGTAATAACAAGTTTTTTTTCCTTTTCAAAATCAACTATTAGTGTGGCTATCTCATCGGACAAAGTTTTCTTTTCTACTTCGCATGTGGTAAGAAGCCTAAAGATTATCAAAGTTATTTTTCTCAACATTTAAGTCCTCAGGGGGTTTAGTCTTGAGCTTATTTATCTCATCTTGATGTGAAGCGGTCAATTTTTCTTTGTCGACTTGATTTTGCTCTCATAAATGGATTTTGACAAAAAGAAGTCCTCGGAGAAGATCAGACCTTGCCATTTCAAAGTAGTGGAACAGAATAATTATATAATTTTGAAATTTTTCCCTCAACTCTCTCTCAGCATCGGGAATTCCTTTGTAACGAAGCATATCCTTGGCCAGTCATTTTAAGTGACCATGAGAAGCCATAATTTGTTGAGAAAGTGTTTTTGCTGCAGTATCAAGATCGGAAAATGGTTGAAATGTAGCAAGGGCAGCTGGGATTGGTAGAATAGGAGGAAAAACCGTTGGGTTAGGACAAGGGATGAAGTCCAAAGATGTAGTAGGAGCAGAAGGAGTAATAATTTATGGAGACGCGTCGGAGGTAGATGGTGCAGATCTCCTTCCAAAATTGTGTAGACGAGTTTGAATTTCTTGGATAACAAGTGCCTCTTCTCCAGTAAGCTCTTGTGACTCATTCAAGTTGATAGAACTATCGTGATTGAAGTGATCATCATCTTGATTGTCTTCAAAAATGATTGTAGCATCATTATCACTTGCTTCCTTTTCTTGCTGAGGATTTTGTTGATTTCCAGCAGTGATGACCTCATCGTCATCGGTCACTACATCTTTGATGGTTGCAAATGTTTTCTTCTTCGAAGGTGTAGCAGTTTTCTTCTTTTTCGAAGAAGGTTCTTCTTTTGTTTCTTCTTTAATGGTTGATATGGTGTCTTATTTTGTTTTTCGTTTTAATCGTTTGGGCTTCAGATTTGTTGAAGGGCTAGCACTAGATGTAATAGCTTCATTTTCTCTTTCTTTTCTTTCTTCTTTTGAGAAAGATGGTTGTCAGATCTGTTGCGCACGGGTAAGAATACTTTATAGTCAAGGTGGATTAACCTTTTGATAGCTTGTCGAATGTTGGGTTATTCCATCAGATTTGCAGGGGGAAAAGCTCCAGGTGTGATCAGAAACAAATGATTATTGAGGAAATTGATTGGTTTGAAGGCCGTGTGAATATAATTATTCTATTCTGATTCATCCCATGGGACAAGTTTGAAAAATATTTATTTGGCTTTGGATAAGGATAAGAACAAATAGGTTGACAATGGATAAGGATAACAACAGTTAGAAAATTCAATATAAAAGGAGTAGTATTATAACACTTACGACTGCTAATCCAGATAATATTCAGTTTTGATAGAGTGGCTTCATATATCTTTTTTCCATTTCCCATGCTCCAGCAATGAAAATTAACTTTTGTTTCCAGAACTTGTCCACTTCCAGAAGGTCGTCGATGATTTTCAAGTCATCATATAATGTGAGGTAGTAGAATGGAAGCTTCGGTCCCTTGGATAGTTTTGTTAAATATACGAAATCTTTAATGGTGATCGGAATCTTGGACAAGCGGGAGTCCATAATTACAGACAAAAGGGTGAACCATAGATTTGGGGATACTACCAACTCATTTTTCTTGCAATCTAAGGGTGTTTCACCTCTTTTAGGAAGACGAAGGGTGATGGTGTCTCCCATACCCTATTGCTTTCAAATCTGATGCCTGATTCTCTTCCTAATAGATATATTTGACATTCTTCAAAGCAACGATGTAGTCAGCGTCGATAGATCTTAAATTCTCACCAATTTTCGCTCTGTCTTCATCGGATATTGTGATAAGAGATTTCTTCTTTCGTGGCCTGCGTATCATTTTCAGAGGGACATATTCAGATCCTTTTGAGGTCTCATCATCAATATCAGCCTCATTGTTTGATTGGGTCGCATCAGAATCAACTTATGCATCTGACGCCTCATCTCTCATTTGTGGAGGATTCATCGAGGGACTTTGTTGAGTTACTGTAACTTTATCAACAATTTCCCTCGGGGAAGGAGAGTTGGTAGAAGGGTTTGGTGTAGTATGAGAATCATCTCACATGGCTATAAAAGTTCGTTTCTTAGGAGCTCTTGAAGGATAAGTAGATAAAGGGGTCGCTTTGGATTTTTGTGAGGAGGATTGACCAACTTTATGACTAGTTCGAGGCAATGACTTGGTAAGATAAGTTGAAATTCGGGGAGCGGTTAGTGGGGTTTTTGGTGTCCAAGTTTTCAAAGATTGACTCTCTTCAGTAACAAGAGAAGGTGAAAAAGCAGGAACTTTGGATGGATCGAAGTTACCGTAATAAATGGTTTGTGTTGATGTTCCAAGGGGAGTGTTGCTTATCAATCCAGAAGCTCTATATTCGTCTGCTCCCTCACTTATGCATAAATAATCGTAAGCTCTGAAGACAAGATTATTGTTAGGTTTTGGAGATTTGGGTTTTTGGGTATTCCTGCTTTAGATATTCTGGATCTTAGGTGTTTTCTCATAAACAGGTTGAAGATTGATCGGAAAGTATGATTTTTCCGGTGAAAACAGCTAGAAAGTTTGAAGAAAGCGTTGAAGGTAGCCAAAAGTTAGGAGGTTTGTTGTTTCTCTCTCAAGAAGTTTGGGTTGTGAAAAATAAAGTGAAATTGCTAACGAATTTATAGGAGGAAGAGGATGCGTGTAGAAGTGGAAAAGGTTTTGTGGTGATTGGACAAAATATGAAACGGTAACGACGTCACGAGTTCGATATCTGTCATACTAGTTATAAGCCTAGAAGCTAGGAAATCATGACGAATTTAAATGGTTAGATTTTATAGATCTACTTCGAAGTTAACTGAATGAATGATTGTTTGAAGGCATACTTCGACATGCCACTACGTCTAACAAAATTCAAGGAAAAAGAAGTTATTAATTTTAGATTGTCAAATTTGCGTCTGACGAGATTCAAAGAGAAATATGTTATTGACTTTAAATTCTCAGATTTTGAAATTTCTTTTGGCATGATTCGAAGACCGTTAGTTCTCATTCATTTACTAACATGAGAAATAGGGGGCTACTGATATGGAAATAGAAGTTCAGAGACTTAAATGTAAACAATATAAACTTAAATGAGCAATTTTGATTACATATCTTTATTGAGGACTGATGGTAATTTATCATTTTGTGTAACTACTTACAGTTATGAACTAAGTCCCTGCACCTCTATATAAAGGCCAGGGCTGAACTAATAAAATAGAAAAAAAACTTTGATCTTACTCACTCGTGCTCTCTTAGTTTCTCTCTCTAAAATCTTTGTCTCACTAAAACACTCATATTATTATTTACCAAAGCGACTTATAATAACCGAACTAGAATGAGACTTTTAGTAATGTGGTCAAAGCATCCACTATACGTTTAATCTTAAGAATTGTTATGTCAAATAATTAGGAGATTCACCAGCTTGACATCAACAATGACTTTCGAAATGGCTTTATAGGTGAGATAGTGTGCATGCCACAATTTCAAAGCTTTATTGATCATATGAAAGCACACCATGTGTGAAAGCTAAATAACGAAATATATGGTCTAAATCAAGCTTTCGAGCATTGTATTCTAAAATGCGTGAGGTGTTGGTTAGTTGCGGTTTTCACAACTCTAGAGCTGGTAGTTTTATGTTTTTCTATGCTACTAATCAAGAGACAGTAATTCTTATGGTATATTTGGTTGATATTATTGTTACTATAAATATATCTAACTCTCTACACAACTTTATTAATCAGATTAATTCAGTTTCTCTCACTCAAATATATAGGTAGCATCCATCTGTTTCTAGGAATGAAAGTTATAAGAGACTTTATCAGACTCTATCTAACTTAAGAAAGATATACATAAAATTTTATTACCTTTCTAATCTGTTCCGAATCTTATCCTATTCTAATCGTTGTTGGTTAATTACCATCTCTTCTAGATGGTACTCCACTTCTTGATCATACACCATATCCATAATTGTTAGGTTCCTTACGGTTACAGTATTTGCTACACACAAAATTTAACACATCGTTTGCAATAAATAAACTATCTCAATTCTTTAAAGCTCATACTAATCTACATCTACAATATGTCCAACTTGTGTTGACATACTTATCTAGATCAAAAGGGTTTGGATTACATGTCAAATCATCAGCTTAAATGTATCTCACTGGATTTTTCTATATTGACCGGCAAGCTCACCTGACTACAGAAATCAGTCAAAAGATATTGTTTTTTCTTGAAAACTTTTTAATGTCATGGAATCCAAAAAAACATCAGATAGTTGTCAAATCAAACACAAATTCGAAATATCTATTAAATAAAACGAGAAATAGCCAATCAATTTACTATACCAATATGCAAAAAATAAATAAACCTTAGTTCTCGGTTTAAGTACCAATGCAGATTAATCCATCATTTCAAATACCAATGAAGATTAATGCATGATTGATAGTGTTTTTAATTAGAATCAAAGTTTTTATTTTACAAAGATAAATGTTTATGCTTCGAAATGGATAGCCGAGTTGGTGAAGTAGATGAGTTCGTGACCAAAATGTCATGCGTTCGAACCTCTCTACAAACGCTTTGTTGGTTTGGGCATGTCACCTTATGTGGTTTACCTTCTAACATTGATTTGCAAGCTATTGCGTCAGACTGAAGTTTAAAAATCAAATTATGCTTATTTTAATTTAAGTAAATGGCATTGGTCCTTTTAAAGGTCTCACTGGTACTTAAGAAATTAAAATAATGATCATGGTATATTTTTCAAACTCATAAAATTGCATGTTAGTACGATTTTCCCTCCAGTATCTATTATCAGCGAATTTTATATTTTACATGTATTTTTCATGTTCATGCATATGTTTTCAGTTATATGTCAAGATGCTAAATGTGATTTGTGTGGTGTTTGTTCTTATTATAGTGTCCACGGATTACAATCTACTGGAGAATTGTTTATCCATGTTGGATTGTTCGGATTTCCAATTGTGAAAAGAAGATATGTTGTTTTTGTTTGTACATGATTATGACCATGCACTGTCAACTCCCAAACCATCCCCCCTCAGTTTGGAAAGTACACTGGAATAAAATAAGACATGTGAAAGGTGGGAAAAGTTAAATAGGTTGTGTATGGCGCTCTTGTTATAGAGGATTCCAAGAGCATTGGGTGGGGTTGTCCCTAAAGATGTTACTACTGTTTATGTTTTTCTTGCGGAGGTCGAAAAATCCTTTGCCAAAAATAAGAAGGTAGAGATGCAGCGTCTGCTCATCGAGCTAGCTACCAAAAAGTATACTGGGAAAGTTAAACTTTGGGAGCACATTCTGGGAATGTCGATGATTGACCAAAAGTTAAAGGCAATCAATAGTAGACCTTCTTGAAGAATGCATAGTGGGGTTCGATAGTTCCAAAAATTTCCTAGGAGAGTTATCGGTTAGAGAAATGTTCGTAGGAGAATATTAGAGAGAAAATGAGAGAATAAGTAGATATATAGCAGGAGAAAAGGAATAATCAGCAATGATTAAATAATGATTGACCCCTTTCCCAAAAAGAGGTGATGATTTATATAGTACACATGGTAGGCTATAATTTACATATTTAACCCTTCTCTTATAAAATTTTACACCCCATTATTTTATTAATTATAACCACAAGTATTATTTATTACACAAACAACCTAAATATTACATATGTGTAAGGTTTGTACTCAATATTTTATTATATCAAATTAACTCATTTTCTTCTCTGATTTGGCTTATTCTCCCCAATATTTCACCCTCTATCAGTAGCCCCCCAGTTCTTGTGAAGGTATTTGAACAAGGACTAGTTTATGAATTGGATTTTTCTTTCTTATACGTCTTGGATCTTTCTTCCATAAGTAACTCCTCAGATTCATGACCTCACTAAAGGTAGTGATGACTTCATATTCGTGCATGTATTTTAGGCCACGTATTATTGCATTTATTGCAAGTGTCCCACGTACCACGTTCGGTCCATGTATCAAAATAATTTTCGACTAATGATGTATGCGGCTCTTTTTATCCACGTGTCTATTTTTCCTTGACACAAATATGCAAGCCTTCTAAAATAAATTGTGAGCGAAGAGGTGTGTCAGAAAATTCTTACACTTCCCAACACACATGTACTTTAAATCATAGGTAGAGTGGGTTATCTTCCAAAATAGTCTTCATGTTTTTTAGGCACTCGTTACCGATGAAACATGTCCGCATGCTTGGGCCTTTGTAACCTTTGGAAGCCCATATTTCCTCATATAAATACTTCAACTCACTTACGATTTCAGAATTACTAATTTTCACAGTTTCTATATAGTAAAGAGAAAGCCTTGCTTCTCTAAACGTTTCTTTCACCTTTCATGTCTAAAATATTTAAGGGTCGTGAGAGATATAAAATTTGGGAGTGGTACAACATCACTAACAGGGCTGCAAAAACAAAATCCGCTGACATATAAGAAGAACCTAGACCGCTACAAATTCTCTAAACTACTTAATACGGTTAGTGGCCTTCCATAAAAAACACACTTCAAGGCAGCAAGGAATTCAGGTACCAACAGCCCATCTGATCCTCTTACTACTTAGCCCCTGACCAAACTTGTCCAATGCTCGACAAGGGTGACCTTAGCCTTTCAAAGAAAACCAAGTAACATTTCCATATTTATTCTGATGGGCGACATACATCAAGTGACTGAAAAAACCAAGACCGATCGCTCAAAGATGAAAAAATCTCATGAGCCGGTGGCCAAAAGATACACACATTAATCTCACATCCAATGTTCTTCTCCTCAAAACACCCTCACAATGCAATATTTTAACGAATTCAGAGGTTACACTTCGAAAGACTTCATCAAAATCTATACCAACAACATTTCAATCATCATCAAAAGAAGATTCCGTTCCTACGAAGAAATTAAAGGGAAATCAGCTCATTGAATCCATCCTAAAGATGAGATAAAGGCATTTGGTTGATGAACCCGATGACGATTAAGAAGAAAATGTTGTTGTTGTGCATGCTCAACCAATTAGAGTTTTTGTTGCGTTTGTTTCCCATGTCGGACCTTCTGTAGAAACTCATGACTTAGCCCCTCAAGATGAAGTTGTCACCAGTTATCATGTCTAGCAGATAACTAAACTAAAGAAGAAGAAAAATAATGAGATATAATTTCCCTCGAACATTGAGGAAATTCTAAGAAATAACCTACGGGGGGTTGAGGCTAAGCATCTTTTGGCGCTGAACACAATCAAATACAAGTACTTTCATCTGTCTGAGGAGACCACGAATAGAGATCTTTGGGGGATTTTAAGCTTCATTTAAATTTGGTTTCCATAAGTAAGGGAAATACTTTTGTCAATTCGGGACCATGAATTAATTTTTTATTTGAAGATTCTCAACCGGGGTCTTCGATACCCACTAGACCCTGCTCTAGTGAAATACTTGGAGTTGGTAAACTTGTGTCTGACTCAGGTCGGTCGTATCATGTGGTTTACGTGAATGGCTTGTATCATGGCTTATTGGATCTCCCGGCTTAGATTTTTGAAAAACCAATTTGTCGGGTTGACTGGCGTTGTCAAGAAGCTTACTTCCCCTTTTACTCCTTAACCCTCGAGAAAAAGTTTAAGATAGTCGACGATCTTTTTGAAGCCGATAAAAAGTGTAATAAAATATTATTCTTCATTTCCGGACTGTGGGAGACTGACTTCGAACATTTTTTGGAAGACCCTTTGGGTCAAGAAAATAAACATTGTTCACCAACATTTATTGGAAGACGCGTCTAATCTAAAAAAATTAAAATTGTGCAAGTTATTTTAAGATGGCAAAGCAATATTATATATAAGTCGGCTATAACGGAACCTCGTTAAAACCTTCATGTTCCACCAGGGTAGGAAAGAGTTTGCCACCGATCCTTACACAAATTCTAAAAAATATATAAACTATTTATTCACTCTAAGTACAATTTAAGATGCTCAATATTCCACGGATGATGAAGCCTCTTCCTTCTTTATCTTTTAGTTGATATATCTTCGACTTCACCTTTTTAATTACCGTGTATGGGCACTCCCAATTAGGTCATAGATTGCCAAGCCATTCTTATTTTGTATGAAGAAATACTTTTCTCAGCATATTGTTACCTACTTCAAACTCTCATTATCTAACTTTGGAAGCGTAATAGATCTTTATCAAAGTTAGGTATTGTAGAGAATTCAATTGCATTTTTCTTTTTTTTCTCAATTAAGTCTGACTTTGTACGCTTCCCTTTATCGTTAGCCTCTTCAAAATATTCGTTATTTCAATATGCGGGGAAAATTGCTTCGGATGTCACAATATCATCCATTCCATAAACTAAGAAAAATGGAGATTCTTGGGTTGCCGATCTTCGATGAGTAGTTTTTTAATACCCACAAGACTTCTTGTAAATAATCTGGCCATTTTCCATCCTTGCCTTCCGAATTCTTTCTCAACCCATCAAGAATTATTCGATTAGTAACCTCAGGTGCCAAGAAGCATGTTGTATTCCTTTAGCAGAATAAAAAGCCTCCATCTCTTTATTGTCAAAATGTGGCCCATTATCCATCGTCATTCTCTTCAAAACACCAATATGATAACAAATATTAGAAATAATAAACATGATCACGTTTTTGCTTTTGTTCCTGCTAATTATTCAGCTTTCACCCACTTCGAGAAGTAGTCTACCGCGACAATTATCGTCTATCGTCCTCCATATGCTATCGGTAAAGGCCCGACCAGATCAATGCCCCATAGGTCCAAAGGTAATGATTTAAATATTGATTCAATAGGTATTCATGGTGCATCAATTGTGTTAGCAAATATTTGGAAAGTATCACATTTCTTGACCAATTATTTAGCATCCGAAGAAATTATGGGGCATACGGCCAGAAGAACTCTTCGTATCAGAGTTTTATATCCACAATACGCAAACCCTTCCCCATCATGTAATTCCAACAATATTATATGTGATTTATTTTCTCAAGGCATCGAAGGAAAAGCCTACTAAAAGACATTTTGTTTAAGATCTCTCTGAGAACCATATAGTCAATGCCTTGAACTGTATTCTTTTTTACATTACTTTATCAATAGGCAAAACATCATTTACCAAAAATTCTTTAATTTTACTCCTCAAATCTTTTCTTGTACTTGTAGAAATTTGAAAAGTGTCGGCTGATCCTTCTAGTTGTTTGTACCCCTTTGTTATCGAAGAACTTTCTTGTGTGATAACCCAAGGGTTCTCCTCGGAATATGAAGAAGTAGCCACAAAATTTCATTCCCTATGAACATGTTTGTACTTGATATTTTTGAAGACTTACATTAAATCCTTTAACACCTTCAAATACTTCACTAAATGATCTTTTCTAGCCTTAGACTGATTAGACGCGTGATGTATAAGAAGTTGTGAGTCGCTTACCAGCCTAACTTTTTTAGCCACACAGACCTAATAGGTCTTAAACCATCCAAAGCAGCTTCATACTATGCCTTATTATTTGATGCTTTAAACCCGAAACAGATATCTTGATCATTGCAATACCATCTAAAGAGATCAACTGCACCCATACCCCACATCATGATGCGCTTGAACCCCCATCTATTCGGATTGTCCATTCTGACTTGAAACTTTCTTTATCTACCTCCATATCGTTCCAAATAAAATTAAACTAGGAAATATGCTAAGGCTTGTGCTTTGATTGCAGTTCTTGGTTCAAACTTGATAAGGTTAGATATTTGCGACACTATCACTTGTGCCTATCCGAAGGGCAGTTTGGACCAAACCACTACCATGAGAAACCGAACATAACAAGTTTATTGTAGACTAAGCTAGGTGTTGGTTATCTCAAATCTTGGGCTAATGTGCTCTTAAACTTGACCCGACTCCACAATCTGACCAGAAAGGCCCATAGTCACTAATTAAGTATAAATACCCAAACCACTTTCATTAATGAAGGTGATCTGAATTTAATACAAGCACACACTTTAATTACCTCACTACTCTACACCTTAAACATAAAATTCCCAAAACAATTTACCAAATTACCCTCAATCAGAAATAATCCACATTAAATTGGCGACCACATTGGGAGCACGATGGTGCCTGAATTTCATATTCAAAACCAGCATATAAAATAGTTCGGATGGATCCGAATGCGTTGAATGTTCCACCTTATGAGGTGGAAGTTTCAAAGGAAAACAATGAATACATTATCGAGGAGTGCGATTAGTTGAGAGCTGACATATAGGCGTTGAGAGTGTTGAAATAGGCATAAAAATGGTTAAAGAAAACTCTGGTGCGTCGGTACTTCACCATACTGACAATCTTTGAGAGAATGAGCAGTCCCTAAAAACGCATCTCAGTTCCAAGTAAACACACCGATTTCAACATGTGGAGAGTTCTACTTCGAAATCCTCAAGAAGCTCATCTAGTGAGGCAGAACTTGAAGAATCAATGTCCTCAAACAGTGATGAAAGACGATCGAAAAAGAAAATCAGGCTAACTAAAAAATACTAAAGAAAAATGGATAGACATGGTAGGCTTAAGAAACACCATGGGAAGGGTAAGGGTACAACTAATCAGCATATTGACCAGTTGCTGATTGATCTCTTTTCTTTCCAGTCCGAACTAGGTATTTTTGCTACTCCAACTGAATATACTATTTTTAGTTGTAACAAGAACTGTAGGCAATTCCCTTTATCTGTGATAATACTCTCCGAACATCTTCCCAAGAGGTTTGACAACTCTAAGATGGAGAGATATGATGGGAACAGAGATCTGGACAACTATTTGGAGCAGTTTAAGAGCTTCATGATGAAATTTGATGACGACAACAAACTGTTGTGTAGGGTCTTCTTCCATACTTTCACGGGAAGCGCCCTCAAGTGGTATAATAGTCTCCCTCAGGGATGTATAATTTTTTTTTATATATTTTGGGTTTCCTTCCGAACGCAGTTCGTTAGAAGCAATGAGCTCAAGGGTAATGGGGAAACCATTATCCATTGGGCTCAGGAACCAAATGATACTCTGAAAGAGTATATGAACCGGTTTGTGAATACAAAAACTGGGCTAGCAGATTACTTTAAACAAGTTACAATTTCTTCCCTCATACAAGGTTTAAATCCTGGTAATTTAGTTGATTCAGTGACTCGAAAGAAGGCTATGACCTAGGGAGGGTTGTTAAATCAGGTTGGAAAATAGATTAATGTTGAGGAAACAAAGAAAACCAGAGTGCATTGCCAGATTAGGTCTACTACTACAGCATCAACCCCTCAAGCTGCTAATCAGTCCGGTTACAGGTCAAAAGAGACTGGATATGGATCTAACCAATCAAAGAAGAATCATTCGAACCAAACTCAGAGCCAACAGGTCAGAAACAAGAAGGGACCATGGGTTCAACCTGAGTGGTTTGCTAAACTGGGGGAAAGTATGGCCACAATCTATGACAAGAGTAAAAACAAAGTGCACACTTTATGGTGATTCCCCATTACTGATTCACCATGCTCAAGGGCAATCTGAAGCGAAGAAAGAACAATTTATTAAATACCTGCTAATGTTGAGAGAAGTTGTTGCAAGCTTCAAGAGTATCTACTATGAACACATCCATAAATTGGAGAATACTTTGATAGACTCTTTGCCAACCGTAGCTTATTCTGAATCTTACCCTTGAATTTTGATGCAAAAATGTCCATCAATAAAAACAAGACAGAAAAAAGGTAATGAGAATGGAGAAAGTATGACCATACTTGTCATTTAACCTAAGGACTAGAGGTATGATATTCTCCAGTTTATTTCCGATTTGATTTTGCCTCCGAATTAAACCATGGCTAAGAAAATTAAATATAAGGCTTGTGGTTTCTTGGTATTAAGGGAAACTCTTTACAAGCAATCTTTCAGCAGACCCCTCTTGCGTTGCTTAGGGTCTGAGGAGTCCCAAGTTGTGTTATCTGAACTAAACAATGGCGAAGGTTCTGCACACTGTGGCCACATAGCCTTAACCATGAGAGTCTTATTAACAGGGTACAACTGGCCAACCATAATGGCAACTGCTAAAGATATGGTAAAGAAGTGTGATCATTGCCAGAGATATGGAATGAAATTCATGTGCAAGCATTTCATATGGAATCCATATCTGAACAGTTACCTTTTGATAAATTGGGGTAGGATCTGGGTGGGCCTCTTCCCATGGCATCCGATGGATGTCGAACCATCATAGTTGCTATTGACTATTTCTCGAAATGGATAGAGGCAGCTCCTTTAGCTGGAACCACATTCTAAGGAAATTATTAAATTTATTTTGTCCAATATATGTTGCAAATTCAGAGTTCCCTGAAAGATCACCATAGACAATCGGCCACGATTCGATAATAAAGACATGGAAATGTTTTGCACATCCAGCGGAATTCAACACTGTTTTTCTTATCCTTTCCACCCTCAAGAAAATGGGCAAGTTGAAGTTTCTAATCGGAAAATCTTGTTCGGGCTGAAGAAGAATTTAGAGGGAGTTGTAGGGAAGTGGCCAAGTTATCTACAAAAACTATTATGGGCTTACCGAACTTCACCTCGGGTTGCTACACAAGAATCTATTTTTGCCCTTGTATATGGGATGGATGCAATCACTCCCATGGAAGCTACTTTACCATCTCACAGAGTCCAAAACTATTCTGAACAGGCCAATTTTATGGCAGTTACGAATCAGTTGGATTTTATTACAGAAAGAAAAGTTAAAGCGCATTTGAGAACGACACATTACCAGGGTTTCATGAGGAGCAGATTTACCTCCAAAGTTAAAAGAAGAGATTTTCAATAGGGGGACAAAGTCTTAAGAAATGTCTTTTCACACACCAATGAAAAACAATTCGGTAAGCTGGATCCGAATTGGGAAGGTCCTTATATGGTATGCAGGAAATTTAAACCAGGAACATACAGGCTCCAAGACAAGGAATGGAGAATACTAAAGCACCCATGAAACGTTGAACACCTTAGATTATACTTAGAATAGAACTCTAGTGTAAATATTTACCTTTTGAATGTCAATGTAAATATTAGGGGGGCATACTCTTTCCTACCCTGGTGGCGTGGGGAGGTTTTAATGAGGTGTCCGAGTTTTTCAATAATATCTTATGTCTTATTCAAAAGTCTGGTGCAACTTTTTTCTTGATTTAACCATAGTGTGAGGTGGTCGGATATTAAATACTTATTAAACATCCCGGCTCTCAAACACCTTTGAGTTGATCAGACATATTAAACAATTGGTCACATTTATTAAACACATGTAATTGAAATCATTTAATACCATTACTTAACAACTCTGAAATATTGAAGGCTATTTAAGCATTGGCTATAAAGAGTTAAACAAAATTCAAACGAAGGGAAATATGATATTAGAGTCTGATCGGACTAAAACTGATCCATGATTCATAGATACCTTGACCATTCAATGATTTTAAGTTTTAAAGAACATAAATTAAACAAACAATGCAATAAGATGCATTGGTCATTCAAGGACTTTAAGTTTTCAACAAAAAAGACACAGTATAACAATACAACCTTAGGGCTTGTTCTCTTCGGTCTTTGCTTCACCCTCATCTTTTTTAGACTTTTGAGTTCAGCACTTGAACTCTCACAAACTTCTTCATTATTTCATATTCTTCCCCACTTGATTAGTTGTACTTGTCACCATCAGCCGTTGTATGAAAAGGAAGGTCATCATATTCCACAAATCTCCATAAAGGACCAAGAGTCCTCTTAGGAAAAGTCTCGTGAAATAGTAAGACCATATCGAATTTAATTACATCGTCTCTTCTCTCCAAAGATTCTACCATTTTATCAATGGAAATTGGGTTTCCAAGTATAAGTCTATGCCTTATTGACCCTCATTTAGTCTTTAATTTTTTGTTTTATATGTTTGATTTTTGCTTGCTATTTTTTCATTCTTGGTCCCCGATGTAAAGATGTATTTTGATGACAAGAGGAAATATTTTACTCGTCAAAAGTATGATTTTTTAGTGGAATAAGCTTCTAAAGTTTCACATTCATACTCCTTTGAAGATTGATTTGTGCAACAAAGTAAATGACTAAGGTCCGGATAAAATATTTGATGTTCATCTGAAGGAAGAACTTAAGGCTCATGATGTTTGCAAATAAATTTTTGTGAGCACTATTGGCTTAGATAAGAAACAAAGATGATGATATAACTTTTAAGAGTCGAAATACTTCAGTAGATAGAGTTAACTTTCCCCGTTCATAATGAAATTCTGGCTGAAGCCTTTTTGGAAGCAAATTTTATAGTGGGTAATCCCACAGACTCAATAATATAGTCGGTTGTCGAGGCTTAATCAAAAGGTTATGCCATATGAAGATGCATTTGTCATAGTCGAATCTCGTGTTGACTCTTCAGTCATTCTACAGTATCATATAATTATTTATGATGATCTCTCAAAGGTTAGCGAAGATTTTCTGGTAATACTTTCTATTGTGGATACAAATATTATCGATACTATCTTTGTGGATCCAAATGGTGACTTATCCAACTTAGGTGCATCTTCGATCAATGTTTCACTTCAACACGAATGTTTTTCATTAGACCAAACTCTAGAGATATTGACTCAGTTTCCTATATTGGTCGACCATAGGAAACTTCTAATCTACCTTTCTCTCGCTGACCTAGTAAAGATGCACTTACATTCAAAATTTGAGTTAAGATAAAGTTTTCTTTCTTCTAGTATAGGTTACTTTTTAATGAATTATAAAAACTAATTATATACTATGTATATGTCACCTTATGCTTCAGGATATTCTAAATGGTTTAAACATTCTATATCAAGTCAATGCTCATCATACAACTCACATTTATGATCTTTGGGCTCTTCTTGATGGTTTTGTTAAACCCATAAAATAAGACTCTAATGTGAAAGCTTTTTTTGAAGCTAAAGTTGAGAGTGAGAAACAACTGAAGACCGCATTTAAAGCTTATCAGGAAAGGGAAAGTCTGTTGAACCTTGAAGTGGAGTCCAAGACTGAAAAAAATAAAGAAAAAATGTTTTGTGATATCTGAGTTAGGAGTGCATTGCTTTATACCAATGAAACCTTCTAAGTTAGTTAGCGATTTTGTTGTTTTTTAAGAATGTGACTTATATACAAGGCAAAGCTATGGCGACTTGTGAAGAGAAACTAAATGTTTCTAAGGCCGAACTTACAACTATTAATAATTTTTGGTCACCTGTGCACAAAGACATCTAAAACACTTTACGAGATTACTCTTAGACTGACACCAGTTACAATCGAGCAATATTAATTGCATATAAGTCGCAACGTAGCGAAACAGAAATATAACAATCATTTATGCATGTAAATCGCAATATATAGTCATACAAAACATTCCAATCTAGCAATGTTAGAAACAAACAAATTACAATATCATGTCTCTCTTATATTTTTAGGTACTACAAGAAAGACATATAGCACAAATGGAAGTCTAGCATGAATCAGGTGTAGCCACTTTAACGGCGCATGTAGTAGAACAAGAACCAAAGTCTGAACAAGTATCGGAACTAGTGGCAGCTTATAAAGTTATTCAAAATCAACAACAACACGAAGAACAGAATCCCATAACGAAGGGTGAATTACTTACGCAACCTGAAAGAGCAGAAAACGTAAAACATGGGTTAGAGAGATATCGGAAGACCTGTAAATAGCAGTAATTAAGTATGAAACACCCCAGCAAGATAAAGAAGCATCATACGCACTAACTGTCTTTTTTGTTATACCGTTTGAAGATGAAAGTTTTGTAGACTGCATGCAATCCTATTATGACCAATGCAACAAGGCCAAGGCAAATTCGAATGAGAAGCAACGTACTTTGGAATCTATCCATGAAGGTCCATTAAATCTCGATGTAAGTGGATATTTGTCTTACCGTCAATGAAGAAAGTAATGTTAGGGGATTAATTGGATATATTACATGTGATAGCTGATGAGTTTCTGAAATGGAACTTACTTACTCAGACGCAGGTGGGAGAACCACAGGTTTCTTACCAAGTTTGGCCGAAGCGTACAACGACAATGCAACTAATAGAAATCAGTGAGTAAAATAAGGTGTTGCAAATAAGCAGAGAAGAAGAGCAGGCAGGTCCAGAAGTATAGTATTTTCTAATGTTAGAGTTCTCATATAGGCTTGCTGTTAGTGTTAGTGAGATAATGGAACTACCGTACGAAACTAAAATAGATTTCAAGGTAATATGTTGTTTTAAAACAGACCAATATATTGATTTTTCATGTAGACAACACTGTTTGTTTTAATCATTATCATCCACACATCTTACAAGATTAATTGTAAATTGATAGATCATAGATCAGTGGATATATAAGCTGCTCTAGGATGCAAATTGGAGAGTATATGTCAACGGGTTTGATGATAATTTTTTATGTATGGTCATTATAATTCAACTTTTTGAAGTTGCAACTGTAAGTGCATCAGGTATTATTTATGTTATTCAAAACAATCTACTTCATATAGTAATGAAACAAATTCCAGAAAATGCTGGTTATAAAGGGAGATATGTCACACATTGTAGATAAAGTATTTGAGACAATTAGACCAGACACATATAGTGCACTTGTTCTTCTGTGCACCATTAACAATGATGGAATCAACTATTGGACGTTGCTGGTTATTGATATGGAGAATGTACTACTAGTAGCTACAACTCACTGTTGCCATGGAGCAAACAAATTAGAGATAAGACGAGGAATACTGTTGATGATCTGGTAATAAGTTATATGTTATAAATCGCTTTACATTAATTTGACCCTTTCTAGCAACCAAGTGTTGTGAACGAATCGCAAATGCGAGAAACGTAATTGCTAGATACGGCCAAATGGTTAGGCTACAATCTCATATGCTTACGGTGCTCAGCAATCGCATTAATTTTATCAAATAAATCACAATGTTATAGCTGGTGCATTCTTTAACAATTGGCATATTGCATTAGAAAAAATGCATATCTGTTGTGAAGGGTGGATACAAAATCAAGACAATGAGAGATATCGCACAATAGAAAAAGAACAGCTTTGAGTGCAGGATTTTGTTTTTTGTGAGTACACAAAAGACATCATTCAAAAATGGTATGTACCTCTGCAATATAGAGAGGATATGCCCGCAAAAAGGAGAGCTGAAATCTTTAAGTATTTCCTCAATGATTCAAACACAACCCGGCGATGGTAGTTACATACGATATTAAATATGGTTTTTTGGAATAATCTTTTAATTATGTAATTCATTCAAAATTGGGTGTTGTTTGTAAGGATTTTGTATAGACTTTAGTGTTGGCTAAACTTCTTTTTTTGTCGTAGCTAACAATGGCAGAATGGGTATTACAATAGTGATGTTGGAAGGTATTACTGGATTACTTAAAGTAGTAGTACCAATCACAACACCTTTTTATTACTTTACACTAGTCTAGCAACTTGTGGAATTGATAGGTTGTTAATATCTAGTAATGTCATTTTTTATAATAACTGTAAAAAAAATTAAGTTCTTAATATCTAGCCCAACCGTTTCACTAATGTACCAATTGCTATTAAGAAAGTCATATCTAGAAATTAGATTAACTACATAAATCGCGTTATGCGATTGGCGAATTATAATGGCGCTAGTATGCATAAATCGCGTATGTCATGACACTTTATATTAATGCATTGGAGAATGGGTTATTGACTAAATAGATCATTAAATAATGCTGATGTGAATGCTAATTATCACCGTCAGTAATTAAACAAAGGTTACTCATCTTATTGGATAATTTATTACTTGACAAGACAAAGGTAGATATTGAATCATTACAAATGCATTAACTAGATGTGTAGAATTAATTATGGTTTGCTAGATTAGACGTAGCATTGGGTATGGCCTATGGCTATAAGTAGGGCAAAATATTTTAAGTTATTCAATCTACTACACTTGTAAAAAACTATATGTATTCTAAAACAAATGGCCGCTTCGTCTCCAGTTTCTCCTAGGTACTCATCATCAGAAGGTTGGTTCTCAGACCATTCGAGGGACTGTTCGTCTTACAAAAGGACCACTACGTCGGAGTACCCATCCGACGACTCCAAAAACTGGTGTGGTCATTCGATTTCAAGGACGAGTATGACATCGGTGACTCGTGGTCCTTTGACGGTTACGACTCAGACCCAAACGAAATGCCCAAACGCAAGCGTAGGAGGGACAGTTAGGACAACAAGGATTTTGAGGAACCAGTTGACACAGATGATGAAGAAGATGATGAGAAGGAAACAGACGAGAAAGAAGACGAGGAAGAGGAGGAAGATTACGATGAAGAAGAAGACTCAGATGAGGAGGACGATGACGAGGATGATGATTGATGTTATGGTAGTTAATGTAGCATGTTATTTTATTTAATATGTTTTTTATGTTTTCATAAGTAAATTGTACCAACCCTCATAGATGGTGTATTTTTTGGGAGGTTAAGTTATCCAGGCATTTGACAGGCCTGCATGCAGTATTAATCTTTTTTTTAAATTTCGTTGTTAGTTGTTGTTTAATTGTGTATTTGATGGTTATTTCAAGTAGCAACATATTACAGTATCACTCACCATTAGAGAGGATTAAGTGACCCCATCATTTTTTATGTATGCTTGTTATATAAGGAGATAACCGGAGTGTATATGTTTGATGTGTAAGTTAAGTAATGAATCGCGAAATTGTTTTAAATCGTGCCTAGCAAAGCGGTTATATAGGCAGTTACATAAGGCAATCGCAATATAATAACCAGATGACAAAGTATCTAGCAATTTTCTACTTTGCATGTAAATAGTAATGTAATATATATTATCCCAACACACACAAACTCTAATCCAAGACATTGACATATCTAGCAATGTCTTATATCTCATGAAATGTACTAAAGTTTCACAAGGCAATCGCATTGTATTAACCAGATTATTGATGTTAAGTATTAATGTTAGTTAGGGAAATCGCAATGTATAAACCAGATGATAGAGTATCTAGCAATTTCGTTCTTTCCATGTAAAAAGCAAAATGGTGTAGGCTACCACGAAACACGCTACCTCTACTCTATCATATTAGTGTATCTAGCAATATCATATTAGTGTATCTAGAAATGTCATATTAGTGTATCCACAAATGTTATGTTAGTGTATCTAGAAATGTCATATTAGTGTATCTAGCAATGTCATATTAGTGTATACGGTTTTGTCATACTAGTGTATCTAGCAATGTATTACATATGTTAGTGTGTGCACCAATGTCCTAGTTTACATGTAAATAACAATGTTTAGTAGTATATCTTAAAACACGCAATCGCTACTACAACAGCCGCGTAATGTTTAAAGGATAACATGAAAGTACAAAACCATGGAAATACTAGTAAATGCAAATAGAGAATGGTATACGCGTAGGTAGCATGTAAACTGCTTGTTCCTTAAGCGTAAGAGGCATTACATTAAGACATCCCAAAAAAATTGGTTTGGTTAATTAAAACGTAGTTAGAAAAGGTGATTTCTAGCGAAGTGGTAAAACAACGAATTAACCAATCTAGCAAACTTTAAATCTAGCAATGTTACCAGTACGAAAACATGTAAATCGCATAATAAGAAACAATTATCCAAGCATATCAAACAAAAATAAATTAACCTAAAAGCACAGGTAGCCTAAATTCAGAATGGAGCATCGCAAGACCTCCTGTTGTGTCCTGATTTGAAACAGCGTCCACACCGCGACTGGCTCGTGGTTACCTCTCCTCGAGATAGAATAATTGGACATGTAATTTGCAATAGTGAAAAAGAGTTATGTTAAAGTCATAGGATCTTCGCTTAACGATGTTATCGCCGCCAATGCGTGTGGGCATGGTAAATATTCTTGCAGCCAAGCACCACAAGTACATTTGAAATCAAGTATGCTTACTAACCTTTATTGAATCTGATAAAACCTCAAAAAAGTTGCAGAAGACTTACGTACTACCCGTGTTCGACCGCATTCTACATTCTGCTTAAACTTCTTGTCAAAATCGGGGCACAAATTAGTGTTAAAGAGAAGACCCTCCGATATAATCTTGATATCTAATTCATAAGCATGACTCTAATCATGTCCACTAATTCCACTATAGGTGGGTTGCATAATTTTTTAATCTGTGCATTGGATGATTCAACCACTGTTGAGGCCACTGCCCATACCATTTCCCTTTCATGTATGCTTGAGTATATTTTTTGGGGTCAAATTGTTTAGAAAATTCGATATTTTAGCACCGCCTTGGTGCAAAAACTATGAAAGTTGTTCATTAAAAAGCTCTATTGTGGGAGCATAAGCACAACGGTTAAACACGAGTAACATATTCTATTTACACTTTCGGTTTGTGTTCAAGAGCTTAACCTCATTCTGGTATTATTAACGTTGTGTTCAAGAGCTTAATTTAAATTTTGAATTACATGGAAGATACAGTAAGCATGGTAGTCATTGGGATAGAGAACAACTACAACGTTAATAATACCAGAATGACAGTCTGAAATAAATTTTATTTTGTGCTCTAGCAAATGAGGTTTGAGACTTTGCATAAACCAAAGCCAATCGTATGAGTTTCCATTACCGACAATACCAAAAGCAACGAGAAATAGACCTGCAGCAACTGCAAAGTTTAGATTTGTTGACAGTGTTTGTTGAAGTTTGGTTATAAACAGCGTAGACGTATTATAAGGTAAAATGCATCGAATGAACCACAATAAATCGCAAGATTTAAAAACTTTGTTAACCACCTAGCTAGCAAACTCAATATAACATATCTAGCATGACTGACATAAACACCTAAATTGCAATATAAATAGCAATCGAATATAAATAACGTATATCTAGCAATGCGTTTTGAACTAAAACAAAACCAAATTATGTATACACATATTGTAAGAAGATGTAAAAGAATAGTGGGACTAACCATTATTGCCATATTTTTCTACCGTTGAGAGCAATACACCACCATGCTTCTCGGTTATATGGGTTCCGTCAACGTACAAAAAAGTTCGACATGAATGAAAACCTTGAAGGCACATGCCGAAGACTATGAAACATGGTCGGAAAACGTTATCGCCAGCTAATTCCAAATGATAGTCCGTTGTAATATCATGATTCTTTAGTCGTTTGAAGTATCATTTTAGCAAACCAAAAGAAGTATTGCTATCTCCAAATACTCCCCTCCTTGCATTTTCTAAAGCATTCCACGATAGACGATAAGAAATGTCTAAACCATATTTTTGTTTTATAGAGGATTGTATACTTTTCGCTGTCACACTATGGCAGGTCCTAATTGAATCATGAATTTCATCTGTAATCAAATCAGATGTCAAATACATGCTCTTTTGTGAATACGGGACTGCATGTATGAGTGTCAACAAACCGCTTTATCGTCATTAAACCGCTGCTAGAATTAAGTAATGTATAAAGCCTCCATTTGCAGTCACCGGAATCTTTGTTGACACAATAAGTTGTGATCTTTCTAAATGTATTATGCATGTACTTAAAGGCAAAATCATTCTCAAATGCATATTGATACAAAGATAACCTTAGACCTGCAGCACCTTCAGCAAATGATTGGCTAACACTAACAATAGCTTTTGCCCATCCAGTTGTAGCAAGATGTTTTTTTTCGGGGTTGAATTAAGTAAACAATTACTACTATCCCCACTCGTTAGTTGGTTATGGGAGGCTTCTACAAATATTTGGCCAAGCTGTTTACGCTTGACTACAGACCCTTTATTAACCAGTTTTCCTTCAATAACAAAATTAACGCTTTTGAGACACTCGACATCAAGATATACTTCCAAACCAATAAAATATTTCTCGTTATTAAACAAACAATTCTTGTGAGCACCACATGAGTAGCTAATAGTGTGGTTGCCTCTGATCAGATCCTTTTATCTACTTTCAGTGTAATCTTGAAGGATTTGAAAAAATTTAAACTCGGATATATGAACAATAGCAGTTTGGTGACCATATTTGAAAATACAAACTTTAGGTTTCGACATATACTACCCTGCATTGTAGAAGCTTGAGTCAGCTTGTTGTAGTGGCAGCAACAAAGCAGCAATGTGTTACAGGGAAAATCGATTTATCAATTTTAACCAATCTAGCAAGGTCTTATATAAACAATCGCAATATCCAAAAAAGGTCATATCTAGCAGTCTTATGATATGTACTGCAAACACATAAGAAAATAAGTAACCTTATATAGCAAACACGTTGCTACTAATATATCGCAATGTCAATGAGTAATCCAGCAACTTCTATTCACGAGTTGCATAACAAGTGTTTATGTCTCGCAATGTAACCAAGTTGTAATACTGCAATCGCATGAAAAACAAATAACATTTCAATCTAGAAAACAAACACGTACACTGGAATTTCAATGTATGCACAATCACAATCTATATAAAGCACAATCGCAATGGCAGTAGACATATTAAGCTATCTAGCAATATCAGCACAGTCACATTCAATACAATAAAAATTGCAATGACACTAGACATATTGACGTATCTAGCAATGTCTTTATCCAATTCCAAAAATGCATCCTCTTCGTGAAAAACACATCATGTTCTAGAAATCATCAGAAACTGTAACATTTTACCGGAAAACTTACAGAACCACGAAAATATAATAAACTCGACCACAAAGCTAGGCTTAACCTTTTTTTAACTTATAAATCGAGTAAAAACATGATTTCGTGATGTTAGGATTAAGGTTGAGTTGAAGAAAAAAAATTGAAAAAAACGATGAATTGCAGTACGTACCAAACCTTGTATGCGGCTACCAGTGGTTGGCGTTAAGGACGAAAGTAGCTATTCAATGGTAATGAACATGAATTTTGTTGAAAGCTTCGACTTTTTAAAGGTTTAAACGTAGCTGGTCGTCGATTTAAATGTAACTGAGTTCTGGAGCGGGATACTGTTTTCCAACGGTGGTTGAAGGTGGTGAACGGCGTTCGAGTGGGTTTGGTGGTTGCCGGTGGGTGCCAGAATGATCATGGCGATTAGTTTTGAAAAAAAGAGGTCCTCCTTGGAAAACGGTATTTTTGGAGGTTAAGAGAGATAGAGGCGGCTGGTCATAAATTCAAAATTCAAAATTCAAAAAAATCTGATTGGGTGAAAATATCCATTATTTCTCAAAATAAGTCCTATATACTTGGTTGAGGGTATTTAGGATATTAAAAAAAATTGGATTTTGCATCGGAGTTATTTTATTGACATTGATATTAAGTAAGCATAAACCCATTTTTTGGACACCAAATGCTAATATGTTTGGTGAGTAGGTACTTAAGGTGTCATTTCTCTAAAATTAAATTTATTATTTGATAGTATTCTGAGCAACACTTAAAAAATGATATAATACAATAAAATAAAAAATACTAAATCGTAAAATTTCTCTCATATACCTCTCAAATTTAATATGTTATTAAAAAAATAAGAGGAGAGTAAAGTCAAAGCTATTAACTATTTTTTAAAAACTAATGAAATTTTTACTAAACTTAGGGATCCAACTCAATGGATTTACAAAGAAGAGTACTATAATTAATATTACAATTTCTAAAACTAAGGACACCAAATCTCTGAAATTTCCTTCCCTCCACCACACTTTGAATTTGGCCGAAAATGATTATAGAGAAAGGTTGATTCCACTTCACGAACAACTTTCTCTCTAGCTTGAATAGACCTCAAAGAAAACTCAGATTTATTATAGAGCTTCATCTTCATGTATTATCCCCAACATTAGCGAATCAGATTCTATTCAATCAAAGACACATTTGAAATATCACTCCAAAGTCTAGCGTCCATATTTAGCTATCTCCAAAATCAACGATGTAGCTTGACTTCATATTCCAATATAAGAGATATTCGTTTATCTTTAATGTCTTGATCTCCATATTCGTGAGTAGTACCTGAAAGACTATAAATACAAGAGGTGGACATCAATAGAGCATTGAAACTAAAATAAGATTTTAATCTGAATTTTGATTAATATAACCAAACCCGAGGTTTTCAAAAAGAACAATAGCCAGAAGCTAATTTGGGGCTTGGAATTGAGAAAAACTGAGTTTTTCTTTGCAGCTCAGAGTCCATTTAGCAAGCTAGTCTGCGGCTTGATTTTGGACTCTGGAGATATGCTTAATTGTCATTGACGAATCCATTAGTTTTCTACAAATCGTAAGTAAATGGTTTAGATATCTGGGCATTTTTCTTTCTACTAAAAGCTTAATTAACATTAAGCAGTCTGATTCTATGTCAACATTTGTCCAATTGTTCTTATTGCAGATTAACAGGCCTTCGAGTAATGCTCTCGCTTCTTCCATAAGAGGAGATGGTTTTTTCAAATGTATTACCAGAACCTTGAATGATTTCACGATTGATGTTTCTAATCACCATTCCTCCACTGGTCTCACCGTTTCGAAGACAGGTTGCGTCAATTTTCATCTTCATTCTTCCATTATCAGGAGAAATCTATTTAAGATACCTTGATTTATTATTAGATCAGTGCTTCCTAGTTAAAATGTTAGATATGTCAAGTTCAACTATAATTCTATTAATAACATTGATAAAAGTATAGGCATGAGTAATATGTCAAGTCCAACTCCTTTAAATTTAGATTTATTTTGATTCTGTCATATTACCAAATAGATAGTTGATGGTATAACATAAGTTATATGAAATTTATTTTTAGAAAACCATAACCAGTTTCTAATGACATGAGTTAAAACTATGAATCTTTCAATCTTGAAGTTGAACAAGCCACCAAAATTCTTCCAGATTTGCCATGAATAACTACAATTCACAAATAGATGATTAGTGTCTTCACAGTTATTGCAAAACTAACATTTTAAAGCCAGGTTTAATGTATTTTCTGCATTATTAAATCAGTTGGAATGTATTTCTTAATGAGTTTCCCAAGTAGAAAGGAAAACTTCATAGGGGTTAAGACATTCCATATTTTCTTGTATAAGCTTGACTGATTGTAATGCTGCCTTATGATATTCCAAGTTTGTTTAGTATTGCAGTTGAGATCGGGGGAAAGCTTCCATATCATTGTGTACTCCTTATTAGTGTTGATGTTGTATTGCTTGATCTGACTGATTCTATTATAAGTTAGAAAACCTTCCATAGTACTAATATCCTGAGAGTTGTTTTCCAAAAAGTGTTGACTTTAGCCTCCAGGAACCCGTTATTGTTTCTATTGTTGTGGTGGTCAATAATAGGAGGGTGACTGCGCCAATCATCAAGCCAAAAGTCCATATCTCCTCTTCCAAGAATCCATCTTATATTACTTTCAGTGAAATCTTTAACACCTTAAAACCTTTTCCATATTAGTGAACCAGACTTATTATAATTAGCTTTTAATTGATGCACCTTGTTACTATATATATTATGCATTATGTTAGCCTATAATCTATCATTTTTTCTGAAAACAAACCAAAGATTTTGAGAGAAGGTGTTCTGAATATCAGAAAGCTTTCTGATATTTAATCTACCCTCCTCAAAAGGTGTGCAAAGAGCTGTCCATATTGCCCAATGTATATTATTTTCAGTATATTTACATCTCCATAAAAACTTGATAAATACTTTCTCAAGTATTTTGATTATGAAGTTAGGAATTAAACTATTATGCATCTAGTAACATGGAATGGACATAAGAACCGATGAGATTAGTGTAAGCCTTCCCCCATAAGATAAGTGTTTGCTATCCCATTCAGAGATTTTAGCATTAACCTAATCCAGAATTGTTTTAAAGTTACTTCATTTGTTGTTGTTGCTTAGAGTTATTCCCAGGTAATTAGTTGGAAGATTTTTTACTGTGAAACTTGTCTGGCATTCAAGATTAGTAATTATGCTTTGTTGAATTCTTGTTGAAGTGATTATCTTTGTCTTCTCTTTGTTTATTGATTGTCCAGATACCTCTTGAAAACTATCCACGAAACTGCTTAACTTTTCAATAGAAGATTGCAAACTATTTTAAAGACCAGAATATCATCAGCAAAGGCTAAGTAGGAGACCAGGTAACTCATTCTAGTTTCATACTGCATTTTCTTGTTTGAACTCAATAAGTTGTACATGCCCTTAGTTAGAAATTTTTCCCCAATTATGAAAAGGTTTGTGGACAAGGGATCACCTTCCCTTAAGCCTCTTATAACGTTGAAGTAGCCAATGGAATTCTCATTGATAAGCATAGATATATTAACATCCTATATTAGCTTGTTAATTAAGTTTTCCAAATTATTAGAAAAGACAAATGAAATAAGAACTTTAGTTACAAATAAATGGGGCATTCTGTCAAAAGTTTTTGACATGTCCAATTGAATTATCATGTTCCATGATTTTGGCTTTCTATTTAGATCATAAATTAATTCCTTTGCTATTAAGATGTTCTTGTGAATCGAATTTTCTTTTACAAAGGCTCCATGAATATTAGAGATGATGTTAGGCAGAATTCTAGATAATTTAAAATTTATAAGCTTGGACAAGATTCTATTTAGCATAGAACATAGTCCAATTGGTATGTAGTTATTCCAATAAGACGTATTTATAGTTTTTGGAATTAAGCATAGACCAGTAGCAAATATACCTTTGGGAATACTACGACCATTAAGGAAAGAATTGAGAGCTAACCATTAAGCATAGACCAACTTGGGGATGTTGTCAAATATTTTATCTTGCATCGTTTCAAGCTTATCTTCAGTGTTGTTGTAAGGATATCTAGTAAGAATGTTTTTAAAATAACATTCAGCAGACTTTCCAATAGTTTCAGAGTCAAGAATCCAGTTGTTGCCCTCCTTGTTGCTATTGATCACATTTTCCCTTCTTTTCTTAGAGACGTATGTATGATAAGCCTTCGTGTTACGATCTTCATCTCTTAACCAGTTATTATAACATTTTTGTCTCCAGAAATCCTCTTCATTCTCAAGGCTTGAAGCTGGAGGCTCTTAGCTTTGTCTAAAGCAGCTTTGGTGTTAGGACTATTGGCATTCGTGTGCAACGTCTCCATATTCTTAATGTTCTCTTCAGTGTCCTTGACTTTGTTAAAAATATTACCAAAGTGATTGATATTCCATTCCTTTAAACAATGTTTGGGTCTTCTCAATTTGAACCAGAAAATATGATTAGGGTAGTCATTCATCTTGAGACTCCAATTCTGTTCAACAACACTTAGGAAATTTTCATCATTAGTCCACATGTTCATGAATTTAAAACCTTTTTTTTGTTATTAGAATATTAAAGATATTAGTAGAAGTAGTAATTAGAAAAGGAGCATGGCCAGAACAAGGTAATACACCCTTTATTTGTAGAAGCCATCTTTTTTAGTTGATCATATAAGTCCATTCTTTGTAATCTCAGGCACTTAGCGTAAAAAATAGTTAAATTAAAGTTGTTATCTAAGCCAGGGTAGGTAACTTCCATATGTAAGCATTGATCATGATTGATAAGAGTAACAATATGGGAGACCTCATTCGAGAAAATCCATATCTTGTTAGATATATTAGCAGTATAATTAGTAAAACCCAATCTAGTAGCAATCTCATCCATCTTCTCAATTTTGGCCATAGGCTCTTGAATGGCTAAAATATTAATTTTCTCTTTATTGATTATTGATATCAGTCTTCTAACTGTTGGGTTATTGTGGATGCCTCTAACATTCCAACTAATGATCTTTATCTTTATCAGATAGAGATTTGTAGAGCTTGTTGTTCCCATAATATTTTAAAGACTTAATCACCAATTTACTAGGATTTTTCTATTTTTTAGCAGTTTTGAGTTTTCTGTTCAGGATGACATTGAATTCTAGATCAGAGGAAGTGACTTTCAAGATTGGTGTGATAAGAGTACTTCCTATATTGTCTTGTTCCGGGGGATTTCTTCCTGACATTAAATTTTTCATAATCCATCAAATCATTTTGTATATAACCTTGATCCAACTTCTGTAATGCTTCAATGACTTCTATTTCATCTGGTGTAGTAGAATCTTGAATATTTATCTTTGGCATAATGTAATATGTTGAATCTTTGTTGTTTAAATCAGTTTTTTCTTGAATTTCTTTGTTGTTGTTATCTTATTTTTCGATGCTTTGAATCATAACGGATTTGATTTTTTGTATGTAGACTTTGTTGGATGTTTGAGTATTTCTGGACATATTCGTGCTTTGAATTTTATTTTGAGGATTGTTGATGGGTTAAATGTCCATGCATCTGTTCTCTTTCTCTATTTTCTTCTCTGTATTATTCTTTTGCGCCTTCTTGCAGTCAGAGTATCTGTGTCCCATTTGATAGCAGAATTCGCCGTATGAAGAAAGATTTTTGTAACTTACGGATAACCAACAACCCTCATTCCTTTCAAATCCAATCGAAAGACTATGATGCATCTTCTTTAAAACATCTAATTCAATTAGAGCAAAGCATGCATTTTTGTATGCTCTATATCTATCTAGAATAATTAATATGTAAGGAACTCCTATTGATTCTGCTACATGATACCTGAATTTCGAGTTATATAGATATTCAGGTACTTTTTGTATCCTCACCCAAACTAAAGCAATGGGACTTTCATTCTTTATATTGAAATCAGGTGTCCATCTCAGCAAACGCATGACAGAGTCATCAACGTTCCACACATTTTGAACCCATAAACTAATTACATTCTCTTTTAGATCAAATTCGAACAGTATATGACGCGAATCCCGAATTTCAACATTATAAGCTCCTTTAAACTTAAAGGAATTCAAGAATTGATTCAAATAGGATTGTTTTTTGTAATCTATTTGTGAATATTCCAATGAGGGTGATTTTAGAATGTTGTAATTAATACATCTTTCACTTATTTTACATACTGGAAAGATATGTGATCCTTTTTTTTACTGATGCTCTCTTATTTGAATTCAGGGGAGTGAAGGTTGATCATGGGTTTAACTATTTATGCATAACATATCGTGTAATGATTCTTAGTAAAATCTTCTTCTTTGTTTTTTGAAAGGAGAACTAGAAATTCTTATTCTTTGAAAATTTGATTATTGTGGATCTCCATGACAGAAAAGAAACGATTCAAAGAATATAAAAGGAAAAAAGCATATGATTAACGATTCGCGGTTCTTAGATTCTTGGAGCATCCTTCGTATTTAATGTTTTGTGTTCAATTTACAAAAACCAAAAGGTAATAACTAAAAATTACTACTTTCACGGCTTAAATCGTTGATTCGTCCCTCGACTATCATGTTTTCTGCCATTTAGTCCCTCAATAAAAAAATCAGTGGTGAGGATCCTTTGAGTATCAAAAATCTATAATTCCAGTCCCAGCGCGTGGCTATTATCCTAGTGCTACCACATGTTGTCATAGTTAAATGGTTTTTGTTTCATAGATAGTCCCTCAACTTTTAATTCCGCTTTTACTCTTTGAATTTAATATTTTTTTATATTATTTTTATTTTTATTTTTATTTTTATTTTTATTTTTATTTTTATTTTTATGTTTATTTTTATTTTTATTTTTTCTTAAAACAGAGTATATCAAAATTTGTTATACTATGTTTTCTTAATCATCTTGATGAGCTGAAACACAAACCTCCGTGTTTGTGCATCTTCGAGACTTGTCATCTTTGTCATCGGATAAAATGTAGCACAATATATATTAGCATCGTTAGGTTCTGATGCGACAAGATCAAAGTCATAATTCAGTATGTTCTTCTCTTCCAATGCAAGCATGCACCTTCTTCTCCATACGTGTATCAGCAGGTTCAGTAGCTCGTTTGTTCGTAAAGGCTTAACAAGATAGTCTTAGGCTTAGTAATTCCATTTTTACCTCTTGTTTCCATGGGATGAGAATTGGGTTGGGAATGTATTTTTATGATAATGTTTGGATTGGGAAAGGTCGTCTCTATTTTAAGTTTAGGTATCTGTATTTGGATAGTGGTCTGAACGAGAGGGTTCTTTGTAGATTTATCAGGAGACTGAGTTTGTGTTTGCTGGCTAGATGAGACAAAGTTCATGTTTGATTGTAGCTTAGGTTTTTGAATAGTGCGATGATCAGTATGTTCACATGAAATAGGTCTAGCAAAATAAGATAAACTACTTGCCACTAGTTCTTCAGGATGATTAAGTAACCATGAATTAATAAATAAAACACACTGATTTTCAAATTGTTTTGTATTTCAAAATCGTATTGAAAAACGCAATTTAATTAAACATAATATTTTTGGAATCGTACAAACGTTTATAAACCTATGACACCTGTAACGCTTATGTAATATATAATATCCTATAAAAACACACTTAGAAGGATGAAACTAAAACATGTAGACTAGTATGGTCTCAAGCATGGGAAGCATGTATGTCTAAAAGTCTTATAAGTTATATAATTGGGATTATTTTTGTTGGTTTTTTTATAAGGAGATAAGTTTTTTATAGTAGGTGTTGAGAATCTATTAATTAGGTAAGTTGTAGTAACAATAGTTTATGTCCAGTATTTATAAGGTAAGCTATATTGTGCAATGAGGATCAGATATGTTTGAACAACATGTTTATGTTTTATGTTAGCCCTTCCATTCTGATGTGTAAGGGCAAAAATTTCTTATAATAAGACGTGTTTCTTTAGCTAGTGCAACAAAGAGTTTGAACTCTCCTCCCCAATCACACGGCACAATTTTGATTTTTCTTTAAAGCTAAATGTATAAAAGAGTTTTAAACTGTATCTAATATGATCATCTAGAAATATGATATATTACTTAAAACCTACTTGAGACTGAACTGGTGAGGGTTTCCAAATTTCAACATGAATAAGGCCTAATACATGAGTAGTATGACAATCTGAATTAAAATAAAGTAAGGTATAAGACTTTCCCATCTGGAAAACATCACATAAATCCAATTCATCACTTAACACACTTGTCAAATTACATTTCTTTAAAAACTATTGAAAGCATTTTGTTAGATAGATAGCTAGGATTTCTATGCCATCTATATCTTAGAGAATTAGACAAAACAATTAAAGTGAAATAGACCTTAAGAAAACTTGACGCAATACTGAAAACATTGGGTATAATTTTGTAAGACTCAGACTTAAACACTAGTGCCCTAGGTAGATATTCCATAGTATAAAAACCATTCTCAAATGTCCCTTTGAGAAGAACACTCCCTCTTAGATCGTCCTTCACAAATAAACCATGACTATGAAACTAAATGTAGGATGTTGAGTGGTAAGATGACAAACATACAATAAATTCTTGTTTATTTTAGGTGCATGTAGCTTATGATTAAAAATGATTGGTTTATGAATAAGATTAGGTAATTTAGACTGTCCCATATATGATATTACTAGTTTTTACCCACTGCATACATCAATAAATTTTAGACTTGAGTAGTTTGTTTGTTGGCTCATCACACTATGATTTCTTGTGACATAATGACAAGCTCCATTATCAACAAATCGGGCTCCCTCATTAACTTGATCTTATGTAATTAACTAAGCACCTTATTCAGCTTTACTTCTATGCTACTTATTAGAACTAGAACCTATGAGAGAGGGGTCATCCTTAAATTAACATACATGTGCAATGTGGCCATACTTGCTACAAATATTGAAAGTTGGTTTGTTGGGTGAAAATCCGCCTCAACGTATTCTAAAATAACTATTTTTCCTCTAAAATTATTTGAGTAGTTATTAGGATAACTATTTCGACCCCTAAAGCCCATGCCTTGTCCTCGGAAATAATAATTGTTTTGATTCATTTGATTGTTGTTATTTCTGACATGAGTAATAAAATTAGAATTGGATACATTTAGGCTTGCATTTGAGCTTTGTAAACTAATTAATTGTTCTAACCAACTCTCAAAGGTTAACAATAAAGTTTATAGGTCAAGCCAGTTTAGAAAATCCTAATTTGCTAAGCCTACCACTATTTGATTGTATATAAAATTAAGGCAAACTAGTACTTGAGTTACCAAGTCATCAATAGAGATAGAACAACCAAATATTACTAGGTTATTAATAATACATTTTATTTTATTGACGTATTCTTCCATGGTAGAGCTCTCTCATCTAGTTCTTTGGAAATCTACTTTGTAGTAAGTAATCATGACCTTAGTTTGTGAGCTAGATAGCCTTATGGTAGCATTTTCCAGGATCTTGTATGTCTTCTTCTCCAATCAGTTGAGCTTCTACTTTATAGTTCATGATGTTGTAGAGCTATCTAAGGAGCAGTTGGTCATTCGACATCCATTCCTTATATTTAGTATTTTCTGATATGTTACCTTGTGAGTCAAAAAATAGCTTAATAGGACGTGGTTTTTCCTCTATTATCAAACCTTCTAACTTGTTCCCCTAAACCATAGATAAAACCATGGTCTTATAGGATAAAGTTACTCCTATATATCCTTTTACTGTTACCATAATTGATTGTGGTTACTTGCATTTGGCAAGCATAATGACCCCATTCAATCAGAGCTCAAGAAAAGTGAGACTTGAATGACCATTGAAGGCCTAGAGGTGCTTTAATACTATGTAAAAAGATGAATCAGTGTGTGCAAATATTTTTCGAGTTTTTTGTCTTACTTTATTGAATTAAATTGTGTGTTACATAGCTAGTTCTATACAGCTTTCAATATAAACTTCTGTTACAAAATTGTTTACTTAAACATGTTGTAATTTTGTATTACCTTATCCAATTGAAAGTTTATGCATTGTGTGTAACGTCTCATATCTCATAGTTTAATGAACTGCTAGGAATTGACTATGTTTGTATTCACCCAAAAACCATAAAACGGTGAGGCTTCTACACATTGTTTTACTTGTAGGTAGATAGAGTGATAATCTGCTTCAAGTTTAAAATTAAAAAAATACAGTTTACAGTGTAAGAATTGATTTTAGTGGTACAAGAAATGAAGTTCTCTGTTACCAGAAGAAATTAGGATGACATCAAGAGAACAAATGAAAAATTAATATATTATTTTCCAAAATGCCATCATTTAATTTTTAGTACTCTGAAGAAGCGTTCAAGGGCTCATCAAATGTAATCAGACTAGAACTCTCTAAGGCCCATAATTTTCTTATTTAATAAAATTCTGTTTGGATGGGAAAATGGTTAAATTTTACCCAAATTTTTATTTTAAAAATAATATCAACATCACTAATTACAAAAACTAATGTATTAAATTCGAATGTAACAAAATCTTTATTTGAAACATTTATACATGTCAAATTGTCTATGGAAACAAACCCTTAAACATCTAGCAATGGAAATTAGAATCCAATACAATTAATAGTTATTTTGTTGAGCATCCAGCCAAGTATTTAATTTTTAAGTTTTATTATCCCACAACAAAATTTAGGCTTCAGACAGTATAATTGTTTTGAGGATATTAAGTTTGGAGGGACTATTTAAAAAATAAATTTTATTTTGAAGAAGAATCCAAAATGATTTATTCCGATTTAAACAAATAGATTTTTTTTCTTACCAGATATCATTTCATGTGAAAATCTATATTCAAATCCTCAGTTAAGAAGAAGTAGTTGAAGTTTTACACGAAGAACAAAATCAAGATCTTAAAAAAAACTATGCAACCTAAAGCTAACATGAATCCTTATAAAGAATTATAAATAGAGAAAGATAAAATATTTTATATTCAAGTTGTCCAAAGTGTTTTCATCGAAAGAATCAAGATTTTTATGGTGTAGTAGAAAAATTCAGTTTCAGTTCCAGTTTACGTAACGTCATAAAAACTTATATAAGAACATTATAATTTTTGTGATGTACCAATAATTTAGGTTCACCTCTTGTAACATTATAAAGAATAATAAATTTCTTCTCATGTAATATAATATTTTAGTTGTAGATTTTGTAGCATAACATGGATTTTCAAATTCAAAACAATTAGTTTTAAGATCGTATTTGTTATCTAAAGCAAATAGACAAGTTGGTTGTTACATAATAAAACAAACAACTCTCAAGAAGTAACATTAAACAATATATAAAGTATATTTATCAGACAAGATTCACATAATGAAATTATTGACTTTAAACCTTTTTTTCCCGGTTTAAACGTGATAATCTTATTAGACACTTGTGGTCAAAGTAAAAAATTCAATCTTAAGCATCATTAAATTAATATACAGACCGTGTTTTTTAATGGGACTATTGGAAAAATATGATGTATAGTGGAACCTGAAGTTTTTTATTTTTGAGTATGATAAGTTACTAACATTAATCGGTCCAAAATAAATTATAATTTTGCAATAATAGTATCTAAAATTTAGTTAAGTTCAATGATTTTAAACCATAAGAAAATAATTAATTCAATTAAGCAAGTATGTCATCACTAATGTTGAAAATTCTCAAAGTTATAATATTGTTTAGTTTGAATATACAATACACTTAACAAAATATTATGGATATCACATGCTCATTAGGAGTAATATCATGTTCAATATTGTATATAAATCACATAATCATAATCATAAATTATATGAACCTTTTGCATGTCACTAAAGTTTTTATTGAAGCAATATGATGTGAAATATCTTGATGTATTCTCGATTTATCAAAAAGGCTAGACACTGGGAGGATGTTATAATGATGTAATGTTGTGGCACAGAGGACAATAACTCTATGACATTATGGAAAAATGAGATACATATTCTCTTAGAAATTGTCTCAAACTAATTTGGAAATTCAAAAAATGCAGAACATTATGCATGTTTCAATAATTGGAAGTGTAATGTATGATCGGGTATGTTCATGATATAATATAATATTTATAACAAGAATCCTAGATATAAATTTAAGTACCTTAGAGAACGACCATTATGTGACAGGATAGGAGTCATCTGGTATTTAGATTGACAAAAACATCGTATGTTGACCTAAAAAGTAATGAGATAGAAAACATTTATGTAGCATAACTTTATAACTTCAATGATCTACATATTTGTGCGATTTAGATTTTTATGTTTTATGAGAATATATTTTTTGTATACTCGGGATCATCTAAGAGTATACATTTAGTTTTTTATCATTAAGGATATCAAGATATAACAAGTAATATAAAACCTCATTATTCTGTTTTTAGGTTACGGAAAAAATAAATATTTATATATATCTTACTAAAGATTTAACACTAAAAGTCTTTCACAAACACAATATTTTGTATAGGATTTCAAATAGTATAATCTATTCATATTCAAGAGAAGTTTATATTATTTACAATTTACTTTTCTATTTAGTTGTAAATTATATTATATTAAGTTTATGTATGCATACAATTCAGTTAAGCAACACAATATTTAGTCTTCCGCTCATATATGCTATATATCTTGTCGAGTTTAATTTTGATGAACACAACACCAATAGTAAGAATTTGTATATTATTAGTATATGGTGCTGAAATTCCCACAATGCATGTTATGATAATTATATGTTCATTTAGGGGATAAGAGACAACGTGATTACAGTGAGAATTGTTATAAACCATTATATAACAGCATGGTTCATTTAGTAAATGGAAAATTATTTCCTAAAATAATAAGATTATTTTAACTTACATGTTAATACAATGTCATTTACTAAAAGAACTTTCTAGTGCATACATCTTTAGTATAAACAATCGTTTAAGTGAGAAATTTGATTTCACAGTTAGAATGTCAGTTCTAATTTAAATTTAGTATACATAACTATTGCAAAGAGTTAATTCATTAACAAAACTTTAATAATTAAATTTAGACTACTATGAAAAGATCTGTTTGTTTTTTATTAAAGTTTTGAAGGGGGAAGGCTCCAAGAACCTCATCTCTGATCTGGTCGCTGGATTCTTTTCCGGCCTCCGGCCTCTGCTTGTCCCTTTGAATCTCGTTCTCTACTCTGTTCTTCAGAGTTCTGGAATTAGGGTTTCTTCAAGAGTCTGTTTTATGCTTTTGTGTTGTTCCTGGTCTCTGTTTTCTTGCCTTTGGAACAGAGTACCATTCGTCGCCGATTTGTTCGTCGCCGGTAAACCATGTCTTTCAATGTATTCAATGATGAAGAGTTCCCTGCTCTTCTTCCAGATGCCAGTAAGGATCAAGCTAAGGTCACAAAATCTTACGCAGAAATATTGAACCCTGTTCTTGAGCGTCCTGTTGCAAAACCAGAGTACATAAAAATTACCAAAGATCACAATTCCATTCAGTTTGACAAAGATACACAAGATATCCTAATAAAGCAATAAAAATCTATAGCCAAGTTTAGCCAAGGGATCCCGAAGAGAGCTACTTTCCAATCTTTCTTGGAATCCTTTAAGTTCAAAGGGTCTTACTCATATGTAACATCTGAGTTTAATTTACTGGAAGATGTTACTAAGTTTTGGTCGAAACCAATCTGGAATGTCGATGGGAATCTAATGAGAATCCTAAAATGGTCCCCTGATATGCACAAGAATAAAGAAAATCCAATAGTTCTGTTATGGGTTCGCTTTGAAAATATGCCTGAGTATCTGTACAATGAATGGATTGTAGGTGATATGGCTGCTTCTCTAGGTAAAATTCATCGAACATTTGTGCCAAAGTACAACCGTGCCAAAGCTAACGCTTTTTATGCTCAAGTGGAAATAGACGTATCGACTTTGCTTAAACGAAGATTGTGGATAGGGTTTGGTGAAAATACTGGCTGTTGGATAGGTGTGAGTTATAGAAATGTTCCAAATTACTGTTATAATTGCTTTCATCTGGGGCACAAAGAAGTTGATTGCAAAAACAATGACTTGAAAACAGAAGAAAGATCTAAAGAAGTCAGTCAAGAACTTGATATTGCTTCAAAGGGTGTTACACAATCTGTTTCTTTACATGATGAAAAGATGAATACGTCTAAGTCTACAGAGGTTCAACCCTTTATTAAAGTTTATAGGAGAAAACTGAAATCTATTATAACTACTAAAGATAAGACTTCTGCTTCATTGAACCCAAGTAGTCCTCCTAAAGCTGACACTGCTTCCAACAAATATCTTGAAATCATTGGTGCTCTTCAAGATTTGGAGCAGGACGCTAATTCTCAAAGCCAGAAGACCATGCAGGATTTTCCTCATGGGGATAATGTTGGCAGTTACAACCCTTCACCAAAAGCAAGTTCTTCTGATCAGGATTTTAACACCATCATTAATAAGAAAATCAGATCTGCAAAGAAAACCAGAAATGTTAAGAAGTTGTCAATTAACTCTCTGCGTAAAAGAGAGAAATCCTACTACAATTTCTTATCTGAATGATCAAGATAGTCAGTTGGAATGCTCGTGGAGTTCATAACAATCCTACTTTGTCAAGGCTAAACTACATTATCAATAAAGACAAGGTTAAAGTGATTGCTCTCCAAGAGCCCATGGCCAGGTTTGACAAAACAGACCTTATTGCTAGAAGGCTTGGATTTTTGAAATTACAGTACTAACATATCTAACAAAATCTGGATTTTCTCGTCTGATAATGTAAATATTTCTGTTATCTTTAATCATGATCAATTTCTCCACTTAGAGATAAATTACACTACTTTTTCTTGTTTATTTACCTCTGTTTATGCAAAGAACCAAATAGTGCAGCGTAGACAGCTATGGAGTCAGTTATGTCAGCTCTCTGGTGATAACAAACCCTGGTCAGTTGCTGGCGATTTTAACACCATCACTTGTCTTGAAGATCAGCTCTGTTGTGCTTCTTATGATGACTGTAATGTAGATGAGTTTAATGCTTGCATCAGATATTGCAATCTGGATGACCCTGGCTATAGTGGATCAAGATTCACCTGGAGCGATAACAAAATCTGGAAAAGGTTAGATAGGGTGTTGGTGAACCAGAAAATGTTATCTAATTGGCATGTTCAGGTTTGTCACATGGTCAGAACTTGTTCTGACCATGCCCCTCTCCTTATCACTATATTTAATGCTCAAAATCAATTTTCTAATCACAATAAGGGCAGCTTTAGGTTTATTAACGCCTGGACTAATCATCATGATTTCTTAAGTTGTGTTAAGCAAAATTGGGACAAACATTGCAATGGTGGCCCTAATGTTATTTTCTGGTACAAGCTTAAGCGGTTAAGAAAGTGTCTTAAAGATTGGAACTATTCTACTTTTGGTAACATTTTCACTAAAGTCACTGAAGCTGCTAAGGAGGTAGATAATTGTGAAGTCATTCACCAGCAGACTAAAAGCAGCACTACTAAAGCCAACCTTTCTAAAGCTAATAGTATGCTTATCCTTGCATTAAAAAATGAAGAGTGTTATTGGCGCCAAAAGTGTTACAATACTTGGCTCAATGATAGTGATGGTAACACTAAGTTATATCACAACTATGTGGCTAAGAAGAGACAAAAGAACATTATCAATGGCATTAAAGATGAGGGAATCTGGCTCACTGATCATGATGATATTTATGTGTCAGCTGAGTCCTACTTTAATCAGATTCTATCTAACAACTCTTATAGTAACAATACTGTGAATTCTCAGGATTCTATTCTCAACAATATCCCTAAGCTAATAATGGAAAAAGATAATGAAGCTATTCTTAAGTTTTCTAGCAAAGAAGAGGTGTGGTCTGTTATCAAGGGCATGAGGAATGACAGTGCCCCTGGTATTGATGGGTTTAATTGCTTCTTTCTTAAATCTTGTTAGGACATTATTTGTAGTGATGTTTGCAGTGCTCTCAATTCTTATCTTCAGGGTCATACTATTCCTAGTGGTGTTTTTGCCACTGGGATCTGTTTAATCCCTAAAGGCCCTAATCCCATATCTTGGAATAATTTCAGGCCTATTAGCATGTGCATAATATTTAACAGACTTATTTATGGCCTTATTAATCAAAGAATTGCTTACTTTCTTCCTAATATCATCTCTAGAGGTCAAAGTGCTTTTGTTAAAGATAGGATTATCCATGATAATATCCTGATTATTAAGGAAATGCTTCATAATATCAAGAGAATTCCTTCTAAAGGCAACATCATTCTTCAATTAGATATGACAAAGGCATTTGACAGAATGTCTCATGCCTTTGTCATTAACACTCTTAAGTGTTTTGGCTTCTCTAATGATATTCTGGTTCTTATTAATAATCTGATATCTAAAGTAATGGTTTCTGTTTTGATTAATGGGGACAGCATTGGTTACTTCCCTCAGAAGAATGGCCTAAGACAGGGCGACCCTCTGTCCCCTTGCCTTTTCATTCTTGTTGAGGAGGCTTTGCTTAGAGGCCTCTCTAACCTCTACCAAAATAATAATAGTTTGAGATACTACTTAAAATCTGGTTTTATCTTACCTTGTTTGGATTTTGCAGATGACATTATCATCTTCTCCAACAGCTCTCCTTCCTCCATTGAATGCCTTAGTGACCTGTTGAACAAATACCAAAGTGAATCAGGCCAGCTGATTAATAAGGATAAGACAAAGCTCATTACCTCATCCAATTGTTCTCATGCCAATTCTGCCAGGATCAAATCCTCTACTGGATTCAATATCGAGCATGCTCCTTTTACATACTTGGGTATCACGATATCTGCAAACAATAAAGAGAAGCATTATTTACCTCTTCTCACTAAAATATATAGCAAAATTTATGACTGGGATATGAAGAATCTTTCTTTTGGGGGCAGGTTGTCCCTTATAAAGAATGTCCTCTATCCCATTATTTACTTTTGGATGCAGAAAAGTCTGATCCCTAATGGCATTATCAATAAACTTGAGCAATGCTTCAATAAGTTTCTTTGGAGACCTAAGTATACTGATAATGCTATTCACTGGTCTGCCTGGAATAGTCTGTGTAAGCCCTTTGATGAGGGTGGGTTAAATGTCAAGCTTTTGTCTCACATCCAACTCACCTTCTTTTTTAAACTCTGGTTTCTTTTCAGAAAAATAAATTCCCTTTGGGCTGACCTTATTCACACAACCTATTGTAAATACACTCATCCTCTAAATGCTGAGTGTAAAGTTACTGACTCTATTACTTGGAAGAAACTTAGTTCTGTTAAGAATCAGGCTGATCAAAGTGTCTCGTGGAGACTAGGCAAGGGGGACATTGACTTTTGGAGAGACTCTTGGCATGACATGCCTCCTATTGCTAATGATTATGGTTCTAATAGATGTTTCCTTCCTGTTAAAGTAAACTCTTATTTGAAAGATGGTCAATGGGATACTCCTACTCTAACCTCCTTTTTTTCTCAGGACATATTAAAGCATATTTCTAAAATTAATATCAATCACGATCAGGATGATATAATAGAATGGAAGCTTTCTAAAGATAAATGTTTTAATACAAATGCTACTTGGGATAATATCAGAACTGCTCACTTTAAACAAATTATTTTCAAGAAAATCTGGCATCATTTTATCCTTACTAAATTTTCTTTCCTAAGTTGGAAACTTTTAAAAAATTTGCTCCCATTGATAGCATTCTCTCTAAAAGACACTTTGTGGTGGTTTCTAAATGTCAATTCTGCTGCAACTGTGAAGACAAAAACCATCTCTTCATCAGTTGCAGCTTTGCTTGGTCCTTATAGAACTATTTTGGTATTCTATTCAGAATACCTGTGAGGCGATTCATGTCTCTGAGTCATATAATTCACAGTTGGTTCTGGTCCTCTAATTGTAACTTTCACATCACTCACATTGTCCCTCAAATCATTCTCTGGGTGATCTGGGTGAATAGAAATCATGCCAAATTTCATAACTCCTATGACAGCTTCTCTACAGCTGTTAATCGAATTAAAAAAGTAATCCTATGAATTGATTATAAGAATATGCTAAAGGCTAAACATTGGACTGGTGTTACTAACGCAGGTGCTGCTCTTGGTTGTCTCACTATAGGAAAGACTAAAACAATGTACCTGAAATGGTTTCCTCCGATTGCTGGGAGACTCAAAGTCAACATTGATGGCGCGTGTAGTTTCACTGGAGAAGCCTCTGGTGGTCTGATAGTTAGAAACCATCTGGGTCATATCATTACTGGAGCTGGTTTCGTTTTTGGAAAATTGAATTCCCTTCAAGCTGAGAGCAAAGCCTTGTTAGAAGCCCTAATTGTGTGCAAGATTCATGGTTGGCAAGATGTGGACATCGAGTCAGATTGTCTCACTCTTGTCAACAACATTGCTTCTGGAAATGTCTTGAACAACCCTATGGTTTCTGTGTGTCGGAATCTCATTCACTCTTCCATGAAGTTTCGCCACATCTCTCGAACTCAGAATGCAGCTGCGGATTGGATCGCCAAATGGATCTTGCTTGAGAGATCAAACAGGCTCTTTACTAACTATGATGCTCCTAACCCTCTGCTTGCAATTGCTACTTTGGAAAGTTTAGGGGTGGGTTACATCGATCCCGGTTAGAAGCTTTTCTGAGCTTCAATGGCGTTGCTCTGAATCTGAATTGAGGGAGCTCTTCGATGATTTTGTGCATTTAGGGATTTCAATTCTGATTTTTCAATTTGGTCCTTCTAGTTATCAGCCTTGTTAAGAAGGACTAAATCTTATACTCTTTATCAATTTAGTAATGAAGTTTATTTTGATCCAAAAAAAAATTAGACTACTATGCAATGATGGAATAATAGCATGAGCTTTGATTTATGTAGATACCATATTAGGCTAATGTGTATTATAAGGACAATTTTTAGTCTAACAATTAACTATTAGACTCTTTGAGGTCAATAGAAATTATGATGATGCACATTATACATTGACTTGAAACTAATAAAGCATATACATATGAATTGGATAAGGTTGTTTATTAGTGCTAAAACACAATTTAAAACACTTTCATAACTTTAGTTTAATTATTAAGATTTTAGAGAGAATAAAAGAGATTTGTATCTTTTATCTTTTCCTAATCCCCAAATCACACTCAAACTCTGTAAAAGAAGCATATATGTCCAATTTTCTCTTTTATCTTGAATATTGCATTATATCATCAATTTGTCTCGAATAAGTGTAGTTTTTTGGGAAAAAACATAAAGTCTAGAAGAAACACTTGAAGATGACCCAAAATGTTTTTCATTATCCATCTTCCAGTGATTGATCTATTAATATGTATGATTTGTTTTATTGTAGTGGGTTCGTACTAAATCCTAAAATTTTATAAATTAAATTTAGCTAATGTTTTTTAAAGTATTAATAAACTATAAGTATAAAATTTTAACTATTTATCAAATAAAGTTATAACAACAAAAATAAAAAAAATCGTTATATAATAATCAAATAAATTAAAAATAAATTAAATTATGTAATTATTGATAAATGATTTGTTAGTCGGGTCGTCCTCCAGCTTTGGATCGATATTCAATCATGAAAAATAGCATAGTAACCTTGTGTGTGAATAGACCTCGTGTGTCAAGAGCCAACTTATGTGGCTATAAATAGGCTTCATATGTCTTGGGAACGAGAAATAATTTTTATTATATTCATTAGCTTAACAAATTTATTTCTCTAGAATATATATCTTTTTGTGTCGTGTTTCGACAAGGTCGAACCCCTCCGTAACAAGTATGTCTAAGTTACGCATCATCAATGGAACCGTATGTTGAAAGAAACTAGTATATGGATAGTGTATTCCAACACTATTAGTAGAAAATGCGAGTTGCTCATACATCATGCCTGAACTATTGAAGACCGCAACATGGTGAAGCTCCAACAGAGGGCAAAATATATCTAAGGGTTGCGAAGATTTTCTTGATCTAGTCTCCTCAAAGGAACAACCTTAAGAGGCATACCACACCATACACCCAATATAGATATCTTTGAGGTCTAATATAGAGCATGTATATGAGGGCTCTGATGTTAAGGTATGAGGTTATGTAGATTAATATTAAAGAAAAGACTACATAAGCACAGGAAGTATTATCAAAGTTGCTACATAGGCTCTAGAATGATCAATATGAGGATGAATATAAAAGATGCCATCGGTCCCGACACTAGCGTTGTACATCAATCTCAAGTGAGAAGACTATGTTGGAATATATTTATTTAATATACTTATGGACCGACAATAATTTGGACCGACATGCTAAATAATTATATTCGTTCATTGTATTAAGGCAGTCCAAATTAAAAGTAATCAAGTTAATTATTTAATTAACTAAATTGGACCTATGGGTGAAAAGGCGTTATGGGCTCAAGTTTGGTAACCTGGTTGAATTTGGGAACTGTGATGAAGAGGGACCAAATCTCAACATTTAAGCCTGAATTAATAAATAAAGGATATAAATTGAATTATCAATTTATCATGTTATGGTCTCGGACACAAGGAAGTAATAAAGGATGAGCTTTACAATGTTGGGCTTCACATCGTAAAGATTATAAGTAAGGGGATAGGTTTACAAATTTCATCATCCTAAACCCTAATTACAAACAGACGGCCACTTCCTTAAGTGTCTGGAAACCTTTCCCTTTTCAAACTCGTTCTGCAGATTTCTCAAAGCAATACACAAAATCGCTGAAGAATTAAAAGGAACAAAAGAATACTAGATGGAAAGCAACAGGCAAATCCATAAGTTTCTTTGTTTTTTACTTAATTCATTAGGTGAATCTAAAAATGGTTTTTTTTATTTTTCCGCGTTTTTTTGTATATTATTTGATGAGATTTTGAATAATATATAACAATTGGTATCAGAGCCACGTTAACCATTTTTTTGAATTTGGTAGAATAATCGAATCGTGTACTGATAAATAAAGATGCATGTTTTTCTTCATCGTAATGAATCCATGCCATTGGGATTATGTGTTAATAGTGTTGGTTAGGGCATGGATTAGGAATTTTATGAAAAAGCATGTTATGTGATTTATTCGTATTAAAAACATTCATAATTAAGTTTCATGTTATATATGAATAATTGTAATTTTGATAGTTTGGGGATATGTTTGGGTTAAATTAGGGTTGATTGATGTCTAGGATATATTCTCTGAAATTAGCATCAAATCAACCTTAATATAACGAATAAAATCAAAACTATTGGGATAGTGGCTCATCGACGGCTTAACCTCTGATACCAACGCTGATAGAAGGTTGTCTGACAATGTTCACAATGGCCAGCGAACTGCTGACGTTGTGGATGAACACCGCAACTTGCAAAGTAATTTGCAAAACATTATTGTCGCGATGACAATAGTAGGAGTATTGTGAATAGTGCTTTTTGGAATATGATCATTATGTGAACAGTATATTCGAGGATGAATAATATATATATATATATACACTATTCACTAAAAATACTATTCATCAGAAATAGTATTCATCACATTCTGAAATCAGCTTTTTTTTGCAGTTTATAGTGCTTTTTGGATGATGAACAATATTTTTTTCGAAAACACTATTGATCAAAAATATTAATTAATTTAAAATATATGACATGGTTTATTTCATAAATATGGTGTGTTTGGCATGGCAATTATTGTATGATTATTTATGAATTAAATTGTATATACTTGAATGATTAATGATGATGCATGACTAAGGTTTCTTAGACTGGTAGGTGAAACTAAGAAATTAATTTAACCGGCCCTCCGGAAAGTTAAAATTAATTTTCTTATGGATCATAGGCTTTGAAAGGTTTGGGGATTAATTTAAATTCAAATATTACCGACCCTCTAGAAGGTTCACGTTTGGGTTTAAATTAATTATAAACGGGAGAACATTAGTGAAAATGGTCATTGTGTTGATTATAATTTTAAGTAGATGAAATCGGCCCTCCGAAAAGTTTCAATTGGTACTTAGGATAAATTAAATTCATTCTTGCAATTTTTTATTTTTAGTAGGTGAAATCGGTCATCCGTAAGGTTTCACTCATACTTAAGATAATCAAATTAGAGTTATTTTAATCTAAGTAAATGACATCAGCACTCCGGACGGTCTCATTGGTACTTAGGGAATTAAAATAATGATCATAGTATTTTTCTCAAACTCATAAAACTGCATCTGAGTATGATTTGCCCTACGATATCTATTATCGTGGAATTTCATGTTTTACATGTATTATTCATGTTCATGCATATGTTTTCACTTATATGTCAAGATGTTAAATGTATTTTGTGTTATTTGTTCTTATATGTCAAGACGGTCTCATTGGTACTTAGGGAATTAAAATAATGATCATAGTATTTTTCTCAAACTCATAAAACTGCATCTGAGTATGATTTGCCCTACGATATCTATTATCGTGGAATTTCATGTTTTACATGTATTATTCATGTTCATGCATATGTTTTCACTTATATGTCAAGATGTTAAATGTATTTTGTGTTATTTGTTCTTATAATAGTATCCACTGGTTACAATCTATTGGGGAACCGTCCACCCATGTTTGATTGTTCGGGCTCTTACTGTAGAAGGAATATATGATGTTGTTTTTATCTCTACATGATTATGACCATACATTGCCAACTCCCAAACCATCCCCTTTAGTACGGAAAGTACACCGGAGGAAACTAAGGCTGATGAAAGGTGGGAGAAGACAAATAAATTATGCATGGCGCTCTTGTTACAGGTGATACTAGTACCATTGCGTGGGGTTGTCCTTAAAGGTGTTACCGCTGCCTCGGTCTTCCTCGCGGAGGTCGAGAAAGCATTTTCCAAAAATGAGAAGGTAGACATGCAGCGTTTTCTCATCGAGCTAGCTACTAAAAAGTATAATGGAAAAGGTAAAATCTAGGAGCACATTCTGGGAATGTCGATGATTGGCCAAAATTTAAAGGCAATCGGTTTAAACTTACCTGAGGAATGCATAGTGGGGTTCACATTTCATTCGCTGCCACATCGTTTTAAGCATTTCCAGTCCACCTATAACTGCATGCGGGAAAAGTGGAATATCAATGAATTGATTTCCCACGCTGCACATAAGGAGAATAAACTTAAAGGCACAACAACTGATTTTAATGTGATTACATCTGCAAAAGGGGCAAGGCCTAAGTGGAAGGCGGATGGTAAAGGACCGGGACAAGGTCAAGTCAAGAAGAAAAGCATGAGACCCTAGACAAGCTCAAAGATTTTAGGACCGAAGTTGAAAAACAACTCGGTAAGAGTATTAAGACCGTTATATATGACTGTGGTAGTGACTACTATGGTAGATATGACAGATTCGGTAAACAACGTCTAGGGCCCTTTGTATAATACCTAGAGAAGTGTGGAATAGTCCCTCAATACACTATGTCGGGTTCACCTCACATGAATGGTGTATCTGAGAGACGGAACCGAACACTAAAAGATATGGTTAGAAGCATGATAAGTCACTCATCTCTACCATTATCTCTATGGAAGGAACCCATCAAGTGTACCGCTTATATACTCAATTGAGTACCCACCAAGGCTACTGTTAGGACCCCATATGAGCTTTGGAACAGGTGTAGACCCAATTTAAAGCATCTACATATGTGGGGTTGTCCATCTGAGACGAGTCCTTACAAACCACAAGAAAAGAAACTGGACCCAAAAATAGTTACCTGTTTCTTTATAGGTTATTCCGAACATTCCTGAGGGTTTAAATTTTATGATTCTCTCACTGGTACAATATTTGAGACAAGAACGACCAAGTTTCTACAGGATGTTGAGTTTGGGGGAAGAATAATGGAACATAGGTTGATTTTGAGGAAGGATCCAAAGAGATTCATGAAGTTTTTAATGGGGATACTCATGTATCAGAAGATTGGGTTGTAATACGAATCATTTCGGTCCCATTAGAACAAGGTAATCCTCAAATTAACATTAATGCTCCACTTGAGGGTTCTAACCAAGATACAGATATGCTACAGGCAGGACAAGAGGAACCTCAAAATAATCTTCCACAAGGGAATCAAAATGACATCGTTCATAATGATCAAACTCTACCTCATCAAGAAGTGCAATAAGAGGAAATTGTGCATTAAGAAGGTCCACGAGAGAAAGAAAGAGTATTATAGGTCCACAATTTATAGTATATATTCAGGAGTATGATAAGTTATGTGCTGGAAATGTAGATGATCCCTCATCATACAAATAGGTTATGGCTAACTCTGACTCTCGGAAGTGGATCAACGCTATGAAAGAAGAGTATAAATCAATACAGGACAATGCGGTATGGGATCTTGTCCCATGACCTGGAGGGAAAAAGGCGATTGGTTGTAAATGGGTTTACAAAACCAAATGTGATTCCCTGGGTAATGTGGAAAGACATAAAGCACGTCTTGTAGTGAAAGGCTATACTCAGCGTGAAAGTATTAATTTCAAAGAAACTTTCGCTCTGATATCGATGAAATAATCCTTTAGAATAATCATGACATTAGTTGCACATTTTGACCTTGAGCTTCATCAAATGGATGTTAAAACCGCTTTTCGCAATGGTAATATTGAGGAAATAATCTATATGGTGCAACCAGAACAGTTTGTAGAATGTAACTCAAAAGATCTGGTTTGCATGCTTAAGAAATCTATTTATGGGCTTAAACAAGCCTCTCGTCAATGACATCATAGATTCCTTGAGGTGATAGTCGGTTATGACTTTAAGATCAACTTGGTTGATGATTGTGTGTATCACAAGTTCAGTGGGAGTAATTTCATATTTTTTATATTATATGTGGATGACATATTGCTTGCCTCGAACAATAAGGAACTGTTACACACTAGAAAAATATTTTTATTAGACAAGTTTGATATGAAGGATCTTAGTGATGCCAGTTTTGTGTTAGGAATCCGGATACATCGGGATCGCTCTCGTGGTATTCTTGGATTATCATAAAAGGCATACTTTGAAAGTGTGTTACAAATTTACGAATTGGTAGATTGCAAACCGCTAAGTACCCATATAGCAAAGGGTGACAGACTTAGTCTGGGTCAATGTTCTAAGACAAAACTTGGGATTGAGGAAATGAAAATGGTCCTGTATGCTTCGACAGTTGGGAGTTTAATGTATGCTCAAGTTTATACTATGCCATACATTTCATTTGCTGTAAATATGTTGGGGAAACATGTTAGTAACCCATGTATGGATCACTGGAAAGCAGTTAAAAGTGTACTCTAGTGTCTGTAATAAACAAATGGGAACATGTTGAGATATAGGAAGTCAGATAAACTGGAGATCATTGGGTATTCCAACTCGGTTTTTGGTGGATACGTATACCCACTAAAGAGCACGTCACGAAATATATTCTTATTGGTTGGAGGTGCAATATCCTAGAAAAGTGTAAAGTAAACACTTATTGCATCGTCCACCATGATGAAAAAATTTGTTGCATGCTTTGAGGCATCAAACCATTAATTATGGTTGTGGAATATCGCAGTGCAATACTCTAACAGTATTGGGAACTTGTCTAGGTCCAAACACATAGACATAAAGTTATTTTATGTTAAAGTAATTGTTCAGATAGGTTAGATAAATATAGAGCACATCAGCAAAAACTTCATAATAGCTAAGATCTTCTAACAAAGGTATTTTTTCTTAAGATTTTCCAGGGACACACCATCAGTATGGGTGTAATTGATTTAGAGGATTGTTAGTTTCAGTGTGAGAGTTTGTAATAGGATCTGATATTATATTTTGCAGGTCTTGTGCACATTAAATATTATTGGAATATATATGTATATGCTTGGAAATATTTATTGAGAAGATTCCAACAGGTCTGCAGTCTCAAGAGGGTACCAGAGGAGGGATTGATGGAGTGGACATTAGTGCCCTTCAAGACATTGATCTTTACTTCAACGACTCTGAGAAGGATGACTTTGCTGGTCCCTTTCGTCCTTCAATCTCTTCTAACATGGTGACTTATAATGGTAAGTCTTTCTCTGTCTCCGGAGAACAAGACGTTGTGGCCCATTTCCTTCTTGGTCACATCCAGCCAGTGCTTGATCTGGAGAGACAAGTGAAGAGTCAAACTGCACTCATCAATACTAATCTTGCCACTTTGGAGATAGCCAATACCGAACTCCAAACTAAGTGCTCCGGTTTGGAAAATGATCTCACGATATTAAAGGAAGACTTGAAGACCAAAGATGGCATCATTAAAACCTTTTTCGGTGAGAAGACTTCCTTATAAGGTACCGTGTCTAAGGTGATCAAGGAGAAAGAAGACTTGGTGAAGGAGAAGGAAAAAACTATTTAGGCAAGCATTGATAAATATACCAATAAGGTGATAGACTCCCTTGAGAAAAGATAAAATGAAGTTAGGTCTGACATGGTGCTGCTCTTTCATGAGACATTTCTGAAGAGGACTCTTGGTCTCCTATGGAAATATGTAGGATACGAAGATCTTCCTCATCATACTATGGAAACTGGCGACAAGTACAACTATTCCAGTGGAATTGACTTCACTACTGATGACGAAGAAGGAACCGGTGAGAGTTCGAGTGCTAAACTCAAAAGTCCCAAAAAAGGAGGTGATGAAGGAAAATCTGAAGGGGACAAGCCCTAAGGTTTAAACATCTTTTCGTCTTCTTACTTTTCTGAACTACTAAATTCCTTGGATGCCCAAGATATTTTTGTAATGTTATCTGGTTTGAGTCCGGATAAGTCTTTTAAAATACTTAAAGTCCTTGGATGGCCAAGGCATATTTTGTAATTTCGTAATGTTATTCGGTTTCCGTCCGGACAAGTTTATTTATCAAATCTTGGTTTATTTAATACTTTATTTTCTTTTACTTTTAATAACTAATGTTTAAATAGTCCCAATTATTTCAGAAATATTGAAGTGAGAGTGTTTAATATCTCTGATGACATGTTTTTAATGGTCATCACTCAACCAGGTTAATCCGATCTATCAAAGATCCAAAGTGGTAAATCAAATACTTGTACTTGAATAGAATTGTAGTTAAACCATATCGGATGTTTTAAGAAGGCATCATATTTTATTGAATGAAAAAACCGGACACCTCATTAAAACCTCCCTGCGCCACCAGGGTAGGAAAGAGTATGCGCCCTAATATTTACATTGATATTTAACAAGTAAATATTTACACAACTTTTATTCTAGATATAACCTGCGGTGTTCAATATTCCATGGGTGCTTCAAAAACCTATATTCTTTGTCTTGAAGCCTATATGTCCCAGTCTTAAGCTTTTTGGAGACCTCGTAAGGGCCTTCACAGTTCGGAGCCAGCTTACCGAACTGTTTCTCCTTAGTGTGTAAGAAACCTTTTCTCAAAACTTTATCTCCCAGTTGAAAATCTCTTCACTTGATCTTGGAAGCAAATTTTCTCCTCATCAAGCCTTATTAGTGGGTTGTTTAAAGATGAGCTTTAACCCTTCTTTCTTTAATTAAGTCCAACTAATTTCTAACTACCATCTCATTGGCTTGTTCGGAATAGTTATGGACCCTGTATAATGGTAAGGTTGTTTCTATAGGAGTAATAGCATCCATCCCATACACCAAGGTAAAAGGAGATTCATGTGTAGCAGCCCTAAGAGTAGTTCGGTATGCCCACAACACTTCTTGCAGATAGCTCGGCCACTTCCCTGCAGTCCCTTCTAAATTCTTTTTTAATCTGGACAAAATAGTCTTGTTTGCCACTTCAACCTGGCCATTTGCTTGTGGGTGGAAAGGAGAAGAGAAGCAATGTTGGATTCCCCTGTAGGCACAGAAATTCTCCATATCCTTGTTATCAAATTGTGGCCCGTTATCTGTGGTAATCTTCTGATGAATCCCAAATCTGCAACATACATTAGATAAGATAAACTTTATGACAGCTTTCGAAGTGGTTCCTGCCAGAGGAGCTGCCTCTATCCACTTTGAGAAGTAATCAATAGCTACAATGATAGTCATGCACCCTCCGGACGCCATTGGTAGAGACCCAACTAAATCCAATCCCCAACGAGCAAAAGGTACTGGCTCAGAAATAGACTCCATAGGCACTGCTGGCACATGAATTTCGTTACCATACTTTTGACAGGGATCACACATTTTTACCATTTCTTTAGCATCTGTCATTATGGATGGACAATAGTATCCAACCAACAATACCCTCCGGGTTAGTGCCCTGTAGCCACAATGTGTTGATCCTTCTCCATCGTGTAGTTCGGATAAACGGTTTGGGATTCTTCAACCCCCAAACAGTGCATGAGAGGTTTGCTGAAGGATTTTTTTATATAGAACCTCTCTTATGATAAAAAAAAACCACGAGCCTTGTGTTTAATTTTTCTTACCATAGCTTTCTCCGGAGGCGAAACCCCATCAGAGACATATTGAAGAAGGGGAAATCTCCAATCTTTAGATTGAACTACTTGTATACTTAAGCTTTCATCCTCTTCCTTGTTCAGATTTGATTGTATGGATGGGCATTTTTATATATGAATCCAAGGGTAGGATTCAGAGTATATTATGGTTGCCAAGGAATCTGCCAGCGCATTTTCTGATCTAGGAATATGCTCATAGCAAACATTCTTGCAGCTGGCTACCACCTCTTTAAGGATGAATAAGTATTTGATCATATTAACCTTGAACATGGTGGATAAGAAGTTTAGAATCACTCATCAACCTAACTCTTTTAGCCCCACATACGAAAGCCAATTTAAGACCAGTTATAGCTGCTTCATATTCAGACTCATTGTTAGAGGCCCTGAACCCAAAGCATATAGCCTGGTATAGTTTATCACCATACGGAGAGGTTAGGCAAATTATAGCCCCACAACCCATTGTGCTTGATCCGTCATTAGTCCGGACTACCCATTCTTTTTTAGTTTTCCCTTCTGAAGCTTGTTTAGAACTCTAGAGCATCCAAGTTATACCATCAATCTAGAGCATATTATTTTCAAATAAAAACATAAAAAGCATAGTAAATCGATAAAAAACAACATCCAAAAACTCTAGTAGCATGTTACATGACCTCGTACTTTTTTCCTTTTAGAAAAATAAATATGTGTATCCTTCAATAAGGCTTTTGATCGGTATAATATTTTTATTGTAAGGCATAATAAGACCAATACAAATTAAACTTCGAGTTCGACACCAATCTACCAAGATATTTAAAGATTCATGAGATTCCGGTAAGTAGACATCCAACATCAAGTATCACGAAATAAATTTGATGAAACACACAAGAAAAATACGGTAGAGAACCTTCATTAAGATAATTTTTCTTTATTTTTTTCGCAAGAACTAAGGGGTTACTGGAATGGTGAATTTCACTTGTGCTGCCGAAGCTTTCTCATAAATAACCCAACAGAACATTGATGCCTAACCACCACCCTGGCCAACGAACTGTGTTGATGCCTCCTAACTGATAGCTCTCTAGCCAATTCCTCTCAGTCGATGCCTCCTGGCCGAATCACCATTGGCTACAGCAGAAAGTCGGATAGAACATCATTAATAAACTTCTACAGTTACTCTATAGTTTTATTAAGAACATGTAAATATATGTCAGGCTCGTATAATTTTCTATACTTATGATTACAGTCACCGGCGGATGTATTAAGGGGCTAGGGGGGGCTTGAGCCCCCCCTAGTCCTAAAATATTGGTTTTTTTATTTGGGTTAAAAATAGTTTTTTTTAAAAAGTATGCATTATTATTTTTATTTAGAATAATAAATAGTTTTTTTTAAAAAAAGGTTGACTATAATGCCTATTTTTAAGTGAAAAGGTTGGATAAAATTTTATTAAGCTAAATTTTTTAACTAATGTCTATTTTTAAGGATTTTGTTAAATTAAAAAATTGATAAAATTTTAATCTAAATATCTTAACTAATTACTATTGTTAAAAAGAAATTGTTAAGCTAAAGAAAGTGGATAAAATTTCAAGCCAAGTATCTTAACTAATGCCTATTTTTAAGGAAGGTGTATTTATAAATTATAGTTTATAAATTAGAAGTTGATTTCGTAAGTTAATAAATTGTTCCGATTTTATTATAGTTTAATCTTTCTCTCAAAATTTAATTTTTATTTAGAAGAAGACAACAAGTCTAACGCTTATAATATATCCATATATCTTTTATATAAATTGTTTTATTTAAAAAATATTTTTATATAGCAATTTGATTTTATTTTCAATTATTTTTCAAAAATATCTTTTATATAACAAATTTGATTTTATAATTATGTATCTTTTAAATATCTTTTAAATATTAAATTTGACTATATTCTAATAAGTGTATCTAGAATATTGGATACATTGTTAGTATCAAAAATATTATACACTTATTGGAATTATGAAAATATTTTGTATGTAACAAGAATTTTGATATATTTGATGTACCTCTTAAGAACTCACCCTATATTTTATTTGTTTAAATATCTTTTAAAAATAATATATGAATATTTATTGTTAAATATTACTTTTATGTATAATAAGATATTTTTATTTGTAATAAAATTTCTTATTTTTTTTATTATTCACAATAATTGTACACGATTTAATTGTTGTAGGTTTATAATAGAGCGTTATTTTGCTAAAAAGCCAAAGAATAATGTTGGTTGTTCAAGTAGTCCGAGTAATAATAATATAATTCATCTTGATCTGACTGTCCATATATCAAGACCTAACGTTGATAGTGTAGAATTTGATCCAGGGAAAGATATAGTGAGTGATCCGGATCTATACCAACGTATTAGAGAATCTTATATTAATTCTCCAGATAAAATTCGACGAGAATTCATCTCAAAATGACCTTGCCAATCAAAAAACCATATTTTTTCCAAAACGAAATTTGGAAAAAAAAACCGAAGTTTCAAATTACATGGTTTGAAAATTTTGTTTAGCCCCCCCTAATTTCAAATCCTGGATCCGCCACTGATTACAGTCAATACCTTGTAATAAATCTGAGTCGTTATATTTTACCATATATAAAGGAGTTCAATTTATGAATAAACATCTTACAATCTTTCTACAAGTTAGTCATTTTTTAAAGTTATTAAATCGACGTACATTCATCAATTTCTATTCTATTTCTTCACAAGGACTGGATTGACCATCCAGAGAAGATAATAGGACGCATAGATGTGGCCGATAGTTGTAACTTGTCGACTTCTTTCACTATTGCCTCGGTTTTTCTAATGAATAACATATTCAATTTTTTGTTGATTGATCAAAGGTTAGGATTTATTTATAGCTTGTGATATATTACTTTAGTTTGGCATTTCAATAAAACATATCCATGCCAGAAGATCAAAGAGCTTGTTAATGAGGGTTGGTGGAATATCTTTGTGAAGATGTAAGATCTTGTTATCTTCCATCTAAGCTTCTTCGATCTCTTCCCCAGGTTCAATGATATGGGGCCTCTCGAAGATCACCCAGGTCATATAGGATAATCGGTTCCCCCCATATTGATTGTTATGTTGACGATTTTTGTTTTTTCAAATTAATATCGATTTTTAAAATTTCAACATAAAATAAAGATTTTATTACCATATAATTGAGATAAAATGTTTAATTTTAAATGTAACATGATCAGTTTATAAATTTGAAAATTTTATTTATAATTTTTTAAAACTTATTAATTAATTGATATTTGTTACATTAGATATTATTCAACATGTAAATAAATATTTATCAGAATTAGATTAATATTCTAACTATATAATAAAAATATTTAAATAGTGGATAATTTATATGACAAAAAAAATTGTGTCCAACAAATATATATTTTGTTGCGTAATATTCTCTTGCAACTTTCTGGTTTCTATGGAAAACTTCTCTAGTGTCTGTTGACTTGGAATTTTAAAAGGTAATGTACTATATTTATGACCGTGTGCATCTGGTCAATACACGAACATCATATGATGCAATATAAATAGGTTTTTCTTCTACGTTCATAAAAGATCAACAGACTTTTTTGTTAAATTCCTATCTTCGAAAGACCATATCCATGGTCAGTTATTCCACCAGTTCAATATATTCTCTGATAAACCTTGTGAGTTTTCGTTGGGAAGGTATAAGCTATGACATATCTCTCAACCAATCATGACACAAGCGCCTTCAATACCTGTTAACTCTAGATTTATTAGCGCTACTTACATGGGAGGTCTTATTACGCCTCATCGGTCATCATCTAAGAATGCCAAAATGACATATGATGGGAGATAAAAATGAGTTGAAGTTTGGCCGTATTGCTAAATCTTTAAGTCATCAATATATATTTTTCTCAAGCGATTAGAAGTCCTCGAGAAGGGTTCTCTCGGTCGATGAAGTCGACCCTATGTCAATTAGGATCTTAGTTCAAGTAATCTTTCTTATATGCCAAGCGTCTAAATATTATTAGAGAAATACTATAATTGTTCCCTTGTTTACACGAATTGCTTCAAGTATTGTCGCAAGATCTCAATGGATCGTTGTTTGTAATAAATGATCAAATCAGAATTTTCCATTATAGATTTGGATCAGATATGGTGGTTGCGAAATACATTTTTGAGTTGGTTGAAGGTTACAATAATGTCCGTGGACATACCATTAAGACAGGTGAGGGAAATCTCTTACAAGATGAGAACAAAGGTTTTGCATTTGAATCCATCGTACCCTCCTTAAATATCATAGCATCTCGTTTCTAAAAAAAAGTTACGTTGATTCTCAAAGTCACCTTTCTATTGAACTTGTCGATCTTATGAGTGTTGAAAGTTGACGATAATGCCATATGTTTGACGCTTAAGACGATAATGTTATATGTTTGACTCTTGAACAAATTTGGATTATTTTTGGCATGCTGCATGCCAATGCCTTATGCCTTATCCGTCGAGATTCGACTCATTGACCGTTTGTGGTTTGTGTAGGTAATACTTGGACGACGGTAGTGCATGATGGTTCCACCCTAGCTATGGTGGATAACATCGGTAAGCTAGCTTAGGCCAAAGTAATATTCCAAAAAAATATATTTTTAAAAATTAATAACCGAAAAAATCATATTCTAGAAATTTAAATTTTTATATTCAAATTCTGGCTTCAAGTACTAAATATTTTAATTTTTTAAATAAGTAAATAAATAAAACTAATTGGTATATTTTTTATAACTTTCAACACATGTTAAGTTAATAAATTAACTACCAATCATATTAGGCTTGATTTTACTGAGATACTTTATTCTGAGCAGCTCCTGCATCTCTATATATATTAATATTGCTAGATGTTTGGTGAAAATATCAACACATTCTTGTCCCATGCAATGAATTCAACACGCTTATGAATAAAATACAACCACGTGTCTGTGTGTTTGTGAAGTCCATAAAACACTAGTTTTTTCGTTAATCCAATTGCAAATTTGTTATCAGAATGCAAAGTTACCATTTTATTTTAATCATGTAGCTCAACAAGTTTTCCAATTATAATGCTTGACACGATGCCGCAGTTGTTTTCAAGAACTCAACCTCACAGGAAGATAATGTTACAATTCTGCTTATGAAATTGTAAAGTGATCAAATTATTGTTTAAGATAAAATAATATTCTATTTTTTGTTTAGTTTGTTATATTTCAGCTCGTAACTTTTAATTTCTTTCATGTAGGAGAGCATATGTTTGACCGCTTGATGATTTGTCAGAGTAGACTACATATATCTGTTCAATAGTTTGACAACTTATGAAATATTTAGATGAGTATATGTTAAGTACCTTAGACATCTGATGATGCGTCTATTTTCAGTATGACCTATCAACCTTCCTTTAGTGTCTTAGTGTCTTTCCAATCTCTAATATTGATTTTATGGGATATTTGGCCAGATAAAATCCATCATAATTTTTTCTAATTTTTTTTCATAGGCTATATGTTTTAATGTGATGTAATTTCCTTTATGCTCCACCTCAATGCCAAGGCAGTATGAGAGTAACTCAAGGTTAGTCATCTCAAACTCTTCCATCATTTTCTTCTTGAACTGGTTAATTATTTCCATACTTGAACCATTAACAATTAGTCATCAACATACACACCAAAGATAAGCGGTTATATATCGTTACTATTTGTATTGATTGTTTGTTCTTCCGATCACTTAACGAAACCGAGAATCTTAAACCTCTTGTTGAAACAAATGTCTCATGCCTTTGGTATCTGTTGTATACCATAAAGATCCTTTGACAACTTATACACTTTATGTTGTTTGGTATTGATCACAAAATCTTATGGCTAGACAACACATACTTCTTCTTGGAGGTCATTATTTAAAAATTCTGATTTTATGTCTCAGTGATAAATCTCACCCGTGTTGACCTGCAAAGATAAAAATAAATCTCACAATATTGGGCCTAGCCACTGGTGCGACATCAATTTTAACTCGTTGTTGCTACACGTACCCCTTTGTAACAAATATTATTTTGTGTTTGGTAACATTCCATTCACTATCATATTTAGTTTAAACACGCACTTCAGACCGGTGTGCTATTGACATTGTCGTAAGTCAGTGAATGTCTAGCTCTTATTTTATTTGATGGTATCAAGTTCATTTTCATGGCTTCATGCCATGCCTTCTAAGTTACTTTCTCACAATAATTTTTCGACTCCTCGACAACACTCAACACTTTTGTTGACACAACTCTTCTTCGGATGAATCTTCATAAATTTTAGTGAGAGAATAAAATTTCTTTGGACCATCATCTGATGTGGACCCTCATATGTTGCCACTTGAGTTCACTATTTCTGAAAATATTGTCACATCATCTAGTCTTACTGATGATGTCATGTGTAAGATTGTTAGTGTAGGTGTATCCATACTTTCTAGACTTTTTTGGCCTTTCTTATTTTCTAAGGTTGTAAAATATGCAATAATTCCTCTTTTATTGTCGACGCTGCTGATAAGAAAGAATAAAAGACAAGGAGAAAATCGTAAAGAAGAAACATGATAGGAGAAAATTGTAAAGAAAAAGTATGATAGGAGGAAAGTGAAACGAGGAAATTGTGTGAGGGGAAAATTGTATAAACTATCAAAGAAGTAGCTAGAATAAGAAAAAAATAAGATGTATGGACTAAAAATGTAATAAATGGGAATTAAAGCGTGTGGGGTCCGCAATTGTACTATAAAAGGACCACACACGCTTCACAGATCTCAAGACGAATATTATATTATTTTCTCTCTCTACTTAAGCTAAGCTCTCATTTTCTCTCTCTAAAACAACTCCTAAACAAAGTAAATCAACCTAAATTGACGCTAAGAGATTCTCGTATCACATAATCACCCCCAGATAATCTTCAAACTCTTCAGTGGCGCCGTCTGTGGGAAGCGAAGATTGTTCTGACGACAATCGCTTCCTGGAAATAGTTCCGAGGAATACTATGGAAGAGCAATGGGAATATTTTGTCAACAATTGCGAGGAGAACTTAGTGGGCGAGGACTATCAGAATGACATGGAGGACGAGGCTCATATAAGCCATCGAGTCGAAGACACTTTCGATGACTCAGACCTATTGGCTCGAAGGAATGAGCTGTTGCTGGAAATCGAAAGATTGAAGGCAGAAAAGGAAACCGTACAGGCAAATCTTCGTTCTGAGATACGGAGGGAGCCCGCTAGCGGGAAAGGGGAACGTGAAGCCGATTTTCGTCCCAAAAATAAGGACGATAGATACAGGGGATACGAACGGCGATCGTCGAGGAGGAAAGGAAAACGACATCTCGATTCATCTGATTCGAGCGGTTATTCTCGATACAGTTCTTCGGGGTCATCTCCTATGAGAAATCACAGAAAGAAAAATCACGGTCGAGGACACGCTGATTGCCGAAGGGGAAGAAGCTCGGAGAGGAAGTCTCCGAGAGAGAAGAGTCATTGTGCTCAATTCGAAGATCGGGCTTATGGCCAAGCGAAGTTTCCTGTTATAAAAGAAGACATGGGCCCGCGAAATTCGGAGTGGCATCATCAATATACTCTGCCATCCGAGGAATGGTTGTACTTTCCGAGCAATGACAATTTAAGATCCAACGTTTATCGTACGGGTCATAATTGGAGAGCTTCACCTCTGTCCCCGGACATTTTGGTGAGAAACCTCCCAAAGCATTTCGATATCTTGAAATTAGAAAAGTTCGATGGGACGCAAGATCCGGATAATCATATCGAACAATTCAAAAATTTCATGATTAATTTCGACGACGATGATAAGTTGCTGTGTAGAGCATTCTCTCAGACCTTCAAGGGGGTAGCTTCCAAGTGGTATAATAGGCTTTCGTAGGGCTCGATTAAGAATTTTGACATGTTCTGGAATATATTCAGACAGCACTTTGTGGGGAGCAAAAAATTCAGAGCTAACGGAGACACGATAATCTATTGCAGATAAAAGGTTGGGGAGAGCTTAAAGAATTACACCAATCGGTTTGTCAAAACAAAAACAGACATGGAATATTGTAAAGATTCAGTGGCCCTTGCAGCTTTCAGGATGGGCCTACTCCCCGGATTGTTGAAGGATACGGTGGCGGAGAGTCAGGCAATGACCTTCGGAGCATTGTTGGATCAGGTCGAGAAGAGAATTTTGGTGGAGGAGACTCAGGCATCAGAGAAAGGATCCGGGGATCAGTTGGATCAGAATCAATTTCAAAGATCTGAGCCGAGCAGCCAAGGGCCCCGTGTCAACGTTCAAGCCAAAAGTACGGGTCAATATCCGCTGAGGCAGAAAACAAACTCACAGTACTATGGCAACCAGCAAAATTACAATCAAGGAGCCCGACCCATGTCGAATAAGTGGGTTCGACCAGACTATTTTGCGGAGCTGACGGAAAATGTTGTCGCTATATTTGACAAGGCGAGATCTACGATACCATTCAGAAAGCCTTTTCCTATACAGACTCCGAGGGAAAGTAGAACCGTTAATAAGTAGTGCAAGTATCACGAGGATATTGGGCGTGATACCAAGGATTGCATAGCTTTGAAAAAAGAAGTGTAAGCCTTGATCGAGAATGGAATGTTATTAGAGTTTGTCAAAAAGAACTCCTTGAAGAACACTGTGGTGAAAGCTGACCCAAAGAACATTGACACAGCCATGGTAATTTCCGAAAGGGTCGACGACTTTGACATTGAACAATAATATTTGGATCCCATGGAGGGGAGGAACAATGTGAATATGGTAGAAGAGGTTATTCTGAGGGGGAGGGTGAATAGCCTATGTGCTTTCTTCGATTCATTGGCAATCTTTGGAGGAGATACTATTGCGGGAAATTCCAATAGCTCGCGAAAGAGGCACATGGTCAACCTGACTACCCAGATCGAAGCGGGGGTGTCAGCACAAATGCACCGGTTACCCTCCCCCATCATTTGTTTTGACGATGATGATATGCGAAATGTTGCAGGCCCGCATGAGGATGCAGTGGTGATCGTCGCGGGTATCGCTGGGGATCAAGTTCAGAAGATACTTATCGATACAGGGAGCTCCGCGAATATCTTGTTTATGAGCACTTACAGGAGAATTTCTAACCCACCAGTTATTCGACGATCCGACAGGACTATAGTGGGCTTTACTGGCGCTACAGCAGTGGTGGTATGAGATTTTTAGTGTGTGGTTGAGTTGGGTCGCAGGCCATTCAAGAAAGAGGTGGAAGTATTGTTTATCGTCGTTGATGCGCCGACTTCATATAATGCCATTCTGGGTCGCTCTTGGTTGTCCCAGATGCATGGCGTAATTTCGACGGTGCCTCAGTGTTTAAAGTATGTGGTTGGGAACAATGTCGGATTAATCAGAAGTAGCCAGAAAATGGCCCGAGAATGTTACCAGATAGCTTTATTCTCGAAGTGAGTTCGGGGAGAAGCGTCGGATAAAGAATAGAAATTAAAGGGGCCTTCCTCCGAAGTCATCCCATGTGATGATCCGAGGGAGACCCCCGGGTTTCTGGTCCCGGAAGAAGATTCCGAGACACACGAATTCGCGAGTGGCAGATTTCTGAAGATCGGAGTAAAACTTTCTTTGGAGTTTAGAGAAAGTTTAATTGCTTTTTTATCTAACAAGCTCGATATGTTTGCTTGGTGTGCACAGGATGTCATTGGAGTACCATCGGAGATTATATGTCATAAGCTTGCGGTACGACTTGACGTTCGACCTATTGTCCATAAGAGGAGATCAGTCTCTCCGGAAAAGGCTTCCGCTATTCTGGCGGAGGTAGAAAGGCTACTAAGCATATGACACATTCGCGAGTCGCATTATCTCGTATGGGCATCAAATCCAGTGTTGGTACGGAAGAAGAATGGCAAGTGGATAATGTGCGTCGACTTCACAGATTTAAACAGAGCTTGCCCCAAGGATCTATTTCCAGTGCCCCGCATTGATCAATTAGTAGATTCGACCTCGGGTAACCGACTGTTGTCATTCATGGACGCTTACTCAGGGTACAACCAAATCCTGTTGGATGCTAAAGATGAAGAAAGCACTTATTTTATTACCGGGAGAGGGTTATACTGCTACAATGTTATGCCGTTTGGCTTAAAGAATGCCGGGGCAACTTATCAGCGCCTGGTTAATAAAACCTTTGAGGGACAGATTGGACGGAACATGGAAGTCTATATCGATGATATGTTGGTCAAAAGTTTGCGGGATGAAGAACATTTTGCTGACCTGGAGGAGACGTTTAACCATTTAAGCAAGGTCAATTTGAAACTCAATCCTGAGAAGTGCATCTTCGGGGTGAGGTCGGGAAAATTTATTGGCTACATGATCAGCGAAAAAGGCATCGAGGCTGATCCGGAACAGATAAAATCTTTAGTCACCCTGACTCCCCCCGGAATATCAAAGAAGTCCAACTTCTGACAGGGAGATTGGCCGCTCTGAATAGATTTATTTCTAGGTCTTCGGATAAATATGCACCCTTCTTCAAGGTATTGCAAAATACGAAACAGTTTTGTTGGACCGACGAATGTTCAGCCGCTTTTTGCCAGATCTAAGAGTACCTTACGTCCCCTGAGGTATTGTCTAAACCAATGGTAAGGAAGAAATTAATTGTCTATGTAGCAGTGTCAGGTTGTGCGGTCAATGCGGTTCTACTCGGCGAAGAGGAATCTCTTCTGAAACCTATCTATTATGTCAGTAAGAGTTTGCTGGATGTGGAGAAGCGATATCTCAAATTGGAGAAGGTAGTGTTGGCTTTGGTAACGACTGCTCGAAAAATGCGACCTTACTTCCAGGCACATCCTATAATCGTTCGGACAACTTTTCCCCTGAAAGGTTTGTTGCAGAGGCCTGATATTTCTGGAAGGATGACCAAATGGTCGGTGGAACTAGGGGATTTTGACATAACATTTGAGCCTCGAACGGCAATAAAAGCCCAAGTTTTAGCTGATTTTTTGGTCGAATTCCATTCGGATCGAGAGGATAAAGAAATCATTGACCATTTTGATGAAACAGAACGGTTGGTAAGAACAGATGGGGGGTCGAACATTTCTGGAAGTAGGGCAGGTGTTCAATTGATTTCTCCAGAAGGAATAGTTATGTTCCAAGCTATTTGGTTCGGTTTTAAGGCTACTAACAATGAAGCGGAGTATGAATCTGCATTAGCGGGTTTGCGTTTAGCTTAGATATGTGGGGCTAAAAAGGTTAAACTGATCAGTGATTCACAGTTAGTAATAAACCAAGCTTTGGGAGATTCCGGGGCCATAAAAGATAATCTGATACAGTATTTGCGAGCATTAAAAGACTTAGTATCTGAGTTTCAGGAAGTTAAGTATGAACATGTTCAAAGGGAAGCAAATGTTGTCCCAGACTCTTTGGCCTCAGCCTCACGAACGGAGGGATACCCATGGGTCTTGATTCAGGAACGTCCCTCGATCATGATCGATGCGGACCATGCAATGAACGTTACCGAGGAGAGCAACGTGATCAAAGACGACTGGAGGTCCGCCATTATATATTTCCTCTAAAATGATACTTTACCCGTCAGAAAGTACGAGGCAAGAAAAATCAGGTTCAAATCTCATGGGTATGTTATGCTGGGAGGCATGCTGTTTAAGAAATCTTTGAGTCGACCGTTACTACGATGTCTAAACAAAGATGAGTCACAAGTCATCCTGTCTGAATTACACGATAGGAAGAATCTGCCTATTATGGGTATAAGGCATTAATTCATCGGGTGTTTCTGGCTGGCTATTATTGGCCGACTATTGCATCAGATTCAAAATATTTGGTAAAACGATGTGATACTTGTTAGCGCTATGCCAATGTGATCCACAGGCCGGGGCATTATTGGAGAGTATTTCGTAAGCAGTCTCATTCGATAGGTGGGGCATCGATTTAGTTGGACCTTTACCGATGGCATCCGATGGGAGGCAAACTATAATTGTTGCAATGGATTATTTCTCCAAGTGGGTAGAAGCAGAACCCTTAGCAGGGACAAAGGCCAAAGATGTAATCAAATTTGTGGTGTCAAATATTTGCTGTCGTTTTGGGGTGCCATTGCAAGTCACAACGGATAACGGGCCTCAGTTTGATAACAAGGAGTTTAAAAGTTTTTGCCTCTCTAGGGGCATACGACAATGTTTTTCTGACCCATTTCATCCTCAAGCTAATGGGTAAGTGGAAGTGACCAATCGCACAATTCTGGATGGTTTGAAAAAGAACTTGGAAGGAAAGGCATGAAAATGGCCTGATTATTTACAAGAAGTATTATGGGCTTACATGACAACTCCACGAACAGTCACGGCTATATCCCCGTTTGCCTTAGTATATGGTATGGATGTCATTGTCCCTCCAGAGATTGTTTTCCCTTCATATCATGTGGCAACGTATACAGCGGAGGCGAATGACCAAAACAGAGCATTGGCGTTAGATTTGGTTGAAGAAAAAAGACAACGAGCACAGTTGACGTCCCTCCATTATCAAACTCTTATGCGGAGTCGATATGCGTCTAAAGTAAAGCATAGAGACTTCAATGTGGGAGACAAAGTACTACGAAAAGTATTTTTGCATACCAAAGATAAGAGCCTGGGAAAATTGGGACCAAATTGGGAGGGTCCTTATGAGGTTACTGAGAAATTAAAACCTGGAACATATCGGTTGAAAGACAGGAAAGGACGATACCTCCGTCTCCCATGGAATATTGAACATTTAAAGCTGTATCTTGAATGACAAAGTTGTCCTTTTTGTATATGAAAGTTCCAAACATAGTGAGGGCATACTATTTCCTACCCTGATAGGCACAAGAAGGTTTTAACGAGGTGTCCAATGAGCTATTTAATATGACGTACTTTTTTCCTTAAACTATTTTTCGGGTCACAATAACTTGTGCCTCGAATTTGTCTCTATCTTAAACTATGATTTGGGTCATAATGATTTATGCCTCGAATCTCTCTTTGCCTTCAACTATAATTTGGGTCACAATGATTTGTGCCTCGAATTTCTCTTTATCTCCACCTATGATTTGGGTCATAATGATTTATGGCTCGAAGTTTTGTTTGCCTTAAACTATAATTTGGGTCACAATGAGTTGTGTCTCGAATTTCTCTTTATCTTAAACTATAATTTGGGTCACAGTGAGTTGTGCCACGAATTTCTCTTTATCTCCAACTATGATTTGGGTCATAATGATTTATGCCTCGAATTTTTCTTTGTCTTAAAATATGATTTGGGCCATAATGATTTATGCCTCGAATTTTTCTTTGCCTTAAAATATAATTTGGGTCAAAACGATTTGTGCCTCGAATTTTGCCCTATCTCAAATTAGTGACCGGGTTATGATAATGAGTGCCCCGAATTATTATTTGGATAAAGTCTGCTGTGTACTTCAAGTCGTTTCACCCTTCGAATTATAACTTGGGTCTCTTCGAATTATTCTTTGAGACACAATATGTTGTGCCTTAAATTATTTACATTCTTATGTTATTATGCACGCTATGACTTTTCAAGTTGGGGCAGACACAAAAATATAAACCATAGTTAGAAATGACACAACGATGTAAATTGCCACACACTAAATATTGCAAGGTTAAATGTTACAAGTTGGGGTAGACACAAAAATCCGATGAGTACAAAAATTACCTTATAAGGTCTTATACACAAAACACTTTGTCCACAATCACCTATTGTTGGGATTTTTCGGGAGAGTCACTTTCCTCGGAATCTGACGATTCACTCTCACTAACAACAATGTGAGGAGGACGGAGATCCGGGGACACAAGTTTCCAAAAACTCCCAAGGTCATATTCGGGGTATTCCGTATGAAGTTGCGTTATCAAACCTGTTCGAACTGATGCATCTCGGTCAGCCAAGTTGTTGGTACACTTGGCAATATAAGCATTCACAGCCTTTTCCTTTTCCTCCCCTACCTGCCGAGGGAAATCTTCAATGCGACTTGCCAAGTGATTTCTATTCTCAAAAAGTTTTCATAGTCCTTGAAACAGTCAGTAAAACCTCTGCGCTACCTCTTCGGCCCTCATATATTCAGCAATGAGTTTCTCCTGGCCCTCGGTCTTTTTCTGGTAGAGATCCCTCTCCTCTTGGCAACATCTCTCTAACATAATTACATAGTTCTCCGAGGCAGATAATCTTTCATATAGGACATATGCCTGACTCTGCACGATCGTATGTTGTTTTTTAGCCTCTTCAAGTTGTGCAGCCAACAGGGAAGCCTTGAACTTGTAATGATTTTTCCTGTTCTCCAAGTGTGCCATCTTCTTTCCCTTCATAACAGAGGCATGCAACAGGCTGCGCATACTCACTGAAAATTCGTCGTTACAGGGAATTTCGAACGAGCTGCTGGGAGAGCCAAGGCCAACAGCATCAAAGTCAGATGCCTCCCCCTCGAGAATTCCAAGGTCAATGTGTTGGGGAGGCTTACTTTGAGGAATGGGAAGTGGAGCAAGTGTGGGGGGCTCCTCTAGGGGAGCTGGATGTGATGCTTGGGTCTGAGGAGTGCTGGGTGTTAAGTTCGAGTTTTGTTTGGGAGAATTATCTCCCATGTCATGATCAGATACGACAAGAGCCCTTCGATCTTCAATCTCCTGGGCTGGTTCAGGGGCGTTGTTTTGAGCTCTACTGTCCTCGGACTGCTCCTGGATAGGCTCTAAGGCAGCCTTCTCTTTCCTTTTTTCTTTCGAGCTTTTCTTCCTCAGAAGGTGAATGGCTTTTTTTGGGGAAGGATCAGGACTGGGAGCTACTCTGTTGTCCGAGGAGGCTGGGTCCGGGGTGACGGGCACTTCTAGCTGTAGTTGTTGTTGCTTAGCAGGAAGTTCCTCCTCTGGTGCATCTCAATGACTTTGTGCACGATCACGCTTCGGAAGATATATTACTATATCTTTCTTTGTCACTCGTTCTAGCACCTAATCTTGGGAAGGAGGGGTCATCAATTCTTTCAAAGACAGTCGGTCAAGAGGATTTAACCTCCACAATCTGCTCAGAGCCATGTTGTTGTCACTAAAGCATAAGCGAAATCGGTTCTCCCATTTTTCTTTAGCCCATTCACTAAGCCTCGTAAAAACAGCAGTGGCACTCTCCACATAATCAGCATATGGCTTCGAAATGCCAGTCATAGCTACAAAAATGTTTAAGTTAAAATCTTAAACTATTATAATTCGAAGGACTATTATCAATAAAGTGATTCAAGGACTTACATTTATTGGTCCACAGCATAGTTAATTTGTGAGGGTTCAAAGGGGTTGCTTCAGCACCAGTTTCCCAGTGTCCTGAGAAGAAGATAAACTGCTGTCTCCATTTCTTGTCAGCCTCTAGCAGATCTTTTAGCACTTTCTGCCTTCGGTTAAACGTCAACGAATAAAATGGGAAGAATGGGTTCCTAGCCAACCCGGATAGTCCGATAAACTGCTCCAAGGAAAACTCTTGGCCTGAAATTCTCGAGGCCATGATGCATGCCATTAATGTGAACCACATGTTGGGTCCAGCTTGAGAGGGGCACAGATCAATCTTAGCAAAATACTCAACGAAGAACGGGTCTAAAGGAAATCTTAGTCCCCAATTCATGATGTCAGTATAGACAACAAGTTCATGATCCCTAACAGATAGCGGGGTCTCTCCTTCGGAGGGAAATCTGATGTTGATATACGAAAGGATGCACCAAATAGTACGAAGCAGCGTTTCTTCCGAATTAGAAAAGTACTTGTACGATATATTGTAAAGAGCAACAGCATGTTTATTTTCAATCCCTCGAATATTGTTGCCCATAATGGCATCAAATTCTAAAGGAAGGGTTACATCACCTTTTAACTTAGGAGCAATGCGTTACGCTTGCTCGTCGGATATGGTTGGAGGAGAAGTACGCGTCTGACTAGAGGATTCTGCTGTGATGTCGATTTGTTGGTCTGGATGTGTGACTTGAACGTTTTGAGTAATTGGTTCAGGATTGATCGGGGCGGTAGGATGTTAATTGGACGACTCAGCGGGAATTTCGATGACATTACTCCTATCTGCAGCATGAGTGGCTGGAATAGATGACTCCGGGTTATCCAAGGCAATAGCTTTTCCTTTAGCAGCTAAGACTTTTTTGTGCAGCTCTTGAATTTATGTCGCGGTAACCACGGTCTGTCCTGAAGAAAACCGGGAGTCCCATTTCCTGTTATGGATGGAGTAGCTGGAAGACTAGAGACAGGATCCCCGGTCATCGGAAGAGGAGGGTCAGCTGCTGCAGTTCGAGGAGACTCAGGGTCAGCCGCCATAGTTTGAGGAGGCTCAGGAGTAGTTTCTGGTACATCTTCCAAACGTTTGCGCTCCTGTGATTGCATGTCCTTGTGGTGTCTCTTTCTTTTTCCCGAAGAATGTTTATGGTGTTTTTCTTTCCCCATCTCTTCGAGGGTGATTTGGTTGTTGAGTTGATTCTGATGAGATATTTCGAGGGGGATTATGGCCGTCGAATTTGCAGAAGGGGGCCACGAACCGTAGAAGGTAGTCACAGCAGGTGGAGGCTGAGACTCAGTGTATTCACCAGCAGAAACTCGTTCCTCGAATTTTTTGCTAATAAGGAGCCACTCTGGAATCCGACGAGGTTTGTGAGCCAGTTTTCTCTCTCTAGAAATTCTGGGTGGGAAGTTTGAGCCATTAATGAAAGAGATGAGTATTTATAGAGGCCAAATGGGCTTCTAGGAAAAATCGGGTTTGGGGACATTTCTTGTTGTTTGCCTAGGGGTATTATGGGAACCCTAGGTCAAAAATTGTTGACAGAGACGTGAGAGAAGTTGCAGAGGCAAGATCTCTCTAAAGATACGCTGACACAAAGGCATGACTGCTGGTGTCAGGATACATTTTCACACCAATCATTGCAATGCCTTAGCATCGAATTCTAATGATTGTGATATGCTCACAAGGCAGATTCTGATGGGCAAGGATTTTAGGTATTAGGTTGTCTTTATTAAGTCATTGCAAGGATTGGTGGGCTATACTGGTTAGTATGAGATAAGAGATGTTTTCGAAGAGATGTTTTTGAAGAGATGCAGCATTCGAAAAGAATAAATGCATTCGAAGAGATGTTTTCGAAGAGATGTTTTCGAAGAGATGTTTTCGAAGAGATGCAGCATTCGAAGAGAATAGATGCATTCGAAGAGATGCTTTTTTGAAGAGGTACAGCATTTGAGGTATTTGTTTCGAGGAAAAGATGTTCGAAGTGATAATGGAGACTTTTTTATAGTCCCAGTAAAACTATTTTTACTAGGACTGGGGGGCTACTGATAAGGAAAAATAAAAGACAAAGAGAAAATCGTAAAGAAGAAACATGATAGGAGAAAATTGTAAAGAAAAAGTATGATAGGAGGAAAGTGAAAAGAGGAAATTGTGTGAGGGAAAAATTGTATAAACTATCAAATAAGTAGCTAGAATAAGAAGAAAATAAGATGTAGGGACTAAAAATGTAATAAATGGGAATTAAAGCGTGTGGGGTCCGCAATTGTACTATAAAAGGACCACACACGCTTCACAGATCCCAAGACGAATATTATATTACTTTCTCTCTCTACTTAAGCTAAGCTCCCATTTTCTCTCTCTAAAACAACTTCTAAACAAAGTAAATCAACCTAAATTGACGCTAAGAGATTCTCGTATCACATAATCACCCCCGGATAATCTTCAAACTCTACAACTGCACCAGTTCCTCTTCTAGTCTTCTTCCTAATATTTATGCTAACATCTATTTTCTCACAGCTAGGATCATACAATATTTGTGCTTTTCTCTCGTCTTCTACGCCAAAGTACTTTATCTTTTGATTTCTATCATCAAGTTTCTATATATTTGGTCCTTCAAACCTTGCATATGTTGCACAATAAAAATCTCTTAGGTTTTTAAAGTGAGGTTGCTGCAATCTACCGCACCATTTTTTCGTGAAGTGTATGGTGAGGTGAAATGATCTTTAAGACCTTTCTTTTTTGCAAAAAAATTAAGAAATTCTTAGAAAAAAACTCACCGTCTCGATTAGTTCGTAAGGTTTTTATCTTCTAATCGTATCCATTTTTAATTTTTAATTTTTTAATCATCTCATTTTACTTTAATTATGTACACCTACATCCAATGATTATGTTCAACAAAAAGTAAAAGAAAGTATTTTTATCGATATTTTGGGTTGGATTAATTAGACCACATAAATCTGCATGCACGGCCTGCAATGGTTGTTTGATATGAAAATTGAATTGATCTATAAATGATAATCTTGCTTGCTTGGAGACTATATAATTTTTGCATAACTAGTTTGGGTGTCTGATTTTTTTGGCAGCCAAAAATCTATCTGCTTTCCCCCATCATCTTGACTAAACAAAAGTTCATGTGTCCCAGTCATGTATGCCATATCAAGTTCGGGTCTGCTAGTTTTATCAATAAAGAAATGGATGGACTAGTCTCCAAAAATATTTTGTACATACGTTTTTGTGATCTATTTCTATCGAATATTCTGAGGAGTAATCCGACTAGCTCTACTCTACTGTTTTATGTGTCATTTGACCAAGATTAATAATCTTATTTTCCATATGGGAATGTAATATACTTGTCTTAGTAGACTATTCTCTATGTTCTTGCATTATGAAAAGATGCATCATTCGTGGATCAAGAACTAAGAAATCTCCAAACTTTGTGTTTCAAATAAAGTTTTCATCAAGTTTTTGGAACTCTGATCTCTAGTCATATGGTTACTTGACCCATTGTTCAAGTACCAAATGTTATCCATTTTCCAAGTACCAAATGTTATTGGCCTTCACTCAATCTTCTCCACCCACAAGAATATTTATCATAACTTTCTATTTATTTAGTACTTTTCGGCTATCGTCGATGCTAACTCTTCATAACCCGTGCATATCAAATGTGTATTTTCATCACGCTACTTGTTTCTGCACTCCAATGCATAATCCCAAAATTTTATACCAGAATAACATTTTATCTCGCATTTTTCCTTCCGAACGTTGACAACGTCATGAGTTGATGAATTATAGTCACAGCTTCCTCTGCCACCGACCACAACCACATACTGACCCCTATTGTAACCATTACGTTATTTTTTACCAAAAATAAAAATTCTCACCGGTGTTCATTTTTCAATTTTGTTTGTTATTCTGTAGGTGTAATGAGAGTACGTATAATGAGAGTATGTGAATATTTTCAAAGTTATTTCTTTCTTATTTCATTTAATTAAATTTTGTATTACATAACTAGTTATATACAACTTTAATGTAAAACTGTGTTACACAAAAAAAAATTCTTAGGATTAGAGAAACATGTAATTTTGGACTACCTTACATAATAAAAGGTTCTTGTATCATGTATGTGATGTATCTTATCTCATGATTTAATGGATTTTTTGAAATGGGATTTGTTTATACTAATTGGGTTATGTTGATATTGATCCAAAGTTCATAAAAGGTTATGTTCATAAGAGGCTTATACACATCGTATTACTTGAAGTTAGATAAACTGAGAGTTGACTGAATTCAGTCCACAAGTCCAATTAAACCTTCGATAGTTCTTAGCTCTTTCAACTTTAACTTCTTCCTCAGCAGCTCCTTTTCACTCTCTAAAACCCTATTCAAATTAGCATTCACGTTTTTCTTAACATCCCTTTCCCCTCTCACACAAAGTGGATCGAAAACGAGAACACGTTTATTTTGGGGAAAAATAAAAATAATGTGAAAGCAGTTTGGCTAGAAAAATCAAAATTTTGGTCATATGAGGGGACATAGCATATGTTTAATGTCCTTTGAAGCATTTGGTTGCTAAAAAAAGTGAACATCCAATCGAATATGCTTCGTTCTGACCTTGAAAACGGGATTGGAAGAATGAGAGTTGGCTCTTAAGTTATCACACCAGCTAACATGTGGTAGTGTGACTAGGAAATAAAGCTCAGACAATATCGACCGCAATTAAATAAACTCAGTAAACAGATTAGTGAGGGCCTTGTAATTAGATTCAGTATTGGAATGGTCCAATATATGTTTTTTTGAAAACCACAATACTAATGAATCACCAAAATAAACACACTAATAACCCATATAACATCGATCATCGGGAGAGATGGCCCAATATGCATCAGAAAAACCCTACAGTTATAGATAAGGGCTCGACTTTATGTGGCGACGAACTCGTACAGTACCAGATAAGTACCTAAGTACTCTTTAAATTTTACCAGTGAACGTTTGTATGTGCTTGTTGATATTGGCTTATTTAATTAGCTACAAATTTTTCATCTTGTGCAAGTCATGTATTGTAATGCTCTTAACGTGCTACATTATTGTGTATGATCTAGGATAAGGTTCCATCAGCAATTAATAATGGCTAAACAATGCTTATCGAATTTTGACACAACTTGGAAGTGGAAAAACCCTCCCTCGCAAGTAAGTTCAGAATGTATTTTCCATATGTATGATAGAACTCTATTTCAATGAATAGATGGAGTGATCCCTTTTTTTTAAAGAAAGTGTTGAATATAACTTGTTTGTAAATGAGTGTAGATAAGTATATTGATTCATTGAAACAATAATATCATCCACATAAACTAGAATTAGTAATATGATAGTTTTAGAAATATAATAAAATATAACAATCTGCAATTGAATTCTTGAAAACCATAGTCTAATAGAGTGTCTCTGAGTTTAGAGAACTAAACTCGAGGGGCATGTTTGAGCCCATATAATACCTTTTGAAGTTTGTAAGCATGTGTAGGATTTACAAAACTTTGAAACCCTTTTGGTTAAATGATATAGACATTCTATGTTCAATATTCATTTAATAATGTATTATCGATATCAAAAAGTCTAACATCCTAATTACTAGAAGAAATAAGAATCAAAATCAAGAAAAGCCTTAACTACTGGAGTTAAAGTCCTACATAAGTCTATGTTACGGGTTTAATGGAGCGCTTTGGCAACCAGCATGGCCTTATAACGTTGAAATGAACCATCCATATTATATTTCAACTTGTAAACCCACTTGGAACCCATAATATTTAGAGGACCAAGGAACAAAAGATCATGTCGTGTTTTGAATTATAGAATTTTACTAAGCTTTCATTGCATGTACCCATCTAGGATCACCCGCAGATTTTGAATACTTTGTAGACTTTTTAGGAATAACCTAAGTAGTGATAATATAACCAACTTATACAGTCTTAGGCTTAGTAATTCCATTTTTACCTCTTATTTTTATGGGATGAGAATTGGGTTGGGAATGTATTTTTATGATAATGTTTGGATTAGGAAAGGTCATCTCTATTTTAAGTTTAGGTATATGTATTTGGATAGTGGTCTGAACGAGAGGGTTCTTTGTAGATTTATCAGGAGACTGTGTTTGCTGGCTAGATGAGACAAAGTTCATGTTTGATTGTAGCTTAGGATTTTGAATAGTGCGGTGATCAGTATGTTCACATGAAATAGGTCTAGAAAAATAAGATAAACTACCTGCCACTAGTTCTTCAGGATGATTAAGTAACCATGAATTAATAAATAAAACACACTAATTTTCAAACTGTTTTGTATTTCAAAATCGTATTGAAAAACTCAATTTAATTAAACATAAAAAAAAAATTGAATCGTACAAACGTTTATAAACCTATGACACCTGTAACCCTTATGTAATACATAATATCCTATAAATACACACTTAGAGGGATGAAACTAAAACATGTAGACTAGTATGGTCTCAAGCATGGGAAGCATGTATGTCTAAAAGTCTTATAAGTTATATAATTGGGTTTATTTTTGTTGGTTTTTTTATAGGGAGATAAGTTGTTTATAATAGGTGTTGAGAATCTATTAATTAGGTAAGTTGTAGTAACAATAATTTATATCCAGTATTTATAAGGTAGGCTATATTGTGCAATAAGGATGAGATATGTTTGAACAACATGTTTATGTTTTCTGTTATCCCTTCCATTCTGATGTGTAAGGGCAAAAATTTCTTATAATAAAACCTGTTTCTTTAGCTAGCGCAACAAAGAGTTTGAACTCTCCTCCCCAATCACACGGCACAATTTTGATTTTTCTTTAAGGCTAAATTTATAAAATATTTTTAAACTGTATCTAATATGATCATCTAGAAATATGATATATTACTTAAAACCTACTTGAGACTGAACTGGGGAGGGTTTCCAAATTTCAGTATGAATAAGGCCTAATACATGAGTAGTGTGACAATCTGAATTAAAATAAAGTAAGGTGTAAGACTTTCCCAACTGGCAAACATCACATAAATTCAATTCATCACTTAACACACTTGTCAAATTACATTTCTTTAAAAACTATTGAAAGCATTTTGTTAGATGGATAGCTAGGATTTCTATGCCATCTATATCTTAGAGAATTAGACAAAACAATTAAAGTGAAATAGACCTTAAGAAAACTTGACCCAATACTGAAAACATTGGGTAGAATTTTGTAAGACTCAGACTTAGACACTAGTGGCCTAGGTAGATATTCCATACTATAAAAACCATTCTCAAATGTCCCTTTTAGAAGAACACTCCCTCTTAGATCTTCCTTCACAAATAAACCATGACTATGAAACTAAAGGTAGGATGTTGAGTGGTAAGATGATAAACATACAATAAATTATTGTTTATTTTAGGTACATGTAGCTTATGATCAAGAATGATTGGTTTATGAATAAGAGTAGGTTATTTGGATTGTCCCATATATGATATTACTAGTTTTTACCCACTACATACATCAATAGATTTTATACTTAAGTAGTTTGTTTGTTGGCTCATCAGACTATGATTTCTTGTGACATAATGACAAGCTTCATTATCAACAAACTGGGCTCCCTCATTACCTTGATCTTATGTGATCAACTAAGCACTTTATTCAGCTTTACTTCTAGGCTACTCATTAGAACTAGAACCCATGAGAGAGGGGCCATCCTTAAAGTAACATACATGTGCAGTGTGGCCATACTTGATTGTTGTTATTTCTGACATGAGTAGTAAAATTATAATTGGCTATATTTAGGCTTGCATTTGAGCTTTGTAAACTAATTAATTGTTCCAACCAACTCTCAAAGGTTTACAATAAAGTTTATAGGTCAAGCCAGTTTAGAAAATCCTAATTTGCTAAGCTTACCGCTATTTGATTGTATATAAAAGTAAGGCAAACTAGTAATTGAGTTACCAAGTCATCAATAGAGATAGAACAACCAAATATTAGTAGGTTATTAATAATATATTTTATTTTATCGACGTATTCTTCCATGGTAGAGCTCTATCTTCTAGTTCTTTAGAAATCTACTTTGTAGTAAGTAATCATGACCTTAGTTTGTGAGCTAGATAGCCTTATGGTAGCATCTTACAGGATCTTGTATGTCTTCTTCTCCAATCAGTTGAGCTTCTACTTTATAGTTCATGATGTTGTAGAGCTATATAAGGAGCAGTTGGTCATTCGACATCCATTCCTTATATTTAGTATTTTCTGATATGTTACATTGTGAGTCAAAAAAAAGCTTAATCAGACGTGGTTTTTCCTCTATTATCAAACCTTCTAACTTGTTCCCCTAAACCATAGATAAAACCATGGTCTCATAGGATAAATTTACTCCTATATAGCATTTTACTGATACTATAATTGATTGTGGTTAATTGCATTTGGCAAGCATAATGACCCCATTCAATCAGAGCTCAAGAAAGGTGAGTCTTGAATGACCATTGAAGGCCTAGAGGTACTTTAATACTATGTAAAAAGATGAATCAGTGTGTGCAAATATTTTTAGAGTTTTTTGTCTTACTTTATTGAATTAAATTGTGTGTTACATAGCTAGTTCTATACAGCTTTCAATATAAACTTCTGTTACAAAATTGTTTACTTAAACATGTTGTAATTTTGTACTACCTTATCCAATTGAAGGTTCATGTATTATGTGCGTAACGTCTCATATCTCATAGTTTAATGAACTGCTATGAATTGACTATGTTTGTATTCACCCCAAAACCATAAAACGGTGAGGCTTCTACACACTGTTTTACTTGTAGTTAGATAAAGTGATAATCTGCTTCAAGTTTAAAATTAAAAAAAATACAGTTTACAGTGTAAGAAGTGATTTTAGTGGTACAAGGAATGAAGTTCTCTGCTACCAGAAGAAATTAGGACGACATCAAGAGAACAAATGAAAAGTTAATATATTATTTTCCAAAATGCCATCATTTAATGGAATGTTTATTGGAGATGTTCACAAAATTGATTCTAGTAGCTTTGAAAAAGACGAAGTTAAGGAAATGATAAAATTTAGTAGTTGTAGTCTCTCGAGACGAAATGAAGATGAATTCGGACAAAAAAATCATTGTATAGAGATTAGTGCTAAATCGAAAATAAACACGCCAATTTTAATTTTTAGTACTCTGAAGAAGCCTTCAAGGGCTCATCAAATGTAATCGGACTAGACCTCTCTAAGGCCCATAATTTTCTTATTTAATAAAATTCTGTTTGGATGGGAAAATTATTAAATTTTACCCAAATTTTAATTTTAAAAATAATATCCACATCGGTAATTACAAAAACTAATGTATTAAATTCGAATGTAACAAAATCTTTATTTGAAATATTTATACATATCAACTTGTCTATGGAAACAAACCCATAAACGTCTAGCAACAGAAATTAGAATCCAATACAATCAATAGTTATTTTGTTGAGCATTCAGCCAAGTATTTAATTTTTAAGTTTTATTATCCCACAACAAAATTTAGGCGTGAGACAGTATAATTGTTTTGAGGATATTAAGTTTGGAGGGACTATTTAAAAAATAAATTTTATTTTGAAGAATAATCCAAAATGATTTATTCAGATTTAAACAAATAGATTTGTTTTTCTTACCAGATATCATTTCATATGAAAATCTATATTCGAATCCTCATTTAAGAAGAAGTAGTTTAAGTTTTACACGAAGAATAAAATCAAGATCTTAAAAAAACTATGCAACCTAAAGCTAACATGAATCCTTATAAAGAATTATAAATAGAGAAAGATGAAATATTTTATATTCAAGTTGTCCAAAGTGTTTTCATCAAAAGAATCAAGATTTGTATGGTGTAGTAGAAAAATTCAGTTTCAATTCCAGTTTATGTAATGTCATAAAAACTTTTATAAGAACATTATAATTTTTGTGATGTACCAATAATTTAGGTTCACCTCTTGTAACATTATAAAGAATAATAAATTTCATCTCATCTAATATAATATTTTAGTTGTAGATTTTGTAGCATAACATGAATTTTCAAAGCTCAAATGTAGGTTATTTTAATAAAAATTAAAAATAATTTCAAGAAAATTAGTTTTAAGATCGTATTTGTTATCTAAAGCAAATAGACAAGTTGGTTGTTACATAATAAAACCAAACAACTCTCAAGAAGTAACATTATACAGTATATAGAAAGTATTTTTATCACACATGATTCACATAATGACATTATTGACTTTTAACCTTTTTCCGGTTTAAACGGGATAATCTTATTAGACACTCATGGTCAAAGTACAAAATTCAATCTTAAGCATCATTAAATTAATATGCAGACCATGTTTTTTAATGGCTATTGGGAAAATATGATATATAGTAGAACCTGAAGTTTTTTATTTTTGAGTATGATAAGTTACTAACATTAATCGGTCCAAAATAAATTATAATTTTGCAACAATAGTATCTAAAATTTAGTTAAGTTCAATGATTTGAAACCATAAGAAAATAATTAATTCAATTAAGCAAGTATGTCATCACTAATGTTTAAAACTCTCAAAGTTATAATATTGTTTAGTTTGAAGATACAATACACTTAACAACATATTATGGACATCACCTGCTCATTAGGAGTAATTTCATGTTCAATATTGTATATAAATCACATAATCATAATCATAAATTATATGAACCTTTTGCATGCCACTAAAGTTTTTATTGAAGCAATATGATGTGAAATATCTTGATGTATTCTTGATTTGTCAAAAAGGCTAGACGCTGGGAGAATGTTGTAATGATGTAATGTTGTGGCACAGAGGACAATAACTCTATGACATGATGGCAAAATGAGATACATATTCTCTTAGTCATTGTCTCAAACTGATTTGGAAATTCAAAAAACGCAGAATATTATGCATGTTTCAATAATTGGAAGTTTAATGTATGCCTGGTATGTTCATGATATAATATAATATTTATAACAAGAATCCTAGATATAAATTTAAGTACCTTAGAGAACGACCATTATGTGACAGGATAGGAGTCATCTCGTATTTAGATTGATAAAAACATCGTATGTTGACCTAAAAAAAGTAATGAGATAGAAAACATTTATGAAGCATAACTTTACAGCTTCAATGATTTACATATTTGTGCGATTTAGATTTTTATGTTTTATGAGAATATATTTTTTGTATACTCGGGATCATCTAAGAGTATACATTTAGTTTTTTTATCATTAAGGAAATCAAGATATAGCAAGTAATATAAAACCTCATTATTCTGTTTTTAAGTTACGGAAAAATAAATATTTATATATATCTTACTAAAGATTTAACACTAAAAGTCTTTCACAAACACAATATTTTGTATAGGATTTCTAATAGTATAATCTATTCATATTCAAGGGAAGTTTAGTTTATTTACAATTTACTTTTCTATTTAGTTGTAAATTATATTATATTAAGTTTATGTATGCATATAATTCAGTTAAGCAACACAATATTTAGTCTTCCGCTTACATATGCTATAAATCTTGTCCAGTTTAATTTTAATGAACACAACACTAATAAACGTGAATAGTTAAGAATTTGTATATTATTAGTATATGGTGCTGAAATTCCTACAATGCATGTCATGATAATTCTATGTTCGTTTAGGGGATAAGAGACAACGTGATTACAGTGAGAATGGTTATAAACCATTATATAATAGCATGGCTCAATTACTAAATGGAAAATTATTTCCGAAAATATTAATATTGTTTTAACTTACATGTTAATACAATGTCATTTACTAAACAAACTTTCTAGTGCATACATCTTTAGTATAAGTAATCGTTTAAGTGATAAATTTGATTTCACAGTTAGAATGTCAGTTCTAATTTAAATTTAGTATACTTAACTATTGTAAATAGTTAATTCATTAACAAAACTTTAATAATTAAATTTAGACTACTATGAAATGATGGAATAATAGCATGAGCTTTGATTTATGTAGATACTATATTAGGCTAATGTGTATTATAAGGACAGTTTTTAGTCTAACAACTAACTATTGGACTCTATGAGGTCAATAGAAGTTATGATGATGCACATTATACATTGACTTGAAATTAATAAAGCATATACATATGAATTGGATAAGGTTGTTTATTAGTGCTAAAATACAATTTAGAACCATTTCATAACTTTAGTTTAATTATTAAGATTTTAGAGAGAATAAAAGAGATTTGTATCTTTTATCTTTTCATAATCCCCAAATCACACTCAAACTCTGTAAAAGAAGCATATATGTCCTATTTTCTCGTTTATCTTGAATATTGTATTATATCATCAATTTGTCTCGAATAAGTGTAGTTTTTCGAGAAAAAAACATAAAGTCTAGAAGAAACACTTGAAGATGACCCAAAATATTTTGCATTATCCATTTTTCAGTAATTGATTTATTAATATGTATGATTTTTTTTATTGTAGTGGGTTCGTACTAAATCCTAAAATTTTATAAATTAAATTTAGCTAATATTTTTTAAAGTATTAAAAACTATAAGTATAAAGTTTTAACTATTTATCAAATAAAATTATAGCAACAAAAATAGAAAGAAATCGTTATATAATAATCAAATAAATTAAATTATGTAATTATTGATAAATGATTTGTTAGTCGGGTCGTCCTCCAGCTTTGGATCGATATTCAATCATGAAAAAATAACATAGTAACCTTGTGTGTGAATAGACCTCATGTGTCAAGAGCCAACTTATGTGGCTATAAATAGGCGATATGTCTTGGGAACGAGAAATAATTTATATTATATTCATTATCTTAACAACTTTATTTCTCTAGAATATATATATATATATATATATATATTTGTGTCGTGTCTCGACAAGGTCGAACCCCTCCGTAACAAGTATGTCTAAGTTATGCATCATCAATGGCACCGTATGTTGAAAGAGACTAGTATATGGATAGTGTATTCCAACACAATGAGTAGAAAATGCGAGTTGCTCATACATCCTGCCTGAACTATTGAAGACATCAGCATGGTGAAGCTCCAACAGAGGGAAAAATATATTTAAGGGTTGCGAAGATTTTCTTGATCTAGTATCCCCAAAGGAACAACTTTAAGAGGCATATCATACCATACACCCAATATAGAAATCTTCGAGGTCTAGTATAGAGCATGTATGTGATGGCTCTAATGTTAAGGTATGAGGTTATGTAGATTAATATTAAAGAAAAGACTACATAAGCAAGGAAGTATTATCAAAGTTGCTACGTAGGCTCTAGAATGATCAAAATAACGATGAATATAAAAGAGGCCATCAGTCCCGACACTAGCGTTGTACATCAATCTCAAGTGAGAAGACTATGTTGGAATATTTTTATTTAATATATTTATGGACCGACATGCTAAATAAACATATTCGGTCATTGTCTTAAGGCAGTCCAGATTAAAAGTAATCAAGTTAATTATTTAATTAACTAAATTGGACCTATGGGTGAAAATGCGTTATGGGCTCAAGTGTGGCAACCTTGTTGAATTTGGGGACTGTGATGAAGAGGGACCAAATCTCAACACTTAAGCCTGAATTAATAAATCAGGGATATAAATTGAATTATCAATTTATCGGGTTATGGTCCCGGACACAAGGAAGTAATAAAGGATGAGCTTTACAATGTTGGGCTTCACATCGTAAAGACTATAAGTAAGGGGATAGGTTTACAAATTTCATCATCCTAAACCCTAATCACAAACAGACGGCCACTTCCTTCAGTGTCTGGAAACTTTTCCCTTTTCTAACTCGTTCTGTAGGTTTCTCAAAGCAATACACTGAATCGCTGAAGAATGAAAATGAACAAAAGAATACTAGATGGAAAGCAACAGGCAAATCCGTAAGTTTCTTTGTTTTTTAGTTTATTCATTAGGTGAATCTAAAAAAGGTTTTTTTATTTTTTCGCATTTTTTTATATATTATTTGATGAGATTTTGAATAATATATAACAGTCGGTATCAAAGTCAGGTTAACCATTTTTTTGAATTCGGTAGAATAATCGAATTGTGTATTGATAGATAAAGATGCATGTTTTTCTTCATCGTAAGGAATTCATGCCATTGGGATTATGTGTTAATAGTGTTGGTTAGGGCATGGAATTAGGAATTGTATGAAAAGCAGGTTATGTGATTTATTCGTATCAAAAAAAATTATAATTATTTTTCATGTTTTATATGAATAAAATGTAATTTTGATAGTTTGGGGATTTGTTTGTGTTAAATTAGGGTTGATTGATGTCTGGAATATCTTCTCCGAAATTAGCATCAAATCAACCCTAATATAACGAATAACATCAAAACTATTGGGATAGTGGCTCATCGACGGCTTAACCCCTGATGTTAACGCTAATCAAAGGTTGTATGACAATGTTCACAATGGCCAGCGAACTGCTGACACTGTGGATGAACACCACAACTTGCAAAGTAATTTGCAATACATTGTTGTCGCGATGACAATAGTAGGAGTGTTGTAAATATTATTTTTTGGAATATGAACATTGTATGAACAGTATTTTCGAGGATGAATAATATATATAAATATATAACACTATTCATCAGGTTCTGAAATCTGTTTTTTTTTGCAGTTATCAGTGCTTTTTGGATGATGAACAATTTTTTTTCGAAAACACTATTGATCAAAAAAATTAATTAATTTAAAATATATGACATGGTTTATTTCATAAATATGGTGTGTTTGGCATGGTAATTGTTGTATTTTTATTTGTGAATTAAATTGTATATACTTGAATGATTAAATGATGATGCATGACTAAGGTTTCTTAGACTGGTAGGTGAAACTAAGAAATTAATTTAATCGGCCCTTCGGAAAGTTAAAATTAATTTTATTATGGATCATAGGCTTTGAAAGGTTTGGGGATTAATTTAAATTCAAATATTACCGACCCTCTAGAAGGTTCACGTTTGGGTTTAAATTAATTATGAACGGGAGAAAATTACTGAAAATGGTCATTGTGTTGATTTTAATTTTAAGTAGATGAAATCGGCCCTCCGGAAGGTTTCATTGGTACTTAGGATAAATTAAATTCATTCTTGCAATTTTTTTATTTTAAGTAGGTGAAATCGGTCCTCCGGAAGGTTTCACTCATACTTAAGATAATCAAATTATGGTTGTTTTAATCTAAGTAAATGACATCAGCCCTCCGGACGGTCTCATTGGTACTTAGGGAATTAAAATAATGATCATAGTATTTTATCAAACTCATAAAACTGCATCTGAGTATGATTTTCCCTACGATGTCTATTATCGTGGAATTTCATGTTTTACATGTATTGTTCATGCATATGTTTTCACTTATATGTCAAGATGTTAAATGTACTTTGTGTTATTTGTTCTTATAATAGTATCCACTGGTTACAATCTATTGGGGAACCGTTCACCCATGTTGGATTGTTCGGGCTCTAATTGTAGAAGGAATATATGATGTTGTTTTTATCTGTACATGATTATGACCATGCATTGCCAACTCTCAAACCATCCCCTTTAGTACGGAAAGTACACCGGAGGAAACTAAGGTCGATGAAAGGTGGGAGAAGACAAATAAGTTATGCATGGCACTCTTGTTATAGGTGATACCAGTACCATTGTGTGGGGTTGTCCTTAAAGGTGTTACCGCTGCCTCGGTCTTTCTTGCGGAGGTCAAGAAAGCCTTTGCCAAAAATGAGAAGGTAGATATGCAGCATTTTCTTATCGAGCTAGCTACTAAAAAGTATAATGGCAAAGGTAAAATCTAGGAGCACATTCTGGGAATGTCGATAATTAGCCAAAAGTTAAAGGCAATTGATTTCCCACGCTGCACATGAGGAGAATAAACTTAAAGGCACATCAACTGAGGTTAATGTGATTACATCTGCAAAAGGGGCAAGGCTTAAGCGGAAGGCATGGTAAATGACCGGGACAAGGTCCAGTCAAGAAGAAAATGGTTTTATAGGTTATTCCGAACATTCCAGAGGGTTAAAATTTTATGATTCTCTCACTAGTACAATATTTGAGACATGAACGACCAAGTTTCTAAAAGATGTTGAGTTTGGGGAAAGAATAAGGGAACATATGTTGATTTTGAGGAAGAATCCAAATAGATTCATGAAGTTTTTAATGGGGATACTCGTGTATCAGAATAATGGGTTGTAATGTGAATCATTTTGGTCCCATTAGAACAAGGTAATCCTCAAATTAACATTAATGCTCCACTTGAGAGTTCTAACCAAGATACGGATATGGTTCAGGCAGGACAAGAGGAACCTCAAGATAATCTTCCACAAGGGAATCAAAATGACATCGTTCATAATTATCAAACTCTACCTCATCAAGAAGTGCAATAAGAGGAAATAGTGCCTTAAGAAGGTCCACGAGAGAAAGAAAGAGTACTATAGGTCCACAATTTGTAGTATATATTCAGGAGCATGATAAGTTATGTGCTGGAAATGTAGATGATCCCTCATCATACAAATAGGCTATGGCTAACTCTGACTCTCGGAAGTGGATCAACGCTATGAAAGAAGAGTATAAATCAATACAGGATAATGCGGTATGGGATCTTGTCCCATGACCTAGAGGGAAAAAGGCGATTGGTTGTAAATGGGTTTACAAAACCAAATGCGATTCCCTGGGTAATGTGGAAAGACATAAAGCATGTCTTGTAGTGAAAGGCTATACTCAGCGTGAAAGGATTAATTTTAAAGAAACTTTCGCTCTGGTATCAATGAAATAATCCTTTAGAACAATCATGACATTAGTTGCACATTTTGACCTTGAGCTTCATCAGATGGATTTTAAAACCGCTTTTCTCATTGGTAATATTGAGGAAACGATATATATGGTGCAACCAGAACAGTTTGTAGAATGTAACTCAAAAGATCTGGTTTGCATGCTTAAGAAATCTATTTATGGGCTTAAACAAGCCTCTCGTCAATGACATCACAAATTCCTTGAGGTGATAATCGGTTATGACTTTGAGATCAACTCGGTTGAGGATTGTGTGTATCACAAGTTCAGTGGGAGTAATTTCATATTTCTTATACTATATGTGGATGACATATGCTTCCCTCGAACAATAAGGAATTGTTACACACTAGAAAAAGATTTCTATTAGACAAGTTTGATATGAAGGATCTTAGTGATGCTAGTTTTGTGTTAGGAATCCGGATACATTGGGATCGCTCTCGTGGAATTCTTGGATTATCACAAAAGGCATACATTGAAAGTGTGTTACAAAGTTACGGATTGGTAGATTGTGAACCGCTAAGTACCCATATAGAAAAGGGTGACAGACTTAGTATGGGTCAATGTTCTAAGACAAAACTTGAGATTGAGGAAATGAAAATGGTCCCTTATGCTTCGGCAGTTGGGAGTTTAATGTATGCTCAAGTTTATACTATGTCATACATTTCCTTTGCTGTAAATATATTGGGGAAACATGTTAGTAACCCATGCATGGATCACTGGAAAGCGGTTAAAAGTGTACTACAGTGTCTGTAATGAACAAATGGGCACATGTTGACATATAGGAAGTCAGATAAACTGGAGATCATTGGGTATTCCAACTCGGTTTTTTGTGGATACGTATACCCACTAAAGAGCACGTCACGAAATATATTCTTATTGGTTGGAGGTGCAATATCCTAAAAAAGTGTAAAGTAAACACTTATTGTATCGTCCACCATGATGGAAAAATTTGTTGCATGCTTTGAGGCATCAAACCATTAATTATAGTTGCGGAATATCGCAGTGCAATACTCTAACAGTAATAGGAACTTGTCTAGGTCCAAACACATAGACATAAAGTTATTTTATGTTAAAGTGATAGTTCAGATAGGTTAGATAAATATAGAGCACATCAGCACAAACTTCATAATAGCTAAGATCTTCTAACAAAGGTATTTTTTCTTAAGATTTTCCAGGGACACACCATCAGTATGGATGTAGTTGATTTAGAGGATTGTTAGTTTCAGTGTGAGAGTTTTTAATAGGATCTGATATTATATTTTCCAGTATTGTGCACATTAAAGTTTATTGGAATATATATATGCTTGGAAATATTTATTAATATATGTATTGTATTGGATCTCCAAAGATAAGAACCATTTAAGAGTAGATTTGTACGATTACAAGCCATATTACTCTTAGGCCACGCTTTATAATTGGCCCAAGTAATTGATTGATAATGGTAATGTGATTACTGTTGCATCATATTGTTCACATTACGAGAAAAAGGTTTTTAGTCCTTTATTGTTATCAGTCATGTACGGGGTTGTACCGTTTCCTCATTGACAATGAATAAAGGGATCCCATTAAAGTTAAATATGTATTCTTGAATAGCATGTGGCAGTCCAAGTGAGAAGTTATTGGAATATATTTATTTAATATATTTATGGTACGACAATAATTTGGACCGACATGCTAAATATACATATTTGTTCATTATCTTAAGGAAGTCCAAATTAAAAGTAATAGAGTTAATTATTTAATTAACTAAATTGGACCTACGAGTGAAAATGTGTTATGGGCTCAAGTGTAGCAACCGAGTTGAATTTGGGCATTGTGATGAAGAGGGACCAAATCTCAACAATTAAGCCTGAATTAATAAATCAGGGATATAAATTGAATTATCAACTTATCGTGTTATGGTCTCAGACACAAGGAAGTAATAAATTATGGGTTTTACAATGTTGGGTTTCACATTGTAAAAACTATAAGTAAGGGGATAGGTTTAGAAGTTTCATCATCCTAAACCTTAATCACAAACAGACGGTCGATTCCTTGAGTGTCTGGAAACCTTTCCCTATGGAACTATAGTCCCCGAACCTAAGGAAGTATTATTGGATAGGTTTTACAATGTTAGACTTCACATTGTAATGGCTATAAATAAGGATTAGAGTTAGGAATTTTATCATCCTAAACTTAAAACACAAAAACCGCCGCTTCTTTCGGTGTTTGGAAAAACCTTTCCTTTCTTTACTATCTCGTTCTGTAGGTTTCTCAAGTTCATCTAAAAAATTACTGAAGAACGAAAAAGAACAAGAGAATATTAAATGGATAGCTGCATGCAAACCCGTGAGAATTCTTATTTTTGTTTATTCTTAGGTGAATCATATAACAAAAAGTTTATATTTTTTCATGTTTAATATGAATAAACCATATGTTTAATAGTTTGGGATTTTTTCGATCAAATTAGGGTTCTTTGATTTATGGAATTTTTTTTCCCAAAATTTATCATCATATAAAATCTAATACAACGAATAAAATTAAAACTATTAGGAAAGCGGCTCATCGGCCGCTTAACCTCTGATGTTAACATTGATCAAATTCTGTCCAACGGTGTTCATCATGATCAGCGAGTTACGGATATTGTGGTGAATGATGTGACCTGCGAGGATTCGCAAACCCACTGTTATCACTAGATATCAGTGGGAGGTTTTCGGTTGGGCATAAACCCAGTAACAGCAGTGTTGTTGCACGCTGGGCGCTGCCCAGGACTTGCAGCAACAATTGTTGCGAATACAGCTACAGGATAGGCTCATGCCCAAGACTTGTAGCAACTACTACAGGCTGGGCTCACGCTATGGACCTACAACAAGTCGGAGCAGTTTTTAAAAAATATTTTTTACGGAAAATTTTAATTTTTTTGAATTAATTGTTTTATTAATTTAAAGTGACTAAATTCATTTATTTCACAAATGTCAAGTGTTTGGGCATGCTAATTTTTGTATTTGTATTTATGAATTAAATTGTGTATGCTTAAATAATAAATATTTATGCATGACTAAGGTTTCGTAGAATGGTAGGTGAAACTAAGGAGTTAATTTAATCGGTCATCCGAAAGGTTAAAATTCATTTCCTTATGGATCATATGCTTCGAAAGGTTTGGGGATTAATTAAATTTAAATACTACAGGTCCTCTGAAAGGTTCACGTTTGAGTTTAAATTAATCATGAATGGGATAAAATCATTAAAATTGGTCCTTGTGTTGTTTTAAATTTTAAGTAGATGAAATCGGCCCTCTTGAATGTTTCGTTGGTACTTATAATAAATTAAATTCATCCTTGATTTTTTTTATTTTAAGTAGGTGAAATCGGTCATCCGAAAGACTTCACTAGTACTTATGAAAATCAAATTAGGGTTATTTTAATTTAGGTAAATGACATCGGCCCTACGGAAAGTCTCAATAGTGCTTCGGAAATTAAAATAATGAGCATGATATTTTTCTCAAACTCATAAATGGATGTTAGTACGATCTTCCTTCTCATATCTATTATCATGGTATTTTATGTTTTACATATATTTGCCATGTTCATGCATATATTTTCAGTTATATGTCAAGATGTTATATGTGCTTTCTGTGTTTTTTATTATTTTTATATGTCCACTAGTCACAATCTATTGGGGAATAATCCATCCATGTTGGATTGTTTGGACTTCCAATTGTGGAAGAAAGATATGTTGTTGTACATGTATGTACATGACTATGATCATGCACGGACAACTCCCAAACTATTCAACCTTAGTCTGGAAAGTACACCGGAGGAAACTAAGGCCGATAAAAGATGGGCGAAGTCTAATAAGTTATGTATGATACTCATGTTACATGGGATTCCAACATCATTGCGTGAGGTTGTCCCTAAAAATGTTAACACTGCCTCGGTCTTTCTCACGGAGGTCGAGAAAGCGTTTGCCAAAATTGAGAAGGTTGAGATTCAGTGTTTGCTAAACGAGTTATCTACCAAAAAGTATAATGGCAAAGGTAAAATATCTGAGCATATTGTGGGAATAACTATGATTGGCCAAAAGTTAAAGGCAATTAGGTTAGACCTTCTTGAAGAATGCGTGTGGTACACATTTTATTCGCTCTTAGACCGGTTCAAGTATTTTCACTCCACCTATAACTACATGCAGCAAAAATGGAATATCAATGAGTTGGTTTCCTACGCTGCAAAGGAGAAAATAGAATTAAAGGTACAACACCTTAGGTTAATGTGATTACATGTTCAAAAGGGACAGGGCCTAAGTGGAAGAAAGATGGCAAATGACAGGGTCAAGGTTCGTTAAATAAGAAAAAGCATGAGGAATCGACCATTGATGGATGTTTTTTCTGCAAAGACAAAGGACATCTGAAGAAGGATTGTGAGAAACGTTGAGTTTATTTGTTAAGAAAAGTTACTCCCACATCTTTGGGTGCTTCAGACACGTCGAGCCTATTTGGTGGGTTAGTTCGGCTGTAAAAACTCATGCGTGTATTTCTTTGCAAGGTATGTTAAAGAGCAAGATGATAAGTGAAGATGAAAGGTCTATTATCACGGCAGACATGAGCGCTTGTAATTCTTTAGTTATTTGTGAATTTTCTTTAAAACTTCCACTAAACATGTATTATTTCTTGAGAATGTAATGTATGTTTCCACTTTTCAGAGGAACTTATTTTCGTATCCAGTTTTAGACTTGCAATGTTATTCTTGTCTAATGGGAAACAATTGGTTTATACTCTCTCTAAATGATGTGGTTGTTGGTAGTGGAAATTTTATTAAGGGGATAATTTATATTTGTTTAATACCATTAATAATCATAAAATTACTATGAGGCACAACATATACCAAACAAAATTACCAAATCTGACTATGGTGTCTAATGATCAATCATTTCTAGTCGATGATCCCATGAATCCCACTATGGTCTCTGATGAGATCGCAACTTCATCCGCCTTTATATTCCTTAGTTGTGCCGATGAATCATTTTACAAACAAAAGTCTAGAAAGATTTGGTTCAAATTTTGGGATCATAACATCAAATTATTTAATTTAAGTATCATAAAATTATTTAATTTAAGTATTAAAAACTATATTTTAATAAATAAAAAGTGTCTCAATATCCAACAGTTATAAAGACCTGCCACTTCGCTAAACAGGATGGCTAATATCTTAGTCAGTTATATATCCAATCTTCCCATCTATAGTTCCCCCCCTTCCCCAGAATACATTGGGCTCACTAGATTCTTCCAAGTTGTTTTTATAAAAGTTAACCTTCATGACATGACTTTAATGGTTTGTTATATTACTTGTGCATAAATTAAAAACAATATTGTTAGTATTGATAGAGATAAATCATCAGGATCTGATGACTATAATGAGGGATTTTCTAGCATTCCTAAAACATTATAGACACAAATATATTTGATGAGATCTTAATGTTCTTTAATATTATATGTATTGAGCCTTCTTAAACTACCATAATTATCTCATAAATATTAAGACGGGTTCCTCCTCTTTCAGGAGTTTATGAGGGGCTATCAAACTAAGTGTAAGACCCTGATGTCGCTTTTAAAATGACGTGATGAAAGCTTTTGACAATGTTCGAAAACACCTTATTCTTGGCATCATGATGGTCATGAATTTTCAAAACTATATGATTAATTGGATTATTCAACGTACCTTTACTACGTACTATGGTATTAATATAAACGGATACCCACGTGGAAACTTTAAAGGCAGAAAATGGCTTAAATAGTGTTATCTTTTATCCTCTTTCTTATATATCTTGTTCATGCAAGTTATTCTCATCATTCTTAAGAAACTGTTTCAAACTTTAAATTCCACTGGAAGTGTCATAAGCTATGGATTGTCAATATGTGCTTTGTAAAAAATGTGATAATTTTTCATCGGGTGACATTAACTCCCTTAACCTGAAAGATGATCTTAAATAATTCTTTGATCTCTTGGGCATCAAAGTTAGCCCCGATAAGAGCCACATATTAGCCTATTGGAGTTTTTCTTTTTACGAGTCGTTTTTCCCATAATGATTGTCGCCCCTTCTGGACAAATGATATGCATTTACTCTTGGACTTCCAAACACCTTTCTTATGTGAGTATGCTTTCAACTTATTAAATTTGTACTATTTGCAGGAAAAAAATTATTGGTTTTTTTTATCTTCATTCAACCGCTAAAGTTTTCATATAACCCTCCCAGTCTCTCTGTTGTTTCTTGTGGTTATGCCATGAGATAAAGGCTTCAGATGAGAAAGTGGTTTGGTGATTTGTAACTTTATCGTTGTTGGAGGGTACATTGAGATTCTAGACCTAAAAATCTAGAATCATGCAGGTGTTTAAAAAGTTTTGTGGTACATAATTAGTATAAATGACAACTCAATATGGTATGACTAGATTTAACTCTTATAAGATTACATAAGAAAATTGGTCATAAATCTTTAATATTCTCTTTTATAGACATGAATGAAAATTTTACGTTTTAGGGCTATAACTATCAAAATGTATAAGGTGTCGATTGATAATGAGGAGCGTAGCTCATTTAGGTACGACTTGTGGCTGTTTTTTACCTTTATGATAAACCACTATAGGTAAAGTATCATTCGTAGCTCAAGACTATGCAACAATCCAAGGTTTTTGACATTATTTGATATGGACATTGGAACTGGCCGACCCAAATAAAGTCTGCTCCTGTTAGAAACCAATACAACTTCTATGAAATAAACCATCTCATCATATCTCTCTCTCCCACCTCATAGCATCAATTATAACGATGTGCATTGTCATACTGCTAAGAACAAGAATGTAAAATTCACAATAAAAAACCTCACAATGCAATTCGGACGTCGACCCACGATGTTGGGTGTGACTGGATTAATTTATTGGCTTAGTCTATTTGGATCCTACAGTTACATTTGAACTATCAAATGTATTTTATATATCATGGTCCAAACTTTTTGATCGAGCTGTATTTTTTTTCAATTGTTATTTCAAGCTTAATACCATTTCTTTAAAAATAAATAAAACATTTTTTTTCGGAGGGAACCCGCAGCCTACTCATAGTGCAATGAGTGCGCACAGGGTAAACCCTCAGTCTGACGCGATAGCCTGCAAACCAACGTCAGAAGGCGCGATAGCCTGCAAACCAACGTCAGAAGGTAAACCACACAAGGTGACAGGCTCAGCCGAGAAAGCGTATGTAGAGGGACTCGAACTCATGACCTTTTGGTCATAAGAATGTCATACTCAACCAACTCGGCTACCCCTTATGGCATAAATAAAACATTATTTATTTAACATTTATTATTTATTTAACATTTGGATTTTCTTTTTCTTTTTCTTTTTTTTTTGTAAAAATAATAGATTTTGTATTATTAAGAATATACGAATTTGAAATGTTATTCTGATGTTGGAATCACTTTTTGAATATTCCAAATAGACAATAACTTTTATATCTAACTAATTAAATTCTCCTTTTAAAAAAGTTATTACATCAATACCCAAAAAGTAATTATTATACGAGGAAATTAATTTATTTCAAATTTATTGTGGTCCTCTTTTCAGGCAAAACACTATTATTGGTTAAAAATATAATTAATTATTATTAACGGAATTGATGTTTGGATCGGGCCCGAAGCACAAATGACAAATCTACAGACCTGTCTACGTCCCACCCAACTTCTTGATCGATTATAAATATTGCGTCAGACAAGACCTTCCTCGTATAAGCACAAATTTCCAATTTATTTAATCTATCACTTTTTTCTTTCTCACTCTAATCATTCGCCATAGAATTTCATGCTTGTCCATTTACCCATTTTTCCACCAATTTTTCCATAAGATCTTTCTTCGAATCGATTTCTCATCAAAATCGTACAAAAAGTTGCGATCAATCTCAATTTTTTGTACGTCTTTTCCGCATCTAGAATTGAAAATCGCCTTCACATAAGATTTTTTTTCTTACCGTTGACTTTACATTCGGTTTCATGGGACTCATGTCTGATCCCATACTCAGATTCGGCCCTTTCCTTCACTCGATTATACTTTCTTCAATCTTCAAGCTATAACGTTTTCCTTTTCCCCTTTCTAATTTATCGGAGAAGAAAAAGAGGATTAGGGTTCCATTGTATTTAGTTATATAATTTTTTAATTTTGTGTATACTTTTTCATTTCGTTGAAGCAAAGAGAGGAACTATGAAGGTGGGTAAGTCTCAGATATGGCAGCCATGCAAAAAGAAGCGATCTTGATACTCACGATTCGTTGCGGATAAAGCTTTAAAAAAATTGATTATCGAGGGAGAAGGAGAGAAAAAGAGAGAGAGAGAGAGAGAGAGAGAGAGAGAGAGAAGACATGTCACCTCGCTCAAGCACACCGACACCGAGCAGGACACGAGTGGGTAAGTACGAGCTAGGGCGAACGCTGGGAGAAGGAACTTTCGCGAAGGTGAAATTCGCGAGGAACGTTGAAACTGGAGAAAATGTGGCTATTAAGATTCTTGATAAGGAAAAGGTTTTGAAGCATAAGATGATCGGTCAGGTAATTCCATAGATTCGATTCGACATTTGTCTTGGCTTTGCTTTGCTTGTACGTATCTTATAGTGTTTTACTGGTGCTTAAGGAAATCAAGTTTGATTAGCTAGAATATGGTTTTTGGTTAGTGAGAATGTAGGACATCTGAGTAAGCTAAGTTTGTTTGTAGAGAGGTACATTCTACTGTTTAGGATGAATTTGGAATTCTTCTGGAGTTTATACAATAATTCAATGTCTCTGTGTTTTAGGAGTTGATTCGAAAAGTTTTAAACAAACACCTTTGCCTCGTTCGTAATATGTGGATAATTTATTCTGCTTTTTGTTTTTGTTCTGTAGATCAAACGTGAAATTTCTACAATGAAGTTAGTCAGGCATCCAAATGTCATTCGTATGCACGAGGTTTGTTGTGTATACTGTATAAAGTTATAGAATTGGAGGCTTGTTTATTTTCTGGCACAGTTTACATATTAGGATATCTGTGTTTGTGTTTGTAATCATTTTGTTACCATAATGTTTTTGCTCAGGTAATGGCTAGCAAGACAAAAGTCTACATTGTTTTGGATTTCGTGACTGGTGGTGAACTTTTTGACAAAATTGTAAGACATGGAATTCTTAGATCTTATCACAATAAACATTTAATCACTAGTAGTCTTTCATTGAACGTTATCTGATGTCCTGTACAGTCGACTAAAGGCAGGCTGAAGGAAGATGAAGCGAGGAAGTATTTTCAGCAGCTTATTAATGCTGTAGATTATTGCCATAGTCGAGGAGTTTCCCACAGAGACCTAAAGGTGTGGACTATTGTTATGTCTTCTGGGCCATATATTTCAGTTATCATGATTTGCTTAACATTATTAAATCTCTTCCTATGTAAATTTCAGCCCGAGAATCTTCTGCTAGATGCTAATGGTATTCTTAAGGTGTCTGATTTTGGGTTGAGTGCTCTACCTCAGCAAGTGCGAGTGAGTGCAGAATGCTTCTGTTTTCGTTTTTATCTCAATGGTCAGAAGAAAGTTAAAGTGTCTCACAATTATCTTATCCTTTTGTATAGGAAGATGGGCTACTTCATACAACTTGTGGAACACCAAACTATGTTGCTCCAGAGGTATGTGTACCTTAGTTACAGGTTATGATTTTTTTAAAAATGTCTTAGTTTCCGTTTCCCTTACTGGCACTTCCTGTTTTCTAGGTGATCAACAACAAAGGCTATGATGGAGACAAAGCCGATTTGTGGTCATGTGGTGTGATTCTTTTTGTCTTAATGGCGGGCTACTTGCCTTTCGAAGATGCTAACCTCACGGCCTTGTATAAGAAGGTATGTTTGGTAAAGTTTTAAATTTCTGTTATTTTTCCGTGTACACTATTCTTTCTTAAGTGGCTGGCCTCTTCTAGTGGAGTGATAGTTTGAGGCGAGGGAAATAAAAGCTGTTTTTGCAATCGACATAAGAATGTTAGTTTAGCATGTAGATTTTAATGGTATGTATTTACTTCGTGCTTCATGTCCTGAGAACGAAATAAGTTAATGGTAGTTTTAGCATAGATTTTAGTGGTATATATTTGCTTTGTGCTTCATGTCCTAAGAATAAAATAAGTTCCCTTCTGCAATTATTGATTTACCTCAGTTCCCGCTAGAGTATATTGTCCGATAAGTTATTCCGTATTAGTAATATGCCATTGTATTTATTTCTATGCTTTACACAATAATTACTATGGAACGGTAATGAATCAGTAAATTCGAAGTATTACTCCAATTATTATATATGTGCTTCACCTTATAAATTTCTGATCTTACATAAATGCCAGATATTTAAGGCTGACTTCACGTGTCCTCCGTGGTTCTCTTCAAGTTCGAAGAAACTAATAAAGAGAATATTGGATCCTAATCCTTCAACTGTATGTTCTTATTTCTCGTTCTTCTGTTCATCAAAAGCTTATTTCCTTCCTATATATGTATCTATCTGCTAAGATGGTTTTTTTTGTGTGATAAATATTGTTACCTTTGACCCTTATCAGCTCTGACAATCTACTATTCTACAGCGAATAACATTTTCTGAGGTTATTGAAAATGAATGGTTTAAGAAAGGATATAAACCACCTGTCTTTGAACATGCTGATGAAAATAATGTCGACGTTGATGCCATATTTAATGAATTTACGGTAAGAAAACATGTCTTCCAGATATGGATATTATATTTATGGTATTGATGCGATAACTTAAATTTTTATTCACGGCTGTTTTGGTGAACAGGATTCTAAACACCTTGTCGTAGAAAGGAAAGAGGAAGCGGGTGCTATAGCACCGGTAACTATGAATGCGTTTGAGCTCATTGCTACATCTCAGGGTCTCAACCTTGGTACTCTTTTTGAAAAGCAAATGGTGTGTTACTGATGCCAAATATACTCCGTCATATCCTAAATTGATGGCAAATGAACTTGATGAACCTAATCATTTGTTTAACTATGAAACGATTAGATTTGAATCACTTTACATATGCTGCAAAATATTGAACCAGCTTCTGTATCTGTTATTTTCTTAGATATGTATTTTTCTATTGGTTGCCAGTATAGAGCATTGCATACCTATACTTGTAGATGTTTGACCGTGTTTGACACTTATCTCCATATAGTCAGTAGATGTTTGGCCGTGTTGGCGACTTGGCTTCATATAGTTGTTGATGTTTGATAGTGACAGTGACTTGGCTCCATATAAACTTTTTAGAGTGTAGGCGTCATTCAATTATGAAGTAAACGTACATTCTGTGAGTTTACTGTGTTGTTTTTAGTGCATCGTGACTTTAGTCCCATTCTCCTCGTTGGTTTTATTTTAAGTAAAGCCACATACGTAGTGGTCTCACGTTTCAATATTTTTTTCGTATCTAACAAACTAGAAACGTCTTCTACTTTGCAGCAGGGACTTGTTAAACGGGAAACAAGATTTGCCTCCAAATGTTCTGCTAATGAGATAATTTCAAAAATCGAGAAGGATGCAGCTTCTATGGGTTTTGACGTGAAGACAAACAATTACAAGGTCTCAATCACTCTTTTGTTCGATGCAGTGTATTTCCTAAATGATATGTTTCTTTGTTCAATAACCACTGCTTACTTAAAGTCGAAAGACTTTGAATTGCATTAGAACTCCCTGCATGCTCATGACGTAGTACGGCATTTGGTGTCCATATTAGGCTTATAATAAGCAAAAAACTGGTTTGTTTGGTCCATAACTTTTCAGACTTTATTAAAAGCTAGATTTTAGCGGAAATTTAAAGCTTATTTTACTCTCTTTCTTCCACTAAATTCTTTTGCTCTCTATCATACTTATTCAAATACATGCTCTCAGAGTTTTTAGTTTGTCTATCAATTTGTATGCCATGCATCAATTTTTAAGCTAAACGCTAACTTTTCATGCACCAAACAACTTTAGCTTTTCTTTAGAAGCTAATTTTTAATTTGCAAGGTATGTACCAAACGAATTAAAAATACAATTCGTCTAGCATGAAAGTAAGCACAAATATAGCATCACTGTATATGCTAGCAATTACTTCCAGAGTTGTGATTAAAACCATCCAACTTTCTGGTTCAGATGAAGCTTCTTGGCGAAAAAACAGGACGCAAGGGTCATTTAGCTGTTGCAACAGAGGTAGGTTTCTTTCAGCCATTACACACTATATGTTGAGTTGGTGCTTTAAGATTAATCATTCTGGTTTTCTGGTCAGATTTTTCAAGTTGCACCTCAACTTCACATGGTTGAAGTGCGGAAATCTGGTGGAGATACCCTGGAATTTCACAAGGTATCATTCTTTAGTTTCTTTAATTCTTTTCTTCGTCCACAAGTTTTTATATATTAAACTTGTCCGATTACAGTTCTACAAGAATCTCACCACTGGGCTTAAGGATATTGTGTGGAAACCAATAAACGAAGAAGAAAGCGGTGGTGGCGGCGGCGGCGGCGGTGGTGGCTGTGGTCAGTACTCGGAACTTGTTAATTTCAATTGTTTGATGAGAGTAAGATGGCGATGTCGTATCTAACAACTGTTGGTTTCTATGTGCAGGAGGCGCTGGAACAGTGGCTTCTCATTGACATTCAACCTATATTTTATTTGGATTATATAAAGTGTGAATGAATGATAATTTCATGAAGAAGATTGATTTGTGGATTGTATCTTATTGTGACATCTACCTATATCTTTTTCCTTATATAAGTTCAATAATATTTCATTAGTACTATAGAATAAGCTTATATTATTTATGGTAGTTTGGTGCATCTGGCTGATTAGTTTACAATTCAGCCTTTTAATTTAATGACTGAGTGTATAGCTCTTTTGTTCTTTAATCTTAATAAGAGCTAATTGTTTATATTTGTACGCTATCGGGTCAGTACGCTTTTTTATCGAACTGATCAGACCGTTAAAAAGTTCGGGTTAAAAGATTGGACCGGTTTGAACCAGTTGGGTCGGTCCAAATCAACCGATTTTATTTTTTAAAAATAAATCTGTCCAAAAATCATAAAAAGTTCACCTGATAGTATTGTAGTAAAAACAAAATCTTTAATTATTTACGGGTCAAAAACATAACTATTAGATGAATAAATATAATATTATACATGTTATATTGTTACAATATAGGAGGTTTTATATTAAAAAAATATGTTTCCATTAATTGCATTTATTTTATTTTTGGCCAGAATTAAATAATTATTTATTTTATTATTTGTTGACCAATTAAATTTATTTTATTTTATTTTTTTACCAGTAAAAAATACCAATCATTTTTTCTCTTTTGATTTGTGTGAATAATCTTCAAATATTGGATTTTTTTTCCGGAGGGAATCCGCAGCTACTATTTAGAGTGCAATGAGTGTGAATAGTCTGCAAACCAACGCTAGAAGGTAAACCACATAAAATGACAGACTCGGCCGAGAAAGCGTAGGAATTTGAACTTATAACCTTTGGTCACAAGCATGTCTTACTCAACCGACTCGGATCCGAGCTCAATCTTCTTATATTAAGAGATAGAAAAAATATATTATTATAACAATTATTAAAGCGATGACAAAGCTATCGGATGAGGTAATACCTTTGAAATCCGGATGAGGTAATACCTTTGAAATCCGGTTTGATGAAATCTGTCTGAAGCAAAGTTGTTGTTTTTAAAAATATCTTTACCAGCTAAAATATTAGTTTAATTCAGTGCGGAACCATAAATGAAAATAAAAAAGACCCAATATATAAAAACCTAAATATTATTGAGGTTACAGCGTAAGGAAGTATTACAGGACATTTAAGTCTTAGTTTTTTTTTGTAAATATATAAAACAAATTTGTTATTATTTAGATAAATATATTTTTTATTATATTTTATTTATTTATTAATTTTTTTATAAAATTATTCAAAATTATTTATTTAATAATTATAAAATAGATAATTAAAATAAATATATTAGTGATGAGAAAAATATGAACATCTAGCACCAACATCTATTTAGCCCCAACACGAAAACATCTAATAATTTGATTTCATTATAAAATACCTCTACTAATAAGATTCACCATGGCTAGGGGAGGGGCCTGGACAAAAACCTAAAAATAAAATATTTTATTTTTATAAATATTTATAAATAATTATCAAAAACCCGATTAAATAAATAACAATCTATATATAGATTGTAAATTTGTGATCGTGTGAGAATCACTTACCCACAAAATTGATTTAATAAAACTTTAATAAAAAATCAATAAAAAATATAATATGATGATGTCATTACATTATTAAATATGAGAAGTTACCGCTAAATACCTTCTCAATTATGTAATTATCCAGTGGTATACGCGCTGGTAAAAAAACAAAAAAAATGCGCTGGTATAATTCTCATGATAGGATGCGAATTGCTTGCAACTCTCAGGAATTCTGAACGATTCTCACGATAAAATGTGAATTGCTTGCCACTCTCAGTATTTCTGAACGATTCTCATGATAAGATGCGAATTCCTTGCAACTCTCAGGATTTCTGAACGATTCTCGTGATAAGATGTGAATTGTTTGCAACTCTGGGTTTTCTAAACGATTCTCATGATAGGATGCGAATTGTTTGCAACTCTGAGGATTTCCTGAACAATTCTCATGATAAGATGCGAATTGTTTGCAACTCTGTGTTTCCTGAACAATTCTCATGATATCATGCGAATTGTTTGCAACTCTCAGGATTTTCTGAACAATTCTCATGATATGATGCGAATTGTTTGCAACTCTGGGTTTCCTGAACAATTCTCATGATATGATGCGAATTGTTTGCAACTCTGGAGTTCCTGAACAATTCTCATGATATGATGCGAATTATTTGCAACTCTTAGGATTTCCACAATTCTCATGATATGATGCGAATTGTTACTGGTGAAATTTTATTTTAAAAAAAATCAAAAAATATCATCAATAAATCTAGTTTTGTTCATTTTTAAAAAACAAAAGTGATGGTACTTTCATTTATTTTTTTCGAGTTCCGGCTCGAAAGATACGGATCTTTTAAAAATAAAATAAAAAGAAAAAGTATGAAAGAAATTTTTTGGTTACGTGGTTGTTAATGGTGAGAGTAGTTAGGGTATTAAAATAAAGTTAAGTACCATGTGATAATTAGGTAGTTAAATTGGATATTAAGTGACAATTGATCAAACCTTAGGTACTTGATGACAATAAAATAGTTGAGTAGTTACCTTAACCGTAATTTCTCATTAAATATTAATCCGGTAAAAAATGATAGTGGTTATTTCGGTCAATGTTAATCTGTGATATTTTTTACTTTCCAAATATTAATTAATAACTTTTAATGTCCAAAAAACCGAATATTTTCATTATTTGACGCTCTTTTTTTATATTAATTAGCATCTAATATTTGAAGGCGTATATTTTAATAGTAATATCTAAAAATTAAACTAGTTTATATAACACAATTTATACTATTTTTTTTACTATTAACGTTATTTTTTATATTTAGTAACGTTACACATGGAGCTTTTATCAAATTACTAAAGCTATTTTTGACTGACTTTTTAGTTCAATTCTTTCTTCCGTCTTTCTTTTACTGTCCATTTTTTCACTTTTATTTTTATTTTTTAAGACAAAAATATGTTTTTTTATAAATTTGGAATTAGGTTAAGCATCAATTGTTTTTACACTCATGTGTGTGAATATATGTATATTTAATTAGTATATTTGATTTTGCTTTTTTATGATCTCTGTTGCATTCTTATGGTTAACCAACTATTTAAGTTTCAATTTATGTTAAGCATCAGTTTTTTATACATTCATGCATTCGGGTATGAATTTATTCTGATTTTATATATCTATCTGTGTTTATGGTTTATTTGATTCCGATTTTTATGTTGTCTTGTTCACATAAACGAGTCATGATTACAAACTTCATGTGATTCAATCCAAACTATGACTAAGAAATCTATAGTTTGGGTTGAATTGATGTCATTGCATTTCCAAATATGAAACCAAAAGTACGACTGGAGTGTGTTTAAAGAAAACTAAATATGAAACCAAAAGCACGACTGATACCCAAACTTTGCTCGATTCTAATGTTATTCGAGAATGTAGTACTCCATATCTTAGTACATTGAAATATAATCATTAAAAAATTAGAAATGTTACTGCACAATTTGTTTTGCGGATGAGCATCCATTATTTATTATAGAGAAAGTTATTTTTAATAAATTAATAAATGGGATTTATCCTTGGAATAAGAGGATCGCTCAACATACTGTAAAATCTGTCTTGTGAGTTATATGTATGAGGTGAACATGAAAAAAATTATGCTAAGGTGAGTAAGATCGGTTTTACCACTGACTTATGATGGTTTGAGGAACAAAAGATAGCTTATATGAATTTGACTACTCACTTCGAAGACTCTAATTGGAAACTTAATAAAAGAGTATTAGCATTTTGTAATGTCCCTCCCCCAAACACTGGTGAGGTTCTTGCCTGTAAATTGATTAAGATCATGGATGATTGTGGGATTAAAGATAAAGTTGTTTAGATCTCAGTAGATAATGCTACTGCTAATGATGCTTGTATTAGTAGGCTAAAATTGGACTAGTAGTATAAAAAATTTACATCTAGAGGTAAATTGTTTATACTACTAATGTAATTTTAGCCTACTAATACAAGCATCATGAGAAGTAGCATTATCATCCGAGATTGAAACAATTGTATCTTTAATCCACCAATCATCCATGACCTTAATCAGTTAACGGGCAAGAACCTCATTAGTGTGTAGGGGAGGGACATTAGAAAATGCTAATACTCCTTTATGAAGTTTCCAATTATGGTCTATGAAGTGGGCAGTCACAGTCATATAACATATCTTTTGTTCCTCGGACCATCATAAGTCAGTGATAAGATCGATCTTACTCACCTTAGCCATAAGTTTTTTCATTTTCACATTATCGATCATATAATATAACTTACAGTTAGATTTAGAGTATAATGAGTGATCATCTTATAGTAAGGATAAATATCCTTCATTAATTTATTAAAAGTAACTTCCTTCATAATGAAAAATGGATGCTCATACCCCATAATATCAATCTTTTTAACTTTTTAATGGTTATATTTTCATGGACTATTACATTCTCCAACAACATTATAATCAAGCAAAGTTTGGATATCAACCGTGTTTTTAGGATTCATATTTAGTTTTCTTTGAACACACGTACTTATGTGTCTTTCAGCACTAAAGGTACTTACATCATTACTAATATAATTATACAAAGCACCACACCATTTATATTTTGCTTTTTAAAAAACCATTTGGAAGTGTAACGACATCAAATTCAACCCAAACTATAGATTTCTTAGTCTTAGTTTGGATTGAATTAGAATGAACTGCTTCACGTTTATTAGCTACACCCACAACCGCTGTTGAGCCATCTGTTTGGCTTTCACTATGCGTCGTAAGACCAGTACAAAAAATGTTACTTGCTTATCTTTCTGCGGAGGAATCAATATCAAATTTATCATCATTCATCATATTGATGAATCTTAAAATGGCATATTAAATTCAATATTATTATATTATTTATTATCAATGTAAGTAATTTATTGATGTATTATAATGATTAAAATCAACATGCATTGACAACACGTATGTTTAGATAGAAAGCTTACGGGTAGTAAGATTTGGAGAAAATAATACTTTTGTTAGAATAAAAAGAGTTTTGTGCATTAACATAGATGAAGTTTGTAGTCACGTTTGATTTTGGTTAACAAGACAACAAAAAGATAGAAGAAATATATATATATATATATATATATATATATATATATATAATCATTATTAATTCATACATGAGTGTGGAAACAACTGATGTTTAGCCTAAATCGAAACATCAATAGATGTTTTAGAAAAAAAAGGAAAAAAATAACTAAGTGATCATAAAAAAATTAGTGTCATCCCAATACAATTTCAAAATACAACACAGTCACTCCCAATATAATTTTAGATGTTGTATATTCCATGGATGTTGAAGCATCATCCCCTGATTATCACAAAGGCGATAAGACCCTGGCTTTATCTTTTCAACATTCATATAAGGTCATTCCCAATTTAGGGCCATCTTACCGAGGCTTTTTTCCTTAGTATGAAGGAATACCTTTTTTAACACTTTGCCATCCACCTTGAACTCCCTATTTTTCATCCTCAAATTATATCTACTCCTCATAAGAGTTAGATAATGAATTATGTTTAGGTGAGCTCGAACTCTTTTTTCTTCAACCAAATCCAAACTTACTCTTTTAGTTTCATCATTTAGGTCTTTGGAGTATTGAGCTACTCTAAAATAAGGCAATATAGATTGTACAGGACTAACAACATCCATTACATAATAGCTTCCCTATGTGTTATTCGATAAGCCCATAACACCTCCTGCAAATAATTAGGCAATTTTCATGCAGCTCCTATCGAATTCTTTTTCAAACCTTCTAAAATAGATTTGTTCGTCACCTATACTTGTCCATTTACTTGGGGATAAAAAGGTATGGAAAAACATTGCTTTATCTCATTCAAAGCACAAAACAAAACCATTTCTCTATTATTAAATTGACGACCATTGTATGTATTAATTCTTCAAGGTACTCCAAAATGACAATAAATATTATTTACAATAAACTTAATCACATCTTTCACTTTTGTTCCAGACAATGGTTCAGCTTCTGCCCACTTCGTAAAATAATCCACTGCAACAACTATCATTTTTCGTCCTCTAGGTGCCATCGGTAAAGGTCCCACCAAATCTGTTCCCCATCTATCAAATGGAACTGCTTCGATAATGGGCATAAGTGGAACTGCTGGTTTATGAATAGCATTAGCAAACCTTTGAAAAGTATCACAGCTTCGAACCAAATTCTTGGCATCGTTTATAATCAAATGCCAATAAAATTCTACCAACAAAACTCGACGAGTCAATGCCTTGAACCGACAGTGCGCTGAACCTTTTCCATAGTGTAATTCTGACAAAACTTCCTGTGATTCTTGTTTTCTCAAACATCGCAATAAGGGCCTAATAAATGATTTCTTTTACAAAATCCCGTCCAACACTAGATAACGAAATGCTTTGCCTCACAATTTCTTGGCCAATTTCACATATTCAGGCAACTCTCATGTAAGCAAAAAAATTCAAAATTCCAGTTCTCCGATCTCCTCGAACTGTGTCTAAAGTGACGAATACCTCCTCGATATGTTCCCATTGCTCTGAATGAGTTAAAATTGATAGGTTCTCCTGTAATAAAATCCAATGATATATTTCTTTATATGCTACAGATCCCAAAGAATTAGCAACTATATTATTCTCTACGTTTATATGCTCTATAACAACATGATCCAACAGAATAGTTAGATTTTGAAGCTCTCGTAGATACAAAATTAAGTGGATCTTTTTCGCTTCGTAAACTCCAGAAATTTGATTTGCTACTAATGGATAATTTGTCTCTAATTATACTAAAGTTGCACCATGTTTTTTTTACAAGCCTCAATCCAGTTAATGTGGCTTCATACTCAGATTCATTATTCGATACGTAAAAACCAAATTTAATAGATTGAAGCATCGTTTCTCCAGATGGAGCAATCAGTTGAACTCCAGCGCTGCATCCCAAAACACTAGAACCTCTATTAGTTCGTACGATCTACATTGAACTGGCTGGCAAAACATCTTTCCTATTATCTTCATCTGATCTGCTTGAATGAAACTCAACAAGAAAATTTGTCAAGGCTTGTGCTTTAATTACCGTCTGAGGCGAAAAAGTGATACGAAAATATCCCAACTCAACTGACTATTTAGTCATCCTTCCTAAAATGCCAGGGCATTGTAAAACATTCTTCAATGGAAATGAAGTTCGAACCTCAATGGTATAAGCTTGAAAATATGAACACATTTTCCTAGCAGCCACCACCAATGCCAATGCCAATTTTTCGAGATTCAAATACTTCTTTTCTGTTGCTATCAAACTCTTACTGACATAATACATCGACTTCTGAATTCCTAAATCTTCACTTATCAATATTGCACTTACTACAAAATTAGATACCGTAATATACAAAAAAATTTGCTCTCCACTTGGAGGTTTGGATAGTATTTCTGCTGATGAAAACAAATCCTTGATACTTGAAAATGGTGCTTCACAATCCAAAGTCCATTCAAAATCGTTTGGTCTTCGTAACACTTGAAAGAAATGAAACATTTATCAGAAAATCTAGAGATGAATCTGTTAAGTGCTGCTAACCTTTCTGTCAAGATTTGCACTTCTTTGATCGTTCGAGGCGATTTCATAGGTATTACAGATTTTAATTGCTTCGGGTTAGCTTCTATCTCTTTTTCACTGATAACATAACCCTAAAATTTCTCTGGTCTAACTCCAAAGGTACACTTTTCTGGATTCAATTTTAGCCTTATTGCTCTTAAATTTAAAAACATCTCTTCTAAATATTCCAAGTGTGCATCGTCTGTTAAGCCTTTAACCATCATGTCATTGATATACACCTCCATATTCTTTCCATTCTGAATAGCAAATTCCTTATTCATTAATCTCTGGTATGTAGCCCAAACATTATTTAATCCAAAAGGCATAACCCTATAACAGTGCAAGCCTTTGTCAGTGACGAATGTAGTACTCTTTTGATCCTTTGGATTCATCTGAATTTGATTATATCCTGTAAAAGCATCCATAAAAGTCAATATTTTATTTCCCGAAGTAGAATTAATCAACTGGCCTATTCGAGAAACGGGAAACGGGTATTTAAGAAAGGCTTGATTCAAGTCTGTAAAATCAACGCACGTTCTCTACTTCTCATTCTTATTATTGACCACTACCGGGTTTGCTGTCCATAAAAGATATTGTTACTCCCTTATATGTCTAAACTTCGATAAACGGTCCACTTCGGAAACAATAGCCTTTGCTTTCTTGAAAGAAAATTCCCGCATTTTTTGTATAACAGGTTTCACCTTTGGATTAATGACTAGGCTATGGCAAATCACTTCGATTGGTACTCATATTACTACCTATGTTTTCCAAGCAAAAATGTCCAAATTATGAGATAAAAACTGTAATACTTGTTGACGTAAAATTGGGGACACTAAGGTTTCTATTCAAAACACCCTTCCACAGGAAAAGCATATTCCTCTATTTTTTCACTTATTGTCAATGGCCCTAGGGTTTCCCTCAGATCGTCAACCCCTTCTTCGAGGTCTGAAGTCAACCCCACTTGGTGATGATTATTTTGGACCGAGGGTAATTTTGGCAGATGTTTTTGGGAATTTTAACGGTATTAAATGTTTGGGTGCTTTGTAGTGAGATATTTGAGCTGTCTGGTTGTATTAAATGTTCATTACCCTTATTAATGAAAGTGGTTGGGTATTTATACCTTTAATTATGGACCCATGGGCTTTCGGGTCAAATTATGAAAACGGGTCGAGTTCAAAGACCCATTAGTTTATTAAGCAGATTAGCAATTAGCTTAGTCAAAAGGTGTTTAGTGTTTTAATATTTTTGTCCTGTCTGGATACTTCAGTGGGTAATTGTTGTCCGGATTACCCATGTCCGGCTTTCACACTGAGTGGTGGTGAATAATTCCAGACTCATCAGTAGCCCCTTTTTTAGGTTTTGTCAAAGGTCTTTGGCAAGACCAAAAAACTAACTTAGGCAATAACAACATTCTCTAGATTGCTCATGTATTCAGTTCAGGGTTTATCCGGACTGAATCCTTCTCAGAATGTCAAGAGTTTTGCTCTGGATCGTGGAACACGTGTCGCACTTTGATTCGTTTTACCAGCCGCTTTCTTACTAGAACTGCGCTCCCATTAATCCCAAAAAGCAACTCCTGTATTTAATGTTTCTTACGTCAGCGCCGCCTTCAATCATTACCTTTGCCTTTTCGTTTTCTCCTAGGTATTAATAACTTTTTTCTCACTAGTATAAATTACTTCCTTTTACTGTTTCAGCATCTTCATCACTTTGTCATTTCTCCTTTTCAGAGATTTTTACTTCTCCTTTCAAAATCATTCTTGGGTAGGTTTATGTTCACAGTGAGAAACGTTCTCGTGAAAGGTGGTTGGCTAAATCTTTCAGAATTAGAAAAAGCAAAAAAAGTTGAGCATGAGAGACGTATTGCTGCTAGTCTTCCAGTCTCTCCAATCAGTAAGCCTGACACACCATCTTCAGAAGCTGATCGAGGATCATCCTCTGCCAAAAGTGCCAAACCTAAGCGTTTGTTCCAACCAAGCCTCTCGGTAAAGGCCCTACTAGATCCAGTCCCCAGCGAGCAAAAGGTATTGGCTCATAAATTGATTCCAGGGGACAGCTGGGATATGAATTTCATTACCACATCTTTGGCATGGATTACACTTCTTTACTAATTCCTTGGCATCTTCCATTATGGATATCCAGTAGTATTCAACCAATAAAACAATTCGGGTTAAAGCTCTATAGCCACAGTGTGTTGACCCCTTACCATCATGTAGTTCGGATAGCAAAATCTGAGACTCTTCGATCCCCAAATAACGCAAGAGAGGTCTACTAAATGAATTCTTGTATAAAATATCTCTTATGACTAAAAACCCACGAGCCATGTACTTCATTTTCCTTTACACAGCTTTTTCCGGAGGTAAAATGCCATTAGAAATGTATTGAAGAAGAGGATGTCTCCAGTCCTTGGGTTGAACCACTTGTATACTTAAACTTTCCTCTTCTTCCTTACCCCAATCGGGTTGTATGGATGGACATTCTTGCACATGAATCCATGGGTAGGACTCGGAGTATGCTATGGTTGCCAAGGAGTCTGCTAATGTATTTTCCGATCTGGGTATATGCTCATAGCTGGCATCTTTGAAGTTGGCTACCACTTCTTTAAGAATGAATAATTATATAATCAACTGCTCCTTTTTTTGCCTCAGATTCACCTTGGGCATGATGGATAAGAAGCTGAGAATCACTCATTAACATAACTCTTTTAGCTCCACATAGAAAGGCTAATTTCAAACCAGCTATAGGAGCTTCATATTCGGACTCATTGTTAGAAGCCCTTAAAGCAAAACATATAGACTGGTATAGCTTGTCGCTATAAAGAGAGGTTAAGCATATCCCAGGACCACAACCCATGGTACTTGATCCACCATCTGTTCGGATAACCCATACCTTCTTAGTTCTTTCATCTGCAGCTTGCTTAGTACTTCTGTCCGAATGGAATTCAACTAGGAAATCAGCAACAGATTGAGCTTTGATTGCAGTTCGAGGGGCAAAATCAATGTCATAGTCACCCAATTCTACTGACCACTTGGTCATCCTGCTTGATATGTCCGCCTTCTGAAGAATATTTTTCAAGGGAAAAGATGTTCGGATGACAATAGTACCTTCTTTCAGCATCCATCAGGCTCTTGCTGATGTAGTACACCGGACGAGGATAACTATCCATCTCTCTTACTAGTAGCGCACTTATAGCACATTCAGACACTGCTAAATATATGTACAAGGTTTCTCCATCAATAGGTTTGTAGAGAGTCTTGAGGGAAGATAAATGCTTTTTTATTTCATCGAACGCTTGGTTGCACTGTGGAGACCAGTTAAAGTCTTTAGCACCCTTTAAAGTCTAGAAAAATGGGGCACACCTATCCGAGGACCTTGGGATAAAATGATTTAGAGCAACCAGCCTTCCTGTCAATATTTGCACTTCTTTAATATTCCGAGGAGGATCCATCTGTAATAAGGCATTAAGCTGGTCTGGATCAGGCTGTATCCCTTTCTCACTTATCACATACCCCAAAAACTCCCCAGACTGTACTCCAAAATAACATTTTTCTGGATTCAACTGTAAATTAACTTTTACCAAGTTGGCAAAAGTCTTTTGGAGATCTGCCAAGTGTAATTCTTCTTCCACACTCTTTACCATCATGTCATCAATATAGACTTCCATATTTCTCCCAATTTGATCAGCGAATGCTTTATTTACCAACCTTTGATAAGTATCCCCAACATTCTTTAACCCAAAATGCATCACCTTGTAACAATGGAGGCCCCTATCTGTAACAAAAGTAGTGTGTTCCTGGTCCTTCGGATCCACTTGTATCTGATTATAACCGGAGAAGGCATCCATGAAGGACAAGAACTTGTTCCCAGATGTGGAGTCTACCAACTGATCTATCCGGGGGACTAGATATAAATATTTTGGGCAAGCCCTGTTGAGGTCAGTAAAGTCGATGCACATACATCATTTCCCATTTTTCTTTTTTACTAACACTGGATTGGTTGTCCATAAAGGGTACTGATATTCCTTTATGTACCCCATCTTGGTAAGCCGGCCAACCTCTTGAACTATGACATCAACTTTTTTTTTAGAGAAAGCTCTTCTTCTCTGCATAACGGGTGCTACATCTCTCTGGATGGATAGTTGGTGTGATATAACATTCGCAGGCACTCCGATTACATCAGCATTACACCAAGCAAAACGTGTTGGTGGTTTGCTAAAAAGGATAACACTTTGCTTTTTAATTTTGATGTCATCTTAGATCCAATCTTGACACTTCTTCCTTCAGCCAGAGAGTGAGTTTCAACCTCTTCAATTAGGTTTTTAAACACCAGGGGTCTCTATGGGGTCATCAATTTCACCTTATCCCCAGAGGGCCCCACCAACTGATAATCTTCATTTATCCGAACTGCCCCTAAAGTTCTAGGGGCAAGCGCAGTATCATAAAATTCTCTTGCTATCTTTTGACTACTACGGACAACTCCCACTTGTCCTTGAACATCATATTTTAAACATTGGTGAACTGTTGAAGCCACAACATGCATCTTGGAGAGCCAAGATCTTCCCAAGATCGCATTGTAACACGTGGGACAATATACCACGATGAAAAGTATCCTGATCATATTTTATTGATGGGTCATGCTCCCTTGGATTGTCAGTGTGGTGAATGGCTGACAATTTCGATTTTTCTTTCAAGCCTAACTCCGCTTTTTTAGCAGCTCTCAAGGCTTCTATTTCAGCTTTCAGCCTATCTCGTTCTTCGATCGTGTACTCATCATTTTCTCCTACCACTTCTATCAAATGTGGTGGCACTGCTTGCTCGTCCGGATTCATCCGAACTGGTTTTTCTTGTTGTTTTTTAATGCTAGATTCAGGAACCTTCTTCTCCCACTATGGTCGCTAATTTGGTGATGATTATTTTGGACTGAGGGTAATTTTGGCATATGTTTTAGGGAATTTTAAGGGTATTAAATGTTTGGGTGCTTCGTAGTGAGAGATTTGAGCTGCCTTGTTGTATTAAATGTTAATTACCCTTATTAATGAAATTGGTTGGGTATTTATACCTTTAATTATGGACCCATGGGCTTTCGGGTCAAATTATGAAAACGAGTCGAGTTCAAAGACCCATTAGTTTATTAAGCAGATTAGCAATTAGCTTAGTCAACAGGCGTTTAGTGTTTTAATACTTTTGTCCTGCTCGGATACTTCAGTGGGTAATTATTGTCCGGATTACCCCTGCCCAGTGTTTACAGTGAATGGTGGTGAATAATTCCGGGCTCATCACCATTGACTGCTATTCATCAATTATAGCACCACTCCAAGATCCTCGGATCCGAAAAGCAGTGGCATAACATTCTCTGGCAACCTTTTGGCCACTTCAGACGACATTCACTCGGTCTCCGACGGCATACTTAAAAAATTGATAGATTGTTCACATAATGTCATACATCCTTGATAACAAAGATCTTCCATAAATGGAATTATAGCTTGTTGGACAGTCCACCACCATAAAAAGCACCTGAACTTTTTTCTTGAAAAATCCCTTCCACATACTCACCTCCCCCTCAAATTCCCTAACTACTCGTGCATTCACTCAAGTAAAACCGATGATAGTACGCTATGATTGGGAAATCCGAGAAGGGTTGCGCATCCTATCATAAGTTGTTTTTAAAAAAAACGGTCGTAGAACTCCCAGTATCCATCAGCATGCATCGAATTTCAACGCCAACAATCTTTGCCCCAATTATCATCGCATCCTCATGTGGTCCTACAGTACTCCTGTAAATCATCTTCATCAACAAGGATAAAGGGAATGTCTCTCTTACCATACAGGTGGGTAGACATTTTTCCCTCTATCTGAGTAGCTAGACTCACTATGTGCCTTTTCCTTGAACTATCAGTATTACCACTCATAGTATCGCCCTCGAAAATTGCCAAGGACTCAAAATACTTGCAAAGGCTTCAAACGTGTCCATGCTTTACTGGTTCCTCCATTGCTATTAAGATTAATAGATCTGGATTTGCATCTAATTATTCCAATGATGCGTCAAAATTATCTACCTTCGACTCCAGAACCATCAAATTTGTAGCTTATGCATTTGGATTTTTTGGTTGTGAAGTCGATGCGCTTCTGCGCTTTCACATAAGTAAATAATTTCTCATTTTCAATTAAAGTCTGAAATTATTTTTTCAATGCGATGTAATCCGCGGTATCATGTTTGATGTCATTATGATACCTGCAAAACCTGATGTTTCGTTCCTCCATAGGCCTATTGATTGGATCGGGCTTCTTAAAATTCACATATCATTTAGCTTTGTCAAATATTGTAGCAACACTCTCAGTTAGATTTACGTAATACTTACGACTTATCGATTGATTGGGCCTCAACCTAGGAAATTGGTACCCTTATGCGTGATTCTAGTATCCTCCAGTTCGAGGTGGTAGGTTGTTGTTCTTCGGACGTGCTTGTTGGGCAGAATTCGAAGATTTCCCCTGATTATTTGGCACCTGCCCAAAATTCTTTTGACCAGTTCCAACTACTCCTCGAAGCCTGATCGATTTTTCCACCTTGATTTGATCCTCCACTTGAGCCATTAAAGCTCCAAAAGTTAAAGCTCTTCACTTTATTTTTCGTTAGTCAGATCCCCTAGTAGTAATCCTTGTCGAAAGGTTGTCATTGCTACCAGCTCCTCACAATTATCTAAACTTGTTTTAGTCAAGACAAACCGTTTAGTATAATCTATCAACTTTTCTCCCACTGTCTACTTGCATTAAATTATTGTATCTTTGTCTTCCCTTATTTCCTTGCTTTCCACAAATTGTCTTCGAAAAACAGTGTAAAAATCCTTAAAATTTGAAATTGACCCCCTCAAAATTCGGTTATACCACTTTAAAGTTGTTCTCTTAGAATTTTAAGAGAATGTCTGACACACCAGCCTGTCATCATCCTCAAAATTTATCATATAACTCTTGAACTGTACGATGTGATTGTCTAGGTCTTGGATCCCATCGAATTTCTCAACCTTTGAAATATCAAATTGCTTCAGAAATGTGATAAATCTTATCTCAGTTTTCAATGAAGAATTACTCCAATCAACACCTTAAATATATTGATCCTTTGTTCCCATCACAACATACAAGTTTCGATCATCCACGACATTATACTGGCTTGATGTAATTTCATCACACTTATTTGCCTCCCTCAAGCATCGAGGTATACTTTCCCTTGTAGCTTTGTATTCTTTTTTAGATTTTGAGTCTGATCATTTTCTTCTTTTGAATATCCTCGATATCTTTCGAAATCAGATCCAGAGCTTTATATCTCTTCATCACTTGATATGACATACCTCTGTGTATCTTTTTGGTCATTCGGAGAAGTATTACGCTCTTTAGGCGGTTCAAACTGCGCCTTTTTATGTTCACTTATGATCTGGTGATCAATACAAGATCGATCAGAATGATTACTAACGTTATTTTGGTCGTTCACTTGTCTCACCTCAGATTTCAGCCCAGTTGACTGAATCTCATGCTCTCTTTGGTCGTATTTTCGTTCAAAGCTGTTATTTTATCCAAAAGTTAGTTTATTCGCAGTTCTATATCCAATTGAGTTTGACGAATCGGGATAAATTCTTCTTGTCTATCATCAGTCCTTTGCCAATATTTTTTCAGTGTTTCAACAGCCGATCAAACTAGCAGATTGTTTTATGGATTCATCATCAAACTTAAAATTGTTTTCCAATACTTGAAAATGAGAAAATAGAATATTTGAACGAGTAAGGCACCAATTGATGATCAGGTCCCTAGTGAAGTCATCAATTTGGTGAGTTGAATATTTGGATTGTCTAAGTAAATTGAGAGAAGACAGAATGTAGAGAGAGAAGACATAATGTAGAGAGAGAAGACAGAATATAGAGAGAGAAATAGGTTGTAGAGAGAGAAATTCGAATTGCAAAAGTGATCTATCTCAAAAAAGTCAGCCCCTTTATTAGATCATCCTTGGCCTTTATATTGAGGCGCAAAAACTTAGCTTCAACTCAAAGAGTTAAGTCCTTGACTAAAATACAAAGTTCTAATTCCCTCCTCTAATTTTACAATCTGTCATAACAAATTATATTCTTTGCATTTCAGACCCCGAAGTTTTATTTCCATATCAATCATAAAAAAATAGAATCAAATAAACCATAAACACAAATAGATATATAGAATCAGTATAAATTCATGAGTGTAAAATTTTAGTATAATTTTTTGAAATTCGTATATTTTAAACCGTTGTTTGGAAAACATATTCGAATCTATTTTTTACTTAATTTAAGATGAACATAATTAAATTATTGAATGCTATATTTTTTATTTTATTGCCAAATTATTTAACTCGTGTTTTTTACATTCTGCAACTCGTATTTAATAAAAAAATCAAATTTAATCTTTAGTTTAATACTTTTTAATTAGGTAAATACAATAATAACAAATTTAATTCTTACGTATAATTTGAACCTCACGTTTAGATTAAAAAAAAAATCAAATTAAACCCTAAATTTATATTTTTCAATTTGCATGTAGACTATTTAGTATTTCGGACTTATATTATTTTCTCTGTTTAGGTTTTGTGGTTTTAAAATTGTTCTTATAAAACACACTAACATGTGGTTTTACAACAAAATCTTCCTTACATGAGTATACATATACAACAAAAATGCATTATACACTTCAAATCACTAAGACAAAACTTAACCATAAAAAGGCATTACATGCTTCAACAAACCACGTAAAACTAGGTTTTGCGGTTGAAATAGAGAGAATATAAGTCAGTTGTATTTGGAGGAGTCAACCAAATAATATTATACACTTGAAAAGATTTTACATCAAATTGAAATGACGTTTTTTCAAAAAAAAATCAATAATCGAGAGAGAAAATATGAAGAAAAAAATACTCGAAAAAAAATTAAAAACCAATTTTGTAAAAAATAATTAGCCTTACATTTGAGATATTAAATAAGGTTGACCATTTAAATATTAAATATTTAAATAATGATGTTTTTGCAAGACCACGAGGCATCGTGTGCGAGAGGAAACGAGCCTCATAACTAAATACAAATATTGTGGATACAACATAAATATTTGGAGGTACTGTCTGGAGAAATTAAATAAACAAACAGAGATGGTGTAAACAAGAACCTAATAATCTAGCTCAACATAAAAAAATACAATGACGTTATAGAATGAAAAATATATAATACAACCGATGATCCCGTAATGGTGTATTGGGATCTCTACCATAGAAAACAACCAAAATAATGATAACACACTAAATGACAAGTGGATGACAAACTTGAAAATGTAAGGCACAATGTTCCATCTGAATCAATATCAGAATCTCTAGGCATCAACGAGTGTGGCACAATCAATAAAGACAAAGACAATCGCTAAACATACAAACCAAAATACAATTGTACTACAACATTAACAACCGGACTACAATAAAAACAAAATAAATTCAAATATATAAAGATCTAGATTTTAAACCATAGGGTCTAGGTATAGAACCTCAAAATATATATCTAAATCTCTAAGGTAGAGATCGAACAATCTAAAAACTAAAGGAGAGACTAATAGAAATAAAAAAAAACCTCACAAATCACCTATCCATAAGCAAGGAAAAACAAAAGCATATGATAGATCTGAGAGGAAATATAAGATATTGATCTAACTATCCAAGTCTATTAGATATGACAACAGACTGTTGTAACCATCGTCTTCGAAAACAAGCCTTTAGATGAACGAAGTCGAATATGATTAAGAGGATCCCCCTGAAACATGAACATATGGTATAGGTGAGGATAATCCAAGAAAAGACCGTACTAAAACAACTCGTAATTGTAGGGGAGCCACCAGCAACAAAATTAGAGAGTTATACAGCCAGATTCAGCATGATGGCGCGTCTATAATCACCCATAAGAGGGTCATCATCGAAAAAAGAATATTTAAAAATAGAAGGCTCATTCTCTCTATGAAACTACAGAAAATAATATATAGAGAGATTAGAGAGATCGGCGTACACTAAAATACGATATGACGGATAGAAAATTGAGATCGACCTGCAAAGAGTGAGAGATCTGACTGAAAAGAGAGCTTCCCGGAGAGCTTCTACCGCCATCTGGGGTTTCTATAGAGAGGATAAGTTTCTCTCTCAAAAACCTTCAATGAAATACTAAAACTGTTTGTTTAAATTAAGTGATAATTGATAACTATATTTAGATATTATGTGACAATAAACCTATTTTGATATACTAATAGGAAAATAGTTGAAGTTTTGAATATTCAATGGGCTAAAAAATAAATATAGTCTCTTGTGTATATCATCTGTCATGCAATAGTCCCCCATGTTTATTTTTATATTAAAATCGTTTCTCATGTTAGCCAAACATTGCATTTAGTCCTCCGTGCTTACCAAATATCACCAAATAGTCTCTCATGTTTTCTAGTGTCACCAAATAGTCTCCTATATTTCAATAAAGTTACATTTTTTATGATTAACTACACGAGAGAGATACTAAAAGATAACATTGTTGAAACATGTGGATAATTTTTAATACAAAAATGAACGTTGAAAACTATTGTGCGACAATTAGTTATATGGAAATTACAAGATTAATTTTATTCTCCAAATTTTAAATTTGTTTAAAAAAACTTTAAATCCAAAATATTGGATTTTATAATCCTTCATAATAAAATTTAAAAAATCACAGATTTAATTCTGGAAAATTTTGCAGTGTTGTAGGTACGTAAGCTTTGGCACCGATAATATATAAGTTATTACTCGTGTACCACCAATACCTTGAGGTACAAATTATCATTGTAAAAATATAATATTTTTTCATATAAAAAAATCACAAATACAATTGAATAAGTGATTATCAATGATAACTATTGAAAATATTTATGTTAGTTATCAACTTTTACAAATAAGTTTTATATTAAAATATTCACAATTATAATAAAAAAATTAAGGATAATTATTCAATTATTAAAAAAATCAAATAAATAAACATTTGAAATAAATAAATTACCATATGATACACAACCACAAATATAATTATGGACCAACATAGAAAAAATCTAATTTACTAAAAAAATATGACTCACATTTACTACAAAAAATACCCCTTTAAAATTAAAATCTAACTTAAAATATTTCTCTTTTAAAAAAATATCATTTTTTAATTAAAAAATTATATCTTTCAAATCATATCTCAAAAAAAATGCGAAAATACCATTAGTTTTGTTTATTTTAAGATGAACAAAACTAGATCCATTAATATTATTATTTTTTATTTTTTTGTTAGATCATTTAGCACGTGTTTGAATTTTTTACTTGTTTTAACCTTTGTTTCGCATTTCACATTTACTCATATTTCATATAACGTATTTAGGAAAAATATAATAATTCAAACATTTTTTTTCATTTCCAAGCTTTTTTAACTTTTATTTTGCATCTCACATTTACCCATGTTTTGCAGTTTGCACTTAAACAATATATATAAACCTCTTATTTCTCACTTTTTTCCAACCCTTATTTCAGACTTCGTATTTACTCATATTTCGTAATTCGTGCTTAGACAAATGTTTTTATTTTCAAATTTAAACCTTATTTTGTATTTTACACTTTGCTTAAACCATGTTTTGAATTTGGTATTTAACTATGTGTTTGCAATTCGTAATTAGGCAAAAATAATAATAATAATAATAATAATAATAATAATAATAATAATAATTTAATCATTATTTTTTTTTTTGCCTTTTTAAACTTTTGTTTTATATTTTGAATTTATTACCGTTCCGCATTTAACAATTATGTGAAAAGTAATAATTCAAATTTAATCTTTAATTCGCATTTTGCACTTCCTTAATCTTTATTTCAAATTTTGTATTTACCCATGTCTTGCGGTTCACATTTAACAAAAAAAATCAAATTTAACCATTTTTCGTGTTTCGCAATTCTTTTAGCATGTTCGTGTTTTGTATTTACTCATGTTTCACGGTTCACACTTATATATCCCTTGTATGCCACATTTTATACCTATACTTTGTAATTTGTATTTCCATTATTTTTTCAAATTTACTATATCCATATTTTACATTTTACATTTTCATTGTATTTTTTCGACTTGTTATACCCATAATTTAAAAAATATCGATTTTTCGCACATTCAAATTATCAAGAACACCATAAAAATTCATAACTCGAAGTTTCTCATTTTGAATCTATTTATATTATGAAAATTAAGAAGAATACAAAAACATTCCACCAGATGTTTGTAGAGAAAAAAAGCTCTTCATCCTCTAAAATGCACATGCCCAATCCTAGTTGTTAATTTTCGACAAATCTGCGACATAGTAAATTGTGGATGCATTTATGACCTCCCTAAATGTAGAAAAGAATCAATTTTTGTATATATATATATATATAAGAGTACAACTATATATTTTATATATTGTTTTCCTTTTGTGGATACTGCTAACATAATTGCACCCTATAATAAATAATATATTAAATAAATATTAGTTTAATTATATTAGTGTGCAAGATTTATAACTTTCAAAATAGTGCAAAATCTAGTAATGTTCGATTGCAAAACACAGTAATGCTTACTTGTGAAATATAGGGTTGTATATGTGTGAAACGTAGTAATGTTCTCTTGCAACACATAATAATGCTTGCTATGTATCCTTACCTCAATTTTGTATTTGCTATATGAGGGAGGCAATCTACTTTTATCTATTCTATATGAAATAACTAGGAAATAAGTTTGAACAATTCTACATTCTTCTTTGTTCGAACTGACTTCATACCTTTTCTATGAAAGTTGATTTTTATTCTTCCGTCGTGGTTAAATGATATTCTAATTTCTTTATATATACATAATTATTTTTGTTAAAACAATTTTTATTGGAAATTTTTACCATTAATTATTTTCTATTTTTGGAAACTTAATTTACAATTGCCATATTTTTATTATTTTGTAATATATGTATGAAAATTTATTTTAAGTTCAAACGTTTATTTTTATATATTGTTATATATTATTCAAAATCGCACCAAATAATATATAACAAGTCGTGGAAAAATAATCAAACCCTTTGTAGATTCACCTAATGAATGAACCGAAAACCAAGAACACTTTCGGGTTTACCTGCTGCTCTCCATCTAGTATTCTATTTTGTTCCTTTGCGTTCTTTAGCGATTCCACGTTCCCCATCGATTCCGTTTAGAAATTGAGAAACCTGCATAATCAAATTAGAGAATAAAGAAAATGTTTTTAGACACTCAAAGAAGCGGCCGTATTTCTGATTAGGGTTTACAGTGATGAAATACATAAACCTAGCCCCTTATTTATAGACTTTACAATGTGAAGCCCAACATTGTAAAGCCCATCCTTTATTACTTCCTTGTGTCCGGGACCATAACCGATAAATTGATAATTTAATTTATATCCTTAGTTTATTAATTAAGGCTTAAGTGTTGAGATTTGGGCTCTCTTCATCAGTGTCCAAATTCCACCCGGTTACCACACTTGAGCCCATAACACTTTTTCACCCATAGGTCCAATTTAGTTCATTAAATAATTAACTCGATTACTTTTAATTTGGATTTTCTTAAGACAATAACCGAATATGTTTATTTAGTATGTCGGTCCAAATTATTGTCAGTCCATATATATATATATATTAAATAAATATATTCCAACAATCTCCCACTGGACCGCCATATGCTACTCAAGAATACATATTCAACTTTAATGAGATCCCTATATTAATTGTCAATGGTAAAATGGTACAACCTCGTACGTGATTGATATCAATAAAGGACTAAATACCTATTTCTCGTAATGTGAACAATATGATGCAACAATAATCACATTACCATTATCAATCAATTACTTGGGCCAATTATGGAGCGTGGCTTAAAAGTAATATGGCTTGTAATCATACATATCTACTCTTAAATGGTTCCTACCTTTAGAGATCCAATATAGTACAAATATCAATAAATATTTCCAAGCATATATATATATTGTAATAAACTTTAATATGCACAATACTGCAAAATATAACATCGTATCCTATTACAAACTCTCCCACTGAAACTAATAATCCTCTAAATCAACTACACTCATAGTGATGGTGTGTCTCTGGAAAACCTTAGGCAAAACCACCTTTGTTAGGGGATCTGCTATCATGGAGTTTGTAGCTATGTGCTTTATACTTATCTGAACCATTTGTACTCTAACTTTAACAGACATAAACTATATGTCTATGTATTTGGATTTAGACGAGCTCCTGTTGCTGTTAGAGTACTGCACCGTGGAATTTTTATCGTAATATAACCTCATGGGACCTTCTATCCCTTGTACAATGCGTAATCCAGTAACAAAATTCCGCAGCCACAATGCTTGGTTTGATGCCTAAAAGTATGCAACAAGTTCCACTACCATGGTGGACGATGCAATAAGTGTTTGCTTTACACTTTTCCAGGATATTGCACCTCCAACCAATAAGAATATATTGTATGACGTGTGCTTTAATGTGTCTGCGCATCTACCAAAATCCGTATCGGATTACCCAATGATCTCCACTTTATCCAACTTCATATATGTCAGCATGTGCCTCTTTGTTCCTTGCAGATATCGGAGTACTCTTTTAACTGCTTTCCAGTGATCCATTCCCGGGTTACTAACATATCTCCCCAATATATTTACAACAAATGCAATGTCCAGCCTAGTACAAACTTAAGCATACATTAAACTCTCAACTACAAAAGCATAAGGGACCGTTTTCATTTTCTCAATCTCAAGTTTTTATCTTAGGACATTGACTCAGACTAAGTCTATCACCCTTTGCTATAGGGGTACTTAGGGGTTCGCAATCTGCCAATCCGTAACGTTGGAACACACTTTTAATGTATGTCGTTTGTTATAATCTAAAAATACCACGAGAACGATCTCGATGTATCTGGATTCCAAACACAAAACTGGCATCACCAAGATCCTTCATATTAAACTTGTCTGATAGAAATCTTTCTGTAGTGTGTAACAATTCCTTATCATTCAAGGCAAGTAATATGTCATCCACATATAATATAAAAAATATGAAATTACTCTCACTGAACTTGTGATACGCATAATCCTCAACCGAGCTGATCTCCAAGTCATAATCGACTATCACCTCAATGAATTTGTGATACCATTAACGAGAGGGTCGTTTAAGCCCATAAATGGATTATTTTAAGCCTGCAAACCAGATCTTTTGAGTTACTTTATACAAAGTGTTTTGGTTGCACCATATAGATCATTTCCTCAATATTACCATTGAGAAAAAAGCTCTTAACATCCATCTAATGAAGCTCAAGATCAAAATGCGCAACTAATGCCATGATTGTTCTAAAGGAATCCTTCGATAAATACCGGAGCGAAGGTTTCTTTAAAATCAATCCCTTGACGCTGAGTATAACCTTTCGCTACAAGACGTGATTTATGTCTTTCCACATTACTCATGGAATCGCGTTTGGTTTTGTAAACTCATTTACAACCAATTGCCTTTTTCCCTTTAGGTAATGGGAAAAGATCTCATACCGCATTATTCTGCATTGATTTATACTTTTCTTTCATAGTGTCAATCCACTTTTGAGATTCAGAGCTTGCCATGGACTGTTTTTAGGATGAGGGATCATCTAAAGTTCCATCACATAACTCATCATGCTCCTGAAGATATACTATCAATTCTGGATCTATAGTACTCTTCATTTCTCTAGTGGACTTTCTTAATGGCACTATTTCCTCTTGTTGTACTTCTTGAGGAGGTAGAGTTTGATCATTATGAACGATGTCATTTTGATTCCCTTATGAAAGATTATCTTGAGGTTCATCTTGTTCTACCTGGATCATATCTGTATCCTGGTAAGAACCCTCAAGTGGAGCATCAGTGTTAATTTGAGGATTACTTTTTTCTAATGGCACCGAAATGATTGGCATTACAGCCCAATCTTCAGATATCTCAGTATCCCTATTGAAACCTTTATGAATCTCTATGGATTCTTCCTCAAAATTAACATTTGTTCCCTTATTCTTCCCCCAAAACTCAACATCCTCTGGAAACTTGGTCGTTCCTGTCTCAAATATTGTACCAGTGAGAGAATCATAAAACTTAAACCCTCTGGAATGTTCAGAATAACCTATGAAGAAACAGTTAACTGTTTTTGGATCCAGTTTCTTTTCTTGAGGTTTGTAAGGCCTCGCCTCAGCTGGATAACCCCACACATGCAGATGCTTTAAATTAGGTCTACGCCCATTCAAAATCTCATATGGAGTCCTAACAGTAGCCTTTGTGGGTACTCGATTAAGTATATAAGCGGCACATTTGATGGCTTCCCCCCAGAGAGATAATGGTAGAGATGAGTGACTTATCATGCTTCTAACCATATATTTTAGTGTTTGGTCCATCTCTCAGATATACTGTTCATGCAAGGTGAACCGCGCATAGTGTATTGAGGGACTATTCCACACTTCTCTAGGTACTGGGCAAAGGGACCTGGACGTTATTCACCCAATCTGTCATATATACCATAGTATTCACCGCCACAGCCAGATCTAACGGTCTTAGTACTTTTACCAAGTTGTTTCTCAACCTCGGTCTTAAAATCTATGAACTTGTCCAAGGCCTCAGACTTTTCATAAAGAAGATAGAGGTAACCGAAATGAGATTAGTCGTCGATGAATGATATAAAGTACCGCTGCCCATTCCACGATTCCTATGGAAATGGTCTACAGATGCGGTATGTATCAACTATAGGACTTCTTTCGCTCTATATACTTATAACCTTTTAACTTTAGTTTGTTTCTCTTTGATACACTCGACACATATACCGAAGTCAAAGTAATCAATCGGACCTAATAAACCTTCAGCAACAAGCTTGTCCATCCTAACTTTGGATATGTGACCTAACCGCTTCTGCTACAGTTTAGAAGATTTTTCAGATTTAATAATGTGGTTTGGTGTACGTTGTATATTCATAGAAATATTATGATTATTAATAGTATTCAACAAATACAAATTATCCTCTTTAATTAAATTTCCATTTCTAACAATCATATTATTTAGAGGTACTGTAAAACAATTGTTTCCCGTAAGACAAGAGTAACCTTGCAAGTTTAAAACTGGAAAAGAAATTAACTTCCTCCGAAAGGTGGGAACATACATTACATCCTCTAAAAATAATATATGTCCAGTGGAAACTTTTAAGAAAAAAACACAAATAGCTAAAACATCACACAGGCTCCAGTCTGCCGTGAAAATGGATCTTTCATCCCCACTTAGCATCCTGTTATTTGACGTACCCTACAAAGAAACACAAACATGAGTTGTTGCAGCCGAATCATTCCCACCAAGTATTTTTTTTCACAGAAACTATATTACTTTATGAAACAACCAAATATGTGGGAGTACCTTTGCTTATCATGTAAGCCCGACGTTTCTCACAATCCTTCTTCAGATCGCCTTTCTCTTTGTGGAAAAAACATCAACCTACAGTCGATTCTTCATGCTTTTTCTTCTTTACCGGACCTTGACCTGGTCCTTTGCCACCTGTTTTCCGCTTAGGTCCTACCTTATTTGTTGATGTAATCACATTAGCCTCAGGCGATGTGCGTTTAAGTCTTTCCTCCTCACGTGCAGCGTGCGAAATCAACTTATTGATATTCAACTTTTCTCGCATGCAGTTATAGGTGGACTGGAAATACTTAAACCAATCTGGCAGCGAATAAAATATGAATCTCACTATGCATTCCTCAGCTAAGTCTAAACCGATTGCTTTTAACTTTTGGGCAATCATCAACATTCCCATAATGTGCTCCCGGATTTTACCTTTGTCATTATAATTTTTGGTAGCTAGCTCGATGAGCAAACGCTGCATCTCTACCTTTTCATTTTTGGAAAAGGCTTTCTCAATCTCCGTGAGAAAAATCGATGTAGTGGTAACACTTTTAAGGACATCCCCATGTAACTAGTACCTCCTGTAAAAAGAGCATCATGCATAACCTATTTGACCTCTCCCACTTTTCATCAACGTTAGTTTCATCCGGTGTACTTTCCGGACTAAGAGGGGATGGTTTGGGAGTTGACAATGCACAACCGTAATTATGTACAAATAAAAATAGCAACATTTCTTCCTTCCACAATTGGAATCCGAATAATCCAACGTTGGTGGACGATTCCCCAATAAATTGTAATCAATGGACCTACGGGTTTGCCTGTTGCTCTCTATCTAGTATTCTCTTCTGTTCATTTGCATTCTTCAGCGATTCCATGTTCCCCGGCGAGCGATTCCGTTTATGAAATTGAGAAACATGCAGAATCAAATTAGAGAAGAAGGAAAAGGTTTCCAGACACTCAAGGAAGCGGCCATATTTCTGATTAGGGTTTAGAGTGATGAAATCCTAAACCTGTAGACTTTACAATGTGAAGTCGAACATGTTAAATCTCATCCTTTATTACTTCATTGTGACTGGGACCATAACCCGATAAATTGATAATTCAATTTATATCCCTGATTTATTAATTAAGGTTTATGTGTTAAGATTTGGGCCCTCTTCATCGCAGTGCCCAAATTCAACCTGGCTACCACACTTGAGCCCATAACGCATTTTCACTCGTAGGTCCAATTTAGTTAATTAAGATGAACTTGATTACTTTTAATTTGGATTTCCTTAAGACAATAACCGAATATGTTTATTTAGCATGTCGGTCCAAATTATTGTCAGTCTATAAATATATTAAATAAATATATTCCAACATATATACGAAAGTAAGTACATGATCATTGTGCTATAAACGCTTATAATACTATTTTATATATTTATTTCATATAGTGTAATTATTTTTTATCACTGATTAAATTACATTTGAATATTTAAATAGTTATAAAAGAGGAACGAGACTTACTATTAAGGACCCATCGAACAAACCTATTACGGATAGAGGCTCAAACAAATTTAAGATTACATAAAATACTCTTCTATATACAATCCAGCAAACAACGGGACCCATTTTTTTCTTTTATTTTTTTAATTTAAAATTTTAAAGGTTCATATCTTTTAAACCATAACTCGAAAAAAAAATCTGAAATACCATAAACCTGTGTAAAATATATTCTTTTAAAAAAAACATTCAAAACATATCATGAGTGGAATTAGTTTTGTTCGTCTTAAAAAAACAAAACTAATGGTATTTTCGGATTTTAGTTACGATTTGAAAGATATGAAAATTTTTAATTTTAAATTAAAAAATAAATAAAAGAAAAAGAGATATGAGTTTAGTTGTTTGGTGGATTTTATATAGAAGGTTCTTTTAGACATAAAGTCTCTTAAAAAATTTAGGTATTTATCTAGAATAGGTTTGTTAGATGAGTCTTAAATAGTAAGTATCTATAATATTTATATATAAAATAAAAACAAAAATTAATTTTATAATATAAAAAACAAAAATCATGGTTAAATGGTATTCTAATATTTTTTTAAATATATTATTAAAAGTTAAGACATGTACGTGCTATAAATATATTAGTGGTGGCCAATAATCATATACTAATTTAATTAGGATGTTTAACGGCTAATGAGAGAGTCTCTCCTTCACTAGAATAATGGCTACTTTTGGTACTCATCTTTAACATTGTCGGCCATCACGCTCCCTCACCGGCCGGTCACCAGCAATATGACCATCCTGACTTCTCATTTCGTGGACTATTCTACTATTTCTAGCTATGAACCAGTCTTCTCTCCCGTACCTTGCTGCACTGTTTCCCTCTCTTGTAATTTTTTTGAAGACTTAGACCTGCCTCATCCGGCTCGCTCTGGTGCATCCTCTACGTATATTATTCATTTCTCTCTTGGGACGAAAATCATTCCAGGTGGATCCGTTCATACCCTTTCCTTTTTATGCTAAGAATCCTTGCAAAAAGATGTAGATAACTTCACAAAATATCTCATTAACCTCTTATGGAAGCCTCAGACTTTTTCATACTATTTATCTCGATCATGACTTTAATGAAGGTAACTTGCACCCCTCTTCTCTACCCTCTCCTATTTTTTATTGTCCTATTTTATAATAATCTCAGTCTTCACCCTACTGTCACCTCAACCTTGGACCACCCTTGCTTTCCTTTCCTGCCTACCCATTGCATTGTCCAAATTACTAACCCAAATATCATCTCAACCCATCGCCCCAAGTTCTGGGATTTTGAAAGCTTCCTCATCTCTTACCCTTTCATATTAACCTTCTCTCCTCTCTTACTAAACTTCAGCAACATTCAAGCTTTATAACTCCCTATCTTATATCTCCCTACCCATCACTCAAAAACCATCAGCAACTCCAGAAATTCTAGCTTTCTTTCTAAAAAATAATTCAAACTTACCTCCTCCTCTGCAAATGGCCTCCTCAAGCTCTGAATCCTCCTCTCATATTTCACCCCTTGATATGTCTCTGCGTCCAGGCCTCCCGTCTGGCTCTCCTGGTCTCTTCTCGCCGGATAAAATTTTATATTTCTCCTATGCCTTGGTGACTATGCCTTCGTGTGCTCCCAACTGTACTCTGCCCAAGTCTCTACCAGCCATCACATGTACCTCCATACAACTGTCCCTGGAACCCGTCTATCTAAGCTAAAGCTTCTTCCATCGGGTATCACTCAAGACTATGAAGAGGCTGTGAAGAAATCCATTTCCGAAGCTAGACTCTACATGGACTCTACAAATGTGACTCGATTTGATAAAATCCATAGAGCCCTCTTCTCTGCCCTGACAGAGCCTCCAAACAGCTCACCGACCTCCTTATTTTGGTCTGCTATCTCGTCTCCAAACCCTAATCAGATCCCACGATCCATATCTCTTAATCACTGCTCTGTGCCGACGGCCATTCAAAACCCCTCTCCTTGTCCTTACTATTTAGACGTCGTATCCACCATTGCCGACCACCTTCCGCCGCCTTTGCGACTATCGAATAACATCCATCCCGAGTCTATCTTACCTACCAAATCCTTTGAAAGAATCTCCCAACCCCTATCTCTTGCGAATCCCAAAGATGGATTCTCGTCGTCGGTCGTTTAAATGGCACATCGCCCTTGACATTTTTGTTTTCGATGGAGCTTCCCGAGCAAATGATCACTTGGATTATCCAATGCATTGATACCCCCTCCTAACACTACTGTTAATGACGATCCCACTGAATTCTTCCTTGGTAGAAGATGTCTTCGTCAAGGGGACCCTCTCTCACCCTTCCTCTGTGTTCTGGTCATGCAAGTTCTCCCCGACATTCTTAGAGAGAAGAGCAAAGACAAAAAGTTCAATTTTCATTAGAAATGCCATAAATTGAATATTGTTAATATGTGCTTTGCTGATGATCTCATGATTTTTTGTCATGGAGATATCAACTCCTTGCTTCTCATTAAGGAGGATCTCAATGAGTTCTTTTCTCTCTATGGGCTTCAAATTAGCCCAGATAAGAGCCAACTCTTCCTTTCCAGCATCAACCCACCCTCAAGACCGATCTCATCAACCCAAGTTTTAAGGTTGGCTCTCTCCCATGGAAATACTTGAGTGTTCCCCTTATCACCAGTCATTTTTCCCACTCTGATTGTCGCCTTTTTCTCCATAAAATTATGGCCCGCATTGGCTCTTGGACTTCCAAGTACCTCTTTTATGTTGGTCGTCTTCAGCTCATTAAATCAAGAATAACCAATTGGAACTCTTGGCTCATCGAAGCCTCCAATTGGAACCCAACTAATCTTCGACAATTTTGGCATGCTTGCTTTAGTACTATCACTTACCATATTTGGAGAGAGCGCAATAACCAAATCTTTGGCTCCCCTCCGAACCTTGCCTTGGCTTTCTCCTTCCATTTATTAGCCGATCTTCGTTTCCGTTTTTTGGAAACTAAGACCGACTGACCTTTCTAAACTATCATCCACTAACTTAATGTTGTTTCTGTTTTCTGTTTTTTGGTTTTCACACGATGTTGATGACCCTTGTCAGCCATGCCGTACAAGTCTGACTCATCTTCTATTTACTGGACTCATATCCCACTTTTTCTATTTGTTGTCTTGCATTTAATATTTGTTGCTTCTGACCTTGATATGGTCATTTTCTATATTTCTTTACTTAGTGATTATTTAATTTTTCCTCAGGATATGTCTTAGGTATTTGTATGAACATCTCTTTTTATTTTAATGCATTTATTTAACCAAGTTCTTTTAATAACAATTATATACTAAATACTAATAATTTTTATTATTAATGTTACATGTAATTCTTTAATATTTTCATCTTAAAAGTATTATCATTTTTAAGTGAAGTAAATTTGTTTTTGCACGAGAAAAGCTATTTTAGAAGGTGCTATATACAAGTTGGAAGTTACTTTTATGATGCACAGATAATATTTTTGGTAGTCAGGTTTTGTTTGGATCACTTTTTACCTTTGTTTCATGATTTTTAAAATAATAAAAATTAAAATAACTCAAAAATTATTTTATATTTTGATGTATTTGTTTTCGATGGAGCAGTTAAATTCGTTTTTCATAATTGAAGACTTTTGTGAATTCGGCGCGAAAATAAATAATGGAAGATTTCTGTGTATTCCGCATGTGAAATGGGGCTCGGTACGATGTTGGAAGTGCAAAAGTAAAGTCATTTTGTGACTAACATAATATTTGGAATTTCGTTGAAAATGGCAAACATGTTGTACCAATAGGTACAAATTCCGCTTTTAAACCTTTTAATTTGTATCCCTAATTTGAAACTCTTATGATATATTCCATCCCTTTTATAATATAAGGAGTTTAAAGTTTTTCCATCACGATAAAAAAAATAGTAATAATGATTTTGAAAGAATGAAAAAAAAATTGATCGGAAGATAAAATATTTTATTAGTTGCAATTGAAATATATGTAATCATTGGGGAAATAAGAAAAACATATATTATGAAACGAAAAACTACTTTTAAAATAAGGAAATGTCATACTAAATAAATATCTTTTTCACCAAACTTATTGTCATCTAGTACCCGAACTATTTTTTATGCCTACTAAACACCCATCTCACCAAACTAATTCATTTTTAATACCCAGCTAATATTTCCCTTCCTGAAATACCCTCAACATTTGTGTCAGTCTATTTTCGAACCATAATTCAAATTTTGAATTCTTAATAGTACAACTTAGTCTGCTATTTTTAAAAGTTGTCATGAACCCATACCCTACCTGAAGAAACCATTTCCAATCAATCTCCTTGTTTAAATTGGTTCGTGAAATCAGAAAATAGGTAATATATGAATACTGATATAGACGTGTTTTGCTTCGACCTAATTTGAACCTTTTATTTGTATTTCTTCTTGGCAGCTGGGTTTTGTATTTTTATTTTCACGAGATTGAGCTTTTATCAAACAAGACATCTTTAAGTTTATCTGCTTTTGTGATTTTGGAGTTGGGTTTTGTTTTCTTTTTAACTTTTGTTAGTTTCTGGGTCTTTAAGCTGGGTTTTGTTAGTTTTTTAAAAAGATTTGAACTTTATTATGTTTATATTAAAGTCTCGTTTAGTTTTTGTGGAGCTGAGAACATGTTTTTTAAAGTTTTTTCATAGTCGAGCTGATTTCAGGTTCTGTAATGGCGTTTTTTTCTTACATGTTGTTGGGTTGAAGACGATACCTGTAATTGACGTTTGCATGTTATGTTATTTTCAGTCTCGCGGTGTATTCTGTATTTTATGTTACGCGAGGTGAGATGTATATCATTCCACGTCTCGCGAGATGTGTTTTTTTTCTCTTCAATATGAAGCGATATAGGTTTGTCACCAGAGGAGCTAATTGAAGTGTATAGCATTCCACGTCTCGCGCGAGTTAATTGGGTAATTCACTAACGCGAATCACCGTTGTAGGTAAGTCACATATATCTCGAGACATTGCAGCGTTTTATATTATTATTTTTTATCTAACGTGATTTATGTATCGTGGTCGCGCGAGTTACAATAGCTACCCCTAACGCGAGTCAGTCAAGCAGTTAACATCACAGCTCGCGCTTAGACTAACACGATTAATAACAGCTTTCTCACCTAGCCTAATTCTGTTTATCATTTGCAGCGTACTAGATGTCTAAGCAAAAAATTTGTATTTTTAAATATTTGAAGCAGACCTCAATCGTTCCTTTGAGCGCGTTTGAAAACTTTGAAGCTATTGAAAGATATATTGAAGGTAGATGGGATGATCTGGTTAAGGGTTGTTACACTATTACCTACTCTTATGGCGGTCAAAATTATTGTTTTTTTAATAACGAGACTGATTTCATTGGTTTAACTGTTTATCTCGATGTGGAGCGTCTGAAAAGCGTTAGCTTTTTTATAGAACAACGAGTAGTTGAAACATATGCGCATGACATTGGTAAACATCCTACCGTAAGCTTTGTAGAACCCTGTGATGATAATTTATTAAGTGGGGAGAGTAGTAATGGTTTAATCTGTTTGCAATATAAAAAAAGACATCTTGCCACTAGGGTTTGGGTTGATGGTATCACAGGAGTTGGTCAGACATTTGCTGATGGTGCCTCAGGTGTAAGGTTATCTTTATGCCGATATACTTTAGAGGTTGGTTTTTCTTTCAAGTATATGCACAATACACCCACTAAGATAACTGCTTTCTGTGTCAACAAAGAGTCAGGTTGTAAATGGCGACTGTATGCATCAATAGATTTTAGCACTGGTTTCATGATGATCAAGCGCTTTGCAAGCATCCATTCATGTAGCCCGGTATTTTCCAAGAAAAAAATAGGCATTTGACGTCTAAATTTAATCGTCGATGGAATACATGAATCAATTAGGACAAGTCATTCTATAACAACAAAACTATTCGGTCTTCTGTCAAACAAGACTATGGTTTAGATATTTCCTACCGTTTATCGTGGAATGCGTTAGAGAAGGCGCGGAGGGAAGTTTTTGGAGACAGTAATACTTCGTTCGGGTTGCTCAATGCTTATTTTAGAAGATTAAAAAGACAAGATATTACTACCGATTGTCATTTGGAGGTTGGTTTTGGTAATGTCTTCAGGAGGTACTTTGGGCCTTTGGATCATGTATTCAAGGCTTTCACTCATGTCGACCATTGCTGTATGTGGACGGTACCCATTTAAACGGCAAGCATGGTGGTGTTTTGCTGTCTGCAGTGGCAAATGATGGCAATAACGTTGTGTTTTAAACCTTCGTGTAAATGTAAATCTATAAGCGTGTTAATAAGATAGAATAACACGTATCTCACAAACCCGATAATAAGCTTACCTATAACGCGAGTCGTTATATAGACAATGTTTATGACTCGCGTCTCATCGACTTGACCATCCTCAGCAATCGCGCGATGCTTCTTTTGTTTATAGTTAAACATCGCGCGATGCATTATATATTATATGTACCATCACGCGAGATAGGCGCTGCCATCATATCAAACGCGCCTTAATAGATTCATATATCCTTATATTATGGACTCCCTAAACCTATTTTCATATTGCAGGTATTTTCCCAGTTGCTTTTAGAATTTTCGATGGTGAAGATTCCGATAACTGGATGTGGTTTGTGGAATGTCTTAAACCTCATTTGTTAAACCGCTAAATCACTTTTATTTCTGACAGACATTCTGGTATTATTAATGTTGTTTCCGTTGTTTATCCAAACTGCTTTCATGCTTACTATATATATCATCTGCTTAATAATTTGAAGACAACTCTTGATTGCACTAACCGCGAGTTTAAGAAGAAAATGTTGAAGCGATTCAAAAGCTGTGCTTACGCTCCCACAGTTGAACTTTTTAATGAGAGACTTTCCAAGTTTTTAAGTGAAGGTGGTAAAAATATTAAGGCTTTCATCGAGAATTTACCTCCCAAAAAGTACGCCCAGTCATTCGTCATTGGCAAACGTTACGGGGCAATGGCATCATCTGTTGTCGAATCCTTTAACAATCAGATTAAGAATTTTTGCAATCTACCGATTGTTTAAATGATAGACAAGATTAGAGTTATGCTAATGACTCATATTTCTAAACGTTATTCAGAAGGGCTAAGCTGGAACAGTTATTTATGCCCCGAATATGAGAAGCGGTTTAAGGAGAATGTTCTAATCGGTCGAACCTGGGTGGTATATAAGTCTTCTGCAGGTTCATTCGAAGTTTATTTTAAACCAGTTATGGTTGTCAACATACTTGATTTTAAGTGTTCATGTGGTTCATGGCAGCAAGAGTGTTTTCCATGTGCTCACTCATTGCCTGTAATAACATCCGTTAACGAAGATCCTACGACGTTGGTAAAACCATTCTACACTGTAAGTAATTATAGACCCACCTATTCGTTTAGCATACATGTAATAACCGACTATGGTGAAAGTTCATCATCTAACGAATCTGAAAGACATGTTGTTCTACCTTCTAACGTAAAAAGGCGAGCTGGAAGGCCAAAGAAGAAGAGGATTCCATCCAGAGGAGAAGTATCATCTACCCACTTGCGTTGTGGTCGTTGCTTTAAATTTGGACACAACTGAAGGACATGTGATATCACACTATGAGCTTCACGTCCTAATCTTATTCTGTTTTCATTGTTTTATTTAGTATGTATTAACTTGATTCTACTTGTTCTGTACCTATCTCGCGTCATTCGCCCAAACTTTTTTAGTTGATACGCTTTAAGCTTCATCTGTTTTCATCTGATATGCTAGATTAGTTGACTTGCCTAAATCACGCTAGATGTTATTGTAATATGACGCTAGACGTGTTGAAATTTCGTACGTAACGCGAGATGTTAGCATAATATGACGCTAGATGTAATATGACGCTAGATGAGTTGAACTTTCACACCATACGCGAGACGTGCGAATACTATGAATCGCGATACGTTGCAATAGAACTAGGCATCCCTCTGATCATGGATTGTGTGATTAACATTACAGTGATCATGCGGCGCGAGTCATTAAGGAGACATATTGCATGACAAGTCAAATTCCTATTCATCTCTATTGTATTCTGTTTATTAATTATTTTGATCATTCCTCCGCGCGAGACATTAAGGATTTACAATGCATGACAAATGAAGTTACTATACATATCTACTGCAATATGACGTTAGACGTGTTGAACTTGCGTACGTAACGCGAGATGTTAGCATAATATGACGCTAGATGTAATATGACGCTAGATGAGTTGAACTTTCACACCATACGCGAGACGTGCGTGTACTATGAATCGCAATACGTTGCAATAGAACTAGGTATCCCTCTGATCATGGATTGTGTGATTAACATTATGGTGATCATGTGACGCGAGTCATTAAGCAGACATATTGCATGACAAGTCAAATTCCTATTCATCTCTATTGTATTATGTCTGTTAATTATTTTGACCATTCCTCCGCGCGAGACATTAAGGATTTACAACGTGTGACAAATGAAGTTACTACGCATCTCTACTGTATTATGTCTTTCAATTAGAGACTGACACATACACTATCAAACTATCGCAATCAGAAAATCAAATCCATTCATAGTTTTAACATTGCAAAAGGAAGGAAGACTAACTTAATATATATCGATAACAAATGGCCTACCCATACCCAGATACTAAACCCTAATAAAAAAAACAACCAAATGCTATGGGGTTTAACAATTAAAATTTCAAAAAACTACTACACTTTGAAACAACCACAAACAGTTTTTAATAATCTGAAGAGTTACCCTCCTTTTCGGTGTCCTCCTCATCCTTGGACTCCTCGTCTGTCTTTTCATCCTCCTCCTGTTCCTCGTCGTCGATTTCCTCACCCCAGTAAGAATCGTCCGATGAGTCATTCGAAGACTTCCTAGGAGTTATCTTCCTCCTGGTCGTCTCTGTCTTCTTCTTCTTTAGTATCCTTCGTCGTTTAGGATTCTAGTCAATGTCGGAATCCTCGTCCGGCCACGACAGAGAGTATTCAGAGTCATACTCAGTCGTAGGTGAAAGTGAGGGAGAGAAATGATCTGACTCTCCATCGGAAGAGTACTCTGTGGTAGTCTCCCGCTTGTAGTCCGAGTACCTCGAACTCACGTCGGAAAACGTTCCGTCAGAACCTTTGTTGTCGTAGGAGTCGTCTGAACCGGTCATTGTGGTGTTTTGCTTTTCTAAGAATACCAAAAGTTTTTAGAAGTGTAATAGTCTGATGGATAACTATGCAAGCAAATGCGAGACACATATTTATATAATTTCGAAAACTACGACTACCCTAGTGAGCAATTAATGCACATGTAATGAGTGCTTTAGGTACCCAAGTCACATCGTGCATTAATAAACCCAATGCAATTAGTGAAAAGACAATCCATTATCTTTTCACTAGCCATTAATTATGACGCGAATTAATTTTAAATCACGATAACCAACGCGTACTAATACCATCTTATTTGACATCTCTCGTCTTATTGATTAATTGTAATTAATTTTTTTTAAGTTTATTATTATTAAATGTGTGATTAATTAAATAATATATATTTAATTACATTATAAACAAATGAATATTCTACCTTGGTTAGCTGAATAATGTAACTTGGTCCAGTTTATTAGTTAAATTAAATATACATAAATGTGTCCATTACCCCACTGGTTGCGTTCTATAAGTTGTAAACCCACAAATAACCCCCAAGTAATATCACGCGAGATGTTGAGTTCATGTGATGCTAGATAGATGAAAATGGAAAAAACGCGAGAGATTCATGTTGTATAACGCTAGATAGATGAAAATGAACACACACACACACACACGTGATAAGGCTAAACCCTAACGCGAGACGTGGATGTAGTATAGTGAAACATGATATAAACTGGATACGTGGATGTAGTATAGCGATACATCATATATATTGAACCCTATCACGCGCGATCTTTAGTTCCTCTTACGCTAGATGTGTTATGTTTGCTCCCACAACGCGAGGTACGGAGGATGTCTAGCGCTAGTTGTGTGCTACTGGACCCTATCTCTCGTGCAATCTGACGCTAGATGAGTTGAATTTGTTCAACGCACGCGAGTTTTACATGTGCTACGACGCTAGATGAGTTTAGCTTGACAATATGACACGAGACGTAGGTGTAATATGACGCTAGATGAGTTGTACTTGCAGTCTAACTATATCTACGTGTACTACGACGCTAGATCAGTTCAACTTGCCAACTTAACGCGAGATGTAATTGGCATGAAATTGGATGTGTTGCACTAGCCTAAATCACGCGAGATATTCGTGTACTATGATGCTAGATTAGTTATAGTTACCAATATCATGTGAGATGTGCTCGTAATACGACGCTAGATGAGTTTAAATGGTAACCATTTCATGAAAATTACACTAACAAAAAAGTCATACATTGTTATCATTACCAAATCTATTCCATTACATCCAATTTAAAGACTACTTTCTTTTTTGAATAAAGTTACATTTTTAACGTCATCAAAATTAAAGCCTTAATTCAACAACCACGGTTATCATCAACCGGTGAACAACAAGCAATATAAACTTCTCTCTCTGCAATCACTTCCTTTAGGTACACAATCATATCTCTTGATATACAATCATTAAGTTCCCAGTCCCATAAGTTTGCTGCCTCTAAGCGCAAATCTAGACAAAGATCAGAAACACGTAGCAAGGGTTCGGATTTTAGTTCGTTATACCTCGAAGCGACTTCTTCTCGGGTCCGAACGTGGGGGCCGACAAATCCAAGCCTCCCATAGTCAAAGTACATCCTGCATAACACTTGATCGAAAAAAACGTCGGCCGTTTCATCCGAATTTGTTGTCTTCATGTACTTCATGGCTTGAAGCAAGTGTCGGTCTTCATCGACGGACCAACTCATACTGTTTTCCTATTTGGAGTGTGTTAATTGTTTCAGTGTATACTACATATTATTTTGTAAAGGTTTATATAAGGGCGAAAAAGTTGGTGGGTAACTAGGCGGGTATTATTTAGTAGGTCAAGGTTTTGGCGGGACAATATCAATCACTAATTAATTTTTTGCGGGAGTCTAATAGATAGTGTATCACGCGTATTAGAAATTAGATACGAATGGTACGCGTATTAAATAAAAATATGACGCGAGTCACCTACAACATACAATGCTAGTTGACTTACAACTTTCAATACAATGGTTCGTGTGTTACCCAATAACCAATCCAAATGAAATTAGATACGAAAAGTTGCCTCTGCTGAATTGAACTTAACAATTAGGCATATGACGCCCTGATATTAGTATTCTTATCATTCAGGAAGTGGTTAAAAATTTATGCGCGTGCTTCAACTGGCATACACTTGCTATATTCCTTCTCTACAAACCCGTGCTAGATAATGTCTTTGACATACTGACAGACGAACACTCCACAGTCAAGGGAATCTTTATCTTGTTGTGGAATATCTCTAGCGGCTTTAACTTTGTATCCATTCTTCAGACGTGGTATGTATCTCTTCTTCATACAATAGTTCAGCTTGTCAAATAAGAAAAATGTTAGTTTATTTTTTAGAAGTAAAATGTGAACTCGTAATGTTGTGAATCACTTTACATTAGGACCCGAGTTCCATATTTTTACACGTGATTCGTACACACACTAACGCGAGATGTGGAGTAATAGATAATTAGTCTGCAAACAATAAACATACATCATCATCCAATAAGGTTTCATACTACTTACCAAGGCGTTGCCCGTTTTCCTAGTGTCGTCTGAAGTGAATTTGCTAAGAGAGAACAAGGGATTGTAGTTTTTTACCAAACCATTCTCCATGTCTATTACCAACAACGTCCAGTGGTTAGTACCTTTTTTATTTATGGTGCATACCGGAATGAATGCGATAAATGTGTCTGTCGTGTTTTCAAAAACCGCGTCAATAACGTTTGTAACATCTCCTTTTTTGGCTAGTAATGTCTGTAATAAAACCATTGTACACCATAACAATATCAAACTTCTGGTTCACTTTAAATGGCTATTTATTAATTAGATATTAACCGTTGCGAAACCTGAAATCTGAATAGCTTTACATCTGAAGTCGTACTCGTCATCGAGCCCTTTCAAAGGTATAGTCCAGTTTGATTCTTGAAGTAACTTATATATCCAGGCATTAATGATCTACAACACGTAAAAAACATAGCTATATCTATAGTAGTTGTCAATTATTTGTGTTATATCAAGTTTCTAAACTTTACTTTGAAATCTAACTCCCTTTCGTATGCTACGGCCATTAGTTCTGTCACACTAACACGTAGTCGGTATGTAAATTCGTGTTCTGGAAAATACCATACTTCAGAGTCTAGTTGATCTTCGTTTTCTTGTATTCGAAGGACCTTGCGGTATTGACTAACGTCTATTAACTTTGTAGTTGCTGTTTCTGTTTCCCAAGTTTGTTCAATAGCTCCCGCCTATTGCGACTATGTAAGTAAATCCCAATTTCGATTTATATTATCTACTAACTGTAAAACGACATAAATCGTGTTAAATAACCATCACCAAGTTACAACTCTGTATATGATTATTAGCATAGTTTAGAACTTACCATTGGATGTGCATCTTGTAACAAACTTTTTGACGCACTACTGCCACCCGACTTTCCTCCACTCGAGTGTATAGCCGCCGCTTTATCAACTTCATCAAAAAATGATTGTGTACACAGTAGGATGCATCATCAAGGTTTGGAAGATCAAAACAATCCGCTTCCACTTCCACTGCTGGTTGTAGTTGTTCTCTTATCTCCGGCTGCGTTAGTACTTCCACCTTTGCTTTGCGTTGCACTTCCAACTTCGGTTGTAACTCATTTGTTGATTTTATAGCAGCTCCCAATTCCACTGCGGTTTCAGTCTTTGGTTTTTGATTAATAGCTCGTTGTGCGCATTGATGTATTCCTTTCTTTAATCTTCTTTTTTTCACATTACATACCTGTCAAAATATAACCAACGATGCTTGTTACATTATCCAGTCACGCGTGACATGTTGTATAACGCTAGATAGATGAAAATGGACACAACGCGAGAGATTCATGTTGTCTAACTCTAGATAGATGAAAATGGACGCACGTGTGTGATGAAGATAAACCCTAACGCTAGACGTGGATGTAGTATAGTAAAACATGATATAAACTAGATACGTGGATATAGTACCACGCGAGGTACGATATATATATGAGTCTTACTATATTGGCTCACGCGAGACAGGCAGGTAAATGTAGTCTTACTAAATTTTGACACGCGAGTTATGCTATAAATTGTAGTCTTACTAAATTTTGACATCACGCGAGACAGGCAGGCCAATGTAGTCTTACGCGATGCAGCCAACGCGAGGTAGGTAATAAATAGTAAATTCACACTATTTCGCTTTGCCTAACGCGAGTTAGGCAATAAATATTACACTGACGCGACTTAGACGACACTGGGGTTTCGTTATTCACTAAAACCTAAACATAAGTTTAATTTAACTGCTTTGTTTCACATAAATACAACATGCGATTCACATAGAACAAACTATTGTTTAGCTGGGGTTTTGATCTTTGACTATGACGCGATATCAAAAGGAGATATGGTATAACATTCCACATGCTTAATGCAAGTTACGAAGATGTCAAGTTTCGAAAACTGCAAAATACTCACATAATAGCTATAACATAAAATTTGCGGTACTTGAAAATTTAAAAACATTCCCTAATGTAATAAACAACCATTAAAACCCCCTATTAAAATCCGAAGTTTAAAAAAACAGCTTGAACAAATTAAAAACAAAGCAACTATAAGAAGTTGAATCTTACTATTTTAAGATCCACTTACATCTTCATGTCATTGCTCCATGGGCTTGGGACCGCTACGGGGACTTTCATGTGGCCCAGTTGTATTAATTTTCGTCCCACTTGTCTGCTCACCAACATTTCCAATTGGGAAATCTGCCTCAGTATTTTTCGAAGCAACCTCACCACAAGCTGTATCATCTGCAGCCTCTGCACGTTTTTGTTCTCCCACAATCTCATTCGTACTCTCTTTTTCTACAACAACATCTGGCTGTAACTCTTGTACAGTTTCAGCTACGACCTCAAGAGGTCTGCTTATATTGGTATTGGTTCAGGTGCTGCTGCAATAATATCATGTTGCTCAGCTTGGTCTTGAAACCCTTGAGCATGTTCGGCTACAACAACATTTGCTTCTGCTTCTATGGGTGTTGGCTCATGTTGCTCAGCTTGGTCTTCAAACTCTTGTGCAGTTTCAGCTACGACAACATTCGGTTCTTCTTCTATGGGTACAATAGCAATTTGCACCTCAGCATCCGCTCATACTGCACCCCACCAATATCTACCCCGTCCGTGGTTACTTCCTCATCTTTTTCCACATTTTCAATTCCAGAACAACCTGGTACACCGCTAATAGAATTGGCTGCGACAAGCCTACATTTGTCAACTCCCTAAACATACAAAGTTTTTTCATTCGCCTGCCCCTCCCCCGATGTCTCAGTAACATCATTCGGTCCATCAGCAGCTCCAGATTCATTCTTCTCCTCATCCGTTTCACCTCCATCTTCTACCCCATCGTCTGTGTCTTCTTCATTGTCGTCAGGTGTAGCACCCTCTACAACTTCTTCTTCTTTATCATGTTTTTTCTGTCCTGCTTCTAACTTTTTGAACCCATGTATTCTTGAGACATAAACTATAGTTTTAGGAACCTCATCCCTGTTACTGATACATCTACTCTTTTCTCTGGTGACTCATCTTCTACCGAACAGAAAGGGAGTACACAAACTTTCTCTAGTGCTTCATTAACCCCAATATCTTCATCATCTTCGTTACCTTTATCAGCTTGTTCTTGAAGCTTCAAAGTCAACAAAGCAACCTCCCTTTGGAGTTCTTCAATCTGTGGTGAAATTCAACAAGTATTAGCCAAAGTAATGAAAATACATCATTAAAATTGACAATCTCTTAAACGATTTACTTGTAAATTCTTTCGTGCAATAGAATTCTTAAACCTTTTGTTTTCTACCGAGTATCTGTAATTTCCACTAGTTATCTTCTTGACAGTTTTCATCCTCTTAAATAAAATATTACAAGCGCTTGCCTTGTAAACTTTCATCCTTTTCGTCCGAGTACTTGAGTTGCCCCCTTTCTCGGGTGTATTTTTATTTTTATCCAACCACCCCTGCAGTTGTTGACCGTAACCCTCATCCACTCCCCCGTAATCAACTGTTCCAGATGTCTACCTAATTTCTATCTCATTTGTTTCCCCTCTACTACAATACTTCGCCCGCTTCCATCTTCTACTGATCATCATCTTTTTCATTTTGCTTGTCAACTTCCTACCAGACCCTGCCCCAGTCTCCCGCAACCCGAAGGCCATTTTTTCAGCTTCTGTTAACTTTACCTCTCATTCCATTATCTGCAACACAAAACATGTATGTTCGAACAAACAGCGGACACGCACGTATAAGATGCGTATCATTCGAATGAATTGTCACTATGATGCGAATCATGTAATGATTAAGTAATCATCTTGCAACGCGAGTCATACAACCATATACCTCATACGCGTGTCACGTTCGTTACCTTCGACGCGATTTGCTCTCCCATGAACAACATCTGACGCGATGCATGCAGTTCCGACCTAATGTCGGTTTTTGTGGAGGTTGATGCATACGACGCGAGTCGTTTACATAAATCGCACACCAACTACGCGATTGGGTGCAAAGACCTCTCATGTGACAAAGCACTTAACAATTAATATATATCGCGCTACGTTACTCATGGCCTCACGCGAGTCACTGCATAAATAACAGGAAACAGCCTCATATTACCTCATCATCGGGCAGCTTCCTCAGCCTTTTAACAAGCGCAATAGTGGACTCCTTGCACTCGAGCCCCCAGCATTTGTAGCACCTAGGAATCATGTTTGGCCTTACCAAATCTTCCCCTAGCGTGTTGTGCTCCATTATGAAGGGCTGGGAAAAAAGAGGTCACACTCGTATAACTTTTATAAGAAAACAAAATAATACAAACATCGAGTTCAATACTCACCAATAACACTGTTATGCAGCCGATGACGTGATCTGGGGTCCCTTTCTCCAAACAATTAACCATAGACTTCGTCAGCTTCTCAACAATTTCTCTCGACCAATCATAGTCATTAATTTTGAGCATGTCATTACGTAGAAAACCATTATCCAGCCCATGATATCTCCAGATACAGAGTAGAAAATGGTAGAACAAATGAAGAGTATCAGAAGCTTCCCAACGTCGGTTACTGATTCCTCACTCCCATCATTTGCTGCTATTTCTATTGCTTCTTGTTTCAAAACATACAGTAGTTATTTAATTGTATATGCTAAAACATGGCTAGCTCTCATAATCTGTTATTTCTACCTTTATCATCGCATTTGAAACAACCTTTTGGTTTGACGGTCCACTTTTCCTCGCCCTTGGACGCAAGAAATATTTCTGCATCAGTGGAGACTGGTTATCCGCACCATCGGCAAATCTTCCAGTGAAAGCCCATGTTCTGTTCATCGGCATTTCCTCCGTTCCGTGTTTAAGACCGAAGATGGCTTTAACATCGTTTGTGGTCAGTTTAACCCTATTTGAACCTATTCTAAAACACCCATTCTTTACATAATATCTCTTTATAATCTCCTCTATAACTTTGTTAAACTTCTTCTTTGGCAGATCTTCGTTCCTTAGCATGAATGAAGTTTTCAACAACGTATAGAATGGCGTGTTCTTCGTAGCCTCGATATGCTCCTCAGCCACTATGTCTTTCTGCAGCAAATTTAATATGCTTACTGATGTAGCCCAGAAAGTCCAAACAAAAGCCTTGCTTATTTTATTTTATTTTATTCAAATATCTTATGTATTTAAAACAAATCTAATTATATTAAGATTTGATTTTATTTGATTTTAGAATATTTATTTTATTTCCTTGTATTCTAATTTAGGGTTTTGAGAAGCTATTATATAAAGCCTCTTATGCCTTAAGTTATTTTAAGTTTTTGGAATAATATATTTTTTATCTCTGAAAATTTCAATCTTTGTTACCCTTAGACTAAGGTTTCATCATGTTACTCTTGAATTAGGGTTTCATTTATCGTTGCTTCTTCTTCTGTTTCCGCCGCGACATCAGTTTGGTATCAGAGCCTCGGTTCCTGCTATGGGTCAAGCATGTTTCTGAATCTTGATTTCATCTGATTCAAGGTCTAAAAGAGAGAACAACATACGACCATGAAGATCTCAAAGATCGTTTGGTATACGGGAGACACACTAGGCGTTTCAATGACGATCATATTGACCGGTTACTGAAGGAGTTTAAATTGGCTACCAATCGTCGAATCAAGGTAAAACTTTCTTATCGATATGTTGTCTCAGGCTATGAAGAGGTTTTCAAAACCATTTTTTTTCATCAACTGGACATGGGGATGTTGTCTTTAGGCTATAAAAAGGTTTTCGAAACTATTTTTTTCCTTCAACTGGATGGCTTGAATGTTACTTCGAATAAGGAACACTCGAGAAGAATTTATCTTATTCCGATAAGGTCAACAATTATAATTTCCAATGTAACGATTGAATAAAATAAAATAAATAATTTGGGTTCTTGATGGTGATGGTGTTGTGAATTCGAGGACGAATTCTTGTCAACCAGGAGAGGATGATGTAGCCCAGAAAGTCCAAACAAAATCCTTGTTTATTTTATTTTATTTTATTCAAATATCTTATGTATTTAAATCAAATCTAATTATATTAAGATTTGATTTTATTTGATTTTAGAATATTTATTTTATTTCCCTGTATTCTAATTTAGGGTTTTGAGAAGCTATTATATAAAGCTTCTTATGCCTTAAGTTATTTTAATTTTTTGGAATAATGTATTTTTTATCTCTGAAAATTCCAATCTTTGTTACCCTTAGATTAAGGTTTCATCATGTTACTCTTGAATTAGGGTTTCATCTATCGTTGCTTCTTCTTCTGTTTCCGCCGCGACATCACTTACCAAACGAGACCTGTAAAAAGTACCTTTGCCCATAGCAGAATCTGAACACACAAAAGAACACCCATGTCAGATTTTAGTAATGCATATATCCTTGTAGAACTAATTATAAACCCATAATAAATGAGTCAACGTATACAACGCGTGATAGACCAAACATGTTGTGCGAGATACACGGGAGAGATTCATGTTGTAGCCACATCGACCAACCCTATGACGCGACATACTCACTCCATGTCGCGTGTGTTACCATTTACTGATTTGGCTAGTTACAACTCCCACCACTCACCACGCGAGACACAGCAACGATATACTCGTTAAACAAAATTACAAAACCACTTCCATACGTGAGTTAGGTATTAAAAATCATACTACCGACGCAAGATCGGTATTACAGTACAATTGAAAAATGCGCCACATAATGCGACATACAGTACTAAAACATCAAACTCATCTTCCCATCTAGCACCCATCATACGCGAGACACATGCAACAACTATTGTCAACATGATGCATTAACACACCGTACCAGACGCGAGACACACATTACACCTACTGTAAACCACCTAAAAACTACCCAGCGTTCAGTTCCAGACGCGAGACACATGCTAAAACTACTGTAAACCACCTAAAAACTCCCCAGGTACCCGTTCCAGACCAGAATGCACGTACACGAAATATAAAAACCCAAGCGAGCCAGAGAGTACGCCTGAATCGACATGTTACGCCTCCCTACAACTAAAACCGGCCGTAGGTGCAACTAAAGAAGAAATTTGATTCTGCCTATAAAAAAACAAGACACCGTACAATCACCGGTCGGAGAATGTAAACCCAGTACTTTTCCGATAAGGTAGTTATCGAACAAAAACGGTCCATAGGGATATCATCCAACAATCAGTCGACTAAACTCGATTAATTAAAAAAGTAAGAAATAACTGTCCCGTACCTTAACTGTAGTTTCGACTAACGAAGTTCGCCGGCCCCGGTGGTTCTTGCTTCACACGACGAAAAAACGAGACAATCGACACGACGAATATGGAGTTGGGCGATCGCTTTGCACGAAAGTTCTTTTACACTCGCTGGAGTTTGAACGGTAAAAACGAAATAGTCGACAGAGTTCTTTAGGGTTGAACTTCTTCTTTATCTTTCTCCTATGGTCTTTTCGGTTTCTAAAAATTATTGGGATTTGGGGGAAAAAGTAAAAATTAAATTAATAATAACTTACTTTTTCTTTCTTCTAATATTAGGACTAATTTGATAAAAATATTGACTTCTTACTAATAATATAAGAGTCTCAAATATGAGTACTTATTAAAGATTACATACTTGAAAATGTATTTTGTGGTATTTTTTTTCTCTAAAATATGAGCCCGAAGACATTAACTATTATTAATTCGTAATTCTAAAAAACAATGGCCAAAGCTATTTCCTCCATCTTATTTTTTATTTCCTCCATCTTTTGAAAAATCCTCCATGATGTTATTTCCTCCATAAAGGAAGTTACAAAATTGCTCTTTTACCCATTTTTTCTTCACAAAACCATTCTTCACCATTATCACTATCTTACAAAGAAGAAAACCCATTTTTCACCCTAGAGAACTACCTTACAAAGAAGAAAACCCATTTTTCACCATTATCACTACCTTACAACAGCTGATTCGAAGATAGAGAAAGTTTGGAGAAGAAATTCTAGGTTTTCTATGTAATTTTTTGTTTATCGGATGATAATGATGTTTATCAGATGTATCGTTTTGTTTATCGGATGATGTTTTTTGTTTATCGGATGATGTTTTTTGTTTATCCTTGTTGTTTAGCCTTGTTTAAGTGTTTAGAGGTTAAGAAACAATCAAATTTTAATATACACTGGTGTTTTACACTTGATTCCGAGAGGGCCACTCGGAATCAAGTGCAATGTCCCAGTGAACAAGGCTATCACATTAAATAACGAGACACTGATTCCGAGTTGCCCTCTCGGAATCAGTTGCACATGTTTTTTGAAAAATTACACCTGATTCCTAATTCCCGGCTCGGAAATAGTTGTTTTTTTTTTCAGAACTGTAAAAATCGGGTTTAGCTAAAAAAATAAGTTTCGAAATAGGTATTTTCAAGCTATGAAGTTGTAAAACGTAAAAACAATTTTAAATTACATTGTTTGTCGATTGAGTGTTGTTCTCCGGTTTTGTTTGGGTTTCTTCATTTTCCATGATTAATCTTCAATAAAATTGAAGTTCTTTGTTTTAAGGTTAATTTTAGAGATAGAATCATATATCTTGGATTAAAGTTAGGTTAATGCTGTGTTTTTTCATATAAGACTATCTACTAGATAAAGGGCATCTAGTGATAAATTTGAAATAAAAATAAAGGTAATTTGGTAAAAGCAAGTCGCTAGTGTTTTTGAAAGTTTGAAAGATGGAGGAAATAAAAAATAACATGGAGGAAATAGCTTTGGCAAAAAACAATTACAAATGCATTAAATGATGAAAGTAGGAGTGATAACTCAGAAAACATTAAAGACGAGAGTTATTTAAACTGTAAATGGTACCATCCGGATTTAGGACCCGAACCGAGTTTTCACTTAATTATCGAAGAAACCAGATTATATCACATAACTAAACAACCAACTCAAGGTTCGATTTCTTCTCGAAGAAGACGACGAGCTTAACAAATTATAAAACAAAAAAAATGAGGGAAGAGGTCATCAGCTCTGGTGGCACTATCGATCCACTTCCTGCTGCCAGGTATCTAATAACTTCCTCTCCTTTTCTCTAATTTTGTTATATTTTATGTAAACGATTTAGGGTTTGATGAATATCATTCCTCGACTCCATTTTGTTTTTGAATTGAATTAATTTAGTAGTGCTCTCGTTCCTAATTGGGTGGATCTTTGTGAATTGTGGATCTTGTGATGGGTTTCGGGAATTGAGGATGGATTTTGTGTTTGATTGATGTAAAGTTGAGCTCAGCAAGTGTAGGAAGTGAAAGTCTGGACGTTTAATGTACTTTATGGTTTGTTTGGATTGTGGTTTGCTTTAGGAAACTTGGTTTTGTTTTGCTTATAAGAGTGCCAACTTTTGGCACATGGAATCAGAGCCTTCACGGGTGATGATCTATAATTATTAGTAATATTATTCTTTTGAATGGTATAATATGATTTCTTAGTATCCGAGAATATTTTAGGCTAGTCTAGGATTTGCACTCTAAATGATCAAGCTAATAAGTTCTAACCTTGCAAGTTTTACTTTGAATATATTTTATTAAATTGTATGGGCATATTGATATATGTATATAGAAAGTTTTCAGTTTACTTTTAACAAAAACAAGTAAGGCTTTTGTTTGTGTCTTGCTTGAGAAACCAAATTCGGTGATGAATTCATGTTCATCACAGTCTTTGATGAGTGACTTGTTTGTGTCTGCTTTTCAAGTCGGATATGGTTGATACTGGAGAAAGTATATGTGTCATGCTTGTTACTCTGTTTAGGTGGGACTATAATCTACAGTGGTCGATGTAGAGTTTTCTTAATGCCTTGGCTCTCTCTTTTGTTTGCAATCTAAGCGGTTGACATAGTAGATTTTATTTAGAGTTTAGATACCGGCATTAATTTTTTTTTATATGTTCTTTGTATGAATGACTAACTTGTTTTTTACATTTCTGCGCAATATTTATAAAATGTGTCTGTTAATATAGTGAGCCAATTGAAAACTCTGATGCATCTGCTATTTTTCCAGTTCAGCTGGGGCATCCTCACCTGCTGTTCCAGCCAATGTTAGCAGTGTAGAATGGTCTGGTCATGGATACAGTTCAAAGGCAGCTTCTCTTTCCTGTGTCGGTTCTCAGCCACCCCGGACTTCGTTAAGCACGAGTGCTGGTGGTTCTACTCTTCAATCACCAAAATCTTCGTGTAGACCATGGGAGAGAGAGGATTTACTTAGGCGGCTTGCCAGTTTTAAGCCATCAAAATGGTTTGGGAAACCTAAGGTATGAAACTATTTATGCTTCAATTTGCCATATGCTTTAATGCTCTAACTATAAGTTCGGTGTATATACTTCTAGTTGATAGTTCATTTGTACTTTTCTGTAGATTGGTGTACGTGTGTAATGTTATCACGTGTATATGATATTTTGCATTTAATCGTGCTGTATAATTTTTCTTTTTCTTTTATCATTTACCTTTTTTCCTTCGAGAAGTTTACATTGTACAGAAAATACAATTCTGTCATGTTTCTGGGAACAGTTTCCTTTTTCCTTCATTTCTACCATAAACTAGAGGTTACCTTTAGATATGGTCCTTTCTACCTAAGGGAAATATAAGCGCTGAGCAATTTTCTATAACTCAGCTTCACTTTTCCTTTACATTAATGTTTTTGTGTCATCTTTAAATTATTGCCAGGTTGCTAGCCCACTAGCTTGTGCTCAGAAGGGTTGGATGAATATCGATGACGATAAAATTGCATGTGAATCATGTGGTGCAAACCTAAGTTTTGTCTCCGCGATATCATGGTCTGCTGCTGAAGGTGGCTGTTAACTTTTATCTATTTCTTCCTCTCTTTTAAATTCTCCTATCATTATAAACTGTTCCTGTCATTTCCTTGCTTTAGATTGACTTTCACGCAGCTCTTAAAGTTAGATGCTGTGTACTTAAAGTTATTCATTAACAATCTAGACATCATAAGATGGATAAATAAAGAAAGGGTATTTATTATTGGGTCTTTAGTATGGTAACTTTTTAAGTAAACTTACCCAGAGTAATTTTCAGTAAACTAAAAGTTAATTAATTTGTTGACTAGTTCCGCCAGTATGCAATATTGATAATTGAATATTTTTGTAGTTGATCATCTATTTGATTTTCTTTTCTCTGCTCAGGCTGGAAACCTCCCACTTACAAGCTTTCAACTTAAAAAAACCACCATCCTTCCGAATGCTTGGTGTTCTAGATTCAGTGCCTTCTTTTATTCAACTTTTTCTGCTACATTAGCTAGCTGGTTCAGATTTAGCCACCCTTTTGCTGACATTACTTGTGCTTTACCATGTTTTGTACTTGACTAGTTTTGTATGAACTTTTATCGCCTTAGTGGATTTCATTTTCCTTTTGAGTGCAAACATGATGACTTCTTGTCCTCTTTTTCTCTCATTAGACTGAATGCCTCTAACAGATGAGTAAGACTACCATTTTTTTCTCGCAAAACTGTGGTTATTTCCCTTCTCTTCCTTTAAATATCTGCTGGCTGCAGCTGAAGAAGCCGGTGAAGCATTTGCTAAGCATCTAGATGCTGGACATGAAATCACTTGTCCTTGGAAAGGACATATCTGCCCTGAAAGCTTGGTGCAATTCCCACCAGCTCTTCAATCCGCTTTAATCGGGGCATATAAGGATAGACGTGATGGGCTTTTGCAATTTCAGTCACTTCCTGTTGTAGCTGCATCTGCAATTGAACAACTACGGGTTTCGCGTGGCCCCCAAATTGATAAATTTTTGTCTCAGTCACTAAATTTATCAGCTGTGAGAGGGGTAGTTGGATCAGAGACTGTTGCAGAACTCGATTCTTCTCTTGATAATCCTTTCTGCTTGTATACTCGTGTAAGATATGCTTATACTAGTTTCTTGGCTGATTAGCTGTTAAATAATACCATTATATAACTCTTCAAATACGCTCTCTTCTCTTCCACTGAATAAAATTGTCTTGCAGGCACAGAAACTTATAAGTCTTTGTGGATGGGAACCAAGATGGTTGATAAAGGTTCAGGACTGTGAAGAACGTTCTGCCCAATCAGCCAGAGATGGATGTTATTTTGGCCCTGCTCTGGCTCGGATACAGCTTCCACAAGATCCTGGACCAAGTAAGAGCACAGTCGGTGCTTCAGTGACAAAGGAGATTGGAAAGAATAAACTGATTGTGAGGGAGTCTGAATATGAGTTCAGGTCACCAATGTTAGATTGTACTTTATGCGGAGCTACTGTCAGAATTTCTGATTTCTTGACTGTTCCTCGACCTGCATGTTTACCTCCCTGTACGGATGATAATCCTGATACAAGCAAAAAGATGGGAACCGCACGTGGAGGCAGTGCAGCTAGCGGAATAAATGGCTGGGTTGCTCTTGGTGATACAGAGAAAGAGCAGACTGACGACCGTGATGAAGTAGCAACCATTGATCAAAACAGATCGTTAAAAAACACAGATGTTGATGTAAATCTCACAGTTGCAGGGGGTTTTCCGTGTCCCAGGACTGCCAGGACTGCCATGTCTGGAAATCTTAATAATACTGACATGGGAAGGGATCTAATGATAGGACAGCCATCAGGCAGTGAAGTTGGTGATCGAGCAGCCTCTTATGAGTCGCGGGGTCCTAATTCTCACAAGCGAAGCTTGGAAATACCTGGCAGTTCAGATAATGCACCACACATAAGGGTGCGGCGAGGTGATAGTGTTGGAGTAAATGACAGTGAAGTTACCGATCATAGACAGTTTTCTGGAGGACCTACAAAACGCTCTTTTGACTTCGATGTTTATGATACAGATTACTCTCCTTATGCACGGAATTCATCTGGGGCAGGTCCTAGCAATGTAATGGGTTATGAAACATCTTCAGATAGAAACAAAGTTTCTTTGTTTTGGCAAGGTAGTGGTCATGGTACAAGCTTCCAAACAGCTCGAGATTCGAACCGCGAGTCTTCTGTCATTGCTATGGATACCATTGATCATGGCGCAGATAATGACTCCATGGATAGTGTGGAGAATTTCCCTGGAGATGTTGATGATACCCATTTTCCCTCGTCGAGTATGTATGGGCTTCTAGAGATTAATGATACATCAGAACTGAACTATAGTAATCATGGTCAGCATAGCATTGGCTTCCAACCATCAGCTGAAGCAATTCGTGGGGAAGTGGGCACAAGTAGTACAAACAACGGCGAAGAACTTCTCAGTGCTGAAATTGTGACAGCTCATGCTAGGGAAGTATCTGTACTTGGGTTTAGTGGAGGAAGTGTGGGTATGGGTTCTAGCCGTGAGGCAGAAATACACGGCGCTGATGTTTCTATCCATCGAACAGGTAGTGTAGTTGGTGATGTGGAACCCAGAGTAGAGGATGCTGAAAATCAAGGTCAAACAGGTGAATCTACGGTAGATCTTGGGTTATTGGATGAGATTGTCTCTCATGATCTACGCAGGGTAGATCCGCGTTGTGTCAGCCAGGATATGTTTTCTGGATCTGTAGGAAGGGCTGATAGTGGTTCGAAGGTTATTGGTTCCACCAGGGCGGAATCTGTAGAAAGTGGTGAAAAGATAGGAAATAGTTTCCGATTTGCCCATGATATCAGTGCGCACCCATCTCTATCTTGCAATGCTAATGTATATGGTTTTGAAGCAACAAGAAATGAAGTCACAGAGGCTGGGAAATCATTATCTGTCAACAATTTTCCATATATAGAGGGAGAATGTGCAGCTGCAGATAGATTAGGTAAAAGTCCTCATATGATATTGGTTGAGTTTAAGTGACCATAATTTCCCTTTTTCTCTGTTATCTTTCTCGTATTTTATCTCGTGTTTTATCTCGTTTCTTATACACCAATCATGCTTAAGCTCTTTTACCACTTTAATGAAGTAATTACTAATCCCCACTATCGTGTAGTAGAGTATAATGCCATGTTATATATTCCATATGTCCAAGACCATTTTGTATACTTGACAACTAATTAGTACTTCTACTTTTCACAGGCCCTGCAAAAGGAGATAGCAGTTTTACAGAAGGTTTAGAGTATAATCCTATTATACACCACAATCAATTTTGCCCGTGGGTGAATGAAAATGTTGCTGCTGCTGGCTGTAGCATCTCTTGTTCTAATTCCCATGCAGAAACCGTGGCAAATTCTGGGTGGCAGCAGACGTTGGATGCTCTAGATGTTGTACAATCATTAGGGCATATTCCATTGCAGATGTACCCGTCTGAGTCTGCAGCATCATTGTATAAGGTTTGTTGTAACTTGTGTCTAGCAACTTAAAAATATATTTGTTGGAGTAAGACACTAGTGTTATAATATTGAACGGGTTCATACTTAATTATCTTTATGATAAAATACAGGCTACCTACTTGGCTGTTGAGGACTACCTATATTCTTATTTCTATTTGTTATCAACTTGTCGAGTTGGCCTTCTTGCTTTCCCATTGAAGTGGCAACCCTCCTTAGGCTGTAGGTTTCCCTTTACGAAAACTGTTTCAAAATGAATGGTTTGACTGTTTTCTAGGAACTTGATATTCATGCGGCCAAGTGTAATGTGGCATATAGTTTAATTTCTATCCGTAGAGAATTTTAATCATATAATTCTTGGTAGTTGGATGAAGTATTTGTTTTTTTGTAAGTTGTACACCAAAACATATCGAACGTGAGTAGTTTTGTGAGTATCATTATATGATATGTGAGAAACTTATGGAGTACAAAGTAAGTCACAAAACTAATCTCGTTCGATATGATTTGTTGTAAAACTACAAAGAAACAAATGTTTCATTCAATTAACAAGAATGGATAATTAATCAAAATTTTCTACATACCGTAGTTTGTTCAAGGTCGGCAATCAAATAATGTCATTTTACAGTCGCATGACTTTACAAGTGAAAACATCCTCTCGTGTGTTGATAGATTCATATTTGGTTTTGTTCCTCCTTAGGTATATGGATCTAAACTTCCATCAAAGATTTTGTTTGTTGCAAATCCCCTCGGACACGGTCAATCCTAAGTTTTTAGTGTTAGCTTTTATTGTATATGTATTGATGTCACCCTTTTACAGGATGACCACCGAACTCCAGGCCGAAAGCTCAATCCACAACATTCTTTGAGCAAAAGTTACGGACAATTTTGACTTTCAATCTAAAAGGAAGGTTTCTGGGAATGCTGGTACATAGCTCGCTTTTGTTTTCAGTATTGTGAATTTAATTTGTCCACTTTTTTTACTGTCTTGCATGTTATGGTATAACTGGTCAGTCCGGGATTGAGTGTCATTGTCATGACCGATTGAGTTTATTATTCATATACTATCATCAGTGCAACAGTCTTATTTTCCGATTACAAGGAATAGTTAACAGAGTAGCCTTACCTTTTGCAATTTCTTGTAGGATTGATGGGGTATACATAATAATCAAACAGAGTAACTGACCTCCAGACTTCATTCAGGGGACCATCTCTACAGTGGGAAGCTCTGATACTCACTTTTTCCATTGTTTGTTTCTTCCCAAGATAATTCATAAATTATTAACTCGAGATCTCACCTTTTACATATGTTCGTTTGAATATTTGATATTATGTTTTAAAGACTCTTTATTGGATTACATATACTGATCTCTGCTCTGGGGTCGGAAATGTAGACTGCCATTTCTTATTTCTGGACTCAATTCGGGAATGCTTATTCCAAGGGTGTTTTAAACTTTGTAACTTCCACTTACAAAGACAATCGTTCAGTAATGTAAACTTTTTAATACCAATGGTAATATTTTAACCGATTTCTGATATTAAACCAATAAAATTGTGTTCCTTACATTGGATCACAAGTTTTTAATTAATTTAAGACTTTGTAAACTTGATCTTGACATTAAGACCCTGCAGTGACAAAAACTATAAACTCACATAAAGTAAATAAATAAATAAATAACGCATTATAACATTTGATGGACACAAGTTTTCCATCCAAAACAGAAACTATCCATGCAATCCAATTTCGGCCAATCAAGTGCTATTTGTATCCACACAAAATACAAAATCATCCAGATGAGTAGTGTTCCTTAAAAGACCAAAATGAATCCATTTGCTGTTCTTCATCTGTTATTGTTAGAGTAACAACAATACACACCATGTCAGTGACAACAGCATTTCACTCTTCTCTCTGCATCCCCCAGCAGCAAAAAGCATCACTTCCTCACCAACCAAACACTCCCTTAGCATCAAAACCCAGCCTTTTTCAAACAAACCCACTCTACAAATTTGCAGATTCAACACTAACCCACAAAATCAAAGAGAAAATCATATGCCTTGAGCTACTTGGAATTGATTCTGGTAAAGCTCTCTCTTTAAACCCTGTTCTCCACACAACCTCTCTCAGCTCCATCCAATCCATTATATACTATCTCCATTCCAAAGGCATCCTCCAGAAAGACCTCCGTAGAATCTTTGGCATGTGCCCACTGATCCTCACTTCTGACATCAAATCCGACCTTGACCCAGTTTTTAGATTCCTCTCAGTTGACCTAAACGTCCCTAACCACAACCTCAGGAGGGTCATCAACAAGTGCCCAAGGTTGCTAACTTCTAGTGTGAGAGATCAACTAAAGCCTGCTCTTTTTTACCTCCAGAGACTTGGGTTCAAGGATTTGAACTCCCTGGCTTATCAAGATCCCGTCTTGTTAGTATCCAGTGTTGAAAACACATTGATCCCGAAACTCAAGTTTCTGGAAAGCATTGGGTTTACAAAAAAAGAAGTGACTGGTATGGTTTTAAGGTGTCCTGGGTTGTTTACTTACAGCATTGAGAATAACTTCAAGCCTAAATATGATTACTTTGTTGGTGAAATGAATGGGGATATAGTGGAGCTAAAAGAGTTTCCTCAGTATTTTGCTTTCAGTTTGGAGAATAGAATAAAGGTAAGGCATATGGAGGTGGTGGAGAGTGGTGCTAACCTTTGTTTGGCTACGATGCTTAAGAGTAGTGATGAGGAGTTTCAAGAGTTGTTAGTAAAGCATACTGTCTAGGTAAAGTTTTGGACATTTTGTTATTATTCAATGTATGTATGGACCATCTTTATTAATCCAATAGGGGATTGCGATTGTATAACGTTTCACAGCTAATAAATGTAAATTGAAAAACTTTGTTCACTATGAATTTGTTTTGTGCAAAGATTTAGGTTCTTCTAATTATTGTTTGTGTTGATTATTTATATCAACATTGCTGGGTTAAGGTAAGTTGGCTGTAATTACGATAGAAGAGTATCAAACTGATGACTGTACTGAGCACTCCAATAAAAAAATGAGAAAGAATAAAGTAGTATAAATTTGGCACTGTTATCAACGAGTTGAAGATAGCAAAGTTGTTTTTTTAACATACTTTTCTGTGTTGTTTAGTGAAAAAAGTCTTCTTCTCTATTTGTTTCTCTTTTTCTTTGAAAGAAAGAAGAGGAAGAAGATGCTAGTAGCTATGATATCCAAGGGTTCTCGGAGGAGAATCTGGGTCGGTTGCTCTAGATATCTATCTGATGGAGCAGTCAAGCAAATCTCCATTCTGTCAACTTCTTCTGCAGATTCTGCCAAAATGGTAACAACAACCTAATGCCCTGAAACTAGATTATTTTTTATTTTCTTTCATTTTGTGGAGGGAAATGTGTTTTATGATACAAAGTCTTAAATCTAATATCCTTTTGTTACTAATAAAATGACTATTCAACTCAACACATATGGAACTGATAATACAAATGTGTGAAAGTCCTATTTGGTTCTTCATGAAAGTGTGTGTTAATGGAGTAATACAACTCCAAGCTATGCTTGTGTGAATGACTACATTGATGGTACTAAAATCGGGTATGGATAAAGATTTTAGTGTCAAAATCCGGGATGGACAAAAAACAATATCGTTCGCTTTGATATCCATTTTGGGGCCGGATATGAACATTCAGACAAACCAGTCAAATTTGGACACTGATAAAATGATAAATCCGTGTAGGATAACCTGGGTTGGTTGCAAATCAAATGAAGTACACTGAATATTCAAATTTTATATTTTAAAAATCTAAAATATAAGTTAAAACCAAGTCACTTTCATTCTATGTGTCGGTTCTGGGTTGTATGAGTAAAAAATTGGGTTGGATTGGCACACACATCTGTCTGAAACCATGGTCCGGGTCTGACAGATTATTAGTTTTACAAAAAATTGTCCAACCGGAATTTTCCGCCCCTATGCTTCATAGTCTATTTTTTACCACACATTCTATTTGATATTATGATGTCCGGTGTGATTGTTAGGTTGTCGGTTGCAGAGAACCTTGGCCAAAGATATTCTCCGCCTTGCATGGCGCTCGGCATTATAGCTATCACCAGAGTAGCTTGAATATCGAGGTTATCGACACAAAAAAGGTTTCTCCTTTAAATATGCTAATTATAGCCTAAACCCATCTTTGTTATTGCTGTATTGATTGAAATGAGTAAGAATAAATAGTGTCCTAGTCGCTTACATCTTTCCTGGCTTTCTTGTCTCCTATCATCAAGTATTCTGCTTACATTTTGCCTCAGCTTTTCTCTTCTCTGATTACCTGTTATACTGAGATTGCAATAAATTGTTTTGCAGGAAAAAGCTGACCCATTTTCCTTAGTCACTAACGATCTATCGCGTATTACTGCACGGTTGAGGTCAATGATGACCACTGAGGTATCTAAAAGTTCTATCCCGTCTTTTGAATGAACAATGCATTCATTGATATATTTAGATGTAATTCTTGCTTTCTTTCGAGATATTTAAACAAACAGCTTAATAAAGATTGAATTCTTTGCTAGGTACCTGAGCTTGCCTCAGCAGCTGCATACTTATTCAAAGCTGGTGCCGAAGGAAAAAAGATTCGTCCAACGGTAATTTCAAGTTTCATATTAAAGAGCTGTAGGTATCTCTAACTTTTTGTATTGGGAGAAGGTTTGTTTATCTAATGTCTACATTTTCAGCTAGATGATATAAACTTAAACTTCTGAGTTATTAACCGGACTTTATCTTTACAGGTTTTACTGTTAATGACGAGATCTTTCAACTTGCAAAAACCTGATGCATCTCTTTTTCTTGATACATCTTTACTGACCGAGCTTTCTGAAAGAGAGCAGCGTATAGCTGAGGTCACAGAGATCATCCATGTCAGTTCTTTATTCAAACAAGTACTTATATATCCGTGAATATATATATATATATATATGTATATTCTGTATATCTATAAGTCCCTATATAATATGCGGCTAATACGTTATAAGTTAGTCTACATGTATGCATAAAATAATTTTGCTTCCTTTTGAGAAGTTGCATAATCTTGTCCGACTTGACCCGTAGGTTTCGTGTGATCCTAAAGATGATTTAGACAGAAACTGCATGTCCAAAATTCTGGTTTGGACGAAGAAATACCATCTGACTTGAAATCCTTGCTGGATCTAGGTTCGGAGGCAAACTAGTCATATTTGGGTATCTAAGAAACGTGATCAATATTGGGTTATAATTTAGGTGGGATTATCTGGAGCGGTACATGGACAATAAAATATTTAAAAAACTCCAAAAATCGGTTGAAACCCTGCCGGATCCGGTTACTCGGGTCAGTTGCAGGTTGTACAAATCAAGACCACGTTTGGATTCGGACATATGTGTCTGAAATTCGAGTCGGGTCTGACAGACTGCTATCCACTAACTAAGCATTCTCTGGCTGGATCCGACCCTTGGTTTTTGTCTCCCCGAGTTTTTAGACAACCTGACTAATGTAGAAACTGTTGTCTGCTGTATGTGATTGTATTAATTTGTTGTGGAGAACATTTACTTATAGCAATTAGCATGTAGGTGGCAAGTCTGTTCCATGACGATGTAATCGATGAGGCGGATACAAGACGTGGCATAGATTCACTGAACTTTGTAATGGGTAATAAGGTAAATTAGAATTAATCCATATCGTTTTTCGCTGAAGGGTTTGTACTTTTCTTTAATAAATTTCTACGTCAATCTACTCTTTTATCGTGCTGTCAATAGAATGCCATTGCTTGCTTATTTGTATTTGCGTCTAATGATATTCTGTGTTGATTCTTTTTTACTTATATATATATATATATCTATAATGCAGCTAGCGATTTTAGCAGGAAATTTTTTGCTTTCTAGAGCTTTTGTGGCTCTTGCTACCTTGAAAAATACAGAGGTACTGTATTATATAAATCTCTTGTTTTTACTGTTTTTCATACATTACTTGATTCCGGTACTCTTCAACTCTGTAACTTTATTAGGTAGTATCATTGTTCGCAGCAGCTGTGCACGATCTTATTACCGGAGAAACCATGCAAATAACTGCAACAGCTGAAAAATGCTGCAGGTATTTTATGTTTAATCACTCTCTGTTGAACAAAGCAGGCATCAAAGAAATTGAAGTTTTAGAAAATTTGTCACTGTATTTAATGCCCGGAAATAATGTTTAAACTTCAAATACAAATGGCAGTGTAGAGTTCTATTTGGAAAAGACCTACAGAAAGACCGGCTCGTTGTTTTCAAACAGCTGCAAGGCAACTGCCCTAGTCTCTGGTCAAACAGCAGAAGTCGCAACATTAGCTTTTGAGTACGGAAAAAATCTGGTTTGTAAATTCCTCAACACTATTTTGAATTGATTTGACCAAAAATTCTAATTTGTTAATGCGGTGTCTAAAAAAGATCTCGTTTTACAGGGACTGGCCTTTCAATTGGTTGACGATATTCTTGATTTCACCGGCACATCTGCTTCCCTAGGAAAAGCTTCTTTATCGGATATACAACATGTACTAAAACTATACTTTGGTCTATTATAGTTGCATAAAGCTTTAATTTTTAAACTGTTCTTCAGAAAAGTTGATTTTTTTTTCCTTTTAGGGAATATTAACAGCTCCGGTGTTGTTTGCTATGGAAGAGTACCCTCAGTTGAACGCGATTATTGACAAAGGGTTCGATGATCCTGCTAACCTTGATTTGGTAATTTATTATTAATTATTTTCTGCGCGGTTCTTTCATTTACTAAATGTGCCTAATTATAATACTTAGTTGTGGACAAGAACAGGTTCTTGAGTATCTTAAGAAGAGCAATGGAATTCAAAGAACAAAAGAGCTAGCTATTAAGCATAGTGCCATGGCTGCAACAGCTATTAATTCTCTACCCGAAACAACTAATAGAGACGCAATGATGTCGAGGCAAGCCCTTATAGACCTGACACAAATTGTCTTAACAAGAAATAAGTGATCCGGATACAGAAACTATACGAACTGTAGAAGATTGGGTCGGTAATATGGTTTTGAGGTGGTCAATGTTCTTCAATAGCATTATAAAGAATGCCGCGATTATTCTTTCTTGTAACATTTTGAGGAAAAGAGAGATTGATTGATTTAAAGGTTGGACTCATGAATGAAAGCATTTGTCTAACATGAATCCACAAGTCACTTGCCAACTTAATCAGCAAATTTGTGCAAAATACAGATTATTTTTCAAACAGCTAAATCATGCAAATAAAGGAAGTAAACTCTACGTTCAAAAGTAATACAATACTTGTGTTCAACAGAATTGGCACTGTAGCTGCTTCTAAACGTTTTAGATATAATATATAAGTAGAAGTAGACTATTCTTGAAATATAGGATTGATAGTTAAATATTTTATATTTAGATCCTAATTAATTAATGAATTAATTAGATTAAAATATTTATATTAATATTTTTTATATGACATTTTTCATCAATAAAACTAGTTTTTTAGAATTTGTTTTTTGATAAAATTAATTATAAAAATGATTCTCACTTTGATTAAAATAAAATAAAATATGAGGAATATAGTTTTAGCTAATAAAAATTATAATTTAAATAAATAAATAAAATTCATAAGAACTTCAAAAATAAAAAAACAAATAATATATATAATATTTCGTTCATATTAGCGTGGTCATGTTTCGTAAATGTGGGGTTTCACAAAAATAACTATATATGACTTGAAATTTATGTAAATGATGTTCGCAATGATGTAACTATCTAGTATTCGTAAATTACGGTTTTTATATTTTTCAATATTTGGTATATTAGTTTCAATAGTTAGGTTATTGATTTTTACCTCCACTATATTATGACGAAGTATGATTCTGAAGTAATATATAGATCAGTGTACCATAAATATAGAGATAAATTAGCTTATCAAACATATATAAATGTAAGATTATGTGAATTAGAATAAACATACTATTATCGAGATTTAGTATAGTCTTTTTATTATTTATCATATAGATATGGATCCACAAAGAAGATGATGTTGAAGCAATAATTGACAATGTTTTTAATGAAAAAGAAATGGAAACTAGACTCGTAAGCATTATATTATGCATTGAAATAAAAAGATAAACATTAGAAGACATATGATGATATGGTAAGTTTTTTTTATGTTTAACTCGTTTAATTTTTCACGCTTCATAAATTAATTTTACCGATTTTATGTCGCAAGTATTACATTGTATGTTACACAACATTACTTATACTGTTTCACAAATTGTATAAATTTATGTACGTTTCACAATTCCATCTAAGTTTCGCAAGTTATATTTACACGTACATATGATACATACTCGACAAAAAACTATTAGCACAACTATCAAGATGGAAAAAGTAATCCTTATTATTTGTTTAGCAACAATAAAGTAGGATCATTGACTATAGAGTATTAGTCATTTTGTGGAATCTTATTCTTTTTTAAGTGTTGTTATTCATATTTTTTATATATTCTAAACTAAAATACGTATTTTTGTTTGTTTGTTTTCTCATCCAAAAACAGTAACGATAAAAGAATATTATTTTTTTGTAATTTATTTTTTGAAATGAAAATTTAAATTAGATAACAGATAAATTTTGAAGAACATTCTCCATCATCCGACATGTATCAAATGGTTTTCAAATATAATGATGTTTAAAAACCACAATACTTATAGAGATAGAGAGTATCAGTAGATAAAAATAAATTTATTCAAATTTGATTATGTTATAAGTTTTTTTTTAAAAAAAAATGGTTTTGTTGTAACTGTATTTGATTACTTTGTCTTTTTTTAATGTTATTAAAAAATTGACTTCTTTAGTTAGATATATTTTTAGTTTAAATAATTTTGACATATTTTTAGTTGGATTATATTTATTTATATGAAAATATAGTTATCCAAGAATAGGAGGACTTCAAAAACTCATAAGACATTTGAAATTATATATACTTTGAATTCAGTTACTATTTCTTTTTAGTACTTGCATTGCGTGAAAAGATAAATATTGAAACTTTGATACGAATGTATTATCTAAATTAAATCACAAACAAAAATTATGTATTTGATTATCGAGGGTCCATTAATTTACGAAAGCTTGTAGAATGATGTACTTGTAAAACATCAAGTTTTACGGTGGTTATAATATTCATAAGTGGGTTCAATGATTAATAACCCACATTTGTTTGGATTTCATATAACTTTATTGACTACGTTAGATATCACGTGATTTTCGAGAGCAATATGTCTCAAGTTTTGCGGAATACCATATTTAATATGGATAATCTCTGATTGAAGTAACACCCATTCTAAAAATAAATTCCACACTAATACCAAATTTATCAAAGTAATATCAATATACCAATACTTTGTTCTTATATTTATCGATAAAAACTTATATTTAAGTACAACGTTCACCACATATCCATTATATTATCATTATATAAGTTATCTTTAGCATGTTTAAGGTTTTTTCATACTTAAAAATGTATAAAAAAATTATACTCTCAATTTTTTTTTTAAATATTTGGTTTGGATCTACTTTTATGAAATTAAAAATTCATGTCAAAATGCTCTTGACGACCGTTGTTTTTTTTCTTAGTTTTAAGATAAAAAAAATATAAACCTACCTTTTACCTATAATGAGTAATCATGTCCTACATAACTATGATTTATTTATCTATCTCATAAATCTGAATACACCATCACCAACTCAAGAGAGTGAACCACAAATATTATCAATGATAATAAAATATGTAATTAAACAATATTTTTCAAAACCTAAAGAATAATGGATAGAAAATCTTAAACAACTAATTTTTTTATGGTAATCTGAAAATAAAAATGCTCAAATTCAGATCACACAGTATGCATATAAACTCAAATATTAGACATCATACTTTGATGTAGTATGCATTTCGTGCACTTGAGAATGTGTCCATATGAATAGTTTACCAACAATATTGTGCTCATATTGCATCATAAGAATACTTATTACTTGTTGTTTTTATTATAACTCCACTGAAAACTGTAAACATAAACCTTATAAAGAAAATAAGATGCATACTCAATGAAATTTTGTCATCGATATAATAATTGTAGACATAAGTTTTGTTATCAGCTAGAGAAATTTCGAGTTAGTTGTATATAAGATGTTTCATTTGCATATAATACACTAGATGTTTATGCTCAAAAATTCAAGTTTCTCTTTTGACGTACAGTCTGCACTTGGTACACAATAACATATGTAAACATATAGAGTTTTCCCTTAATATTTTGCTCATGTTGCACCAAAAATAAAACATTTGCTTATTTTTTCTTCATACCTATGTTTAAATCACTATCCACTCAAGACATTAGCCACATACCGTATCGATAGAAATCAAATATATAATCATAAATTCTATAATCGGCTAAACAATAATATAAAATATTTTTTATAAGCTAGAAAATTATTAGGTTTGTTGAAAATATGTTTTTCTAATTTAAAATGGTACACTTACTATTACTTATAGGTATTGAATATTTTGAGAAAGTAAATGATATCTAAGAAGAATAATTGGGATAGTTTTTAGAGATAGGAGATTTCTTAAACTTTTAGAGAAAATAAGTGATTACGAGTTAAAGTATTCCAAGTGTCAATTCTTCTTATTCCCAAGGTAAGTAGACCTATCTATAGGTGTAATAGAATTAGTTAGTGACATAGATACTTCACCCCACTTTACTACTTAGTACAATCATATTCACTACGAAATCTATATTTAGTCCTTTACATTTACACTTTAAACCAAATATCTCTTCAAACTATAAAACAATCAATTGAAGATATTTAAAATAGTTATTTTTATTCCTTAATTATTTATATCCTTATCAATTACACCAAAGCTTGTGCCCATATGAAGTATCCACAACACTAACTTCATGTTATACAAAAAGTAAAATCTTTGTTTGCTGATTTTATTGTAAATCCACTTATAATGTCGTCAACTCAAGATAGCGGACACACAAACTCTATAAATAGAAATGATATATGTAATCAAGGAAATTTTATCGTCGGTGAAACACTAGTGAGCATAAATTATTTACTAGCTAGAGAAATTCCAAGTGGGTTGAAAATAGAGTGTTCAACTTTCATATATCATATTGCATAATTATTTCTCCAAACTTTTCACTCCTTTTTCAACATGTAGTCTATATTTTGTGCGCAAGATCATATGACCATATGAAGAGTTTTCCCATAATAATTCATTTTTATTGCACTAGAAGCAAGGTTAAACCATATTTTTGCCCTTTTTTATTTTGACTTTTATCGTGTTTGTACACATGTTCTTTGACATATCATACTCATGTTATTATTAAACCAGAATGATTTTATTTATGTTTTTATCCGTTATCGTTAATAAAATTATCAAACATAGTTTTTTTGCATGACATATAGTTGTTAAGCTTTATTTTGTTGACGAAGCATATTTTAGTGGTTGAAAATGTTTTATTAGTTAAAGAAAATGAAATAGGAAGTCACATACGTGATAATTTTATCAAATGAGTCAACACATAGGAAATTATAGGTTTTGAATAGTAATTCATCCATGGACTATCGAATTTAGTGACTAATAGTCCATGAGCTTTAAAAGTCTAGTGGTACTCCCTAAACTATCCAGTTTATATAAAACTAGTCCTTCGCATCTGCTGATTAACGTAAAAGCTGTCACGTGACACCATACTCCACAAAAAATTGTATCATCAATGATCCATCAAATTTAAGCTTGACTACATCTAAACTTCGACCTAAAGTTGAAGGACCATTGGTGATACAAGTTTATGTTGAGTATAGTTTCAAGTGGAAGCTTTACATTAATCAGCAAATGTGTAGGACTTAACTTTATCCAGATTGGATAGTCAAATGACTACCACCAGACTTTTGAAAGTCGAGGGACTATCTGTCACTAAAATCGATAGTCCAGAGACGAGTTATTGTTCAAAGTCGGAAATTATAACTAATAACGACATGAATATGACAAGTTTGATATGAAATGGTACAACTTTCTCTACAAATACACAAATATGGAAAGTTTGATCTACAAAAAGGTACAAATATGTATGTCAAAGAATAAAAGTACATATAAACGAAAAATAATAAGGGGAAAATATGATTAAACCCTCCCAAATACAACCTTTATTTATTGTTTTCCTCATAACCTTACTTACAACACCATCAACTCATGACAATGAAACACGTGATGTATCTATAAAAATAAAATATGTATTTTTCTATATTATTGATAAAAGAATAATAAACGGATATACTTTATCAATTAGAAAAATTTTAGAATGATTGATGTTGCATATTCTAATTATATTAAAACTATAGAGAGTTTGACTATAACATTTCCCTCATGTTGCACCTGAAACACAACCCGTATTTGCAACTTTCTCATAACTCTGATTACACCATTCTGAATTTGTTACAGAAAAGCACGAACTCTATTGATAAAAATAAATATGTTATAATTTTTTTATCATATGTAAACACTAGCACGTGAGAATTCTTTAACGACTATAAAAAGGTAGTGGATTAAAAAAAGCTACTACACTTTCAAATCACCTACCACATATTTATGCTAAAGAATTCCACCACATTAAAAAAATCAGCTAGAATGTTTTAAGACAAGTGTATAATGCATTCTCCGTAAATTAAACATCTTAAATTCAATCCACTCTAAGTTTTTTAGTATTTACAAAATTTCACAATTTATTATCTCATAGATAACAAATATTTTTTAAGTTATATATATAGTTTGTATTTATCTGTCTTGATTTGATATTACAATAAATATTATGTTTTTACTGCACACATATTTTTTAGGGTAAAGTATCACTTAAGACCTAAACTCTAACTATTATCCCTCTAAGACCCGTATTTTCATTATTTTTCTAAGAAAGACCTGTTTTAGACAAATATTTACCATTGAAGACCCACTAATACCCTAAAGACCCTTACCTGTAATATAAAAGCTTTTAACAACTTATACCTCACTCCCCCCCCCCCAATTTTTCGCTCTCTACAAGAATAGAACAATCTTCTACTATTATAGGTGATGATTAATTCTTTACTCGATTTGTTATTTTTCTTTTGTTTTCGTATGATTTTGATTTATGTTTTTACTTGATTATGCGAAGATACTCGATGTTGTGTGTGTCTAAAACTCGAATTTGAGCTTGAAATACCTGCTTTTTAAGATCTGTTTTCGTTTGTTTTCGTAGTGTTTATTGTCGAATTTCTAGTTAGTTTCTGAGTTCAAATTATGGTAATGTAGTTTATTTGTAGCATTGTATTAGTGTTTTGTTGATTTTAGTATTTTATTTTGTGTTTTTGGAAATTTCAGTCGCGTAACATATTTTCTGTTTTCAGTGAAGGAGATGCGAAACGTATGATTTCAGTAAGTAAAGATAAATGCGAAACGTTTGTATTTGTACCTACTGATAGTTGTGAAACGTGTAATCCTTCTGGAATTGTAGATGAAAAAAACATGTTTTTGATAGATGTGAAACGTTATTTGTTCTAATTTTTTTATAATTCATAACATATCATGAATGGTACTAGTTTGTTCGTTTTAAAAAAACAAAACCAACGGTATTTTTGGATTTTTTTCGAGTTACGATTTAAAAGATACAGACTTTTAAAGTTCAATTTTATTGGAGTTTCGCGAAGAAGATGCGAAACCTTCTTTGTTATGATAGATGCGAAACCCGTTTTGTTGTGCTAGATGCGAAACCTTCTTTATTTTGATAGATGTTAAACCTTCTTTATTTTGATAGATGCGAAACCTTATTTATTTTGTTAGATGCGAAACCTTTTTTATTTTGATAGATGCGAAACCTTTTTTATTTTGATAGATGCGAAACCTTCTTTATTTTGCTAGATGAGAAACCTCTTTATTTTGATAGATGCGAAACCTTCTTTATTTTGATAGATGCGAAACCAGTCACTAGATGCGAAACCATATAACTCAGAAACGTGTGTAAAATATATATTTTTAAAAAAAATTCAAAACATATCATGAATAGTACTAGTTTTGTTCGTCTTAAAAAACAAAACCAATGGTATTTTTGGAATTTTTTCCCGAGTTATGGTTTAAAAGATACAGACCTTTAAAAATTAAAATTAAAAAAAACAAAGAAAAAGAAGTTGGTTGCTGTATTTTATATAGAAGAGTATTTAAGGTATAACATCTCTTCAAAATTTAGGTCTTTATCCGCAAGGTTTGTTGAATGAGTCTCTATTGCTAAGTCTCCCTATTTTTTATTCATTATATTTCCATTACTAATACGTTGGTGCTTTTCAAAATTTTATATGAATTACATTTCATAACAAGATTTTTTTTCCACATTTGTTTTGTTTTGTTTATTATAAATGTTTACTTATAATTTTATAGACTTTTTTCGTACAAGATATACTAATATCTAAGAGTGTTTAAATGATGTTATACTTCCACTAGCATGACCAACTTAAATATTTTTATCAAAATTTATTTAAATAAATATATGTTACATAAATGTGTTTTGAATTTTTTTATTAATTGTTTTCTATATCAATATAATTATTATATCAATTTTTTTATAATTAAAATGATTAAAAGATAAGTTAGTTTAAAATAAATGTAAACACATATTCATAACCAATTTATCAACAAAAATAAATAAATTTTATAATAAATATGAATACTTATAAATAATATATTAAGTATTGTAACTTGTCAAAGAACAACTATATTGTTTTAGTAAAAAATGTGTAATACATGATAATTAATAGTGTTTTATCGATAATAAAATTGTATTGTTTATATTTATTATTCTTGTTGTTAGAATTTGGTTTTGACTCTATGAAGTTAATAATGATGTAACGAAGGTTATAAGAATTCATCAAGCGAGCGTTGCACTTTTAGTGTAAGATGAATGAATTGTTGTAAATAATCACTCCATGTGGACTCATAATTAAGTGTTGGAAGTGAAAACTAGCAATCGAAATAAAAGCTTAACATTGTGAGACAAATTGTGTAGTCTATGATATAAAAGTGATTTTTTTTTATTTTATGTCCAGCTCAAAGTTTTTTTGGTATATAATTCATGTTTGTTAGTTTTTGCTCATAATATAATTTCTCAATTGTGTTTATTTTATAATTTTTTAATGTTTTATGGTTTTAAGAATATGGTGGTGTAATAAATTTTATGAAGAAAAACAACAATCAATGTTATGTTTTCAATGCACAATAAGCAAAATATTATCGACAAACTCTCAAGTAAGCGCATAATATGGTTCAATAAGTGCATAATAAAAATTAAAATAAAAACTTAATGTTTTGAGCATACATGTGTCGTGTATGATCTTAAAGTAGAAAAACTTGTTTTCAATCCATCTTGAAATCTTATAACCGATAATAAATTCATGTATACTATTGCCTTATTGGTGATAAAAGTGTTTATAACCGATAATGACTTCATGTATACATATAGCTATGAGGAAATTTATACGCAATAATTGTACTTCTGGTGCAATATTAAAATTACACACGCTCTAGTGAACTAAATGCATAATACACGTTAAAAGAACAATTATAAGTTTTGAACATAAATGTGTAGTTGGTGATATAGAAATAGAATATGTTGTTTTTAACCCATTTAAAAGTTTTATATCTAAAAAATATTTTTTTCAACTTGTGTTTTGTCGATGAAATAAAATTAATTATGTATATTATTTACTTTGATGAATATAAATATTTCACTTTCTTGACTTAATGGTGGTATAAGCATAGTTATAAAGAAAACCGTAATAGAAATTTATATGGTCAAACTCTTCATGTGCGCACATGAATGGTGTAGCAAGTGCATACTACTAATAGAAAAATGAATCGGTATTATTTAGTATAATGTGTAGTTTATGATCTAAAAATAAAATATTTTATTTTCAACCCATCTAAAAGTTTTCAAGAAGATAAAAAAATTATCGCCCACTAGTGTTTTAGCCAATAATTAGTTTTTCTTGATTATGCACACTTTGTATTTTATTGTCTTGATTTGAAGGTGGCGTAGGTCTTATGAGTAAAACATCAATCAAATGTTGAGATGCAGAATCTAAAGGTTAACCGACCATGCCTAAAGGCTACGCAATGGGTTATACTAGGCCTTAACCAATACGGTCGTTTAGCAATCTGGTTAATAGACCAAGCCTTAACGGATACACAACAAGATCACACTGAGCCTAAAATCTTTCATGGTAAGAATAACGACGTGGTTAATAAAACAAGTCTTGAAAGGCCATGTAAGAGACTACACTGAGTCTAAAACTTTATATGGTAAAAATAACAATCTGGTTAATAAATCAAGCCTTGAAAGGCCACACAAGAGGCCACAGTGAGCCTAAACCTTTATATGAAAAAAAACAACCTAGTTAATAAACCAAGCCTTGAAAGGCCATGCAGGAGGTCACACTGAGTCTTGACTACACAAGTCAATAGTAGTGACTTGTTCAATAGACCAAGCTTGTACGATTATACAAACATGCCAATCACGAGCCTCAATATACAAAGACGATCATCCCCTTCCTTTTCAAACCCCTATCTTCCCCATTCGGCAAATGCTTCAACAAAAATGAACGTGTAAACATACTAAACCAATACGGCTATGCAAAAAATCTAAAATATGTCTTATACATACAAAAATGATACCACACCGAAACATATCAACATAAAAAGACCAACTACACTACGAAAAAAAAAATCATTTTACACACCAAAACCAATGTCTCCAAATATTATTATTCTAGTCGTGGAATAATCTTAAAGCACATGTATAATTACAGATCAAGTTCAATAAAAAAAATACTATTCTAAAATAAACTAAAATAGAACTCCTATGTCGAGGGGAGCGGTAATGTCCATTCAAGCTTACTTCCATAATTTCCTCATTATTAGAGAGAATCGACCCATTACCTATCTGATTTTCCATCGTGAATATATTTCATTCTTTATGCTCATTAGGGGGGGATCCAAACCCGCACCCTTGGATTACCCAAATCGGGCATATTTGTATCCTTTTGCTCCCCGATGGGAGGATCCAATACCATTCCACTGCGTTTTTTCGGCTCGGGCAAGGTCATAGTTTTACCAGCCTTAATATTATCACCCTTCTTAGTGGCAGTAATATCATGCTTCTCCTTTTTATGCATCATTATCTTTACATTCTTCATCACTAGAGGATTCAAGCCTATATTCTTATGGCCCAAAGATCCTTAAGCTACCAAGGGACAGTCCGATGTTTCTTCTTCGATCCAGTATGGTTTCTTTGCACATTATCAAGTATCCCTACTGCCACACCCATTACATGTTTCTCCCTTTTGTTTAGCGCTTGCTTGGCTTCCTCCACCAATTTTTTCTTTATTTCCTCCAAGATAGCTTCCAATGCTTTCACTTTCAAGTTTGCGTTCTCTACCATCAGTAACTAATTTTAGTGGTAAGATCATCGATTTTTTCCGTTTGGGCCATATTATGAGATGACAAGCCCGCACTTCACGACATTAACTCATCGCTCTAAGTGGTCTACTTGGAGCTTTGTGCCACAAGAGTCTTCTTGAAACCAATTAGTTCTAAACACAGACTACGAGAGACATCCCTCTCCCATGAGATAAACGTTAATTGCTGACCCGTTTCTATTTTATGCTTTGCCATCTTGCCACACCACATTCGTGAAAAACCATATGCATGCTTATACCTAGAAAACTTGGTACCAAAACCTTTAACTGAGCCATAAAACATGGGTTCCGGGTAACAATTCTGCATTACTTTATTATCCGCAGGGCTCATGCGATGATAAGTAAGAACTATAGAATTATGATGGATCTGTAAACAAGAAAACGATAATTAACAATTGAGCCAACGTGCATGGTAAATATAATTAAATTTTCCAAATACCATACAATACAAACATTGATCACCAGTTTTAATTGCCTTTGAATAATCTCTGCCATCGTCATGCTATCATAAAAAGTGAGCTATGAGAAATTCTTTAACTAGCAAAACATTAATATAGTGGGTGTAAGCATAAGGATAACAATGAGTCATTCGTCCAAATTCAGGAGGGAAATTTGTTGAATAGTTGACGGACGGATTTCAGATCCACTAACAAGATTCACCCATTCAGTAAGATCCAATACTTCTCTCACTATGTTCACCAACTTTGATCAAGAACTAAGAGACTTGACCACATGCTCTTTTCGTACCAGACCTCCCGACGCAGATGGTTTCAACCCTGAGGATTTCTCCCAAAAATATATTTATAGGTTTGTCTTTGAATCAAGAAGAGCAGATTCCTTTACAGTATCATCTTCTCCAATGAGGACAATTACCTCTTAAGGGATAGTTTTTTTGGGGCTTATCCATAGGGTACGAATTAGATGCAACTTCTTGTTTCATAGTTAATGGTTCATCTCCATCATCCTCACCAACAAGTTTTAATGTCTTGCCCATATGACGAACATTCTTTACAAGAGATTTATTTATCTTTCGAGCAGGCTCATCGGTAGACAACTATCTAATGTGATTACTCATTTGAGCTTTAATGTTAGGCACCGCATCCACCGGGTTTTCATCTATATTACTAGCCACAGTATTAGAATTTTGAGGGCCACGCGCATCACATTGCACAGGCTTGGGAACAAATCTGGTAGACTTATATTTTTTTTCTTGTTAGCAGAAACCTCCTACTAACTACCATCACCAATTTTTTTATGCGATGGGTCGGCATTCTGTCAAAGTTGTTTTTTATTTTTTGGGATCCCTCCCTCGGTTTTCTTAGCCATCTTTTTAAGAAACATTTAATCCAACATCAGTGATGTCTTAGTTAAAATGATATTAGAACAACATTTCTTCCAACCATTTGGTAGTGGCAGCGTCACCCGTGGCAGCCAAGATCAACTGAGAGGGGCATATGTGTATGTATTTGAATAAATCACGAATAAAGGGTGAAAGAGGTAGTCTGAGACCCTAATAAAATAGAATGGTGTAAAAACAAGTTTCGCCTTCCCGACCTTAGTAAGGGTGCTCACCCATGCCAGGAACGCGAGTTTCAATCGCATCGGAGAGGCCATTTTTCTTCCCAAACTCCACGTGAACCTTCTTTGACAACAAATCATACTTAAGTGCTAATCGTGCCACTGATGAGACCAGTTCAATTACACTAGTGTCGCTTCACCGCCTCAGAAAATACATAATTTTTTTTCCAAATAACATTGTCGTCTACCTCTAATCTTTATTTCTTTAACTAATCCTTTTAAACCTAAATAATTAATTAAAGGACACCTAATAAGGCTATACACCTCGATCAAGATACGCGTATATACCGACGAGGTAAGGTTAACTGAGGAAAACCCAACGATTGACTAGAGGTATCTAGAGTAGAAAAAAAAATCATAACCGACTGGACAGGAAAATAATCCGAACCGATCACAGTTAACCAATCATGTAGTTGACGCCAAAAATGGATAGACGAATGGTAAATTAACTAAAAGATATGCTAAGACCAAATGTCAAAATTTATCCATTAATAAGAATTTTTTTAAACCCATAGTTCATTCCATCGGATTGGTTTGAGTCGGATAACCACGAATTCAGAAAACTTGCCATCTCTAAGTGCGACTAGACATTGAAAGTTTCAAAATATATATCACTACTAAAAACTAAAAATAAACGCAGTGATACAAACATGAAACTTGAGGACTAAGAGTGATTGTTACCCTTTAATCACTTACAAATCTCGAGACTCGTAGTCAAACCAATGAAGACCGTTGGTTTTCTGTTTCTTACATCTCTCTCAAGAAGACGACGATGTTAGTCTCTTGGATTGCTAAAGTCCCGCGGAAGTGTATACTCGATTGGCGTCGTCGAAGATCACCTTGTGATTTGACGCTGTCGATTTACTCTTCTTTTTCAGATTCTTCTCAAAATGTAAATTTATTACCTTACTGTTTGTGTGAACATTGTTATGCTCTATTTGGATACCTGTTACTGTTACTGTAAGAGAAAACAAATATGCGTTCAACAGAAAAGAAATAAAAACATGACTTTTTTGGGTACTCTCACCGTTCAAGTTCTCGATTGGTTTCTGTAGTAAAAGTTTAAAACTAAGTAACTTTGCATTTAGACAGGGTTATAAAGTTGGGAAGGTTAGAGATTGCATAGCTGGACGGAGGAGAAAGGTAGCTAGATTTTGGATTTATGCTCTATTGCTATTGATTTCTAGCAACAAAGGCTATCTAAGTGTTGTTGTATTTTTTGCTTGTCTTAATACTCTACTTAGTATTATGTTTGGTGACTAGTACGGTTTGGGTTACAGAGAAACTTCGTCATCAGGATTTCCTATTCTGCAGTGTACTTATAATTATATATTTCCACTAGGACGAGGCTTTGTTTTAATTCGAGCCCAAAGTAGACAATATCATACTAGTAAGGAGATCGGGTTGGTTCATAGTTATAGACATAGATAAAATATGTAGTCCATATAGGTATCAGAGCTCTAGGTCAAGACGAAGTATAGTGAGTAAAATTTTCGGGTGTCATGATAGACAACCTTGCTCAAGATGACAGATCTATTGTTAAACTCTATGGATCAGGCGGGGTGGCCTAAGTAGTGTGAGTGAATACTCTGTGGCTCAGATAGTGTGACTTTATTAGAGTTAGCAAATGGATGGAAGTCACTTGAGGTAGGAGCGGTTAATGTGTTTTTTTTTTCTCGAGGGAAGGATTGTTATAATAAAAAGATCAGTGCGTGATTTCGGATCCAAAACAGATATCATATTAATGCGAAGATTGTACTAAAGCGGAGATTGGATTGGTATATTCCCAACAATTGGTGTTATAACTATAGACACAAGTCTTTCACTTTGACTATGACTAGTGTATTATGTATTCCTAACAACAAAAGACTTCATATTAGTGAAGATATGTTTGTACTTTTATACCCCTGATTCTTTCATGTTTAACTTATTGGTATGATCCAACTCTAACAATAAGTGACACTTTAGGTATAACTTCTTTCTTTGTCCACTGCCAATATTTCCACTAGTTTTCATTTTGTAGATTGTTCCAGAGTCCATGGCATATCCAAAGTGTTCGTCTTGTTTGATATTTTTATTATGCATGTGTATTTTGTGTCAACAAGAGAAGTTAACTAGAATTTTATAGCTCATACAAATCTTGTTCATTTCCGTTTACTCTTGAAATTCTACACTATAAGGAGTACCACAACTTTCATGTCATCCTTGCTGTTTAACGAAACTTTATAACATTCACGTACCCTTAATGAATTGCTGCAAATTATTTTTATCGATTTTTTTGCCTGTTTATACGATAACAAATAAAACTCCGATTACTTGTCTTAAGATCTAATCAGATTGTTTCTCAGGCAAGCGTTGACCCCTTTTCCATAGTTGCCGAAGATCTATCACTAATCTCTAAAAGGTTGAGATCAATGGTGACTGCTGAGGTATTGAATTTTGCCTGTCTTCTCTCTTTTGACAGAGCATTGTTCGTCAATAAATAGTTAATATGAATCTCTCAGCTCTCTTCCTGAGCCTAAATGGTTTGACATCGTGCTGTTTAGGTTCCTGAGCTTTCCTCAGGAGCTGAGTACTTCTTCAAAGTCGGAGCAGAAGGAAAAAAAACTTGTCCCACGGTAACTTCTATTTTTTAACTTATTCGAATCCATATGCATCTTTTGTTGAATACGACTTGGGTCTACGCTCAACAAGTACCTTTATAGTGCTCACTCATCTCAGTTTTGGATTGTATCAAGAAACGATTTGCATATTTAACCTTTTTTTTTGTACGAGTTACAGCTTCGATACACTCCCTAACAAGTTTTCATGGACTCTAATTTTCAATTCATCTATAATATTGATATTGGACTCTTCTGCTCAGGTTTTGTTATTGATGGCAAAATCTTTCAACTCGGTGATGTCTGATGCTCCACATGCTTTGGCAGACTCTTTAACAACTGACCTTCGAGAAAGACAAAACCGTATAGCGGAGATAACGGAGATTATCCATGTCAGCGTCTTTTCTTTCACGAGTATATATATATATGATAATGTCTTTGCCCATTCTTGTAATAATATATCTTGTGAAGATGAAAGTATTTATGATTGTTTCTATCAGCTCTATCAAGTTACAATTTTTTTCTTCAATCAACTTTTGTTTTTAGCTGCGGCTTTTTCTAATGGTTGGTTTCAGAACTAGGCTTTTACTTATCTCTACTTATAGATTAATGCATTATTCTTCTTATATCAGGTAGCAAGTCTAATTCACGACGATGTCATAGACGAGGCAAACACAAGACGCGGCATGGATTCATTAAATTTTCTAAAGGGTAGTAAGGTTCTCATCATTTTTCGCTATATTTCCTTTCTTGCTTCTTTTTCTATTTATATTGTCTGGCTTTCAAGAAGTTTAATATATTTATTCTGGTTCTTCGGCATTAGTTTGCATCTTGTGTTTTTTTCTATTGGAAATAAGTAACTAATGAAACTTTTTGATATCATCGTGTGTTTGAAGTTTTGTGACTGTATCTTTCAAGCCAAGATTGTTAGGAATACTAAGCTTTGTTTCTTTTACTTTTACATCCCTTAACCAGTTAGCAGTTTTGGTCGGGAATTTCCTGCTTTCTCGAGCTTTTGTGGCACTTGCTTCCTTAAATAAACCGGAGGTAAGCTGAGATCGTTATACTTCAAATTGTGTTGTCAACTTGTCGTCATGTTTGACATGTCGAGTAATGCACCATATATTCTTGATAATTTTTAAAAACAGATTCGTGATGTATAACATTACTCTTCATTCTCTTATGCACCGTTGAGCAATTTTCCTGCCTAACTTCTTGTAGCTTATAAAAGCACAAATAACAGTTTTTTTTGGAGACATCAATCTGCTAATAGAAACTATGATAAAGTTTCCAGATTCCTCTAGAGGACTAATATTGTAGCTATTCCTACATATGCTTATATGATTCACCTCAACCCGGAGTGTGTGTACTATGAATCTGTTTGGGTAGGTTGTATCATTGATGGCAACAGCTATAAACGATCTCGTCGCAGGTGAAACTATGCAAATGACAGCTACATCAGATAAGTGTTGTAGGTATGCTGTAACCAAGTGAGCTTCAAATTTTTATTAGTCATGAAAATTTATACTATCTATTGCTTTAATGAGTAAGATTCTACTTGTGGCCACACACACAGAGAGAGAGAGCGTATGTATAGGTCCTTTGAAGTTTCTATGAATGTTCACTATCTCTAGTTTTAGCTGAATAGATTAACCAGTTTCTGATATTTAATTTGTTTGGTAGTGTAAGTGAATTCAGTGGAAATAAGTTCCTTGGGATAACTGTGGACCTTACATAGGTCTAGTTAAAATTTTCGTACTCTTCGGCCCCGTAAAGAATTATGTAACTTTTGGTGTTTGAAAGTTTTATTACCTTTTCATTCAGTTAATTATATCGAAACATTTCTTGTTGATTGCAGCATGGAACTGTATATGCAAAAGACATACAACAAGACCGCGTCACTGATTTCAAACAGCTGTAAGGCAATTGCTTTGGTCTCAGGTCAATCCGCAGATGTTGCAAACGTAGCCTTTGAATACGGAAAACATTTGGTATGTTTAGATCTTTTGGGTCCTAATTCGCATCAACCTTATACACACATAGTTTCGTTGTCAAATGTCTCCTGAACAAAAATAAAGTTTTAATCTCGCTCTCTCTTCATCAACTATGTCTTCTTCACCTTTTCGGTTTGTATTTCCATTTTAAGCCGTCTTTTGGGTTCACGCCGATGTATCCAGTTCACATGTATAAGGTAATGTTTTTCAATGAACAATACATTTTTTTTGTTTTTTTTTATTAAAGGTAACATTTTTAATTTGCTTATTACAAGCAAACATTTTAGCTAATAAGTGATGCACCAGGCAACTACTTAAATCCTTTCATATTTACTTTTAACCCCGAAAACATTTCCATTTCAAGGACCTTCCAGGCTCCGTCCGACACATTCATTCATGCAATTTACACGCGCAAGAAATATGTATCTCAAAGTGATTTTTTTTCCGGTGTGTTCTACATCGTTTACCAGGGATTGGCGTATCAATTGATTGATGACATTCTTGATTTCACTGGCACATCAGCTTCCCTTGGAAAGGCATCTTTATCTGACATACGCCATGTAAATCACTATCTTTGGCAGCAAAGACATGATTAGGATACCTTAGCATCATATGAAAAGGTTACTACATTTCTTTTGTAGGGAATCATAACAGCTCCCTTGTTGTTTGCCATGGACGAATTCCCACATTTGCAGGAGATTATCAATAGAGGATTTGATGATCCTACTAACCTTGATTTGGTGAGTTTTGTCTGATGCATGGTTCAACTGCCTTCTGCTTTACTAATTATGACTCCAGTGAACTGATTTGTATGCCAAAAGGTCCTTGAGTATCTTAAGAAAAGCAGTGGTATAGAAAGGACAAAAGAGTTAGCGATGAAGCACAGTGCCTTGGCTGCAGCAGCTATTGATTCTCTACCGGTAACCATTGACAAAGATACGATGACATCTAGACAAGCCCTTAAATATCTAGCGCAAAGAGTAGTCACGAGAAAGAAGTAACCCAAAACCATTTACTTACGATACAGAAGAACTGAACTAGTTCTGTTCTATCCACTGTACATTTTATAACAAAAGTGTATGTATGCATTAATCTATTTTTGGAGATCTTACTTTTATTTTTACGAGGCTAAAAGCACATCCAACAAGTATAGCCTTAAATGTAAAGTAAAAATAAAAATAAACAAATGATATAAAAACTAAATAATTATTTTAAGAACATTCCTATTTATTTTGTAAAAAAAATTATAATTGTTATAATTTTCTGTTTTACTATTCATTACCTAACTTGAGACCTCATTTCAAGATGATTCTATTACCTTCGATATGGTAGTTTTGGTTAGAGATTTTAAATAGATGTTTTTTGTTGGTGTATTATTTTCGGGTTCGGTGTTTTGTCAAAATTGGGTACGTACTTTTTTACTATCGACGTTGTACGGTGGGGTGTTTTATTCGTATCTGTCAGGCGTGACTTCCATCTGTATTGGCAGTGGTGTAGCATGGGAGACTTGGTCACGATGTAAACGAATGTTTGATCATCCTGCAACTGTGAGTGAGCAAACTTTACTCTAATCGCGGAGCTGCGACCGAGCAAACAGTGTTCGATGACTTGGTCCATGGCCGAATCCCTGGTCCCGCTGTCGCGCACGATCATGTTTTAATAACAATTTGACCACAGAGGCCTAAGTCCCTGATTATGCCACTGTCCGCGACCATATAATGTTCAATGACTTGACCATGGCTAAGTCCTTGGTCGCGTTGCGGCAACCGACCAAGTTATAATAATGACTTGGCTACTAGGGCCAAGTTCCTCGTGGTGCCACTGCGCGCGACCATGCGTATTTTGATGACTTGGCCATACATGTCAAGTCCATAATCATGGAGCGACATTCGATCAAGTGTCATTGATGACTTAGTCTATGAACAAGTAACCGACCACACTTTGAGTTACGACTTGGTCATAGAGCTAGGTATTTGATTATGTTTTGGTGCGACCATGTGTTATTAATGGCTTGCTTTCTAGTCGCGTCTTGGCGCGGTGACGGATAATTGCTTCCTTGCTTAAAAACTTTAATCATTTTAACTACTTAAAATTTATTCCTATTGTATCAGTAACTCTCTCTACTCTTTTGTCGAGCCGATGAATTATTCTCGTTTCTGACTTTGTCTTTATCATCAAGTTTTTATTCCAACGCCACTCCCAAGGCGAGTTTCCGTTTTCGCACTTGGTTACTTTTATTATTTCGTTTTTTTCTTTTCAATTACCAAACTTTTCACATTTCTTTTGCCAATGGAGAATTACTTATTAGCTCCAATCAATAAAAATCTGTTGGCTCAGATCTTGAGACTATGAGCTCTAGCCTCTAGGTTTTTTATCAGGATGAATCCATTCGGCATGCACTCTTTGACGGTTATTTTCCAGGAAACTTCATAGTCATTTGAGAAATCATATACTATCATGTCTACCAAAGGCTTGTCAACCTTATCAATCAAATATCTCTTTTGGATGAAAACCCATGGGGAGGTATCTGAACAAACCAAAGACAATATAGAGTTGGCCAATAGCTTTTTAGATATATGGACGTGCTGATAATGCATCATATTTTAAATTTATATGCTTAATGCTTTAGGAGTTTTAGATACTAATATTTTCATTGGAAACGTTTTTATGGGCAAGGGAATGATTAATTAATAAACACAAATCACCAAGAAACTTTAGCTTTCCGGATCTACACACATGTGCAAGCCGGAGCCTCGCAATACCCGCTTCATACTTAGGTTCATTGCTGGAATACCACATGAATTGCATCCCTCAAATGATAAAACAATTAAATCCCATCTCCGAAATCTGGAGAGCTCCAGACAAAACTATCCATTTCTAAAAATGGGCTATCACATGAAGAAAAAGGTCATTATGCCTGAAATTTGGTTACAAAATATGCTAGAACTTAAGCCTTGATTTTGGTTTTTGACTAAAAGTGATAAAGTTTCCATTATCGAACGAGTTTCTATTGGGCAATATGTGGTTATAACGACATCGGTATAACGACATAATGTCGATGAGATCCAGTGCTATACCGACATCACCTGCAAGCATCGTATGAACAATGCAACCGACGACTAACCGATGCGAACTCATAAGATATGACCTCGGTCGTCTCGAGACTAAAGGTCAAGGGGTATCGAAACCTTAACGTCTTTATTCGTAACCAAATAGTCAGACTTAGCATTTACAAAGTGATGGAACCTGCGCAACAAACATAATCTAACCGAGAAGAGAGGATAGTGTGGTGGAAATTTGAAGAAAGAAATAATATATAAAACCCTCACCCTAGGTTTTGAAGTATAAGAGGCTCATATAAATAATTTCCAAAATTTAATTAATCAAAATCTAACAGCAAAGTAAGGTATATGATGCTTTATTTAGAAACTACTCAAAACTCTAATCTTAAAATAAGGAAATTACATAAATGTTTTAAACTAAATTAAATATATAAAAATTGATGAGTCCGAATTCGGCATACTCCCCGGACAGGGACAGATCAGTCCAAGGCCTCCAAACCGGACAGACCGGACAAATCACATGAACCGGACAGATCACTTTGAACACCATGACCATAGGACTGTTCGAACTATGATAAAAGTACTAAAAAACCTAAACACTTCTTGGCTAAGCTACTTGCTCTCCTACTTAGAGCTCATGGGTCTTTGAACATGACCCGGGTCCATTAAACATGACCCGAAAGCCCATAAGGGCCCAAACATCAGGATATAAATACCCAACCACCTGCATTAACTATGGGTAATGAGAATTAACTGCTACCAAGCTGCTTAATTATCTCTCTACTCTCTACTCTCTACTCTCTACTCTAAACACTTAAACACCCACATACCACCATAAAACATCAACTGAAATTACCAGCCTACCCTCAGGCGATTATTATCCTCACCAAATTGGCGACAACAGTGGGAGGAGAAGGTGCCTGAATCAAGCATTCAAAACCAGCTAAGAAAATCTGTCCGAATGAATCCGGACAATCCAGAGCAACCACCGGCTTTGCTCGAAGTGGTGGAAGAGAACGATGAATACACTGTCGAAGAGCGTGATAGGCTAAAGTGTGAAATAGAAGCTCTGAGGGCAGAAATGGCCAAGATGGGCGTGAAAGAAAAATCCAAAGCATCGGTTGCTCATCACACCGATAACCCAGAGAGCATGGGTCTTCAAAAACTCATGTGAGCACCAAAAAGACTCATGCCAGTTCTAAAAAGTCTCACCGGTCCAAGCCTGTGGAGAGTTCTGACTCGAGCTCAGAATCTTCTGATAGCTCTTCGGACAGTGAGGGAGTTGAAAAATCCTTGTCCTCTAGCAGCGATGAGGGTCGAACTAGAAAGAAACAAAGGCAGATAAAAAAGTATTCAAGAAAAAGGGATAGACATGGAAAAATGAAGAAGAATATTGGAAAAGGGTCATCACACAGCCGGAGGCATGTGGACAAGATGCTGATGGATTTCTTTGCCTTCCACGATGAACCAGGTATCTTTGCAACTCCCAATGAGGATAATGTGTTCAGTCGTGGAAGAAATTGGAGGCAATCTCCATTGTCTTCTAAAATTCTGTCCGGAAACCTCCCCAAGAGGTTTGACAGCACCAAAATAGAGAAGTACGATGGCAGTACTGATCCGGAAAACCATATGGAACAATTTAAAAACTTCATGATGAACTTTGACGATGATGATAAACTACTTTGTAGGGCATTCTCCCAATCCTTTACAGGGAGTGCTCTGAAGTGGTACAACAGCCTGCCTCAGGGTTGTATTAAAGATTTCGATACGTTTTGTGTGGCCTTTCGAAGGCAGTTCGTAGGGAGTAAAGAGCTGAAGGGCAATTGAGACACAATAATCCATTGTGCCCAGGAACCAAATGAATCCTTGAAAGAATATATAAGTCGTTTTGTGAACACCAAGAATGGGTTGGCTGATTGCTTCGAACAGGTGGCAATAGCATCCCTAAGGCAAGGTTTGAATCCAGGCAATCTAGCTGATTCAGTAACCAGAAAGAAGGCCATGACCTGGGGAGGGTTGCTGAATCAGGTTGGCAAACAAATAAATGTTGATGAAACAAAGAAAACCAGGGTACACAGGCAGGTGAGGTCTACCCCAGTGGCACCCAGTCCCAATCAAAATCAGTCCGGGAACAAAGCAAGAGAAACCGGACAGGGGCATGCATGGTAGGGCAAAAGCACAGTCTCAGCCAGCTGCTCCTGCTCAAAGTCAGCAATCCAGAAACAAAAGAGGGCCATGGGTCCAGCCGGAGTGGTTCGCAGAGCTAAAAGAAAGTGTGGCCACCATTTTTGATAAAACAAAGGATGAGGTGCATTACCGGAGACCGGAAACGCTGCAGTCTCCCAGAGAGCATCGCAACAACTCTTTTTGCCAATATCACAATGATATTGGCCATACCACCGATGATTGCATAGCATTGAAGCAAGAAGTTCAAAACCTGATTGAAAGGGGAAGCTGGGAGCTTACGTTAAAAGAAGAGGAGGCAACAGACCTAACAACACTCACCGGGTTGGTCCAAGTAATGCTGCTCCGGAGGGGGCTATGGTTATAGTTGAAAGGTTTGACGTGGAATCTGAATATTTGGATCATGATCCAACTCGAAACAGAGTGGGTGCTATAGAGGAATGTTCTAGATCGGTCTCCGGGCTTATTAAGGTTTTTGAGTCGCTTACAATTTTCGGAGGGGATACAATGACAGCTCCTACTGCTTCTTCGAGGAAGAGGCACGTTCATACTTTAGCCTCCCAGCTAGAAGGAGGCATGACATCCTATCAGTCACCAAACTCATTTCCCTTCATTGTGTTTGATGAAGATGATTTAAGAAACATTTCTGGCCCTCATGAGGATGCTGTTGTCATAGGAGCATCTATAGGGGGCAATGACATAAGACGAATCTTGGTGGATACTGGGAGCTCAGCCAATATCCTTTTCCTAACCACTTACAAGAAAATGAAAAATCCAGCTGTAATTCAGAATTCGGACAGGTCAATCGTGGGCTTCACATGCAGCTCAGCAGATGTGATCGGAGAGTTCGAAGAAGAGGTGTTATTGGGCAAGGGCCCTTTCAAGAAAATGGTCAGAATACTCTTTATTGTGGTGGATTGTCCCACTTGCTACAATGCTATTCTGGGGAGGTCTTGGCTCTCTAGGATGCACGCAGTGGCTTCAACAGTCCACCAATGCTTGAAGTATGCTGTTCAGGGGCAGGTTGGAGTTGTCCGGAGCAACCAAAAGATTGCAAGAGAATGTTATGCCACTGCCTTGGCTCCTCGAACGCTGGGGGCAGTCCGTATCAATGAACAATAGCAGTTTGAGGGCCTTTCTGGGGGTGAGGGTGAAATTGATGACCCCAGGGAGACCCTCGGAGTATTGATACCAGTTGAAGAGGTGGAAACATACTGGTTGGAAGATGGGAAAAGTGTCAAGATAGGGTCTAAAATGACACATATGTTGAAGAATGAAATGTTGAAGTTTTTAAAGAACCATCAGCACGTTTTTGCTTGGTGCAATGCTGATATTACTGGAGTCCCATCAGAAGTGATATCACATCGGCTATCAGTCCTGAGAGACGTAGCACCGGTAGTTCAAAAAAGAAGAGCTTTTTCCAAATAAAAAGCTGATGTCATTGTGCAAGAGGTTGACCGGCTCACAAAGATGGGGCACATCAAGGAGTCTCAATACCCTTTGTGGACTGCCAATCCTGTCTTGGTGAAGAAGAAGAATGTCAAGTGGCGCATGTGCATTGACTTCACAGACCTCAATAGAGCTTGCCCAAAAGACTTGTATCCGGTCCCCCAGATTGATCAGTTAGTAGACTCTACCTCTGGGAACAAGCTGCTTTCCTTTATGGATGCTTTCTCCGGATACAATCAGATTCGAGTAGATCCAAGGGATCAAGAGCATACCACATTTGTCACAGACAGGGGTCTTCATTGCTACAAAGTTATGCCATTTGGTTTGAAAAATGCTGGGGCTACTTATCAGAGGTTAGTCAACAAGGCATTTGCTGATCAAATTGGAATAAATATGGAAGTGTACATTGATGACATGATGGTGAAGAGCGTACATGAGTAGTTGCACTTGTCCGATCTCCAAGAAACTTTTGTCAACTTGGTGAAAGTGAATTTGAGATTAAACCCTGAAAAGTGTGTGTTTGGAGTGCAGTCCGGGAAGTTTCTAGGCTATATCATAAGTGAGCATGGAATCCTACCCGATCCGGACCGGCTCAACGCTCTGTTCCAAATGGAACCTCCTCGAAACATTAAAGAAGTACAACGGTTAACAGGGAGGTTAGCTGCCTTAAACAGATTTATCTCAAGGTCTTCGGACAGGTGTGCTCCTTTCTTTCAAAGTTTGAAGGGTGCAAGGGGCTTTGATTGGACCCCGCAGTGTGATGAGGCTTTCAATGAGATCAAGAAACACATGTCCTCCCCCAAAACTTTGTTCAAGCCAGTCGATGGGGAGACTCTCTTTGTATATTTGGCAGTTTCAAGTTGTGCCATCAGTGCTGTGCTGGTAAGAGAGGTCGATAGTCATCCCCATCCAGTGTACTACATCAGCAAAAGCTTGATAGATGCGGAGAAGCGTTACTTAAAACTTGAAAAATTGGCATTAGCCCTGGTGATAGCTGCAAGGAAGATGAGGCCTTATTTCCAGGCTCATCCTATCATCGTCCGGACCTCTTTTCCCCTAAAGAATGTCCTTCAAAAAGCAGACATTTCGAGCAGAATGACCAAGTGGTCAGTAGAGTTGGGGGACTTTGACATAGACTTTGCTCCCCGAACAACAGTCAAAGCCCAAGCTGTGGCTGATTTTCTGGTCGAATTCCACTCCGACAGAGATTCGGAGCAAGCTACTGATATAAAAGATAAAAAAGTATGGGTCGTCCGAACAGATGGTGGATCTAGCACAATGGGATGTGGTGCAGGAGTATGTTTAACTTCCCCATATGGAGATAAGATGTACCAGGCTATTTGTTTTGCTTTCAGGGCGTCTAATAACGAGTCCGAATACGAAGCAGCTATAGCTGGGTTAAAGTTAGCCTACATTTGTGGGGCTAAGAGGGTCAAGCTGTTAAGTGACTCCCAACTACTTATCCACCATGCCCAAGGCCAATCTGATGCTAAGAAAGAGCAACTTGTGAAGTATTTACTCCTCCTCAAAGATGAAGCACTTAAGTTTAAAGATGTTATCTATGAGCACATTCCCCGGACAGAAAATGAGCTAGCAGACTCATTGGCAACCATAGCATATACGGAGTCATATCCATGGATCCATGTGCTCGAAAGCCCCTCTATTCAACTTAGTAAGGGTAAAGAAGAGGAAATTTTTTTGATACAAGTGAAACAGCCTCAAGACTGGAGGTTTCCTCTCCTACAATATCTCTCCGATGGTGTCCTGCCTCCAGATAAGTCGCTGGCCAGAACGTTGAAACACAAGGCTCGTGGTTTCATTATATTGAGAGAAGTATTGTACAAAAAGTCCTATAGTAAACCTCTCCTGCGTTGTTTGGGGGGTGAGGAATCACAAGAAGTCCTCTCCGAATTACACGATGGTGAGGGGTCAGCCCATTGTGGGTTTAGAGCTTTGACAAGAAGAGTTTTACTCTCCGGTTACAATTGGCCATCAATCATGAAAGATGCTAAGGAATTGGTAAGAAGGTGTGACCCATGCGAGAGGTACATCAATGAAATTCATGTACCAGCCATTCCTTTAGAGTCAATTTCTGAGCCCATTCCTTTTGCTCGATGGGGATTGGATTTAGTAGGCCCTCTCCCTGTGGCGTCCGGAGGGCGCAAAACTATAATTGTGGCCTTTGACTACTTCTCGAAGTGGATAGAAGCAGCCCCTCTGGCAAGGACAACATCAAAAGCTGTCATAAAATTCATTCTGTCCAACATATGTTGCAGATTTGGTGTCCCACAGAAGATAACAACAGACAATGGGCCACAGTTCGACAATAGAGAAATGGAGAGCTTCTGTGCCTCAAGGGGTATACAGCATTGTTTTTCTTCATCTTTCCACCCACAAGCAAATGGACAAGTTGAAGTGGCTAATAAAACTATACTCTCCGGTTTAAAGAAGAATTTGGAAGGGGCTGCTGGGAAGTGGCCTAGTTATCTACAAGAAGTCTTGTGGGCCTACCGGACAACACCTGGGGCTGCAACACAAGAATCACCATTCTCCTTGGTCTATGGGATGGATGCAGTAGCCCCCATAGAGAAGACCCTCTCTTCCTTTTGTGTTCACAACTTCTACGAACACTCTAATGATATGGAAATCAGAAGTCAACTTGATTTGATAGAAGAAAGACGGGTTAAAGCTCACCTTAGAGTTGCACACTATCAGGGCTTGATGAGGATCATGTTTGCTTCCAAAGTTAAAAGAAGAGATTTCCAACCAGGGGACAAAGTATTAAGGAAGGTCTTCTTACACACTAAAGAAAAGCTCTTCGGAAAGCTGGCCCCAACTTGGGAGGGCCCATATATAGTTGTTGAAAGAATCAAGCCTGGAACTTATTGGTTGGAAGACAAAGATGGCAGAGTTCTAACTCATCCTTGGAATATTGAGCATCTCCGGATGTACTTGGAATAGCACTTGTATAAATATTTACTTGTTTAAACATCCATGTAAATATTTGGGGGCATACTCTTTCCTCCCCGGTGGCACGGAGAGGTTTTAATGAGGTGTCCGGGCTGTTAAATAAAATTCAATGCCTTCTTAATTTTTTTTTAAGTGTTGTTTAAAGTTTTGTCCCTTGTCATACTATCCGGACATAAATATTTAAGGGCTATTTAAACTCTAGCCGGAGAATTTAAACACTCTCACAATGCAACAACTAGAGGCTACTTAAACCCTGGCTGTCAAAATTAAAATGAACAATGAAAGAAGATGATGGTTGCACAAAACAGAGATATTCATTGAATGAAATAACTTAAACTTGCCTTGGCCTTCCAAGGACTTTTAAATAGTCAAGATACAACACAAAAAACCTGTCCGGTCGAGTACCGAACACCATTACAACAAAGAGTGCCTTGGCCTTCCAAGGACTTTAGTCTGAATAAAAAATAAACAAAGTAGATTGTAGGTTAAGGTTGAGCCTTTGAAGATGGCTCACCTTCATCTGCCTTCTTGCCCTTAAAGTCGCTTTTCCCTTCGTCTACCTTCTTGCCTTTGGGATCGTCCTTCTCTTCGTCTGGGCTATCCACAGTGTGTTCTTCATCAACCGAGGAACCACTAGAGTAGCCATACCTATCACCTTCAGCCATCGTGTGGTATGGGAGGTCGTCGGGCTCAACATAAAGCCATAAGTCCCCTAGGTTCCTGTCCGGAAATTTTTCATGGAAGAGTAGAACCATGTCAGACCTCACCTTCTCAAGCAATAGCTCTTCGCTTTTAATCATCTGGCTGGCATAGGCATTGATCTTGGCATTAATCATAGCCTCTTGATCCCTTAACAAAACGGCTTTCTCCTCGGCAGCCTTGGATGCTGCATTCTCAAGAGCAATCTTGTCAGTAGTCAGGTTGGTGATAATCTTGTCCTTTGCCTTGGTCTCTTCTTTTGAGGCAGTAAGGTCTTTTTCCACACCGGACAGCTTCTCCCGGAGGTCTTTTATGGTTTCCTCTAGGGTGGCAACTTTTGTGGTGCTTTCCTCCTGATTCCTCTTCAACTCCTCGTTTGCTTCCTTTAGCATATCAGCATTGGCAGTAGCAGTGCGAAGGTCATCGGACAGCTTTTCCTTCTCAGACTTAAGGTCTTTGATGATGTCTGCTTGACCCCGAACTTGTCTCTCCAGTGTAAGTACCGGCTGCACGTTGCTTAGCAAGGAATGGGCTATGGTGTCCTTTTCACTAGAGACAATGAAAGTCTTACCATTGAAGTTGACCGTATTGGAGCTGCTCGGAGGAATGTAAGGCCCTGCGAAGTCGTCTCTGGGGAGGTTGAGGAAGTATTCATCAAGCTCACCAAGACCGGTGATGTCGACTTCATCAATATTGAGATCTCCTCCCTCAACCTCATCGGTATGAAAGTCCCTTGGGATCTCTTCAACATGTGTTGGGTCAGAAGGGTCAGCCTGGAAAGAAGGCTCCGGATCCTGGAGAGCAAGCTCATCTCCCTTTGCAGTCTTTTTCTTCTTGGCTGCCCGGTCTGCCGCTTCACTCCCCTGCTTGTGATTCCTCTTGGAAGCCGTTGGAGGTTTTGGAAGGTCTGTTTCCTGCCTTTCAGTCTCTTGCTCCACTACCTGCAAAAGGGCAGCATCGATTTGGCTCTGAGCCGGCCTCTCCGGTTCTGTTGGAGCATCCTTCTCAGTATCAGCAGGATTAGCATCGCTCACCACCTTCTTGCCTTTCTTCTTGCCCTTCATTTTGCTTGGGCCTTTGGCACGGCCTGGCAGGAAGAGTGTCCCATCTGCTTCATGGGACCTCTTAAGCACTGTGTCCGGAGAAGGTTGGGTGGTGAGCTCCTCCCAAGTTAAGTCTCTCCGACTTGTGGTGTTCCACAGGTGAGACCTTGCCAGATTTCCACTAGTGAAGGCATTGTGGAATCGGTTCCCCCAGTTCTCTGCAGCCCAGGCATTGATTTTGCCACAAGTAACCTGTCCGGCCTTCAAGTAATCACCAAACTCCTTAGGCAGTTCTGTTAAGACAAAAGAAAGATCAATTAGTTTAAAACCAACTTTAAGAAGAAAGAAGTAGACAAAGGTTTAAAGTAGAAGACTTACGGTCACTCCTCCACCTGCTTCTGAGGAGGCTTGGGTTCTCTCCGGACTTGATCTTCTTTCCGTTTTCCCAAGCGCCACTAACGAACAAAAACTGGCTCCTCCATTTACTCTCAGACTCCAATAGATCATTAACAGCTTTGAAATTGTCCCCCATATTGAAGTGGTAGAAGGGGAATTGGTGATGTTTGCAAAGATTGGCCACTGCAGCAAACTCTTCCATAGGAAGAGGGATCCCGGATAGCCTTGATGCCATGATACATGACATCAGAGTATACCAAGCGTTGGGGCTCAGCTTGCTCGGACAGAGTTTGATCAGATGAAAATATCTGACAATCTCTGGGTCCAATGGGAATCTGAGTCCCCAATTGAGTAGCTCCGTGAAGACGACTAGTTCATTCAGCTTGCAATCCATAGGAGTTTCAGGATCTATGGGAATCCTTATCTTCACATTTTCTGGGATCCCCCATTTTGTGCGCATTCGACCTAGTTCAGCCGTATGGATGAAAGCATACTTGGTCTTCTGTAGGGCCAAAAGATATTTAAGTTCGACCCTGTGAAAACAAGGCCCTACCTTCCCTTTGAGACACTCCGGCAGCTCCGGATGCCTCAAGCATAGTTTTTCTTTGCCCTTATCTTTTTTGGCAGCAACAGTGTTGCTAGTCTGACCGGATGGCTCAGACTCAAAAGGGACTTCTTCAACAGAGTCCTCCATTCTTTCCTCCATGATCGTAGGAGGAATATCAGTGGCAGTGGCCCGGGGAGAATTCAAACTTGGCTAAGCCTGGCTTCCGGACTGCTGGTTTTCTGTGTTTTCTTGACTTCTAGTCTCAGGCTGGGGCTCTGAGGCAGAAGTCTCTCTTTGAAGTGCTGGGCTGCTGGCCTCCAGACCGGGTAGTCTTTCCCGGGGAGCTCTGATAGGCACTCCAGACCCAGAGCTGCTATTTTTTCCCCGATTTTGAGGGAGTGTTCTTGGAGTCTTGCCCCTTAACCAGCTGGCTTGTCCTCTTAACAACCAGTTTCTCCGGAGAGTGCTCTGTGTCTGATCCCATTGCGAGAAAAGGAGAAGGTTTCCTAAAACTTGTGACTGTAACTCCTGGCTCGACAGTAGGCACTGACTCCTGAACTGAGGAACCAGAGACTATGGGGGAGAGAGTGGATTGAAATAGTTTTTTGGGCTTAGTACCTTTAGAAGAGGACGAGCCTCGATCTGACTCTGTAGCAGAGGAGATTGGTCTGTCGATAGGCGAGGTAGGTAACCCTGCTGCGATTCGTCTTTCCTTCTCGACTTTTTGTGCCTTCTCCAACTCAGAAAGGTTGAGCCACCCACCTTTGATAAATGCAGTCCTTGCTGTAAACATAAACTACCAAGAAAATCTTTGCTTTAGAGAGAGAAAGCTCTAAGTAAATATGCAGAGTAAATATGAAAGAGATAGTAAAACAGTGGAAAGTGAGTCTGAATTTATAGTAAATCTGAAAAAGCAGTTGATTCCTAGGAGAATTCGAAAAGTTTGGCAATGATTAAAAGACGGCACCGATGTCACCATATGTAATTAAAGAGGTTGCTTTCGAAGAAGGTGGGTTCGAAATTCAAGGTGAAAAAACGGCTAAAGCAACCAGTCAGAGTGTGACACGTGTCCCACGAACTCTGGCAAAAACCGTTTTGAATTCGTGAAGTTTTATCTGTCCGGGTAAACCCATAGACCTGTCCGGATTGAAAACTACTTCTAATGTCGGACTGTTTTTCAGGTCTCTGAAAAGAATACTTGCTCAAACACCTAAAAAAGGGGCTCCTGATGAGTCCGAATTCAGCATACTCCCCGGACAGGGACAGATCAGTCCAAGGCCTCCAAACCAGACAGACCGGACAGATCACATGAACCGGACAGATCACTTTGAACACCATGACCATAGGACTGTTTGAACTATGACAAAAGTACTAAAAAACCTAAACACTTCTTGATTAAGCTACTTGCTCTCCTACTTAGAGCTCATGGGTCTTTGAACATAACCCGGGTCCATTAAATATGACCCGAAAGCCCATAAGGGCCCAAACATCAGGGTATAAATACCCAACCACCTGCATTAACTATGGGTAATGAGAATTAACTGCTACCAAGCTGCTTAATTATCTCTCTACTCTCTACTCTCTACTCTAAACACTTAAACACCCACATACCACCATAAAACATCAACTGAAATTACCAGCCTACCCTCAGGCGATTATTATCCCCACCAAAAATAAAAATTAAATATTTAAATAACAATTAAATATATATAATGGTTTTTGAAGGCTTTATCGGTTTAATTTAGGTATTAAAGTTTGTGACAAATCATATTTTTAAAAACTGACGGGCTTGTCAAAATACTCAATTTGAGTACCTGTTTGACCCAATTCAAATACCTGAGCAAAAAGCTAGTATGTCTGCATTCTTAGCTACATCATCATTTCCCGGTTGGGAATAATTCGACCTCGAATTCAAAATGTCGAAACATTGAAAGAATTGCACTACAAAATTCTGATTTTACTCATTCAGATCCATTGCTATTGAGATCCAATCCCTTATCATATCCGGATTTGAAAAGTTTTATGACAAATGGTTGGTTGGCGAGATTCTTAAATCACAATTTACCTTCGTCGGCTGCTTTACAACCCTAGCCTTCAACGCAATGGTACCAAGAGAAAACCAATCATTTGGATACAATGATGAATAATCACCCAGCCATAATTTTCCTTGGAAAACACTTCATGTGTCCACTCCTTTACAAAATTATGAATAATCACCCAGCCATAATTTTCCATCGTTAAATTTTTAGCATGATATATCAGTATTCACCTTCAAATGTACTAATAGAAAAGACAAGCAATTTTCCTCAGCTCTTCACCATTCGTCCGAGATATACCAGTTTCTACTTAGTCCATCGAGTAACACAGGAAATAATATAACATCTTCATAATTTGGTAAAATAACGAATAAAACTACCATTACAGTCCTAATACACCATATTTTTGTGGGTAATTTCATCATACACCTTTCGCGCACTACTTAAACAATAATATTTAAAATCTAACATGATTAATCTTTGGCTTGTAACCACCCAGATAAAACTCGCAAGGGAGTAATACCCCCCGGATCAAAATCGTAATCACGTGTATTAGATTTTTAACATACATTTTAATAAACAACCCTAAATCGAGGCTCTGGATCTTCATCTAGTCATGGTCAATTTTAAGTTCTTCGGTATTTATAGACGCATTAGCAGTAGTTTCACCGGAGATCTATGAGGAATTTAACATCTTAAACTTTAAAGCTGAAGCAATTATATGTCCTTCATATATCTCTTCTTGATTTATCTCATAAAAGGATAAATTATCCTTTTCCGAATTATAAAAAATATTAAGTATATTTCTTTGCTTCACTGTATCAAGAGATAGACCACGAATATCACTAGTAGCAAAAACAATATCTTCATCTTCCTCCAGAGTACTTGCTTTTTTAGAGTTTTGATCATAAAAAACTTCATGAGGTTCTAATTGAAAATCATAACTTTCAACCAAATATATTTTGGTATTTTGGTCTTTCTTTTTATTCTTAATCCTTAAACCTATTTTGGTGTTACAGTCAAAACAAAAGGCTTATCAACCAAATATTTAACAATTTCTTCAGTAGAAATTGAAATATAGCTTTTTTATTGTTTACCTTATTAAAATAACGAGAGACTTTTTTTGGTGTTACCCAATCGTCTTCATCTTTAACACTGATTTCACCTTTATCGATGTATACTCATAAATCGGATCTCCCAGTTTCGGCCAAGTTTCATCAGAATTATCACCATGGTAGTTATCCTCATACTCATCAAAGAATGGATGATCGAGTATCGACGAACCCTCCATGTCAGCAACAACTACTTGATGGATCTCCTTCCCAATGAATTTCTAAGTTGTAGCTATGGTTGTTGTTGAATTCTGTGAAAAAACTTTCGTATTTGAATTTCTGATTGGAGTTTGGAATCCGGTAGTGGTCATCTTCTTCATATTTTCTGTTAATTTCTTCATTTGTTGTCGCGACGAATTCATCTGTTCACCAATCTATCCAAATCGGCTTTCCATCTCCTCCCGACGGACTTGGTTCTAAAAGAATGGACTTTCCGCGGGAGGTTCTCTTAGGCGCCATATCTCCTTAATCCATGTAGTAGAAGCTCTGACGCTATGATACCAACTGATAGTATGATGGAAATTAGAGGAAATAAACAATATATAAAATCATAACCCTAGGTTAAAGAGTAAAAAAGACTCAGAGAAATAATTTCAAATATTTAATTAATCAAATTCTTACGGCAAAGTAGGGTATATGATGATTTATAAAACAACTAACCAAAATATTAATCCCAAAATAGGGAAATTACATAAATGTCTTATAATAAAAAATAAAATAAAAAATAAATAAATATTTAAATAACACTTCAATATTAAAACTGGTTTTTAAAGGATTTATCGGTCAAATATGAGTATCAAACTTTGTGACATGTCATATTCTTAAAAACTGACGGGCTCTATAAAATCTTTGATTTGGGTACATATTTGACCCAATTCCGATACCAACTGATAGTGTGGTGGAAATTAGAGGAAAAAAACAATATATAAAATCCTAACCCTAGATTTAAGAGTAAAAAAGACTCAGAGAAATAATTTCAAATATTTAATAAATCAAATTCTAATGGCAAAGTAGGGTAAAGGATGTTTTATATAACAACTACCCAAAACATTAATCCTAAAATAGGGAAATTACATATGATGTGGTTAATTATCGCCTGAGGGTAAATTTGTAATTTGTTCAGAGTTTTGTGGAAGTATGTGGGTGTTTAATATTTGGATTAGAAAGTAGAGGGAGAATTAAGCAGCCTGGTTGTATTTAATTTTCATTACCCACATTTAATGCAGGTGGTTGGGTATTTATACCCTTACATTTGGGCTTTATGGGTTTTCGGATCATGTTTAATGGACCCGGGTCATGTTTAAAGACCCATGAGCTCTTAGTAGGAGAGCAAGTAGCTTAGTCAAGAAGTGTTTAGGTTTTTTAGTACTTTTGTCATAGTTCGAACAGTTCAATGGGCTAAATGTTCGAAGTGGTATGTCCGGTCCGGAAGCCTTGGTCTGATCTGTCCCTGTCCGGGGAGGAACCAGAATTCGGACTCATCAGGAGCCCCTTTTTAGGTGTTTGCTCAAATACTTTTGTCAAAAACCTGAAAAACAGTCCGATGTCAGGGGTAGTTTTTCCCGGACAGGTTTCTCAACTTGGGCTATGGCTTTATCCGGACTGATAAAGCTTTGTGAATCCAAACAGTTTTTTTGCCAGAGTTTATGGGACACGTGTCGCTTTCTGGTTGGTTGCTTCAACCGTTTTTTCACCTTGAATTTCGAACCCACCTTCTTCGAAAAGCAACCTCTTTATTAAAGATGGTGACATCAGCGCCGTCTTTAATCATAACCAATCTTTTCGAATTCTCCTAGGAATCAAACTCCTTTTTCAGATTTACTATAAATACAAATACTTTCTACTGTTTCACCATCACTCTCATTTTTACTCTGCAACTCCTTAAAGCTTTTTCTCTCCAAAACAAACTTTTACCCAGATCGTTTATATTCACAGCGAGGAACGCTTTGATCAAAGGTGGGTGGCTCAACCTCTCTGAACTAGAAAAGGTGCAGAAAGTCGAAAGGGAAAGGTGCATTGCAGCGGGCTTACCCGTTTTGCCCATCGACAGACCAGTGACTTCAGCCACAGAGTCAGATCAAGGTTCTTCTTCCTCTAAAGGCATCAAGCCAAAAAGGTTATTTCAAACCAACCTCTCCCCCATTATCTCAGGCTCTTCGGTTCAAGAATCGGAACCTGTTGTTGAGCCAGGCGTTACTGTTACCAGCTTCAAAAAACCCTCCCCCTTCATAGCTATGGGGTCAGACAACGAAAATTCCCCTAAAAAATTAGTTGACCGGAGAAAAGGCCGGTTGGTCAAGGGCCAAGCTTCCAAGGGCACCCCCTCAAAATCGGGCGCCAAAGACAGTGGTGCAGGGTCAGAAGTGCCCATTAGAGCTCCCAAGGACAGGCTGTCCGGTCCAGAGGGTATTAGCTCAAGTCCCCGGAGGGAAACATCTGCATCAGAGCCCCAACCGGAGGCCAGAAACCAAGAAAATACTGGAACTCAGCAGTCCAGAAACCAGGCTGAGCCAATACTGAACCTTCCCCTTACCACAGCTGCTGAAAACCCCTCTTTAATCATAGAGGAAATAATGGAGGACTCTATCGAAGAGGCTCCATTCGAGTCTGAGCCCTCTGGATAGACTAGTAGTGCCGTTGCTGCCAAAAAGGACAAAGGCAAGGAAAAGCTGTGCTTGAGGCATCCGGATCTGCCGGAGAGTCTTGAAGGAAGGGTGGGGCCTTGTTTTCACAAGGTCAATGTCAACTACCTCATTGCCCTACAAAAAATCAACTACGCATTTATCCACACAGCCGAGCTGGGTCGGATGCGTACGAAGTGGGGAATTCCGGAGAACATGAAGATACGAATCCATATCAACCCTGAAAATCCCATGGACTGCAAATTGAGCGAGATAGTCATCTTCACGGAGCTGTTCAATTGGGGACTTAGATTCCCCTTGGACCCAGAAATTGTCAGATACTTCCATCTGATAAAACTCTGTCCGAGCCAGTTGAGCCCCAATGCCTGGTACACCCTCATGTCCTGCATAATGGCTTCAAGGCTCTCCGGGATTCCTCTACCAATGGAGGAGTTCGCTGCTGTGGCCAACCTTTGCAGAAACCACCACATCCCCTTCTACCACTTCAATATGGGGGATAACTTCAAGGCTGTTGATGACTTGCTGGAGTCGGAGAGGAATTGGAGGACTCAATTCCTGTTTGTAAGCGGTGCTTGGGAGAATGGGCAGAAAATTAAGTCTGGTGTCAACCCAAGTCTTCTCACAAGCAGATGGAGGAGCGACCGTAAATCTCCTGCTTTACATTCTTGTCTCTTTTTCTTTAGGTTAGTTTAAACTAATTTGTTTTATTTTTGCCTTAGCAGAACTGCCCAAGGACTTCAGTGACCACCTGAAAACCGAGCAGACCACTTACACCAAGATCAATGCTTGGGCTGCTGAGAAGTGAGGGAACCGGTTCCATGATGCTTTCACTGGAGGAAACTTGGCAAGGTCTCATCTGTGGAACACCACAGGTCAGAGAGACTTAACTTGGGAAGAACTCACCACTCAGCCTCCCCCGGATGTCGTGCTCAAAAGGACGCATGAACCAGATGGGACACTCTACTTGCCAGGCCGGGCCAAGGCCCCGAGTAAGATGAAAGGCAAAAAGAAAGGCAAGAAAGTGGTGGGTGGAGCTGATCCTGCAGAGGTGGAGGAGGATGTTCCAACGCATCCGGAGGGGCCAGCCCCCAGTCAAATTGATGCTGCTCTCTTGGAAGTGGTGGAGCAGGAGACTGTTAGGCAAGAAGTGCACTCCCCAAATCCTCTAAGGGATTCCAAAAGAGACCGTAAACGGGGAGCTGAAAGCAAAGACAGGGCAGCCAAGAAGAAAAATACCTTTAAGGGTGATGAGCTCTCTCTCCGGACTTCGGAGCCTCCTCCCCAAGTTGACCCCTCTGACCCAACACAAGCAGAAGAGATACCTGGTGACTTTCAAACCGACGAGGTCGAAGGAGGTGGTCTGAGCATTGATGGGGTGGACATCACTGGTCTTGGTGGGCTTGGTGAGTACTTCATGAATCTTCCCAGAGATGATTTTGCCGGGCCTTATCTCCCTCCGAGCACTTCAAACTCCGTCACTTTTAACGGTAAGACCTTTACTGTTTCAAGTGATAAGGATGCTATAGCTCACTCTTTGTTAAGCAATGTTCAACCGGTGCTTGCGTTGGAGAAGCAAGTTCGAAATCAGGCAGACATTATCAAAGACCTCAAGTCTAGCAAAGAGAGGCTGTCCGACGATCTTCTCACTGCTACTTCAAATGCTGCCATTCTAAAGGAAGAAAACGAAGAGCTGAAGAGAAACCAGGAGGTGAGTACCACAAAAGTCACCACACTAGAGAACACTATCACAGAGCTTCAGGAGAAGCTGTCCGGATTGGAGAAAGATCTTGTCACTTCAAAAGGGGAGACCAAGGCCAATGACCAAATTATCACCAACTTAACCAGTGACAAAATTGCACTTGAGAATACAGTATCCAAAGCTGCCGAGGAGAAAGCTGGTTTGCTAAGGGAGCAGGAGGCCAAGATCCAAGCCAGGATCGATGCTTATGCCAACAACGTGATCGGCACTCAAGAGTAGATGTATGCCAAGGTGAGATCAGACATGGTCCTGCTCTTCCATGAGAAGTTTCCGAAGAGGAACCTAGGGGATTTATGGCTTCACGTAGAGGTTGATGACCTCCCATATCACACAATGGCCGAAGGCGACCGGTTTGAATACTCTAGTGCATCCTCATCTGATGACGAAGAACACACCGGGGAGAGCCCAAACGAAGAGAAAGATGACCCCAAGGGGAAGAAGAAGGTAGATGAAGCTGAGCCATCTTCAAAGGCTCAGCCTTAACTTATGAATTACTTTTTACTTTTCATATTGTCTGAACTAAAGTCCTTGGAAGGCCAATGCAGTCTTTTTTGTAAGCGTGTCCGGTATCTGACCGGATAGATCTTTTACTCTGTTTTTACAATTTGAAAGTCCTTGGAAGGCCAAGGCACTTTAGTTATTTTAATGAATATCCTTGTTTCGCACAATTCTCACATTCTTTCATAGTCTGTTCCAATTTTGTTGGCTAGTGTTTAAATAGCCCTTAGTTATTTCATAGTGAGAGTGTTTAAATTCTCCGATGACGAATGTTTAAGTGGTCATCGCTCTTTTATTTCAATCCGGATGGTGTGACAAAAGACAAAATTAAAACACTTCAGAAATTTTTTAAGAAGGCATCAAATTTTATTTAGAACCCGGATACCTCATTAAAACCTCCCCGTGCCACCAGGGAGGAAAGAGTATGCCCCCAAATATTTACATGGATGTTTAAACAAGTAAATATTTACACAAATGCTACTCCAAGTACATCCGGATATGTTCGATATTCCAAGGGTGGGTCAGAACTCTTCCATCCTTGTCTTCTAGCCAATATGTTCCAGGTTTAAGCCTTTCAACTACCATATAAGGTCCTTCCCAAGTTGGGGCTAATTTGCCGAGCAGTTTTTCTTTAGTGTGTAAGAAGACTTTCCTCAATACCTTGTCCCCCGGTTGGAAGTCTCTTCTTTTAACTCTGGAAGCAAATCTGCTTCTCATAAAACCCTGATAGTGTGTAACTCTAAGGTGAGCTTTAACTCGTATTTCTTCTACTAGATCGAGCTCACCTCTGATTGCCACTTCGTTAGCGCATTCGGAGAAGTTGTGAACACGAAATGATGGGAGAGTTGCTTCTATGGGAGCTACTGCATCCATCCCATAGACCAAAGCAAAGGGTGACTCCTGTGTTGCAGCCCCAGGTGTTGTCCGGTAGGCCCACAGGACCTCTTGTAAATAACTAGGCCACTTCCCAGCAGCCCCTTCCAAATTCTTCTTTAAACCGGACAATATAGTTCTGTTAGCCACTTCAACCTGTCCATTTGCTTGTGGGTGGAAATGTAAAGAGAAACAATGTTGTATACCCCTTGAGGCACAGAAACTTTCCATTTCCCTATTGTCAAACTGTGGCCCATTGTCTGTTGTTATCTTTTGTGGGACACCAATTCTGCAACAGATGTTGGATATAATGAATTTTATGACAGCTTTTGACGTTGTTCCTGCTAGAGGGGCTCCTTCAATCCACTTCGAAAAGTAATCTATAGCAACAATTATAGTTCTGCGCCCTCCGGATGCCATAGGGAGAGGCCCCACTAAATCTAACCCCCCATCGAGCAAAAGGTATAGGCTCAGAAATTGATTCTAAAGGAATGGCTGGGACATGAATTTCATTGCTGTACCTCTGGCATGGGTCACACCTTCTTACCAGCTCCTTAGCATCTTTCATGATAGATGGCCAATAGTAGCCGGCCAGTAAAACTCTCCTTGTTAAAGCCCTGAATCCACAATGAGCTGATCCCTCACCATCATGCAATTCAGAGAGGACTACCTGAGACTCATCACTCCCCAAACAGCGCAGAAGAGGTTTACTGTAAAACGTTTTATACAGAATGTCTCTCAGTATGATAAAACCACGAGCCTTGTGTTTCAGTTTTCTTGCCAGTGATTTATTCGGAGGCACGATGCCGTCAGAGAGGTATTGCAGGAGAGGAAACCTGCAGTCCTGAGGTTGTTTCACCTGTACTTCAAAAATTTCTTCTTCTTTACCCATATTAAGCTTAATGGAGGGGCTCTCCAGCACATGAATCCATGGATACGACTCCGTGTATGCTATGGTTGCCAATGAATCTGCCAACTCATTTTCTGTCCGGGGTATATGTTCATAAATAATGCTTTTAAACTTGAGTGCTTCATTTTTAAGAAGAAGTAAATACTTCACTAGCTGCTCCTTTTTAGCCTCAGATTGACCTTGGGCATGGTGGATAAGAAGCTGGGAGTCACTCAGTAGCTTGACCCTCTTAGCCCCACAAATATAGGCTAACTTTAAACCAGCTATAGCTGCTTCGTACTCGGACTCATTATTGGAAGCCCTGAAAGAAAAACATATAGCTTGGTACATTTTGTCACCATATGGAGAAGTCAAACATACCCCGGCACCACATCCCATAGTGCTGGATCCACCATCCGTTCGGACGACCCAGACCTTTTTATCTTTCACGTTAGTAGTCTGCTCCGAATCTCTGTCGGAGTGAAATTCAACCAAGAAATCAGCCACAGCTTGGGCCTTGACTGCTGTTCGAGGAGCAAAATCTATGTTGAAATCCCCCAATTCTACTGACCATTTAGTCATCCTGCTCGAAATGTCTGCCTTTTGGAGGACATTCTTCAAGGGAAAAGAAGTCCGGACAATGATATGATGAGCCTGGAAATAAGGCCTCATTTTTCTTGCAGCTATTACCAGGGCTAACGCTAACTTTTCGAGTTTCAAGTAACGCCTTTCTGCATCTATCAAACTTTTGCTGATGTAGTACACTGGATGGGGGTAATTATCCACTTCTCGCACCAACACAGCACTGATGGCACAACTTGAAACTGCCAAATATACAAAGAGTGTCTCCCCATCAACTGGTTTAAACAATGTTTTGGGGAAGGACATGTGCTTCTTGATCTCATTGAAAGCCTCATCACACTGTGAGGTCCAATCGAATCCCTTTGCACCCTTCAAGGTTTGAAAGAACGGGGCACACCTGTCCGAAGACCTTGAGATAAATCTGTTTAAAGTAGCTAACCTCCCCGTTAGCCGTTGTACTTCTTTAATATTTCGAGAAGGCTCCATTTGGAATAGAGCATTAAGTTGGTCCGGACCGGGCTGTATCCCATTCTCACTTATAATATAGCCTAGAAACTTCCCGGACTGCACTCCGAACACGCATTTTTCTGGATTTAACTTCAAGTTCACTTTCACCAAATTGGTAAAAGTTTCTTGGAGATCAGCCAAGTGCAATTGCTCATCCACACTCTTCACCATCATGTCATCAATGTATACTTCCATATTCATTCCAATCTGATCAGCAAAGGCTTTGTTTACTAATCTCTGATAAGTAGCCCCAGCATTTTTCAACCCAAACGGCATTACCTTGTAGCAATGAAGACCCCTGTCAGTGATAAATGTGGTATGCTCTTGATCCTTCGGGTCTACTTGAATCTGATTGTATCCGGAGAACGCATCCATAAAGGATAGCAGCTTGTTCCCAGAGGTGGAATCTACTAGCTGGTCGATCCGGGGAACTGGATACAAATCTTTTGGGCAAGCTCTATTGAGATCTGTGAAGTAAATGCACATGCGCCACTTGCCATTTTTCTTTTTCAAAAGGACCGGATTGGCAGTCCACAAAGGATATTGAGACTCCTTGATATGCCCCATCTTTGTGAGCATGTCAACCTCTTGTACAATAACATCAGCCTTTTCCTTGGAAAAAGCCCTTCTCTTTTGAACTACTGGTGCTATGTCTTTCCGGACGGATAAGTGATGTGATATCACATCTGCTGGAACCCCAGTAATATCAGCATTGCACCAAGCAAAAACATGCTGATGGTTCTTCAAAAACTTTAACATTTCACTTTTTAGACCGGGTGGCATTTTGGACCCTATCTTGGCACTTTTTCCTTCTTCTAAACAATGTGTCTCTACCACTTCGACCGGTATTAACACTCCAGGGGTCTCTCTGGGGTCATCAATTTCACCCTCCCCCAGAAAGCCCCTCAAATTGCTATTGCTCATTGATACGAGCTGCCCCCAACGTCCGGGGAGCCAGGGCTGTAGCATAACATTCTCTTGGAACCTTTTGACTGCTCCGGACAACTCCCACTTGTCCCTGAACAACATATTTCAAACATTGGTGGACTGTCGAAGCCACTGCATGCATCTTAGAGAGCCAAGACCTCCCTAAAATAGCATTATAGCAAGTGGGACAATCTACCACAATAAAAAGTATCCTGACCATCTTCTTGAAAGGGCCCTTGCCCAACAAAACTTCATCTTCGAACTCTCTGATCACATCTGCTGAGCTGCCAGTAAAGACCACAATTGATCTGTGGTCGCCAATTTGATGTGGTTAATTATCTCCTGAGGGTAAATTTGTAATTTGTTCGGAGTTTTGTGGAAGTATGTGGGTTTTTAATATTTGGATTAGAAAGTAGAGGGAGAATTAAGCAGCCTGGTTGTATTTAATTTTCATTACCCACATTTAATGCAGGTGGTTGAGTATTTATACCCTTACATTTGGGCTTTATGGGTTTTCGGGTCATGTTTAATGGATTCGGGTCATGTTTAAAGACCCATGAGCTCTTAGTAGGAGAGCAAGTAGCTTAGTCAAGAAGTGTTTAGGTTTTTTAGTACTTTTATCATAGTTCGAACAGTTCAATGGGCTAAATGTTCGAAGTGGTCTGTCCGGTCCGGAGGCCTTGGTCCGATCTGTCCCTGTCCGGGGAGGAACCAGAATTCGGACTCATGAACATAAATGTCTTAAAATAAAATAAAAATATAAAAAAATATATTTAAATAACACTTTAATATTAAAACTGGGTTTTGAAGGATTTATCGGTCAAATATGAGTATCAAACTTTGTGACATGTCATATTCTTAAAAACTGACGGGCTCTATAAAATATTTGATTTGGGTACCTATTTGACCCAATTCCAATACCTGAGCGAGAAACGAGTCTGTCTGCATTCTTAACTATATCAAGAGGCCACATGAAATTACCCACGTAATCCAACTGAGGCATGGCAAAGCGGTAACCTGACCGAGTAAAGGCTACATGGAAAGACCGACATAATCGGGCCGAGGCCCACCAAAGAAGCACCGCCATTTACCGATGCCCACATGCCGCAATCGTTACCAACGCACAATAAAAAGCCTTAAAGGGAGTCGAGAGTCATTGAAAGCAATCCATGACTGATGAATTAATGTAACTGGCCACGACTGAAATAATAGCCATAAATATAGGTCCACGATCATAATTAGTGGAGTTATGTACTTAGTTAGGGAGAAAGCACACAGTAAATTGTATAAATAGGATTGCGATTATGTAAAATGTATATTTTTCTTTTTTGATAAATAAAACCATTATTTGGTATATATTTGTACGATTTTCCCTTAACACATAGCTTATGTCAAAGTCCTTCACTCTATGTACCACTGCAATAGTAGCTTCATACTTAGGGTTGTTGTTGTAAGCCTAAAACCCCAAATGAATTTCCTAGTGCATTGCTTCTCTCAACGGATAAACCAATGGAACCCCGTGTCCACAACCTAAAGAACTTGATCCATCATCAGCTGAGACCAAAGTATCCACTCTAGAACTTGGTTATTAGATGAAAAAGAAGGTCTTTATGATTGAAATTTGGTGACTAAATCTGCTAGTGCTTGAGCATTAATTTTGATTCTTGCCCCATAACTTATGTCAAAGTACCCAACTATACTGACCAATAAGTTAGACGCCCAAATATTTTAGGATTTTCCAAGATGTTACGAATATGGAACAACATCCTGGGAAAAAATAAAATTGATAAATGGAAGTAATGTCTCGTATTCCTAGCCACTACAACCATAGTGAGAGCCAACTACTTTAGGTGAAGGTACCTTCTCTCTGGATCAAGAAAGCTCTGCTAACACATTAGATGTCCTTCAAATTTATTTCTACCTTAATAACATGAAAAACATTTACTGCATAGTTATACCACCATATAAAAGTAAAGTATCTCTAAAGAAGAAAAATATTATTTAATTTTAATAAATGCATGTTAACTATTCTCTGGCCATTGAAAGCGGCCGGTCTTCTTTAAAACTTCTAAAAAATGGAAATACTAATCAGATAAATGATCCTGTTAAAATCAGTCAACATTCTTGTGCATTTTGCAAGATTTTATTTCAAATTAACGCCTTGCACATTTTGGAAGGTCTCAATAAGGTCGGTTAATTAGTCAACATTATGTCATCAATATAAGCCTCAACATTACGACATGTCTTATTTGTAAATATCTTATTAACAAGGTACAATTATTTTGCTTTGATATTTTTCAACCCAAAGTGCATAAATTTATTAATATTTAGGCTTGTCTCTAATTAATGTCTTACTCCCTTGATCATCAGATTTATTTGGATCTAATTATACTTTGAATATTCATAAATGAAAAACAACAACCATTTACAAGATGTGGAATCTACAAGTTAGTCGACCCTTGGTATTGAGAATGATTTGTCCTGGCTCGATGTGGAATCTTCAAGTTTGTGATGCCCACACACATTTTCCACTTTTCATACTTCTACTAGAAAAGTATTGGATTTTTTATCCATTGGTGTTTGACTCTTGAATGTGCTTCATGCTAGTGATTTTGTCACCTCAATTATTATGTGACAAAAAAAATCTTTGGTGTATGATTTTCTCTATAGTTTTATAACTATTTGAAGACTTGAACATCAAACTCAACTTATTATATACATACATACATATACATACATATACACATATATATATATATACACATATACACACATATATATACATATATATATATATATGTATAGTTTAGACCTCACTAGATTATGATCATAATAGACTACACATTCAATCCAGTAGTACTATTATAATTCGGAAATAATTTTTACCTCCGATCTCAACCTATATCTAACATCAATTGAACCCGGAGGTAATTGAAAGTATTATGTTCAATAACAATACTAAAAAATATGAATATATATATATATATATATATATATATATATATATATATATATATATATATATATATATCATGTAAATTACATATTTAATTACATATTTTCGACAGTACTTCCAGTAATCTGTACGAATCCTCCGCCATCTTGTTTGCCGAAGAAACTTCGCTTGCAGCATCTAACATTAATTTTTTATATTCTTAGTCCATCATAGGACATTTAAATATTCCTTATATCGTTCCCAGTTATAAAATGACTCACGATTTCACTAAGGAAAATTAGTGATATCGTTTTGGAATTTTGCCAACTTTAGTAACGGAAAATTCTGCGACAAAAATAGTTGAGCCACTTTCTCCCATGTTGTGATGTAACTAGAATGTAACGATTTAAGCCATGCTTTGGATTTTTATTTGAGGGAGAAATCGAACCGTATCAACCTTATTGCATCAACATAAACATTATTGTATTTTCAAGTGTCAAACATCTCAAAAAATCTGGATATGTGAGTGTTAGGGCACTGCTCTATGGATCTAGTGAATATGAAATTCTCCTGAATTATTGTAATCAAGTACAAAATGCAATAACCTTTGATCTCATGATGCTTGGATTGAATCTCATGAGTAAGAGAGTAGTATAGTCTTTGATTATTATCATAACAAGTTTCTCTTGTATTACTTCTTCAGTTGTTATTATTATGGTATAAATCTTAAAAAAAGAAGTTAAACCAGTATTCAAAATATCAATATAATATATATAAATATAGAATAAATTCTTGGTAATGTTGTCGAAAGCTTGACACCAAAAAAAAGTAAGGATACAATTTTTGTAGTAGTTTTATGAGTATGCGAAGACTCGAATATCGAACCCAAGAGTTTTTATATATCTTTATCATAAATATGTATACTAATTTATACCAATTCAATAAAAGTTAGAATTTTAGTTTGTAATTTAGATAGTCGAGATTTTTGAAACAAATATAATCTAAAGAAAAGGACCGAGAGATGAAAGTGTATCAATATTAAATAGATGCGGGGTTATTAAACATATTTCAACAACTTATATGTTTTTTGTTAATAATTTTGTTAATTTTATTTTAGCATAAATTCTTCAAAGCCATATTCTCTTTCATAATGTTTTCTTTATCTCTCGATCACCATCAACTAAATTTCTTGCATGACTGATTATCCTTTAGTCCCTACTTCATAGAGTTGGTTCATGTAATCTAAGAACCTAGTTTAGAATCCACTAGATCATTCATGTAATCTAAGAACGTAGTTTAGAATCCACTAGATCATGACCATAACGCAGTATTTATTTAACCCAATTGTACTATTATGTCTTAGAAATAGATTTCATCACTTCATCTTAACTTAGATCTAACATCAATAAATTGAACGTGTAGGTAATAGAAATCATTATGTTTGATAATAATAAGGAAAATATGCAAAACAAAAATTTAATAAAAAGTATAATTATATATATATATATATATATATATATATAAACCCCGTAAAAATAAATTATCCTAAACTTATTTGGTTCCTCATCTAATTTGTTTAAAGAAAATAAAAAATAAGATGAAAAAGAAAAACTAAAATATATTTCATCTAAAAGCATAAAATATCTAACTCTTTTTAATCCTACCTATTTATAGTTAGGAAACCAAACCACTTGAAAAAAAATACAATTTATAATTAGTGAAGTTTTGAATTTAGTAAAATGTTATGTTGATTGTATTAAGATAAATAACCTTTACTACCTTTTTTTATTTAATTTTTTGATAACTTTATTATTGATTGAGTAGTTTATTTATTTTATACCTTTTTTGCTCTTTTAAATTTATCTTTTTATTGGAATAAAACCAAAGCTAATCATCCATTAAATATATAAAAAAAAGAGAAGTTTCTAGTTTATAATTAACTTGTTCTTAATATAAATACTATATTTTGTGATTTTATTTTAAATAAATGTTTTGTACCATGATTTGATTTATTCTTTTTTTATTTTTTATCTTTATTTTTTTCGTTATATCTTTATTTTAATTAGAACTCGGTTTTGTGTTCTATTTAATCCTCTTTTTATTTTTAAATATAAATCTCGTATTATCTGATGAGTCAATAAATGTTTGGTGGAATATTTTGGATCTTTTGTCTGATGTGACTAGAGAGAGAAAGTGTAGAGAGTGTAAAAAGTATAGAATAATATTCAATGTCCCACCTACCAAGAAAGTGGGTCACCTTTTATACTAAATTAAGGTGGACCCATTAATATCCTTAGTGGGCTGATTACATTGCTAACAAGGCCCTTTAGTAAGTACCTTGTTTGCAAATTGGTCTCTGAAAGATCTTAAATACATTAATAATCACACCAAGTATCTTTTATCCGCAATCAAACCCTTGTTATTTATATCGGCGAATTTTACCCTTATCAGTAGCCCCCCAGTCTTCGGGAGTGTCAGGAGCGGAGACTCATAGCCGAGCCTAAGCCTATCGACCGCGGTCTCCTGCACTTCGGGCCGATGGCTATCCTTCTTCGGATGAATTACCCATTTTCCAGGGGCGTCGGGCATCCCACAACGTTGCCCGTCCCAGTCTATCTCATGGATGTTCGGTAACACTCCCGCAGCGCTTTTTAGCTGACTTTATCCGAAGGCAATACTCGGGGTCTGCTAGAAATTCCTTTCCCTAAGTTCATAGTTCTGGCCAGGTCGGCTCCCGCGCCTTCTTGGGCTTTTATTCCTGGACCAATCATGGTGGGCCGGCTCTCGTGGTGAATCAGGCTGAGAAGGCCCATCTCCGTGGGATATGGTTCGAAGAGGCTAGCCTAGGCAAGCCCCTGTCAGGAGATGGTTAACACGTGTCATCCGTTGACGCGATGCATTCTCACCAACATAGTTTTCTAGGGAGACTCTTCGCCTTCCCGCTGCTTTTGTCGGTTGGCATTCCCCGGTCATAAAATGTTGCCTATAAATACTCCACAAATCCTGATCTTCTCTCAGAGGCATTCTAGAGAGAGAAAGTGCTGCCCAAATATTTCTAGAGAGAGAATGTTCGTTTTATGAAACCCAGATACCCGAAGCGTCTACCAACCAAGAAAAAGAAGAAGAAGCATGTGTTCGGTTTCAAAGAGTGGGCGAGCATCGGTGACCGAGCCGAAGAGTACCGACGCGCTGGCTTGATTTGGGGATCTAATTCCAAACCCTCTACTCCCGTTCCGCAGCCTCACGACCCTGTTTTAGCTACTCCGATCTCTGCCGAATCCTTCTTTTTGCCCGAATCATCCGGCTCTCTGTCTCCTGAGATCAGCATTTCTCCAAAAACCGTTGTCATCTCTTCTAGTAGCAGCTCCCCTCGTTCCCCTCTAGTCCGGTCAGAGAATCTGACCCCGTCGTCCGTCCCTTCGCCTCCATTTCCGCCCCGACGCGTTCATAAAACCAACTTCTTAACTATGGGCGAAAACAGTCCCCCTACGTCTCCCTCAGGAGGTAATAATCTTGAAATGGTTCAGCTTACTCCTTCAATTCGAGGGTACCGGACTGGTCTTAACACTGCCGTAACTTTTTTAGGTCTTAATAAGCGTCGGCTGACGCCAGAGGAATTGGATGCGGCTCATCGGGCTCATTCTGGGAACACTGCCGAACCCTCAAACTCTCGGGTACGGTCGTCAGATCCAAACGCTGCTACTGCCCGAAGCTCTGACCAAACTCCGAACTTCAATTTGGAAGAATCTGAGGTGGATATTCCTCCCGCGCAGGTCAGCATTGTCGCTGCTGGGAACTCTGCCAACCCTCCAGATGATCCTCTTCCCGAAGAGGTGGAGGCCGGAATCACCACCACCTACTTCCGCTGGCTTCCTTCGAAGGACGTCGTCTCTCTCTTCGAAGGAAAATACCTCTACTTTCCAGCGGCCGAGCACAAGGAGTTGCTGATTCGTTGGGGGATTCCTGAGAACGTCACGGTCCGGTTCCCGATCCCTGGGGAGACTCCTGTTCACGTCCGATCCCGAGAAATAGTGGTGTTTACCGAGCTATTTAATTGGGGTCTTCGCTTCCCCTTAGATCCCGAGATCGCACTCTATTTCCGCACCCTCCAGATTTGCCCATCGCAGCTGACGCCTAATGCCTGGTATACCTTAATGTCTTGCATAATGGCTTCACACCTTTCTGGTCGGGTTATGCCTATGGACGAATACATCGCCATGTCGGGTCTGTCCAAGGCCCCTAAGTCCCCGTTCTTATATTCTTCCTTGGGAAACAAATGGAAGATAGTTAACGATTTTCTGGAGGGAGATAAGGGCTGGAAGCATCGCTTCGTATTCCTAAGCGGCTGCTGGGAGAATGGTCTTCCTTATAGCAAGGAGAATAAGAGACAGCTACTTCGGTCCTGGGTTCACGACGGTACTCCTTTTTGTTTTTTAAATATACCGATCCTTTGTGCAGTGTCGAAGGAGTTCCTGCAGGGGCTGAAGAAGGACCTCTCGAAAGCCGCTGAAGACACTTTCCAAGTGTTGAAGGATTTTTCCAGGAAGAATTGGGGTCGGGCGATGCATCGTACCTTCAAAGACACCAATTTGATCAAGAGTAACCTCCGGCGTTGCTCGTCGGAGGTGCTGACCATTGAGCAACTGCGGGTACCCCCCCCCCCCAATCCTCGAGGATATTATTGCTAAAACAGACGCACCTGAGTCCCAATTGTACCTTCCGAAACGCAACAAGGCGCCTAGCAAGCGCCCAAAGTCGGATGACGAGGTCGGGGAGGATAATGCAGCGGCTGGAGAGGGAACGGTTCGGGAAGGGGGAAATGATGCTGATGGTGGCACATCCAATCAGGCCCAGGCTCCGGTGCCTAAGAGAAAACATCAAGCCGACGCTGATGGGGCCAAGTTGAAGAAGCCAAGGCGTGCCAAAGAGAGCGGGACCGTTGCCGGGGCGGACAGTGCCACCGTACCAGAGTTGTTTGACCAGTTCGGTGGGGTTAAGGGTAAATCGACGGTGGATCCTGTAGTGGTGATTCCGGATGATGTCAGCCCCCCCAAAGCGTCAGACCCAGCTGCGGCCTCATCGAGTGGTACGAAGTACCCGGTGCTAACGATGCTTGGGTCTCCGCATACTTTCCCGCTGCAGGGATCGGACGGACTGGCCTTATCTCTGTATAACCTGCTTGTACCAGCGGCCCTGAAAGAGCGTAAGGCGGCCAAGCTGAGCCAGAAGCTAGTGGGCGCGGAGGCCAAAATAGCTAGCTTAAAGGAGGAGGTTCAAAAGGCCAAGGCGGCGCAGGAATTAGCAGAGGGGCGGGCTGCGGAAGCCATCCGTGTCTCGGAGGAGACGAGGAAAGCTGGGGAAGATCGTGCTGCCACTTTAGCTCAGGAGGTCCAAAAGCTGAAAGCTTCGAACACCGCCTTTGCAGACAAGTGTAAGAAGTGGGCGGGCAAAGAGGCGGCCGATGCTAAAGCCGCGTATGTGCTATCGTTCCATAACCGTTTCCCGGCTCTTCACCTCGGGGCGATGTGG